>JAILYF010000037.1:0-1200000 GCA_025491095.1 Brachionus asplanchnoidis
TTATCCGACCTCTAAAAATCACTTTGCCAAACAATTGTAACGACTTTGCCCACAATGTAATAACTTTGCCAACCCTGTTAATTATCCTTTCCGACCTCTAAAAATGACTTTGCCTAACACTTGTAATGACTTTGCCAACCATTAATCACTAATATCACTAATCCGACTCCAAAAATGACTTTGCCCAACAATTGTAATGACTTTGCCAACCACTGTTAATCACTTATCCGACCTCTAAAAATGACTTTTCCTACCACTGGAAATTACTTTGCCAACCACTGTTAATTTCTTGTCCGACCTCTAAAAACGACTTTGCCATCATTGTATGAGTTTGCCAACCACTGTTAATCACTAATCCGACCTCTAAAATCGACTTTGCCCCCAATTGTAATGACTTTGCCAACCACTGTTAATCTAATCCGACCACTAAAATGACTTTGCCCACTATTGTAATGAGTTTGCCAACCACTGTTAATCACTTATTCCGACCTCTAAAAATGACTTTGCCCAACATTGTAATGACTTTGCCCCACCACGGTAAGACTTTGCCAACCACTGTTAATCACTTATCCGACCTCTAAAAATGACTTTGCCCAACAATTGTAATGACTTTGCCAACCACTGTTAATCACTTTATCCACCTCTAAAATGACTTTGCCTAACATTGTAATGACTTTTGCCAACCATTATTATCACTAATCCGACCTCCAAAAATGACTTTGCCCAACAATTGTAATGACTTTGCCAACCACTGTTAATCACTTATCCGACCTCTAAAATGACTTTTCCTACCACTGGAAATTACTTTGCCAACCACTGTTAATTTCTTATCCGACCTCTAAAAACGACTTTGCCCATCAATTGTAATGAGTTTGCCAACCACTGTTAATAACTAATCCGACCTCTAAATCGACTTTGCCCAACAATTGTAATGACTTTGCCAACCACTTTTAATCACTAATCCGACCTCTAAAAATGACTTTGCCCAACAATTGTAATGACTTTGCCAACCACTGTTAATCACTAATCCGACCACTAAAATGACTTTGCCCACTAATTGTAATGAATTTGCCAACCACTGTTAATCACTTATCCGGCCTCTAAAAATGACTTTGCCCAACAATTGTAATGACTTTGCCAACCACTGGTAATGACTTTGCCAACCACTGTTAATCACTTATCCGACCTCTAAAAATGACTTTGCCCAACAATTGTAATGACTTTGCCAACTACTGTTAATCACTTATCCGACCTCTAAAATTGACTTTGCCAACCACTGGTAATGACTTTGCCAACCACTGTTAATCACTTATCCGACCTCTAAAAATGACTTTGCCCTACAATTGTAATGACTTTGCCAAATACTGTTAATCACTTATCCGACCTCTAAAAATGACTTTGCCAACCACTGGTAATGACTTGCCAACCACTGTTAATCACTTATCCGACCTCTAAAAATGACTTTGCCCAACAATTGTAATGACTTTGCAAACTACTGTTAATCACTTATCCGACCTCTAAAATTGACTTTGCCAACCACTGGAAATGACTTGCCAACCACTGTTAATCACTTATCCGATCTCTAAAAATGACTTTGCCCACTAATTGTAATGATTTTGCCAACCACTGTTAATCACTTATCCGACCTCTAAAAATGACTTTGCCAACCACTGGGAATGACTTTGCCAACCACTGTTAATCACTCATCCGACCTCTAAAATGACTTTGCCCACTAATTGTAATGAGTTTGCCAACCACTGTTAATCACTTATCCGACCTCTAAAAATGACTTTGCCCAACAATTGTAATGACTTTGCCAACCACTGGTAATGACTTTGCCAACCACTGTTAATCACTTATCCGACCTCTAAAATGACTTTGCCCAACAATTGTAATGACTTTGCCAACCACTGGTAATGACTTTGCCAACCACTGTTAATCACTTATCCGACCTCTAAAATTGACTTTGCCAACCACTGGTAATGACTTTGCCAACCACTGTTAATCACTTATCCGACCTCTATAAATGACTTTGCCCTACAATTGTAATGACTTTGCCAACTACTGTTAATCACTTATCCGACCTCTAAAAATGACTTTGCCAACCACTGGTAATGACTTTGCCAACCACTGTTAATCACTTATCCGACCACTAAAAATGACTTTGCCCACTACTTGTAATGAGTTTGCCAACCACTGTTAATCACTTATCCGACCTCTAAAAATGACTTTGCCCAACCACTGGTAATGACATTGCCAACCACTGTTAATCACTTATCCGACCTCTAAAAATGACTTTGCCCAACAACTGTAATGACTTTGCCAACTACTGTTAATCACTTATCCGACCTCTAAAATTGACTTTGCCCTACAATTGTAATGACTTTGCCAACCACTGTTAATCACTTATCCGACCTCTATAAATGACTTTGCCCTACAATTGTAATGACTTTGCCAACTAATGTTAATCACTTATCCGACCTCTAAAAATGACTTTGCCAACCACTGGTAATGACTTTGCCAACCACTGTTAATCACTTATCCGACCTCTAAAAATGACTTTGCCCACTAATTGTAATGAGTTTGCCAACCACTGTTAATCACTTATCCGACCTCAAAAAATGACTTTGCCATCCACTGGTAATGAGTTTGCCAACCACTGTTAATCACTTATCCGACCTCTAAAAATGACTTTGCCCAACCACTGGTAATGACATTGCCAACCACTGTTAATCACTTATCCGACCTCTAAAAATGACTTTGCCCAACAATTGTAATGACTTTGCCAACTAATGTTAATCACTTATCCGACCTCTAAAAATGACTTTGCCAACCACTGGTAATGACTTTGCCAACCACTGTTAATCACTTATCCGACCTCTAAAAATGACTTTGCCCACTAATTGTAATGAGTTTGCCAACCACTGTTAATCACTTATCCGACCTCAAAAAATGACTTTGCCAACCACTGGTAATGACTTTGCCAACCACTGTTAATCACTTATCCGACCTCTAAAAATGACTTTGCCCTACAATTGTAATGACTTTGCCAACTAATGTTAATCACTTATCCGACCTCTAAAATGACTTTGCCAACCACTGGGAATGACTTTGCCAACCACTGTTAATCACTTATCCGACCTCTAAAAATGACTTTGCCCAACAATTGTAATGACTTTGCAAACTACTGTTAATCACTTATCCGACCTCTAAAATTGACTTTGCCAACCACTGGAAATGACTTTGCCAACCACTGTTAATCACTTATCCGACCTCTAAAATTGACTTTGCCAACCACTGGTAATGACTTTGCCAACTACTGTTAATCACTTATCCGACCTCTAAAAATGACTTTGCCCAACCACTGGTAATGACATTGCCAACCACTGTTAATCACTTATCCGACCTCTAAAAATGACTTTGCCCAACAATTGTAATGACTTTGCCAACTACTGTTAATCACTTATCCGACCTCTAAAATTGACTTTTCCCTACAATTGTAATGACTTTGCCAACCACTGTTAATCACTTATCCGACCTCTATAAATGACTTTGCCCTACAATTGTAATGACTTTGCCAACTACTGTTAATCACTTATCCGACCTCTAAAAATGACTTTGCCAACCACTGTTAATCACTTATCCGACCTCAAAAAATGACTTTGCCAACCACTGGGAATGACTTTGCCAACCACTGTTAATCACTTATCCGACCTCTAAAAATCACTTTGCCCAACAATTGTAACGACTTTGCCCAACAATTGTAATAACTTTGCCAACCACTGTTAATCACTTATCCGACCTCTAAAAATGACTTTGCCCTACAATTGTAATGACTTTGCAAACTACTGTTAATCACTTATCCGACCTCTAAAAATGACTTTGCCAACCACTGGTAATGACTTTGCCAACCACTGTTAATCACTTATCCGACCTCTAAAAATGACTTTGCCCAACAATTGTAATGACTTTGCAAACTACTGTTAATCACTTATCCGACCTCTAAAAATGACTTTGCCAACCACTGGTAATGACTTTGCCAACCACTGTTAATCACTTATCCGACCTCTAAAAATGACTTTGCCCTACAATTGTAATGACTTTGCCAAATACTGTTAATCCTTTATCCGACCTCTAAAATGACTTTGCCAACCATGGTAATGACTTTGCCAACCACTGTTAATCACTTATCCGACCTCTAAAAATGACTTTGCCCAACAATTGTAATGACTTTGCAAACTACTGTTAATCACTTATCCGACCTCTAAAATTGACTTTGCCAACCACTGGAAATGACTTTGCCAACCACTGTTAATCACTTATCCGACCTCTAAAAATGACTTTGCCCACTAATTGTAATGATTTTGCCAACCACTGTTAATCACTTATCCGACCTCTAAAAATGACTTTGCCAACCACTGGGAATGACTTTGCCAACCACTGTTAATCACTCATCCGACCTCTAAAAATGACTTTGCCCACTAATTGTAATGAGTTTGCCAACCACTGTTAATCACTTATCCGACCTCTAAAAATGACTTTGCCCAACAATTGTAATGACTTTGCCAACCACTGGTAATGACATTGCCAACCACTGTTAATCACTTATCCGACCTCTAAAAATGACTTTGCCCAACAATTGTAATGACTTTGCCAACTACTGTTAATCACTTATCCGACCTCTAAAATTGACTTTGCCCTACAATTGTAATGACTTTGCCAACCACTGTTAATCACTTATCCGACCTCTATAAATGACTTTGCCCTACAATTGTAATGACTTTGCCAACTACTGTTAATCACTTATCCGACCTCTAAAAATGACTTTGCCAACCACTGGTAATGACTTTGCCAACCACTGTTAATCACTTATCCGACCTCTAAAAATGACTTTGCCCACTAATTGTAATGAGTTTGCCAACCACTGTTAATCACTTATCCGACCTCAAAAAATGACTTTGCCAACCACTGGGAATGACTTTGCCAACCACTGTTAATTTCTTATCCGACCTCTAAAAACGACTTTGCCCATCAATTGTAATGAGTTTGCCAACCACTGTTAATCACTAATCCGACCTCTAAAATCGACTTTGCCCAACAATTGTAATGACTTTGCCAACCACTTTTAATCACTAATCCGACCTCTAAAAATGACTTTGCCCAACAATTATAATGACTTTGCCAACCACTGTTAATCACTAATCCGACCTCTAAAAATGACTCTGCCCAACAATTGTAATGACTTTGCCAACCACTGGTAATGACTTTGCCAACCACTGTTAATCACTTATCCGACCTCTAAAAATAACTTTGCCCAACAATTGTAATTACTTTGCCAACCACTATAAATCACTAATCCGACCTCTAAAAATGACTTTGCCCAACAATTGTAATGAATTTGCCAACCACTGTTAATCACTTATCCGACCTCTAATAATCACTTTGCCCAACAATTGTAACGACTTTGCCCAACAATTGTAATAACTTTGCCAACCACTGTTAATCACTTATCCGACCTCAAAAAATGACTTTGCCAACCACTGGGAATGACTTTGCCAACCATTATTAATCGCTAATCCGACCTCCAAAAATGACTTTGCCCAACAATTGTAATGAGTTTGCCAACCACTGTTAATCACTAATCCGACCTCTAAAATCGACTTTGCCCAACAATTGTAATGACTTTGCCAACCACTTTTAATCACTAATCCGACCTCTAAAAATGACTTTGCCCATCAATTGTAATGAGTTTGCCAACCACTGTTAATCACTAATCCGACCTCTAAAATCGACTTTGCCCAACAATTGTAATGACTTTGCCAACCACTTTTAATCACTAATCCGACCTCTAAAAATGACTTTGCCCATCAATTGTAATGACTTTGCCAACCACTGTTAATCACTAATCCGACCTCTAAAAACGACTTTGCCCATCAATTGTAATGAGTTTGCCAACCACTGTTAATCACTTATCCGACCTCTAAAAATGACTTTGCCTAACAATTGTAATGACTTTGCCAACCATTATTAATCACTAATCCGACCTCCAAAAATGACTTTGCCCAACAATTGTAATGACTTTGCCAACCACTGTTAATCACTTATCCGACCTCTAAAAATGACTTTTCCTACCACTGGAAATTACTGTGCCAACCATTGTTAATTTCTTATCCGACCTCTAAAAACGACTTTGCCCATCAATTGTAATGAGTTTGCCAACCACTGTTAATCACTAATCCGACCTCTAAAATCGACTTTGCCCAACAATTGTAATGACTTTGCCAACCACTTTTAATCACTAATCCGACCTCTAAAAATGACTTTGCCCAACAATTGTAATGACTTTGCCAACCACTGTTAATCACTAATCCGACCACTAAAAATGACTTTGCCCACTAATTGTAATGAGTTTGCCAACCACTGTTAATCACTTATCCGACCTCTAAAAATGACTTTACCCAACAATTGTAATGACTTTGCCAACCACTGGTAATGACTTTGCCAACCACTGTTAATCACTTATCCGACCTCTTAAAATGACTTTGCCCAACAATTGTAATGACTTTGCCAACTACTGTTAATCACTTATCCGACCTCTAAAATTGACTTTGCCAACCACTGGTAATGACTTTGCCAACCACTGTTAATCACTTATCCGACCTCTAAAAATGACTTTGCCTACAATTGTAATGACTTTGCCAACCACTGTTAATCACTTATCCGACCTCTAAAAATGACTTTGCCCAACCACTGGTAATGACTTTGCCAACCACTGTTAATCACTTATCCGACCTCTAAAAATGACTTTGCCCAACAATTGTAATGACTTTGCAAACTACTGTTAATCACTTATCCGACCTCTAAAATTGACTTTGCCAACCACTGGAAAAGACTTTGCCAACCACTGTTAATCACTTATCCGACCTCTAAAAATGACTTTGCCCACTAATTGTAATGATTTTGCCAACCACTGTTAATCACTTATCCGACCTCTAAAAATGACTTTGCCAACCACTGGGAATGACTTTGCCAACCACTGTTAATCACTCATCCGACCTCTAAAAATGACTTTGCCCACTAATTGTAATGAGTTTGCCAACCACTGTTAATCACTTATCCGACCTCTAAAAATGACTTTGCCCAACAATTGTAATGACTTTGCCAACCACTGGTAATGACTTTGCCAACCACTGTTAATCACTTATCCGACCTCTAAAAATGACTTTGCCCAACAATTGTAATGACTTTGCCAACTACTGTTAATCACTTATCCGACCTCTAAAATTGACTTTGCCAACCACTGGTAATGACTTTGCCAACCACTGTTAATCACTTATCCGACCTCTAAAAATGACTTTGCCCTAGAATTGTAATGATTTTGCCATCTACTGTTAATCCTCTATCCGACCTCTAAAAATGACTTTGCCAACCACTGGTAATGACTTTGCCAACCACTGTTAATCACTTATCCGACCTCTAAAAATGACTTTGCCCAACAATTGTAATGACTTTGCAAACCACTGTTAATCACTTATCCGACCTCAAAAAATGACTTTGCCAACCACTGGGAATGACTTTGCCAACCACTGTTAATCACTTATCCGACCTCTAAAAATGACTTTGCCCAACAATTGTAATTACTTTGCCAACCACTATAAATCACTAATCCGACCTCTAAAAATGACTTTGCCCAACAATTGAAATGAATTTGCCAACCACTGTTAATCACTTATCCGACCTCTAAAAATCACTTTGCCCAACAATTGTAACGACTTTGCCCAACAATTGTAATAACTTTGCCAACCACTGTTAATCACTTATCCGACCTCTAAAAATGACTTTGCCTAACAATTGTAATGACTTTGCCAACCATTATAAATCACTAAACCGACCTCCAAAAATGACTTTGCCCAACAATTGTAATGACTTTGCCAACCACTGTTAATCACTTATCCGACCTCTAAAAATGACTTTTCCTACCACTGGAAATTACTTTGCCAACCACTGTTAATCACCTATCCAACCCCTAAAAATGACTTTGCCCAACAATTGTAATGAATTTGCCAACCACTGTTAATCACTAATCCGACCTCTAAAAATCACTTTGCCCAACAATTGTAACGACTTTGCCCAACAATTGTAATAATTTTGCCAACCACTGTTAATCACTTATCCGACCTCTAAAAATGACTTTGCCTAACAATTGTAATGACTTTGCCAACCATTATTAATCACTAATCCAACCTCCAAAAATGACTTTGCCCAACAATTGTAATGACTTTGCCAACCACTGTTAATCACTTATCCGACCTCTAAAAATGACTTTTCCTACCACTGGAAATTACTTTGCCAACCACTGTTAATTTCTTATCCGACCTCTAAAAACGACTTTGCCCATCAATTGTAATGAGTTTGCCAACCACTGTTAATCACTAATCCGACCTCTAAATCGACTTTGCCCAACAATTGTAATGACTTTGCCAACCACTGTTAATCACTAATCCGACCACTAAAAATGACTTTGCCCACTAATTGTAATGAGTTTGCCAACCACTGTTAATCACTTATCCGACCTCTAAAAATGACTTTGCCCAACAATTGTAATGACTTTGCCAACCACTGGTAATGACTTTGCCAACCACTGTTAATCACTTATCCGACCTCTAAAAATGACTTTGCCCAACAATTGTAATGACTTTGCCAACCACTGTTAATCACTTATCCGACCTCTAAAAATGACTTTGCCTAACAATTGTAATGACTTTGCCAGCCATTATTAATCACTAATCCGACCTCCAAAAATGACTTTGCCCAACAATTGTAATGACTCTGCCAACCACTGTTAATCACTTATCCGACCTCTAAAAATGACTTTTCCTACCACTGGAAATTACTTTGCCAACCACTGTTAATTTCTTATACGACCTCTAAAAACGACTTTGCCCATCAATTGTAATGAGTTTGCCAACCACTGTTAATCACTAATCCGACCTCTAAAATCGACTTTGCCCAACAATTGTAATGACTTTGCCAACCACTGTTAATCACTAATCCGACCACTAAAAATGACTTTGCCCACTAATTGTAATGAGTTTGCCAACCACTGTTAATCACTTATCCGACCTCTAAAAATGACTTTGCCCAACAATTGTAATGACTTTGCCAACCACTGGTAATGACTTTGCCAACCACTGTTAATCACTTATCCGACCTCTAAAAATGACTTTGCCCAACAATTGTAATGACTTTGCCAACCACTGTTAATCACTTATCCGACCTCTAAAAATGACTTTGCCTAACAATTGTAATGACTTGGCCAACCATTATTAATCACTAATCCGACCTCCAAAATGACTTTGCCCAACAATTGTAATGACTTTGCCAACCACTGTTAATCACTTATCCGACCTCTAAAAATGACTTTTCCTACCACTGGAAATTACTTTGCCAACCACTGTTAATTTCTTATCCGACCTCTAAAAACGACTTTGCCCATCAATTGTAATGAGTTTGCCAACCACTGTTAATCACTAATCCGACCTCTAAAATCGACTTTGCCCAACAATTGTAATGACTTTGCCAACCACTGTTAATCACTAATCCGACCACTAAAAATGACTTTGCCCACTAATTGTAATGAGTTTGCCAACCACTGTTAATCACTTATCCGACCTCTAAAAATGACTTTGCCCAACAATTGTAATGACTTTGCCAACCACTGGTAATGACTTTGCCAACCACTGTTAATCACTTATCCGACCTCTAAAAATGACTTTGCCCAACAATTGTAATGACTTTGCCAACTACTGTTAATCACTTATCCGACCTCTAAAATTGACTTTGCCAACCACTGGTAATGACTTTGCCAACCACTGTTAATCACTTATCCGACCTCTAAAAATGACTTTGCCCTACAATTGTAATGACTTTGCCAACTACTGTTAATCACTTATCCGACCTCTAAAAATGACTTTGCCCAACAATTGTAATGACTTTGCAAACTACTGTTAATCACTTATCCGACCTCTAAAATTGACTTTGCCAACCACTGGAAATGACTTTGCCAACCACTGTTAATCACTTATCCGACCTCTAAAAATGACTTTGCCCACTAATTGTAATGATTTTGCCAACCACTGTTAATCACTTATCCGACCTCTAAAAATGACTTTGCCAACCACTGGGAATGACTTTGCCAACCACTGTTAATCACTCATCCGACCTCTAAAAATGACTTTGCCCACTAATTGTAATGAGTTTGCCAACCACTGTTAATCACTTATCCGACCTCTAAAAATGACTTTGCCCAACAATTGTAATGACTTTGGCAACCACTGGTAATGACTTTGCCAACCACTGTTAATCACTTATCCGACCTCTAAAAATGACTTTGCCCAACAATTGTAATGACTTTGCCAACTACTGTTAATCACTTATCCGACCTCTAAAATTGACTTTGCCAACCACTGGTAATGACTTTGCCAACCACTGTTAATCACTTATCCGACCTCTAAAAATGACTTTGCCCTACAATTGTAATGACTTTGCCAACTACTGTTAATCCTCTATCCGACCTCTAAAAATGACTTTGCCAACCACTGGTAATGACTTTGCCAACCACTGTTAATCACTTATCTGACCTCTAAAAATGACTTTGCCCAACAATTGTAATGACTTTGCAAACTACTGTTAATCACTTATCCGACCTCTAAAATTGACTTTGCCAACCACTGGAAATGACTTTGCCAACCACTGTTAATCACTTATCCGACCTCTATAAATGACTTTGCCCTACAATTGAAATGACTTTGCCAACTACTGTTTATCACTTATCCGACCTCTAAAAATGACTTTGCCAACCACTGGTAATGACTTTGCCAACCACTGTTAATCACTTATCCGACCTCTAAAAATGACTTTGCCAACTAATTGTAATGAGTTTGCCAACCACTGTTAATCACTTATCCGACTTCTAAAAATGACTTTGCCAACCACTGGGAATGACTTTGCCAACCTTTGTTAATCACTTATCCGACCTCTAAAAATGACTTTGACCAACAATTGTAATTACTTTGCCAACCACAATATATCACTAATCCGACCTCTAAAAATGACTTTGCCCAACAATTGTAATGACTTTGCCAACCACTGTTAATCACTTATCCGACCTCTAAAAATCACTTTGCCCAACAATTGTAACGACTTTGCCCAACAATTGTAATAACTTTGCCAACCACTGTTAATCACTTATCCGACCTCTAAAAATGACTTTGCCTAACAATTGTAATGACTATGCCAACCATTATTAATCACTAATCCGACCTCCAAAAATGACTTTGCCCAACAATTGTAATGACTTTGCCAACCACTGTTAATCACTTATCCGACCTCTAAAAATGACTTTTCCTACCACTGGAAATTACTTTGCCAACCACTGTTAATTTCTTATCCGACCTCTAAAAACGACTTTGCCCATCAATTGTAATGAGTTTGCCAACCACTGTTAATCACTAATCCGACCTCTAAAAATGACTTTGCCAACCACTGGGAATGACTTTGCCAACCACTGTTAATCACTTATCCGACCTCTAAAAATGACTTTGCCCACTAATTGTAATGAGTTTGCCAACCACTGTTAATCACTTATCCGACCTCTAAAAATGACTTTGCCCAACAATTGTAATGACTTTGCCAACCACTGGTAATGACTTTGCCAACCACTGTTAATCACTTATCCGACCTCTAAAAATGACTTTGCCCAACAATTGTAATGACTTTGCCAACTACTGTTAATCACTTATCCGACCTCTAAAATTGACTTTGCCAACCACTGGTAATGACTTTGCCAACCACTGTTAATCACTTATCCGACCTCTAAAAATGACTTTGCCCTACAATTGTAATGACTTTGCCAACTACTGTTAATCCTCTATCCGACCTCTAAAAATGACTTTGCCAACCACTGGTAATGACTTTGCCAACCACTGTTAATCACTTATCCGACCTCTAAAAATGACTTTGCCCAACAATTGTAATGACTTTGCAAACTACTGTTAATCACTTATCCGACCTCTAAAATTGACTTTGCCAACCACTGGAAATGACTTTGCCAACCACTGTTAATCACTTATCCGACCTCTATAAATGACTTTGCCCTACAATTGAAATGACTTTGCCAACTACTGTTAATCACTTATCCGACCTCTAAAAATGACTTTGCCAACCACTGGTAATGACTTTGCCAACCACTGTTAATCACTTATCCGACCTCTAAAAATGACTTTGCCCACTAATTGTAATGAGTTTGCCAACCACTGTTAATCACTTATCCGACCTCTAAAAATGACTTTGCCAACCACTGGGAATGACTTTGCCAACCTTTGTTAATCACTTATCCGACCTCTAAAAATGACTTTGACCAACAAATGTAATTACTTTGCCAACCACTATAAATCACTAATCCGACCTCTAAAAATGACTTTGCCCAACAATTGTAATGACTTTGCCAACCACTGTTAATCACTTATCCGACCTCTAAAAATCACTTTGCCCAACAATTGTAACGACTTTGCCCAACAATTGTAATAACTTTGCCAACCACTGTTAATCACTTATCCGACCTCTAAAAATGACTTTGCCTAACAATTGTAATGACTATGCCAACCATTATTAATCACTAATCCGACCTCCAAAAATGACTTTGCCCAACAATTGTAATGACTTTGCCAACCACTGTTAATCACTTATCCGACCTCTAAAAATGACTTTTCCTACCACTGGAAATTACTTTGCCAACCACTTTTAATCACTAATCCGACATCTAAAAATGACTTTGCCCAACAAATGTAATGACTTTGCCAACCACTGTTAATCACTAATCCGACCACTAAAAATGACTTTGCCCAACAATTGTAATGAGTTTGCCAACCACTGTTAATCACTTATCCGACCTCTAAAAATGACTTTGCCCAACAATTGTAATGACTTTGCCATCCACTGGTAATGACTTTGCCAACCACTGTTAATCACTTATCCGACCTCTAAAAATGACTTTGCCCAACAATTGTAATGACTTTGCCAACTACTGTTAATCACTTATCCGACCTCTAAAATTGACTTTGCCAACCACTGGTAATGACTTTGCCAACCACTGTTAATCACTTATCCGACCTCTAAAAATGACTTTGCCCTACAATTGTAATGACTTTGCCAACCACTGTTAATCACTTATCCGACCTCTAAAAATGACTTTGCCCACTAATTGTAATGACTTTGCCAACCACTGTTAATCACTTATCCGACCTCTAAAATTGACTTTGCCAACCACTGGTAATGACTTTGCCAACCACTGTTAATCACTTATCCGACCTCTAAAAACGACTTTGCCCATCAATTGTAATGAGTTTGCCAACCACTGTTAATCACTAATCCGACCTCTAAAATCGACTTTGCCCAACAATTGTAATGACTTTGCCAACCACTTTTAATCACTAATCCGACATCTAAAAATGACTTTGCCCAACAATTGTAATGACTTTGCCAACTACTGTTAATCACTTATCCGACCACTAAAAATGACTTTGCCCAACAATTGTAATGAGTTTGCCAACCACTGTTAATCACTTATCCGACCTCTAAAATGACTTTGCCCAACAATTGTAATGACTTTGCCAACCACTGGTAATGACTTTGCCAACCACTGTTAATCACTTATCCGACCTCTAAAAATGACTTTGCCCAACAATTGTAATGACTTTGCCAACTACTGTTAATCACTTATCCGACCTCTAAAATTGACTTTGCCAACCACTGGTAATGACTTTGCCAACCACTGTTAATCACTTATCCGACCTCTAAAAATGACTTTGCCCACTAATTGTAATGAGTTTGCCAACCACTGTTAATCACTTATCCGACCTCTAAAAATGACTTTGCCCAACAATTGTAATGACTTTGCCAACCACTGTTAATCACTAATCCGACCACTAAAAATGACTTTGCCCAACAATTGTAATGAGTTTGCCAACCACTGTTAATCACTTATCCGACCTCTAAAAATGACTTTGCCCAACAATTGTAATGACTTTGCCAACCACTGGTAATGACTTTGCCAACCACTGTTAATCACTTATCCGACCTCTAAAAATGACTTTGCCCAACAATTGTAATGACTTTGCCAACTACTGTTAATCACTTATCCGACCTCTAAAATTGACTTTGCCAACCACTGGTAATGACTTTGCCAACCACTGTTAATCACTTATCCGACCTCTAAAAATGACTTTGCCCTACAATTGTAATGACTTTGCCAACCACTGTTAATCACTTATCCGACCTCTAAAAATGACTTTGCCAGCCACTGGGAATGACTTTGCCAACCACTGTTAATCACTTATCCAACCCCTAAAAAAGACTTTGCCCAACAATTGTAATGACTTTGCCAACCACTGTTAATCACTTATCCGACCTCTAAAAATGACTTTTCCTACCACTGGAAATTACTTTGCCAACCACTGTTAATCACTTATCGGACCTCTAAAAATCACTTTGCCCAACAATTGTAACGACTTTGCCCAACAATTGTAATAACTTTGCCAACCACTGTTAATCACTTATCCGACCACTAAAAATGACTTTGCCTAACAATTGTAATGACTTTGCCAACCATTATTAATCACTTATCCGACCTCTAAAAATGACTTTTCCTACCACTGGAAATTATTTTGCCAACCACTGTTAATTGCTTATCCGACCTCTAAAAACGACTTTGCCCAACAATTGTAATGACTTTGCCAACCACTTTTAATCACTAATCCGACATCTAAAAATGACTTTGCCCAACAATTGTAATGACTTTGCCAACCACTGTTAATCACTAATCCGACCACTAAAAATGACTTTGCCCAACTATTGAAATGACTTTGCCAACCACTGTTAATCACTAATCCGACCACTAAAAATGGCTTTGCCCAACAATTGTAATGACTTTGCCAAACACAGTTTATCACTTATCCGACCGCTAAAAATGACTTTGCCCAAAAATTGTAATGACTTTGCCAACCACTGTTAATCAATTATCCGACCTCTAAAAATGACTATTCCCAACAATTGTAATGAATTTGCCCAACAATTGTAATGACTTTGCCAACCACTGTTAATCACTTATCCGACCTCTAAAATTGACTTTGCCAACCACTGGTATGAACTTTGCCAACCACTGTTAATCACTTATCCGACCTCTATAAATGACTTTGCCCTACAATTGGAATGACTTTGCCAACTACTGTTAATCACTTATCCGACCTCTAAAAATTACTTTGCCAACCACTGGTAATGACTTTGCCAACCACTGTTAATCAATTATCCGACCTCTAAAAATGACTTTGCCCAACAATTGTAATGACTTTGGAAACTACTGTTAATCACTTATCCGACCTCTAAAATTGACTTTGCCAACCACTGGTAATGACTTTGCCAACCACTGTTAATCACTTATCCGACCTCTTTAAATGACTTTGCCCTACAATTGTAATGACTTTGCCAACTACTGTTAATCACTTATCCGACCTCTAAAAATGACTTTGCCAACCACTGGTAATGACTTTGCCAACCACTGTTAATCACTTATCCGTCCTCTAAAAATGACTTTGCCCACTAATTGTAATGAGTTTGCCAACCACTGTTAATCACTTATCCGACCTCTAAAAATGACTTTGCCAAACACTGTTAATCACTTATCCGACCTCTAAAATTGACTTTGCCAACCACTGGTAATGACTTTGCCAACCACTGTTAATCACTTATCCGACCTCTAAAAATGACTTTGCCCAACAATTGTAATGACTTTGGAAACTACTGTTAATCACTTATCCGACCTCTAAAATTGACTTTGCCAACCACTGGTAACGACTTTGCCAACCACTGTTAATCACTTATCCGACCTCTATAAATGACTTTGCCCTACAATTGTAATGACTTTGCCAACTACTGTTAATCACTTATCCGACCTCTAAAAATGACTTTGCCAACCACTGGTAATGACTTTGCCAACCACTGTTAATCACTTATCCGACCTTTAAAAATGACTTTGCCAACCACTCGGAATGACTTTGCCAACCACTGTTAATCACTTATCCGACCTCTAAAAATGACTTTGCCCAACAATTGTAATTACTTTGCCAACCACTATAAATCACTAATCCGACCTCTAAAAATGACTTTGCCCAACAATTGTAATGACTTTGCCAACCACTGTTAATCACTTATCCGACCTCTAAATATCACTTTGCCCAACAATTGTAACGACTTTGCCCAACAATTGTAATAACTTTGCCAACCACTGTTAATCACTTATCCGACCTCTAAAAATGACTTTGCCTAACAATTGTAATGACTTTGCCAACCATTATTAATCACTAATCCGACCTCCAAAAATGACTTTGCCCAACAATTGTAATGACTTTGCCAACCACTGTTAATCACTTATCAGACCTCTAAAAATGACTTTTCCTACCACTGGAAATTACTTTGCCAACTACTGTTAATTTCTTATCCGACCTCTAAAAACGACTTTGCCCATCAATTGTAATGAGTTTGCCAACCACTGTTAATCACTAATCCGACCTCTAAAATCGACTTTGCCCAACAATTGTAATGACTTTGCCAACCACTTTTAATCACTAATCCGACCTCTAAAAATGACTTTGCCCAACAATTGTAATGACTTTGCCAACCACTGTTAATCACTAATCCGACAACTAAAAATGACTTTGCCCACTAATTGTAATGAGTTTGCCAACCACTGTTAATCACTTATCCGACCTCTAAAAATGACTTTGCCCAACAATTGTAATGACTTTGCCAACCACTGATAATGACTTTGCCAACCACTGTTAATCACTTATCCGACCTCTAAAAATGACTTTGCCCAACAATTGTAATGACTTTGCCAACTACTGTTAATCACTTATCCGACCTCTAAATTGACTTTGCCAACCACTGGTAATGACTTTGCCAACCATTGTTAATCACTTATCCGACCTCTAAAAATGACTTTGCCCTACAATTGTAATGACTTTGCCAACTACTGTTAATCACTTATCCGACCTCTAAAAATGACTTTGCCAACCACTGGTAATGACTTTGCCAACCACTGTTAATCACTTATCCGACCTCTTAAAATGACTTTGCCCACTAATTGTAATGAGTTTGCCAACCACTGTTAATCACTTATCCGACCTCTAAAAATGACTTTGCCCAACAATTGTAATGACTTTGCCAACCACTGTTAATCACTTATCCAACCCCTAAAAAAGACTTTGCCCAACAATTGTAATGACTTTGCCAACCACTGTTAATCACTTATCCGACCTCTAAAAATGACTTTTCCTACCACTGGAAATTACTTTGCCAACCACTGTTAATCACTTATCGGACCTCTAAAAATCACTTTGCCCAACAATTGTAACGACTTTGCCCAACAATTGTAATAACTTTGCCAACCACTGTTAATCACTTATCCGACCACTAAAAATGACTTTGCCTAACAATTGTAATGACTTTGCCAACCATTATTAATCACTAATCCGACCTCCAAAAATGACTTTGCCCAACAATTGTAATGACTTTGCAAAACACTGTTAATCACTTATCCGACCTCTAAAAATGACTTTTCCTACCACATGAAATTACTTTGCCAACCACTGTTAATTGCTTATCCGACCTCTAAAAACGACTTTGCCCAACAATTGTAATGACTTTGCCAACCACTTTTAATCACTAATCCGACATCTAAAAATGACTTTGCCCAACAATTGTAATGACTTTGCCAACCACTGTTAATCACTAATCCGACCACTAAAAATGACTTTGCCCAACTATTGAAATGACTTTGCCAACCACAGTTAATCACTAATCCGACCACTAAAAATGGCTTTGCCCAACAATTGTAATGACTTTGCCAACCACTGTTAATCACTTATCCGACCTCTAAAAATGACTTTGCCCAACAATTGTAATGACTTTGCCAACCACTGGTAATGACTTTGCCAACCACTGTTAATCACTTATCCGACCTCTAAAAATGACTTTGCCCAACAATTGTAATGACTTTGCCAACTACTGTTAATTACTTATCCGACCTCTAAAATTGACTTTGCCAACCACTGGTAATGACTTTGCCAACCACTGTTAATCACTTATCCGACCTCTAAAAATGACTTTGCCCTACAATTGTAATTACTTTGCCAACTACTGTTAATCACTTATCCGACCTCTAAAAATGACTTTGCCAACCACTAATAATGACTTTGCCAACCACTGTTAATCACTTATCCGACCTCTAAAAATGACTTTGCCCACTAATTGTAATGAGTTTGCCAACCACTGTTAATCACTTATCCGACCTCTAAAAATGACTTTGCCCAACAATTGTAATGACTTTGCCAACCACTGTTAATCACTTATCCAACCCCTAAAAAAGACTTTGCCCAACAATTGTAATGACTTTGCCAACCACTGTTAATCACTTATCCGACCTCTAAAAATGACTTTTCCTACCACTGGAAATTACTTTGCCAACCACCTTTAATCACTTATCGGACCTCTAAAAATCACTTTGCCCAACAATTGTAACGACTTTGCCCAACAATTGTAATAACTTTGCCAACCACTGTTAATCAATTATCCGACCACTAAAAATGACTTTGCCTAACAATTGTAATGACTTTGCCAACCATTATTAATCACTAATCCGACCTCCAAAAATGACTTTGCCCAACAATTGTAATGACTTTGCAAAACACTGTTAATCACTTATCCGACATCTAAAAATGACTTTGCCCAACAATTGTAATGACTTTGCAAACCACTGTTAATCACTAATCCGACCACTAAAAATGACTTTGCCCAACTATTGAAATGACTTTGCCAACCACAGTTAATCACTAATCCGACCACTAAAAATGGCTTTGCCCAACAATTGTAATGACTTTGCCAAACACAGTTTATCACTTATCCGACCGCTAAAAATGACTTTGCCCAACAATTGTAATGACTTTGCCAACCACTGTTAATCAATTATCCGACCTCTAAAAATGACTTTGCCCAACAATTGTAATGACTTTGCCAACCACTGTTAATCACTTATCCGACCACTAAAAATGACTTTGCCTAACAATTGTAATGACTTTGCCAACCATTATTAATCACTAATCCGACCTCCAAAAATGACTTTGCCCAACAATTGTAATGACTTTGCAAAACACTGTTAATCACTTATCCGACCTCTAAAAATGACTTTTCCTACCACATGAAATTACTTTGCCAACCACTGTTAATTGCTTATCCGACCTCTAAAAACGACTTTGCCCAACAATTGTAATGACTTTGCCAACCACTTTTAATCACTAATCCGACATCTAAAAATGACTTTGCCCAACAATTGTAATGACTTTGCCAACCACTGTTAATCACTAATCCGACCACTAAAAATGACTTTGCCCAACTATTGAAATGACTTTGCCAACCACAGTTAATCACTAATCCGACCACTAAAAATGGCTTTGCCCAACAATTGTAATGACTTTGCCAACCACTGTTAATCACTTATCCGACCTCTAAAAATGACTTTGCCCAACAATTGTAATGACTTTGCCAACCACTGGTAATGACTTTGCCAACCACTGTTAATCACTTATCCGACCTCTAAAAATGACTTTGCCCAACAATTGTAATGACTTTGCCAACTACTGTTAATCACTTATCCGACCTCTAAATTGACTTTGCCAACCACTGGTAATGACTTTGCCAACCACTGTTAATCACTTATCCGACCTCTAAAAATGACTTTGCCCTACAATTGTAATTACTTTGCCAACTACTGTTAATCACTTATCCGACCTCTAAAAATGACTTTGCCAACCACTAATAATGACTTTGCCAACCACTGTTAATCACTTATCCGACCTCTAAAAATGACTTTGCCCACTAATTGTAATGAGTTTGCCAACCACTGTTAATCACTTATCCGACCTCTAAAAATGACTTTGCCCAACAATTGTAATGACTTTGCCAACCACTGTTAATCACTTATCCAACCCCTAAAAAAGACTTTGCCCAACAATTGTAATGACTTTGCCAACCACTGTTAATCACTTATCCGACCTCTAAAAATGACTTTTCCTACCACTGGAAATTACTTTGCCAACCACCTTTAATCACTTATCGGACCTCTAAAAATCACTTTGCCCAACAATTGTAACGACTTTGCCCAACAATTGTAATAACTTTGCCAACCACTGTTAATCAATTATCCGACCACTAAAAATGACTTTGCCTAACAATTGTAATGACTTTGCCAACCATTATTAATCACTAATCCGACCTCCAAAAATGACTTTGCCCAACAATTGTAATGACTTTGCAAAACACTGTTAATCACTTATCCGACATCTAAAAATGACTTTGCCCAACAATTGTAATGACTTTGCCAACCACTGTTAATCAATTATCCGACCTCTAAAAATGACTTTGCCCAACTATTGAAATGACTTTGCCAACCACAGTTAATCACTAATCCGACCACTAAAAATGGCTTTGCCCAACAATTGTAATGACTTTGCCAAACACAGTTTATCACTTATCCGACCGCTAAAAATGACTTTGCCCAACAATTGTAATGACTTTGCCAACCACTGTTAATCAATTATCCGACCTCTAAAAATGACTTTGCCCAACAATTGTAATGACTTTGCCAAACACTGTTAATCACTTATCCGACCTCTAAAAACGACTTTGCCCAACAATTGTAATGACTTTGCCAACCACTTTTAATCACTAATCCGACATCTAAAAATGACTTTGCCCAACAATTGTAATGACTTTGCAAACCACTGTTAATCACTAATCCGACCACTAAAAATGACTTTGCCCAACTATTGAAATGACTTTGCCAACCACAGTTAATCACTAATCCGACCACTAAAAATGGCTTTGCCCAACAATTGTAATGACTTTGCCAAACACAGTTTATCACTTATCCGACCGCTAAAAATGACTTTGCCCAACAATTGTAATGACTTTGCCAACCACTGTTAATCAATTATCCGACCTCTAAAAATGACTTTGCCCAACAATTGTAATGACTTTGCCAAACACTGTTAATCACTTATCCGACCTCTAAAAACGACTTTGCCCAACAATTGTAATGACTTTGACATCCACTTTTAATCACTTATCCGACCTCTAAAAATGACTTTGCCCAATAATTGTAATAACTTTGCCAACCATTATTAATCACTAATCCGACCTCCAAAAATGACTTTGCCCAACAATTGTAATGACTTTGCAAAACACTGTTAATCACTTATCCGACCTCTAAAAATGACTTTTCCTACCACATGAAATTACTTTGCCAACCACTGTTAATTGCTTATCCGACCTCTAAAAACGACTTTGCCCAACAATTGTAATGACTTTGCCAACCACTTTTAATCACTAATCCGACATCTAAAAATGACTTTGCCCAACAATTGTAATGACTTTGCCAACCACTGTTAATCACTAATCCGACCACTAAAAATGACTTTGCCCAACTATTGAAATGACTTTTCCTACCACATGAAATTACTTTGCCAACCACTGTTAATTGCTTATCCGACCTCTAAAAACGACTTTGCCCAACAATTGTAATGACTTTGCCAACCACTTTTAATCACTAATCCGACATCTAAAAATGACTTTGCCCAACTATTGAAATGACTTTTCCTACCACATGAAATTACTTTGCCAACCACTGTTAATTGCTTATCCGACCTCTAAAAACGACTTTGCCCAACAATTGTAATGACTTTGCCAACCACTTTTAATCACTAATCCGACATCTAAAAATGACTTTGCCCAACAATTGTAATGACTTTGCCAACCACTGTTAATCACTAATCCGACCACTAAAAATGACTTTGCCCAACTATTGAAATGACTTTTCCTACCACATGAAATTACTTTGCCAACCACTGTTAATTGCTTATCCGACCTCTAAAAACGACTTTGCCCAACAATTGTAATGACTTTGCCAACCACTGTTAATCACTAATCCGACCACTAAAAATGACTTTGCCCAACTATTGAAATGACTTTTCCTACCACATGAAATTACTTTGCCAACCACTGTTAATTGCTTATCCGACCTCTAAAAACGACTTTGCCCAACAATTGTAATGACTTTGCCAACCACTTTTAATCACTAATCCGACATCTAAAAATGACTTTGCCCAACAATTGTAATGACTTTGCAAACCACTGTTAATCACTAATCCGACCACTAAAAATGACTTTGCCCAACTATTGAAATGACTTTGCCAACCACAGTTAATCACTAATCCGACCACTAAAAATGGCTTTGCCCAACAATTGTAATGACTTTGCCAAACACAGTTTATCACTTATCCGACCGCTAAAAATGACTTTGCCCAACAATTGTAATGACTTTGCGAACCACTGTTAATCAATTATCCGACCTCTAAAAATGACTTTGCCCAACTATTGAAATGACTTTTCCTACCACATGAAATTACTTTGCCAACCACTGTTAATTGCTTATCCGACCTCTAAAAACGACTTTGCCCAACAATTGTAATGACTTTGCCAACCACTTTTAATCACTAATCCGACATCTAAAAATGACTTTGCCCAACAATTGTAATGACTTTGCCAACCACTGTTAATCACTAATCCGACCACTAAAAATGACTTTGCCCAACTATTGAAATGACTTTTCCTACCACATGAAATTACTTTGCCAACCACTGTTAATTGCTTATCCGACCTCTAAAAACGACTTTGCCCAACAATTGTAATGACTTTGCCAACCACTTTTAATCACTAATCCGACATCTAAAAATGACTTTGCCCAACTATTGAAATGACTTTTCCTACCACATGAAATTACTTTGCCAACCACTGTTAATTGCTTATCCGACCTCTAAAAACGACTTTGCCCAACAATTGTAATGACTTTGCCAACCACTTTTAATCACTAATCCGACATCTAAAAATGACTTTGCCCAACAATTGTAATGACTTTGCCAACCACTGTTAATCACTAATCCGACCACTAAAAATGACTTTGCCCAACTATTGAAATGACTTTTCCTACCACATGAAATTACTTTGCCAACCACTGTTAATTGCTTATCCGACCTCTAAAAACGACTTTGCCCAACAATTGTAATGACTTTGCCAACCACTGTTAATCACTAATCCGACCACTAAAAATGACTTTGCCCAACTATTGAAATGACTTTTCCTACCACATGAAATTACTTTGCCAACCACTGTTAATTGCTTATCCGACCTCTAAAAACGACTTTGCCCAACAATTGTAATGACTTTGCCAACCACTGTTAATCACTCATCCGACCTCTAAAAATGACTTTGCCCAACAATTCTAATGACTTTGACATCCACTGTTAATCACTAATCCGACCACTAAAAATGACTTTGCCCAACTATTGAAATGACTTTGCCAACCACAGTTAATCACTAATCCGACCACTAAAAATGGCTTTGCCCAACAATTGTAATGACTTTGCCAAACACAGTTTATCACTAATCCGACCGCTAAAAATGACTTTGCCCAACAATTGTAATGACTTTGCCAACCACTGTTAATCAATTATCCGACCTCTAAAAATGACTTTGCCCAACAATTGTAATGACTTTGCCAAACACTGTTAATCACTTATCCGACCTCTAAAAACGACTTTACCCAACAATTGTAATGACTTTGACATCCACTTTTAATCACTTATCCGACCTCTAAAAATGACTTTGCCCAATAATTGTAATAACTTTGCCAACCATTATTAATCACTAATCCGACCTCCAAAAATGACCTTGCCCAACAATTGTAATGACTTTGCAAAACACTATTAATCACTTATCCGACCTCTAAAAATGACTTTTCCTACCACATGAAATTACTTTGCCAACCACTGTTAATTGCTTATCCGACCTCTAAAAACGACTTTGCCCAACAATTGTAATGACTTTGCCAACCACTTTTAATCACTAATCCGACATCTAAAAATGACTTTGCCCAACAATTGTAATGACTTTGCCAACCACTGTTAATCACTAATCCGACCACTAAAAATGACTTTGCCCAACTATTGAAATGACTTTGCCAACCACAGTTAATCACTAATCCGACCACTAAAAATGGCTTTGCCCAACAATTGTAATGACTTTGCCAAACACAGTTTATCACTTATCCGACCGCTAAAAATGACTTTGCCCAACAATTTTAATGACTTTGCCAACCACTGTTAATCATTTATCCGACCTCTAAAAATGACTTTGCCCAACAATTGTAATGACTTTGCCAACCACTGTTAATCACTTATCCGACCTCTAAAAACGACTTTGCCCAACAATTGTAATGACTTTGACATCCACTTTTAATCACTTATCCGACCTCTAAAAATGACTTTGCCCAATAATTGTAATAACTTTGCCAACCACTGTTAAACACTTATCCGACCTGTAAAAATGACTTTGCCAACCACTGGTAATGACTTTGCCAACCACTGTTAATCACTAATCCGACCACTAAAAATGACTTTGCCCAACAATTGTAATGACTTTGCCAACCACTGTTAATCACTAATCCGACCACTAAAAATAACTTTGCTCAACAATTGTAATGACTTTGCCAACCACTGTTAATCACTAATCCGACCACTAAAAATGACTTTGCCCAACAAATGTAATGACTTTGCCAACGACAGTTAATCACTTATCCGACCTCTAAAAATGACTTTGCCAACCACTGTTAATCACTTATCCGACCTCTAAAAATTACTTTGCCTAACAATTGTAATGACTTTGCCAAACAATTGTAATGACTTTTCCAACCACTGGTAATGACTTTGCCAACAACTGCTAATCAATTATCCGACCTCTAAAAATGACTTTGCCCAACAATTGTAATGTTTTTGCCGAATTATTGTAATGACATGCCAACCACTGTTAATCACTTATCCGACCTCTAAAAATGACTTTGCCTAAAAATTGTAATGACTTTGCCAACTACTGTTAATAACTTATCCGACCTCTAAAATTGACTTTGCCAACCACTGGTAATGACTTTGCCAACCACTGTTAATCACTTATCCGACCTCTAAAAATGACTTTGCCCTACAATTGTAATGACTTTGCCAACCACTGTTAATCACTTATCCGACCTCTAAAAATGACTTGGCCCAACAATTGTAATGACTTTGCCAACCACTGTTAATCACTCATCCGACCTCTAAAAATGACTTTGCCCAACAATTCTAATGACTTTGACATCCACTGTTAATCACTAATCCGACCACTAAAAATGACTTTGCCCAACTATTGAAATGACTTTGCCAACCACAGTTAATCACTAATCCGACCACTAAAAATGGCTTTGCCCAACAATTGTAATGACTTTGCCAAACACAGTTTATCACTAATCCGACCGCTAAAAATGACTTTGCCCAACAATTGTAATGACTTTGCTAACCACTGTTAATCAATTATCCGACCTCCAAAAATGACTTTGCCCAACAATTGTAATGACTTTGCCAACCACTGTTAATTGCTTATCCGACCTCTAAAAACGACTATGCCCAACAATTGTAATGAATTTCCCCAACAATTTTAATGACTTTGCCAACCACTGTTAATCACTTATCCGACCTCTAAAAATTACTTTGCCTAACAATTGTAATGACTTTGCCAACCACTGTTAATCACTTATCCAACCTCTAAAAATGACTTTGCCAACCACTGGTAATGACTTTGCCAACCACTGTTAATTGCTTATCCGACCTCTAAAAACGACTTTGCCCAACAATTGTAATGACTTTGCTATCCACTTTTAATCACTAATCCGACCTCTAAAATCGACTTTGCCCAACAATTTTAATGACTTTGCCAACCACTGGTAATGACTTTGCCAACCACTGTTAATTGCTTATCCGACCTCTAAAAACGACTTTGCCTAACAATTGTAATAACTTTGCCATCCACTTTTAATCACAAATCCGACCTCTAAAATCGACTTTGCCCAACAATTGTAATGACTTTGCCAACCACTGTTAATCACTTATCCGACCTCTAAAAATGACTTTGCCAAACACTGATAATGACTTTGCCAACGACAGTTTATCAGTTATCCGACTGCTCAATTGACTTTGCCCAACAATTGTAATGAATTTGCCCAACAATTGTAATGACTTTGCCAACCACTGTTAATCACTTATCCGACCTCTAAAAATGACTTTGCCAACCACTGGTAATGACTTTGCAAACCACTGTTAATCACTTATCCGACCTCTAAAAATGACTTTGCCCAACAATTGTAATGACTTTGCCAACCACTGTTAATCACTTATCCAACCCCTAAAAAAGACTTTGCCCAACAATTGTAATGACTTTGCCGAACAATTGTAATGACTTTGCCAACCAATGGTAATGACTTTGCCAACCACTGTTAATCACTTATCCGACCTCTAAAAATGACTTTGCCTAAAAATTGTAATGACTTTGCCAACTACTGTTAATAACTTATCCGACCTCTAAAAATGACTTTGCCAACCACTGGTAATGACTTTGCCAACCACTGTTAATCACTTATCCGACCTCTAAAAATGACTTTGCCCTACAATAGTAATGACTTTGCCAACCACTGTTAATCACTTATCCGACCTCTAAAAATGACTTTGCCAACCACTGTTAATCACTTATCCGACCTCTAAAAATGACTTTGCCCAACAATTGTAATGACTTTGCCAAACACTGTTAATCACTTATCCGACCTCTAAAAATGACTTTGCCAACCACTGGTAATGACTTTGCCAACCACTGTTAATTGCTTATCCGACCTCTAAAAACGACTTTGCCCAACAATTGTAATGACTTTGCCATCCACTTTTAATCACTAATCCGACCTCTAAAATCGACTTTGCCCAACAATTGTAATGACTTTGCCAACCACTGTTAATCATTTATCCGACCCCTAAAAATGACTTTGCCAACCACTGGTAATGACTTTGCCAACCACTGTTAATCACTAATCCGACCACTAAAAATGACTTTGCCCAACAATTGTAATGACTTTGCCAACCACTGTTAATCACTAATCCGACCACTAAAAATGACTTTGTACAACAATTGTAATGACTTTGCCAACCACAGTATATCACTTATCCGACCACTAAAAATGACTTTGCCCAACAATTGTAATGACTTGCCCAAAAACTGTTAATCACTTATTCGACCTCTAAAAATGACTTTGCCCAACAAATGTAATGACTTTGCCATCCACTTTTAATCACTAATCCGACCTCTAAAATCGACTTTGCCCAACAATTGTAATGACCTTGCCAACCACTGTTAATCACTTATCCGACCTCTAAAAATGACTTTGCCAACCACTGGTAATGACTTTGCCAACCACTGTTAATCACTAATCCGACCACTAAAAATGACTTTGTCAAACAATTGTAATGACTTTGCCAACCACAGTTTATCACTAATCCGACCGCTAAAAATGACTCTGCTCAATAATTGGACTCACTTTGCCAACCACTGGTAATGACTTTGCCAACAACTGTTAATCAATTATCCGACCTCTAAAAATGACTATGCCCAACAATTGTAATGAATTTGCCCAACAATTGTAATGACTTTGCCAACCACTGTTAATCACTTATCCGACCTCTAAAAATGACTTTGCCCAACAATTGTAATGACTTTGCCAACCACTGTTAATCACTAATCCGACCTCTAAAAATGATTTAACACAACAATTGTAATGACTTTGCCAACCACTTTTAATCACTAATCCGACCTCTAAAAATTACTTTGCCAACCACTGTTAATCACTTATCCGACCTCTAAAAATGACTTTGCCCAACAATTGTAATGACTTTTCCAACCATTGTAAATCACTTATCAAACCTCTAAAAAAGACTTTGCCCAACAATAGTAACGACTTTGCCAACCAATATTAATCACTAATCCGACCACTAAAAATAACTTTAACTTACAATTGTAATGACTTTGCCAACCACTGTTAATCACTTATCCAATCCCAAAAAATGACTTTGCCCAGCAATTGAAATGACTTGCCCAAAAACTGTTAATCACTTATTCGACCTCTGAAAATGACTTTGCCCAACAAATGTAATGACTTTGCCATCCACTTTTAATCACTAATCCGACCTCTAAAATCGACTTTGCCCAACAATTGTAATGACCTTGCCAACCACTGTTAATCACTCATCCGACCTCTTAAAATGACTTTGCCAACCACTGGTAATGACTTTGCCAACAACTGCTAATCACTAATCCGACCACTAAAAATGACTTTGTCCAACAATTGTAATGACTTTGCCAACCACAGTTTATCACTAATCCGACCGCTAAAAATGACTTTGCTCAATAATTGGACTCACTTTGCCAACCACTGGTAATGACTTTGCCAACAACTGTTAATCAATTATCCGACCTCTAAAAATGACTATGCCCAACAATTGTAATGAATTTGCCCAACAATTGTAATGACTTTGCCAACCACTGTTAATCACTTATCCGACCTCTAAAAATGACTTTGCCCAACAATTGTAATGACTTTGCCAACCACTGTTAATCACTAATCCGACCTCTAAAAATGACTTAACACAACAATTGAAATGACTTTGCCAACCACTTTTAATCACTAATCCGACCTCTAAAAATAACTTTAACTAACAATTGTAATGTCTTTGCCAACCACTGTTAATCACTTAAGCAATCCCTAAAAAAGACTTTGCCCAACAATTGTAATGACTTTGCCAAACAATTGTAATGACTTTGCAAACCACTGTTAATCACTTATCCAACCCCTAAAAATGACTTTGCCAAACAATTGTAATTTTTTTGCCGAACTATTGTAATGACTTTGCCAACTACTGTTAATCACTAATCCGACCTCTAAAATTGACTTTGCCAACCACTGGTAATGACTTTGCCAACCACTGGTAATGACTTTGCCAACCACTGGTAATGACTTTGCCAACCACTGTTAATCACTAATCCGACCACTAAAAATGACTTTTCCCAACAATTGTAATGACTTTGCCAACCACTGTTAATCACTAATCCGACCACTAAAAATGACTTTGTCCAACAATTGTAATGACTTTGCCAACCACAGTATATCACTTATCCGACCACTAAAAATGACTTTGCCCAACAATTGTAATGACTTGCCCAAAAACTGTTAATCACTTATTCGACCTCTAAAAATGACTTTGCCCAACAAATGTAATGACTTTGCCATCCACTTTTAATCACTAATCCGACCTCTAAAATCGACTTTGCCCAACAATTGTAATGACCTTGCCAACCACTGTTAATCACTTATCCGACCTCTAAAAATGACTTTGCCAACCACTGGTAATGACTTTGCCAACAACTGCTAATCACTAATCCGACCACTAAAAATGACTTTGTCCAACAATTGTAATGACTTTGCCAACCACTGTTAATCACTTATCCAACCCCTAAAAAAGACTTTGCCCAACAATTGTAATGACTTTGCCAAACAATTGTAATGACTTTGCCAACCACTATTAATCACTTATCCAACCCCTAAAAATGACTTTGCCCAACAATTGTAATTTTTTTGCCGAACTATTGTAATGACTTTGCCAACTACTGTTAATCACTTATCCGAACTCTAAAAATGACTTTGCCCAACGATTGTAATGAGTTTGCCAACCACTGTTAATCACTTATCCGACCTCTAAAAATGACTTTGCCCAACAATTGAAATGACTTTGCCAACCACTGTTAATCACTTATCCGATCTCTAAAAATGACTTTGCCAACCACTGGGAATGACTTTGCCAACCACTGTTAATCACTAATCCGACCTCTAAAAATTACTTAACACAACAATTGTAATGACTTTGCCAACCACTTTTAATCACCAATCCGACCTCTAAAAATAACTTTGCCAGCCACTGTTAATCACTTATCCGACCTCTAAAAATGACTTTGCCCAACAATTGTAATGACTTTTCCAACCATTGTTAATCACTTATCAAACCCCTAAAAAAGACTTTGCCCAACAATAGTAACGACTTTGCCAACCAATATTAATCACTAATCCGACCACTAAAAATAACTTTAACTAACAGTTGTATTGACTTTGCCAACCACTGTTAATCACTTATCCAACCCCTAAAAAAGACATTGCCCAACAATTGAAATGACTTTGCCAAACAATTGTAATGACTTTGCCAACCACTGTTAATCACTTATCCAACCCCTAAAAATGACTTTGCCCAACAATTGTAATTTTTTTGCCGAACTATTGTAATGACTTTGCCAACTACTGTTAATCACTAATCCGACCTCTAAAATTGACTTTGCCAACCACTGGTAATGACTTTGCCAACAACTGTTAATCACTTATCCGAACTCTAAAAATGACTTTGCCCAACAATTGTAATGAGTTTGCCAACCACTGTTAATCACTTATCCGACCTCTAAAAATGACTTTGCCCAACAATTGTAATGACTTTGCCAACCACTGTTAATCACTTATCCGATCTCTAAAAATGACTTTGCCAACCACTGGGAATGACTTTGCCAACCACTGTTAATCACTTATCCGACCTCTAAAAATGACTTTGCCCAAAAATTGTAATGACTTTGACAGCCACTGTTAATCACTTATCCGACCTCTAAAAATGACTTTGCCAACCACTCGGAATGACTTTGCCAACCACTGTTAATCACTTATCCGACCTCTAAAAATGACTTTGCCCAAAAATTGTAATGACTTTGCTAACCACTGTTAATCACTTATCTAACCCCTAAAAAAGACTTTGCCCAACAATTGTAATGACTTTGCCAACCACTATTAATCACTTAACCGACCTCTAAAAATGACTATGCCCTACAATTGTAACGACTTTGACCAACAATTCTAATAACTTTGCCAACCACTATTAATCACTTATCCGACCACTAAAAATGACTTTGCGTTTCAATTGTAATGACTTTGCCAACGACAGTTAATCACTTATCCGACCGCTCAATTGATTTTGCCCAACAATTGTAATGAATTTGCCCAACAATTGTAATGACTTTGCCAACCACTGGTAATGACTTTGCCAACTACTGTTAATCACTAATCCGACCTCTAAAAATGACTTTGCCCAACAATTGTAATGACTTTGCCAACTACTGTTAATCACTTATCCGACCTATATAATTGACTTTGCCAACCACTGGTTATGACTTTGTCAACCACTGTTAATCACTTATCCGACCTCTAAAAATGACTTTGCCCAACAGTTGTAATGACTTTGCCAACTACTGTTAATCACTTATCCGACCTTTAAAATTGACTTTGCCAACCACTGGTAATGACTTTGCCAACCACTGTTAATTACTTATCCGACCTCTAAAAATGACTTTGCCCTACAATTGTAATGACTTTGCCAACCACTGTTAATCATTTATCCGACCTCTAAAAATGACTTTGCCAACCAGTGGTAATGACTTTGCCAACCACTGTTAATCACTTATCGGACCTCTAAAAATGACTTTGCCCAACAATTGTAATGACTTTGCCAACCACTGTTAATCACTTATCCGACCCCTAAAAATGACTTTGCCCAACAATTGTAATGACTTTGCCAACCACTGTTAATCACTTATCCGACCTTTAAAAATGACTTTGCCAACCACTGGGAATGACTTTGCCAACCTTTGTTAATCACTTATCCGACCTCTAAAAATGACTTTGCACAACAATTGTAATGACTTTGCCAACCACTGTTAATCACTTATCCAACCCCTAAAAAAGACTTTGCCCAGCAATTGTAATGACTTTGCCAACTACTGTTAATCACTTATCCGACCTCTAAAAATCACTCTGCCCAACAATTGGAAAGACTTTGCCCAACAATTGTAATGACTTTGCCAACCACTGTTAATCACTTATCCGACCTCTAAAAATGACTTTGCCCAAAAATTGTAATGACTTTGCCAACCACTGTTAATCACTTATCTAACCCCTAAAAAAGACTTTGCCCAACAATTGTAATGACTTTGCCAACCACTATTAATCACTTATCCGACCTCTAAAAATGACTATGCCCTACAATTGTAACGACTTTGCCCAACAATTCTAATAACTTTGCCAACCACTATTAATCACTTATCCGACCACTAAAAATGACTTTGCCTTACAATTGTAATGACTTTGCCAACGACAGTTAATCACTTATCCGACCGCTCAATTGATTTTGCCCAACAATTGTAATGAATTTGCCCAACAATTGTAATGACTTTGCCAACCACTGTTAATCACTTATCCGACCTATATAATTGACTTTGCCAACCACTGGTTATGACTTTGTCAACCACTGTTAATCACTTATCCGACCTCTAAAAATGACTTTGCCCAACAGTTGTAATGACTTTGCCAACTACTGTTAATCACTTATCCGACCTCTAAAATTGACTTTGCCAACCACTGGTAATGACTTTGCCAACCACTGTTAATCACTTATCCGACCCTTAAAAATGACTTTGCCCTACAATTGTAATGACTTTGCCAACCACTGTTAATCATTTATCCGACCTCTAAAAATGACTTTGCCAACCAGTGGTAATGACTTTGCCAACCACTGTTAATCACTTATCTAACCCCTAAAAAAGACTTTGCCCAACAATTGTAATGACTTTGCCAACCACTATTAATCACTTATCCGACCTCTAAAAATGACTATGCCCTACAATTGTAACGACTTTGCCCAACAATTCTAATAACTTTGCCAACCACTATTAATCACTTATCCGACCACTAAAAATGACTTTGCCTTACAATTGTAATGACTTTGCCAACGACAGTTAATCACTTATCCGACCGCTCAATTGATTTTGCCCAACAATTGTAATGAATTTGCCCAACAATTGTAATGACTTTGCCAACCACTGTTAATCACTTATCCGACCTATATAATTGACTTTGCCAACCACTGGTTATGACTTTGTCAACCACTGTTAATCACTTATCCGACCTCTAAAAATGACTTTGCCCAACAGTTGTAATGACTTTGCCAACTACTGTTAATCACTTATCCGACCTCTAAAATTGACTTTGCCAACCACTGGTAATGACTTTGCCAACCACTGTTAATCACTTATCCGACCCTTAAAAATGACTTTGCCCTACAATTGTAATGACTTTGCCAACCACTGTTAATCATTTATCCGACCTCTAAAAATGACTTTGCCAACCAGTGGTAATGACTTTGCCAACCACTGTTAATCACTTATCCGACCTCTAAAAAAGACTTTGCCCAACAATTGTAATGACTTTGCCAACCACTATTAATCACTTATCCGACCTCTAAAAATGACTATGCCCTACAATTGTAACGACTTTGCCCAACAATTCTAATAACTTTGCCAACCACTATTAATCACTTATCCGACCACTAAAAATGACTTTGCCAACCACTGGTTATGACTTTGTCAACCACTGTTAATCACTTATCCGACCTCTAAAAATGACTTTGCCCAACAGTTGTAATGACTTTGCCAACTACTGTTAATCACTTATCCGACCTCTAAAATTGACTTTGCCAACCACTGGTAAAGACTTTGCCAACCACTGTTAATCACTTATCCGACCTCTAAAAATGACTTTGCCCTACAATTGTAATGACTTTGCCAACCACTGTTAATCATTTATCCGACCTCTAAAAATGACTTTGCCCAACAATTGTAATGACTTTGCCAACCACTGTTAATCACTTATCCGACCTTTAAAAATGACTTTGCCAACCACTGGGAATGACTTTGCCAACCTTTGTTAATCACTTATCCGACCTCTAAAAATGACTTTGCACAACAATTGTAATGACTTTGCCAACCACTGTTAATCACTTATCCAACCCCTAAAAAAGACTTTGCCCAGCAATTGTAATGACTTTGCCAACCACTGTTAATCACTTATCGGACCTCTAAAAATGACTTTGCCCAACAATTGTAATAACTTTGCCAACCACTGTTAATCACTTATCCGACCCCTAAAAATGACTTTGCCCAACAATTGTAATGACTTTTCCAACCACTGTTAATCACTTATCCGACCTTTAAAAATGACTTTGCCAACAACTGGGAATGACTTTGCCAACCTTTGTTAATAACTTATCTAACCCCTAAAAAAGACTTTGCCCAACAATTGTAATGACTTTGCCAACCACTATTAATCACTTATCCGACCTCTAAAAATGACTATGCCCTACAATTGTAACGACTTTGCCCAACAATTCTAATAACTTTGCCAACCACTATTAATCACTTATCCGACCACTAAAAATGACTTTGCCAACCACTGGTTATGACTTTGTCAACCACTGTTAATCACTTATCCGACCTCTAAAAATGACTTTGCCCAACAGTTGTAATGACTTTGCCAACTACTGTTAATCACTTATCCGACCTCTAAAATTGACTTTGCCAACCACTGGTAAAGACTTTGCCAACCACTGTTAATCACTTATCCGACCTCTAAAAATGACTTTGCCCTACAATTGTAATGACTTTGCCAACCACTGTTAATCATTTATCCGACCTCTAAAAATGACTTTGCCAACCAGTGGTAATGACTTTGCCAACCACTGTTAATCACTTATCCGACCTCTAAAAATGACTTTGCCCAACAATTGTAATGACTTTGCCAACCACTGTTAATTGCTTATCCGACCTCTAAAAACGACTTTGCCCTACAATTGTAATGACTTTGCCAACTCCTGTTAATCACTTATCCGACCTCAAAAAATGACTTTGCCAACCACTGGTAATTACTTTGCCAACCACTGTTAATCACTTATCGGACCTCTAAAAATGACTTTGCCCAACAATTGTAATAACTTTGCCAACCACTGTTAATCACTTATCCGACCCCTAAAAATGACTTTGCCCAACAATTGTAATGACTTTTCCAACCACTGTTAATCACTTATCCGACCTTTAAAAATGACTTTGCCAACAACTGGGAATGACTTTGCCAACCTTTGTTAATAACTTATCTAACCCCTAAAAAAGACTTTGCCCAACAATTGTAATGACTTTGCCAACCACTATGAATCACTTATCCGACCTCTAAAAATGACTATGCCCTACAATTGTAACGACTTTGCCCAACAATTCTAATAACTTTGCCAACCACTATTAATCACTTATCCGACCACTAAAAATGACTTTGCCTTACAATTGTAATGACTTTGCCAACGACAGTTAATCACTTATCCGACCGCTCAATTGATTTTGCCCAACAATTGTAATGAATTTGCCCAACAATTGTAATGACTTTGCCAACCACTGTTAATCACTTATCCGACCTATATAATTGACTTTGCCAACCACTGGTTATGACTTTGTCAACCACTGTTAATCACTTATCCGACCTCTAAAAATGACTTTGCCCAACAGTTGTAATGACTTTGCCAACTACTGTTAATCACTTATCCGACCTCTAAAATTGACTTTGCCAACCACTGGTAATGACTTTGCAAACCACTGTTAATCACTTATCCGACCTCTAAAAATGACTTTGCCCTACAATTGTAATGACTTTGCCAACCACTGTTAATTGCTTATCCGACCTCTAAAAACGACTTTGCCCTACAATTGTAATGACTTTGCCTACTCCTGTTAATCACTTATCCGACCTCTAAAAATGACTTTGCCAACCACTGGTAATTACTTTGCCAACCACTGTTAATCACTTATCGGACCTCTAAAAATGACTTTGCCCAACAATTGTAATAACTTTGCCAACCACTGTTAATCACTTATCCGACCCCTAAAAATGACTTTGCCCAACAATTGTAATGACTTTGCCAACCACTGTTTATCACTTATCCGACCTTTAAAAATGACTTTGCCAACCACTGGGAATGACTTTGCCAACCTTTGTTAATCACTTATCCGACCTCTAAAAATGACTTTGCCCAGCAATTGTAATAACTTTGCCAACCACTGTTAATCACTTATCCGACCTCTAAAAATCACTTTGCCCAACAATTGGAAAGACTTTGCCCAACAATTGTAATAACTTTGTCAACCACTGTTAATCACTTATACGACCTCTAAAAATGACTTTGCCCAACAGTTGTAATGACTTTGCCAACTACTGTTAATCACTTATCCGACCTCTAAAATTGACTTTGCCAACCACTGGTAATGACTTTGCAAACCACTGTTAATCACTTATCCGACCTCTAAATTTGACTTTGCCCAACAATTGTAATGACTTTGCCAACCACTGTTAATTGCTTATCCGACCTCTAAAAACGACTTTGCCCTACAATTGTAATGACTTTGCCAACTCCTGTTAATCACTTATCCGACCTCTAAAAATGACTTTGCCAACCACTGGTAATTACTTTGCCAACCACTGTTAATCACTTATCGGACCTCTAAAAATGACTTTGCCCAACAATTGTAATAACTTTGCCAACCACTGTTAATCACTTATCCGACCCCTAAAAATGACTTTGCCCAACAATTGTAATGACTTTGCCAACCACTGTTTATCACTTATCCGACCTTTAAAAATGACTTTGCCAACCACTGGGAATGACTTTGCCAACCTTTGTTAATCACTTATCCGACCTCTAAAAATGACTTTGCCCAGCAATTGTAATGACTTTGCCAACCACTGTTAATCACTTATCCGACCTCTAAAAATCACTTTGCCCAACAATTGGAAAGACTTTGCCCAACAATTGTAATAACTTTGCCAACCACTGTTAATCACTTATCCGACCCCTAAAAATGACTTTGCCCAACAATTGTAATGACTTTGCCAACCACTGTTAATCACTTATCCGACCTCTAAAAATCACTTTGCCCAACAATTGTAACGACTTTGCCCAACAATTGTAATAACTTTGCCAACCACTGTTTATCACTTATCCGACCCCTAAAAATGACTTTGCCCAACAATTGTAATGACTTTGCCAACCACTGTTAATCACTTATCCGACCTCTGAAAATTACTTTGCAAACCACTGGTAATGACTTTGCCAACCACTGATAATGACTTTGCCAACCACTGTTAACTGCTTATCCGACCTCTAAAAATGACTTTACCCAACAATTGTAATGACTTTGATTACCACTGTTAATCACTTATCCGACCTCTAAAAATGACTTTGCCAACCACTGGGAATGACTTTGTTAACCACTGTAAATTGCTTATCCGACCTTTAAAAACGACTTTGCTCAACAATTGTAATGACTTTGCCAACCACTTTAAATCTCTAATCGGACCTGTAAAATCGACTTTGCCCAACAAGTGTAATGACTTTGCCAACCACTTTTAATCACTAATCCGACCTCTAAAAATGACTTTGCCCAAAAATTGTAATGACTTTGCCAACCACTGTTAATCACTTATCCGACCTCTAAAAATGACTTTACCCAACAATTGTAATGACTTTGCTTACCACTGTTAATCACTTATCCGACCTCTAAAAATGACTTTGCCAACCACTGTTAATTGCTTATCCGACCTCTAAAAACGACTTTGCCGAACAATTGTAATGACTTTGCCAACCACTTTTAATCACTAATCGGACCTGTAAAATCGACTTTGCCCAACAATTGTAATGACTTTGCCAACCACTTTTAATCACTAATCCGACATCTAAAAATGACTATGCCCAACAATTGTAATGAATTTGCCCAACAATTGTAATGACTTTGCCAACCACTGTTAATCACTTATCAGACCTCTAAAAATGACTTTGCCCAACAATTGTAATGACTGTGCCAACCACTCTTAATCACTAATCCGACCACTAAAAATGACTTTGCCCAACAATTGTAATGACTTTGCCAACCACTGTTAATCACTTATCCGACCTCTAAAAATGACTTTGCCAACCACTGTTAATCACTTATCCGACCTCTAAAAATGACTTTGCCCAACAATTGTAATGACTTTTCCAACCATTGTTAATCACTTATCAAACCCCTAAAAAAGACTTTGCCCAACAATAGTAATGACTTTGACAACCAATATAAATCACTAATCCGACCAATAAAAATGACTTTAACTAACAATTGTAATGACTTTGCCAACTACTGTTAATCACTAATCCGACCTCTAAAATTGACTTTGCCAACCACTGGTAATGACTTTGCCAACAAATGTTAATCACTTATCCGAACTCTAAAAATGACTTTTCCCAACAATTGTAATGAGTTTGCCAACCACTGTTAATCACTTATCCGACCTCTAAAAATGACTTTGCCCAACAATTGAAATGACTTTGCCAACCACTGTTAATCACTTATCCGATCTCTAAAAATGACTTTGCCAACCACTGGGAATGACTTTGCCAACCACTGTTAATCACTTATCCGACCTCTAAAAATGACTTAACACAACAATTGTAATGACTTTGCTTACCACTGTTAATCACTTATCCGACCTCTAAAAATGACTTTGCCAACCACTGTTAATTGCTTATCCGACCTCTAAAAACGACTTTGCCGAACAATTGTAATGACTTTGCCAACCACTTTTAATCACTAATCGGACCTGTAAAATCGACTTTGCCCAACAATTGTAATGACTTTGCCAACCACTTTTAATCACTAATCCGACATCTAAAAATGACTTTGCCCAACAATTGTAATGAATTTGCCCAACAATTGTAATGACTTTGCCAACCACTGTTAATCACTTATCAGACCTCTAAAAATGACTTTGCCCAACAATTGTAATGACTGTGCCAACCACTCTTAATCACTAATCCGACCACTAAAAATGACTTTGCCCAACAATTGTAATGACTTTGCCAACCACTGTTAATCACTTATCCGACCTCTAAAAATGACTTTGCCAACCACTGTTAATCACTTATCCGACCTCTAAAAATGACTTTGCCCAACAATTGTAATGACTTTTCCAACCATTGTTAATCACTTATCAAACCCCTAAAAAAGACTTTGCCCAACAATAGTAACGACTTTGCCAACCAATATAAATCACTAATCCGACCAATAAAAATGACTTTAACTAACAATTGTAATGACTTTGCCAACTACTGTTAATCACTAATCCGACCTCTAAAATTGACTTTGCCAACCACTGGTAATGACTTTGCCAACAAATGTTAATCACTTATCCGAACTCTAAAAATGACTTTGCCCAACAATTGTAATGAGTTTGCCAACCACTGTTAATCACTTATCCGACCTCTAAAAATGACTTTGCCCAACAATTGAAATGACTTTGCCAACCACTGTTAATCACTTATCCGATCTCTAAAAATGACTTTGCCAACCACTGGGAATGACTTTGCCAACCACTGTTAATCACTTATCCGACCTCTAAAAATGACTTAACACAACAATTGTAATGACTTTGCCAACCACTTTTAATCACTAATCCGACCTCTAAAAATGACTTTGCCAACCACTGTTAATCACTTATCCGACCTCTAAAAATGACTTTGCCCAACAATTGTAATGACTTTTCCAACCATTGTTAATCACTTATCCGACCTCTAAAAATGACTTTACCCAACAATTGTAATGACTTTGCTTACCACTGTTAATCACTTATCCGACCTCTAAAAATGACTTTGCCAACCACTGTTAATTGCTTATCCGACCTCTAAAAACGACTTTGCCGAACAATTGTAATGACTTTGCCAACCACTTTTAATCACTAATCGGACCTGTAAAATCGACTTTGCCAACCACTGTTAATCACTTATCCGACCTCTAAAAATGACTTTGCCCAACAATTGTAATGACTTTTCCAACCATTGTTAATCACTTATCCGACCTCTAAAAATGACTTTACCCAACAATTGTAATGACTTTGCTTACCACTGTTAATCACTTATCCGACCTCTAAAAATGACTTTGCCAACCACTGTTAATTGCTTATCCGACCTCTAAAAACGACTTTGCCCAACAATTGAAATGACTTTGCCAACCACTGTTAATCACTTATCCGATCTCTAAAAATGACTTTGCCAACCACTGGGAATGACTTTGCCAACCACTGTTAATCACTTATCCGACCTCTAAAAATGACTTAACACAACAATTGTAATGACTTTGCCAACCACTTTTAATCACTAATCCGACCTCTAAAAATGACTTTGCCAACCACTGTTAATCACTTATCCGACCTCTAAAAATGACTTTGCCCAAAAATTGTAATGACTTTTCCAACCATTGTTAATCACTTATCCGACCTCTAAAAATGACTTTACCCAACAATTGTAATGACTTTGCTTACCACTGTTAATCACTTATCCGACCTCTAAAAATGACTTTGCAAACCACTGTTAATTGCTTATCCGACCACTAAAAATGACTTTGCCCAACAATTAGAATGACTTTGCCAACCACTGTTAATCACTTATCCGACCTCTGAAAATGACTTTGCAAACCACTGGTAATGACTTTGCCAACCACTGGTAATGACTTTGCCAACCACTGTTAATTGCTTATCCGACCTCTAAAAATGACTTTACCCAACAATTGTAATGACTTTGATTTGCACTGTTAATCACTTATCCGACCTCTAAAAATGACTTTGCCAACCACTGGTAATGACTTTGCTAACCACTGTAAATTGCTTATCCGACCTCTAAAAACGACTTTGCCCAACAATTGTAATGACTTTGCCAACCACTTTTAATCACTAATCGGACCTGTAAAATCGACTTTGCCCAACAATTGTAATGACTTTGCCAACCACTTTTAATCACTAATCCGACCTCTAAAAATGACTTTGCCCAAAAATTGTAATGACTTTGCCAACCACTGTTAATCACTTATCCGACCTCTAAAAATGACTTTACCCAACAATTGTAATGACTTTGCTTTCCACTGTTAATCACTTATCCGACCTCTAAAAATGACTTTGCCAACCACTGGTAATGACTTTGCCAACCACTGTTAATTGCTTATCCGACCTCTAAAAACGACTTTGCCGAACAATTGTAATGACTTTGCCAACCACTTTTAATCACTAATCGGACCTGTAAAATCGACTTTGCCCAACAATTGTAATGACTTTGCCAACCACTGTGAATCACTAATCCGACATCTAAAAATGACTCTGCCCAAAAATTGTAATGACTTTGCCAACCACTGTTAATCACTTATCCGACCTCTAAAAATGACTTTGCCCAACAATTGTAATGACTTTGCCAACGACAGTTAATCACTTATCCGACCGCTCAAAATGACTTTGCCAAACAATTGTAATGAATTTGCCCAACAATTGTAATGACTTTGCCAACCACTGTTAATCACTTATCCGACCTCTAAAAATGACTTTGCCAACCACTGGTAATGACTTTGCCAACCACTGGTAATGACTTTGCCAACCACTGTTAATAACTTATCCGACCTCTAAAAATGACTTTTCCCAACAATTGTAATGACTTTGCCAACCACTGTTATCACTTATCCAACCCCGAAAAAGACTTTGCCCAACAATTGTAATGACTTTGCCCAACAATTGTAATGACTTTGCCCAACAATTGTAATGACTTTGCCAACCACTGGTAATGACTTTGCCAACAACTGTTAATCAATTATCCGACCTCTAAAAATGACTTTGCCCAACAATTGTAATGACTTTGCCAACCACTGTTAATTGCTTATCCGACCTCTAAAAACGACTTTGCCCTACAATTGTAATGACTTTGCCAACTCCTGTTAATCACTTATCCGACCTCTAAAAATGACTTTGCCAACCACTGGTAATGACTTTGCCAACCACTGTTAATCACTTATCCGACCTCTAAAAATGACTTTGCCAACCACTGGTAATGACTTTGCCAACCACTGGTAATGACTTTGCCAACCACTGTTAATAACTTATCCGACCTCTAAAAATGACTTTGCCAACCACTGGTAATGACTTTGCCAACCACTGTTAATTGCTTATCCGACCTCTAAAAACGACTTTGCCGAACAATTGTAATGACTTTGCCAACCACTTTTAATCACTAATCGGACCTGTAAAATCGACTTTGCCCAACAATTGTAATGACTTTGCCAACCACTGTGAATCACTAATCCGACATCTAAAAATGACTTTGCCCAAAAATTGTAATGACTTTGCCAACCACTGTTAATCACTTATCCGACCTCTAAAAATGACTTTGCCCAACAATTGTAATGACTTTGCCAACGACAGTTAATCACTTATCCGACCGCTCAAAATGACTTTGCCAAACAATTGTAATGAATTTGCCCAACAATTGTAATGACTTTGCCAACCACTGTTAATCACTTATCCGACCTCTAAAAATGACTTTGCCCAACAATTGTAATGACTTTGCCAACCACTGTTAATCACTTATCCGACCTCTAAAAATGACTTTGCCAACCACTGGTAATGACTTTGCCAACCACTGTTAATAACTTATCCGACCTCTAAAAATGACTTTGCCCAACAATTGTAATGACTTTGCCAACCACTGTTATCACTTATCCAACCCCGAAAAAGACTTTGCCCAACAATTGTAATGACTTTGCCCAACAATTGTAATGACTTTGCCCAACAATTGTAATGACTTTGCCAACCACTGGTAATGACTTTGCCAACAACTGTTAATCAATTATCCGACCCCTAAAAATGACTTTGCCCAACAATTGTAATGACTTTGCCAACCACTGTTAATTGCTTATCCGACCTCTAAAAACGACTTTGCCCTACAATTGTAATGACTTTGCCAACTCCTGTTAATCACTTATCCGACCTCTAAAAATGACTTTGCCAACCACTGGTAATGACTTTGCCAACCACTGTTAATCACTTATCCGACCTCTAAAAATGACTTTGCCCAACAATTGTAATGACTTTGCCAACCACTGTTAATCACTTATCCAACCCCGAAAAAAGACTTTGCCCAACAATTGTAATGACAGTGCCAACCACTATTAGTCACTAATCCGACCTCTAAAAATGACTTTGCCCAACAATTTTAATGACTTTGCCAACGACAGTTAATCACTTATCCGACCGCTCAAAATGACTTTGCCAAACAATTGTAATGAATTTGCCCAACAATTGTAATGACTTTGCCAACCACTGTTAATCACTTATCCGACCTCTAAAAATGACTTTGCCCAACAATTGTAATGACTTTGCCAACGACAGTTAATCACTTATCCGACCGCTCAATTGAGTTTGCCCAACAATTGTAATGAATTTGCCCAACAATTGTAATGACTTGCCCAACCACTGTTAATCACTTGTCCGACCTCTAAGAATGAGTTTGCCAACCACTGGTAATGACTTTGCCAACCACTTTTAATCACTAATCCGACCACTAAAAATGACTTTGCCTAACAGTTGTAATGACATTGCAAACCACTGTTAATCACTTATCCAACCCCTAAAAAAGACTTTGCCAAACAATTGTAATGACTTTGCCCAACAATTGTAATGAATTTGCCCAACAATTGTAATGACTTTGCCAACCACTGTTAATCACTTATCCGACCTCTAAAAATGACTTTGCCCAACAATTGTAATGACTTTGCCAACCACTGTTAATCACTTATCCGACCTCTAAAAATGACTTTGCCAACCACTGGTAATGACTTTGCCAACCACTGGTAATGACTTTGCCAACCACTGTTAATAACTTATCCGACCTCTAAAAATGACTTTGCCCAACAGTTGTAATGACTTTGCCAACCACTGTTATCACTTATCCGCCCCCCGAAAAAAGACTTTGCCAACCACTGGTAATGACTTTGCCAACAACTGTTAATCAATTATCCGACCTCTAAAAATGACTTTGCCCAACAATTGTAATGACTTTGCCCAACAATTGTAATGACTTTGCCAACCACTGGTAATGACTTTGCCAACAACTGTTAATCAATTATCCGACCTCTAAAAACGACTTTGCCCTACAATTGTAATGACTTTGCCAACTCCTGTTAATCACTTATCCGACCTCTAAAAATGACTTTGCCAACCACTGGTAATGACTTTGCCAACCACTGTTAATCACTTATCCGACCTCTAAAAATGACTTTGCCCAACAATTGTAATGACTTTGCCAACCACTGTTAATCACTTATCCAACCCCTAAAAAAGACTTTGCCCAACAATTTTAATGACTGTGCCAACCACTATTAGTCACTAATCCGACCTCTAAAAATGACTTTGCCCAACAATTGTAATGACTTTGCCAACCACTGTTAATCACTTATCCGACCACTAAAAATCACTTTGCCCAACAATTGTAACGACTTTGCCCAACAATTGTAATAACTTTGCCAACCACTGTTAATCACTTATCCGACCACTAAAAATGACTTTGCCTAACAATTGTAATGACTTTGCCATCGACAGTTAATCACTTATCCGACCGCTCAATTGAGTTTGCCCAACAATTGTAATGAATTTGCCCAACAATTGTAATGACTTGGCCAACCACTGTTAATCACTTGTCCGACCTCTAAGAATGACTTTGCCAACCACTGGTAATGACTTTGCCAACCACTTTTAATCACTAATCCGAACACTAAAAATGACTTTGCCAAACAGTTGTAATGACATTGCCAACCACTGTTAATCACTTATCCAACCCCTAAAAAAGACTTTGCCCAACAATTGTAATGACTTTGCCCAACAATTGTAATGACTTTGCCAACCACTATTAATCACTAATCCGACCTCTAAAAATGACTTTGCCCAACAATTGTAATGACTTTGCCAACCACTGTTTATTGCTTTTCCGACCTCTAAAAACGACTTTGCCCTACAATTGTAATGACTTTGCCAACTCCTGTTAATCACTTATCCGACCTCTAAAAATGACTTTGCCAACCACTGTTAATCACTTATCCGACCTCTAAAAATGACTTTGCCAACCACTGGTAATGACTTTGCCAACCACTGTTTATTGCTTATCCGACCTCTAAAAGCGACTTTGCCCTACAATTGTAATGACTTTGCCAACTACTGTTAATCACTTATCCGACCTCTAAAAATGACTTTGCCAACCACTGGGAATGACTTTGCCAACCACTGTTAATCACTTATCCGACCTCTAAAAATGACTTTGCCCAACAATTGTAATGACTTTGCCAACCACTGTTTATTGCTTATCCGACCTCTAAAAACGACTTTGCCCTACAATTGTAATGACTTTGCCAACTACTGTTAATCACTTATCCGACCTCTAAAAATGAATTTGCCCAACAATTGTAATGACTTTGCCAACCACTGTTAATCACTTATCCGACCTCTAAAAATGACTTTGCCAACCACTGGTAATGACTTTGCCAACCACTGTTAATCACTTATCCGACCTCTAAAAATGACTTTGCCCAACAATTGTAATGACTTTGCCAACCACTGTTAATCACTTATCCAACCCCTAAAAAAGACTTTGCCCAACAATTGTAATGACTGTGCCAACCACTATTAGTCACTAATCCGACCTCTAAAAATGACTTTGCCCAACAATTGTAATGACTTTGCCAACCACTGTTAATCACTTATCCGACCACTAAAAATAACTTTGCCCAACAATTGTAACGACTTTGCCCAACAATTGTAATAACTTTGCCAACCACTGTTAATCACTTATCCGACCACTAAAAATGACTTTGCCTAACAATTGTAATGACTTTGCCATCGACAGTTAATCACTTATCCGACCGCTCAATTGAGTTTGCCCAACAATTGTAATGAATTTGGCCAACAATTGTAATGACTTTGCCAACCACTGTTAATCACTTATCCGACCTCTAAAAATGACTTTGCCAACCACTGGTAATGACTTTGCCAACCACTGGTAATGACTTTTCCAACCACTGTTAATAACTTATCCGTCCTCTAAAAATGACTTTGCCCAACAATTGTAATGACTTTGCCAACCACTGTTATCACTTATCCAACCCCGAAAAAAGACTTTGCCCAACAATTGTAATGACTTTGCCCAACAATTGTAATGACTTTGCTAACCACTGGTAATGACTTTGCCAACAACTGTTAATCAATTATCCGACCTCTAAAAATGATTTTGCCCAACAATTGTAATGACTTTGCCAACCACTGTTAATTGCTTATCCGACCTCTAAAAACGACTTTGCCCTACAATTGTAATGACTTTGCCAACTCCTGTTAATCACTTATCCGACCTCTAAAAATGACTTTGCCAACCACTGGTAATGACTTTGCCAACCCCTGTTAATCACTTATCCAACCCCTAAAAAAGACTTTGCCCAACAATTGTAATGACTGTGCCAACCACTATTAGTCACTAATCCGACCTCTAAAAATGACTTTGCCCAACAATTGTAATGACTTTGCCAACCACTGTTAATCACTTATCCGACCACTAAAAATCACTTTGCCCAACAATTGTAACGACTTTGCCCAACAATTGTAATAACTTTGCCAACCACTGTTAATCACTTATCCGACCACTAAAAATGACTTTGCCTAACAATTGTAATGACTTTGCCATCGACAGTTAATCACTTATCCGACCGCTCAATTGAGTTTGCCCAACAATTGTAATAAATTTGCCCAACAATTGTAATGACTTGGCCAACCACTGTTAATCACTTGTCCGACCTCTAAGAATGAGTTTGCCAACCACTGGTAATGACTTTGCCAACCACTTTTAATCACTAATCCGACCACTAAAAATGACTTTGCCTAACAGTTGAAATGACATTGCCAACCACTGTTAATCACTTATCCAACCCCTAAAAAAGACTTTGCCCAACAATTGTAATGACTTTGCCCAACAATTGTAATGAATTTGCACAACAATTGTAATGACTTTGCCAACCACTGTTAATCACTTATCCGACCCCTAAAAATGACTTTGCCCAACAATTGTAATGACTTTGCCAACCACTGTTAATCACTTATCCGACCTCTAAAAATGACTTTGCCAACCACTGGTAATGACTTTGCCAACCACTGGTAATGACTTTGCCAACAACTGTTAATCAATTATCCGACCTCTAAAAATGACTTTGCCCAACAATTGTAATGACTTTGCCAACCACTGTTAATTGCTTATCCGACCTCTAAAAACGACTTTGCCCTACAATTGTAATGACTTTGCCAACTCCTGTTAATCACTTATCCGACCTCTAAAAATGACTTTGCCAACCACTGGCAATGACTTTGCCAACCACTGTTAATCACTTATCCGACCTCTAAAAATGACTTTGCCCAACAATTGTAATGACTTGGCCAACCACTGTTAATCACTTGTCCGACCTCTAAGAATGAGTTTGCCAACCACTGGTAATGACTTTGCCAACCACTTTTAATCACTAATCCGACCTCTAAAAACGACTTTGCCCTACAATTGTAATGACTTTGCCAGCTACTGTTAATCACTTATCCGACCTCTAAAAATGACTTTGCCAACCACTGGGAATGACTTTGCCAACCACTGTTAATCACTTATCCGACCTCTAAAAATGACTTTGCCAACCACTGGGAATGACTTTGCCAACCACTGTTAATCACTTATCCGACCTCTAAAAATGACTTTGCCCTACAATTGTAATGACTTTGCATACCACTGTTTATTGCTTATCCGACCTCTAAAAACGACTTTGCCCTACAATTGTAATGACTTTGCCAACCACTGTTAATCACTTATCAAACCCCTAAAAAAGACTTTGCCCAACAATTTTAATGACTGTGACAACCATAATTAATCACTAATCCGACCTCTAAAAATGACTTTAGCCAACAAGTGTAATGACTTTGCCAACCACTGTTAATCACCTATCCGACCTTTAAAAATCACTTTGCTCAACAATTGTAACTACTTTGCCTAACAGTTGTAATGACATTGCCAACCACTGTTAATCACTTATCCAAACCCTAAAAAAGACTTTGCCCAACAATTGTAATGACTTTGCCAGCCACTGTTAATCACTTATCAAACCCCTAAAAAAGACTTTGCCCAACAATTTTAATGACTGTGACAACCACTATTAATCACTTATCCGACCTCTAAAAATGACTTTGCCAACCACTGGGAATGACTTTGCCAACCACTGTTTATTGCTTATCCGACCTCTAAAAACGACTTTGACCTACAATTGTAATGACTTTGCCAACTACTGTTTATCACTTATCCGACCTCTAAAAATGACTTTGCCAACCACTGGGAATGACTTTGCCAACCACTGTAAATCACTTATCCGACCTCTAAAAATGACTTTGCCCTACAATTGTAATGACTTTGCCAACCACTGTTAATCACTTATCCGACCTCTAAAAATGACTTTGCCAACCACTGGGAATGACTTTGCCAACCACTGTTTATTGCTTATCCGACCTCTAAAAACGACTTTGCCCTACAATTGTAATGACTTTGCCAACTACTGTTAATCACTTATCCGACCTCTAAAAATGACTTTGCCAACCACTGGGAATGACTTTGCCAACCACTGTTAATCACTTATCCGACCTCTAAAAATGACTTTGCCCAACAATTGTAATGACTTTGCCAACCACTGTTAATCACTTATCAAACCCCTAAAAAAGACTTTGCCCAACAATTTTAATGACTGTGACAACCACTATTAATCACTAAACAGACCTCTAAAAATGACTTTGCCCAACAATTGTAATGACTTTGCCAACCACTGTTAATCACTTATCCGACCTCTAAAAATGACTTTGCCCAACAATTGTAATGACTTTGCCAACCACTGTTAATCACTTATCCAACCCCTAAAAAAGATTTTGCCCAACAATTGTAATGACTGTGACAACCACTATTAATCACTAATCCGACCACTAAAAATGACTTTGCCTAACAGTTGTAATGACATTGCCAACCACTGTTAATCACTTATTCAACCACTGTTAATCAATTATCCGACCTCAAAAAATGACTTTGCCCAACAATTGTAATGAATTTGCCCAACAATTGAAATGACTTTGCCAACCACTGTTAATCACTTATCCGACCTCTAAAAATGACTCTGCCCAACAATTGTAATGACTTTGCCAACCACTATTAATCACTGATCCGACCTCTAAAAATGACTTTGCACAACAATTGTAATGACTTTGCCAACCACTGTTAATCACTTATCCGACCTCTTAAAATGACTCTGCCCAACAATTGTAATGACTTTGCCAACCACTATTAATCACTAATCCGACCTCTAAAAATGACTTTGCCCAACAATTGTAATGACTTTGCCAACCACTGTTTATTGCTTTTCCGACCTCTAAAAACGACTATGCCCTACAATTGTAATGACTTTGCCAACTACTGTTGATCACTTATCCGAACTCTAAAAATGACTTTGCCAACCACTGGGAATGACTTTGCCAACCACTGTTAATCACTTATCCGACCTGTAAAAATGACTTTGCCAACCACTGGGAATGACTTTGCCAACCACTGTTAATCACTTATCAAACCCCTAAAAAAGACTTTGCCCAACAATTTTAATGACTGTGACAACCACTATTAATCACTAAACAGACCTCTAAAAATGACTTTGCCCAACAATTGTAATGACTTTGCCAACCACTGTTAATCACTTATCCGACCTCTAAAAATGACTTTGCCCAACAATTGTAATGACTTTGCCAACCACTGTTAATCACTTATCCAACCCCTAAAAAAGATTTTGCCCAACAATTGTAATGACTGTGACAACCACTATTAATCACTAATCCGACCACTAAAAATGACTTTGCCTAACAGTTGTAATGACTTTGCCAACCACTGTTAATCACTTATCCGACCTCTAAAAATGACTTTGCCCAACAATTGTAATGACTTTGCCAACCACTGTTAATCACTTATCCAACCCCTAAAAAAGATTTTGCCCAACAATTGTAATGACTGTGACAACCACTATTAATCACTAATCCGACCACTAAAAATGACTTTGCCTAACAGTTGTAATGACATTGCCAACCACTGTTAATCACTTATTCAACCACTGTTAATCAATTATCCGACCTCAAAAAATGACTTTGCCCAACAATTGTAATGAATTTGCCCAACAATTGAAATGACTTTGCCAACCACTGTTAATCACTTATCCGACCTCTAAATATGACTCTGCCCAACAATTGTAATGACTTTGCCAACCACTATTAATCACTAATCCGACCTCTAAAAATGACTTTGCCCAACAAGTGTAATGACTTTGCCAACCACTGTTAATCACCTATCCGACCTTTAAAAATCACTTTGCTCAACAATTGTAACGACTTTGCCTAACAGTTGTAATGACATTGCCAACCACTGTTAATCACTTATCCAACCCCTAAAAAAGACTTTGCCCAACAATTGTAATGACTTTGCCAACCACTGTTAATCACTTATCAAACCCCTAAAAAAGACTTTGCCCAACAATTTTAATGACTGTGACAACCACTATTAATCACTTATCCGACCTCTAAAAATGACTTTGCCAACCACTGGGAATGACTTTGCCAACCACTGTTAATCACTTATCCGACCTGTAAAAATGACTTTGCCAACCACTGGGAATGACTTTGCCAACCACTGTTAATCACTTATCAAACCCCTAAAAAAGACTTTGCCCAACAATTTTAATGACTGTGACAACCACTATTAATCACTAAACAGACCTCTAAAAATGACTTTGCCCAACAATTGTAATGACTTTGCCAACCACTGTTAATCACTTATCCGACCTCTAAAAATGACTTTGCCCAACAATTGTAATGACTTTGCCAACCACTGTTAATCACTTATCCAACCCCTAAAAAAGATTTTGCCCAACAATTGTAATGACTGTGACAACCACTATTAATCACTAATCCGACCACTAAAAATGACTTTGCCTAACAGTTGTAATGACATTGCCAACCACTGTTAATCACTTATTCAACCACTGTTAATCAATTATCCGACCTCAAAAAATGACTTTGCCCAACAATTGTAATGAATTTGCCCAACAATTGAAATGACTTTGCCAACCACTGTTAATCACTTATCCGACCTCTAAATATGACTCTGCCCAACAATTGTAATGACTTTGCCAACCACTATTAATCACTAATCCGACCTCTAAAAATGACTTTGCCCAACAAGTGTAATGACTTTGCCAACCACTGTTAATCACCTATCCGACCTTTAAAAATCACTTTGCTCAACAATTGTAACGACTTTGCCTAACAGTTGTAATGACATTGCCAACCACTGTTAATCACTTATCCAACCCCTAAAAAAGACTTTGCCCAACAATTGTAATGACTTTGCCAACCACTGTTAATCACTTATCAAACCCCTAAAAAAGACTTTGCCCAACAATTTTAATGACTGTGACAACCACTATTAATCACTTATCCGACCTCTAAAAATGACTTTGCCAACCACTGGGAATGACTTTGCCAACCACTGTTTATTGCTTATCCGACCTCTAAAAACGACTTTGCCCTACAATTGTAATGACTATGCCAACTACTGTTTATCACTTATCCGACCTCTAAAAATGACTTTGCCAACCACTGGGAATGACTTTGCCAACCACTGTTAATCACTTATCCGACCTCTAAAAATGACTTTGCCCTACAATTGTAATGACTTTGCCAACCACTGTTAATCACTTATCCGACCTCTAAAAATGACTTTGCCAACCACTGGGAATGACTTTGCCAACCACTGTTTATTGCTTATCCGACCTCTAAAAACGACTTTGCCCTACAATTGTAATGACTTTGCCAACTACTGTTAATCACTTATCCGACCTCTAAAAATAACTTTGCCAACCACTGGGAATGACTTTGCCAACCACTGTTAATCACTTATCCGACCTCTAAAAATGACTTTGCCCAACAATTGTAATGACTTTGCCAACCACTGTTAATCACTTATCAAACCCCTAAAAAAGACTTTGCCCAACAATTTTAATGACTGTGACAACCACTATTAATCACTAAACAGACCTCTAAAAATGACTTTGCCCAACAATTGTAATGACTTTGCCAACCACTGTTAATCACTTATCCGACCTCTAAAAATGACTTTGCCCAACAATTGTAATGACTTTGCCAACCACTGTTAATCACTTATCCAACCCCTAAAAAAGATTTTGCCCAACAATTGTAATGACTGTGACAACCACTATTAATCACTAATCCGACCACTAAAAATGACTTTGCCTAACAGTTGTAATGACATTGCCAACCACTGTTAATCACTTATTCAACCACTGTTAATCAATTATCCGACCTCAAAAAATGACTTTGCCCAACAATTGTAATGAATTTGCCCAACAATTGAAATGACTTTGCCAACCACTGTTAATCACTAATCCGACCTCTAAAAATGACTTTGCCCAACAAGTGTAATGACTTTGCCAACCACTGTTAATCACCTATCCGACCTTTAAAAATCACTTTGCTCAACAATTGTAACGACTTTGCCTAACAGTTGTAATGACATTGCCAACCACTGTTAATCACTTATCCAACCCCTAAAAAAGACTTTGCCCAACAATTGTAATGACTTTGCCAAACACTGTTAATCCCTTATCAAACCCCTAAAAAAGACTTTGCCCAACAATTTTAATGACTGTGACAACCACTATTAATCACTTATCCGACCTCTAAAAATGACTTTGCCAACCACTGGGAATGACTTTGCCAACCACTGTTTATTGCTTATCCGACCTCTAAAAACGACTTTGCCCTACAATTGTAATGACTATGCCAACTACTGTTTATCACTTATCCGACCTCTAAAAATGACTTTGCCAACCACTGGGAATGACTTTGCCAACCACTGTTAATCACTTATCCGACCTCTAAAAATGACTTTGCCCTACAATTGTAATGACTTTGCCAACCACTGTTAATCACTTATCCGACCTCTAAAAATGACTTTGCCAACCACTGGGAATGACTTTGCCAACCACTGTTTATTGCTTATCCGACCTCTAAAAACGACTTTGCCCTACAATTGTAATGACTTTGCCAACTACTGTTAATCACTTATCCGACCTCTAAAAATAACTTTGCCAACCACTGGGAATGACTTTGCCAACCACTGTTAATCACTTATCCGACCTCTAAAAATGACTTTGCCCAACAATTGTAATGACTTTGCCAACCACTGTTAATCACTTATCAAACCCCTAAAAAAGACTTTGCCCAACAATTTTAATGACTATGACAACCACTATTAATCACTAAACAGACCTCTAAAAATGACTTTGCCCAACAATTGTAATGACTTTGCCAACCACTGTTAATCACTTATCCGACCTCTAAAAATGACTTTGCCCAACAATTGTAATGACTTTGCCAACCACTGTTAATCACTTATCCAACCCCTAAAAAAGATTTTGCCCAACAATTGTAATGACTGTGACAACCACTATTAATCACTAATCCGACCACTAAAAATGACTTTGCCTAACAGTTGTAATGACATTGCCAACCACTGTTAATCACTTATTCAACCACTGTTAATCAATTATCCGACCTCAAAAAATGACTTTGCCCAACAATTGTAATGAATTTGCCCAACAATTGAAATGACTTTGCCAACCACTGTTAATCACTTATCCGACCTCTAAAAATGACTCTGCCCAACAATTGTAATGACTTTGCCAACCACTATTAATCACTAATCCGACCTCTAAAAATGACTTTGCACAACAATTGTAATGACTTTGCCAACCACTGTTAATCACTTATCCGACCTCTAAAAATGACTCTGCCCAACAATTGTAATGACTTTGCCAACCACTAATAATCACTAATCCGACCTCTAAAAATGACTTTGCCCAACAATTGTAATGACTTTGCCAACCACTGTTTATTGCTTTTCCGACCTCTAAAAACGACTATGCCCTACAATTGTAATGACTTTGCCAACTACTGTTGATCACTTATCCGACCTCTAAAAATGACTTTGCCAACCACTGGGAATGACTTTGCCAACCACTGTTAATCACTTATCCGATCTGTAAAAATGACTTTGCCAACCACTGGGAATGACTTTGCCAACCACTGTTAATCACTTATCAAACCCCTAAAAAAGACTTTGCCCAACAATTTTAATGACTGTGACAACCACTATTAATCACTAAACAGACCTCTAAAAATGACTTTGCCCAACAATTGTAATGACTTTGCCAACCACTGTTAATCACTTATCCGACCTCTAAAAATGACTTTGCCCAACAATTGTAATGACTTTGCCAACCACTGTTAATCACTTATCAAACCCCTAAAAAAGACTTTGCCCAACAATTTTAATGACTGTGACAACCACTATTAATCACTTATCCGACCTCTAAAAATGACTTTGCCAACCACTGGGAATGACTTTGCCAACCACTGTTTATTGCTTATCCGACCTCTAAAAACGACTTTGCCCTACAATTGTAATGACTTTGCCAACTACTGTTTATCACTTATCCGACCTCTAAAAATGACTTTGCCAACCACTGGGAATGACTTTGCCAACCACTGTTAATCACTTATCCGACCTCTAAAAATGACTTTGCCCTACAATTGTAATGACTTTGCCAACCACTGTTAATCACTTATCCGACCTCTAAAAATGACTTTGCCAACCACTGGGAATGACTTTGCCAACCACTGTTTATTGCTTATCCGACCTCTAAAAACGACTTTGCCCTACAATTGTAATGACTTTGCCAACTACTGTTAATCACTTATCCGACCTCTAAAAATAACTTTGCCAACCACTGGGAATGACTTTGCCAACCACTGTTAATCACTTATCCGACCTCTAAAAATGACTTTGCCCAACAATTGTAATGACTTTGCCAACCACTGTTAATCACTTATCCGACCTCTAAAAATGACTTTGCCCAACAATTGTAATGACTTTGCCAACCACTGTTAATCACTTATCCAACCCCTAAAAAAGATTTTGCCCAACAATTGTAATGACTGTGACAACCACTATTAATCACTAATCCGACCACTAAAAATGACTTTGCCTAACAGTTGTAATGACATTGCCAACCACTGTTAATCACTTATTCAACCACTGTTAATCAATTATCCGACCTCAAAAAATGACTTTGCCCAACAATTGTAATGAATTTGCCCAACAATTGAAATGACTTTGCCAACCACTGTTAATCACTTATCCGACCTCTAAAAATGACTCTGCCCAACAATTGTAATGACTTTGCCAACCACTATTAATCACTGATCCGACCTCTAAAAATGACTTTGCCAACCACTGGGAATGACTTTGCCAACCACTGTTTATTGCTTATCCGACCTCTAAAAACGACTTTGCCCTACAATTGTAATGACTTTGCCAACTACTGTTAATCACTTATCCGACCTCTAAAAATAACTTTGCCAACCACTGGGAATGACTTTGCCAACCACTGTTAATCACTTATCCGACCTCTAAAAATGACTTTGCCCAACAATTGTAATGACTTTGCCAACCACTGTTAATCACTTATCAAACCCCTAAAAAAGACTTTGCCCAACAATTTTAATGACTATGACAACCACTATTAATCACTAAACAGACCTCTAAAAATGACTTTGCCCAACAATTGTAATGACTTTGCCAACCACTGTTAATCACTTATCCGACCTCTAAAAATGACTTTGCCCAACAATTGTAATGACTTTGCCAACCACTGTTAATCACTTATCCAACCCCTAAAAAAGATTTTGCCCAACAATTGTAATGACTGTGACAACCACTATTAATCACTAATCCGACCACTAAAAATGACTTTGCCTAACAGTTGTAATGACATTGCCAACCACTGTTAATCACTTATTCAACCACTGTTAATCAATTATCCGACCTCAAAAAATGACTTTGCCCAACAATTGTAATGAATTTGCCCAACAATTGAAATGACTTTGCCAACCACTGTTAATCACTTATCCGACCTCTAAAAATGACTCTGCCCAACAATTGTAATGACTTTGCCAACCACTATTAATCACTAATCCGACCTCTAAAAATGACTTTGCACAACAATTGTAATGACTTTGCCAACCACTGTTAATCACTTATCCGACCTCTAAAAATGACTCTGCCCAACAATTGTAATGACTTTGCCAACCACTAATAATCACTAATCCGACCTCTAAAAATGACTTTGCCCAACAATTGTAATGACTTTGCCAACCACTGTTTATTGCTTTTCGACCTCTAAAAACGACTATGCCCTACAATTGTAATGACTTTGCCAACTACTGTTGATCACTTATCCGACCTCTAAAAATGACTTTGCCAACCACTGGGAATGACTTTGCCAACCACTGTTAATCACTTATCCGATCTGTAAAAATGACTTTGCCAACCACTGGGAATGACTTTGCCAACCACTGTTAATCACTTATCAAACCCCTAAAAAAGACTTTGCCCAACAATTTTAATGACTGTGACAACCACTATTAATCACTAAACAGACCTCTAAAAATGACTTTGCCCAACAATTGTAATGACTTTGCCAACCACTGTTAATCACTTATCCGACCTCTAAAAATGACTTTGCCCAACAATTGTAATGACTTTGCCAACCACTGTTAATCACTTATCAAACCCCTAAAAAAGACTTTGCCCAACAATTTTAATGACTGTGACAACCACTATTAATCACTTATCCGACCTCTAAAAATGACTTTGCCAACCACTGGGAATGACTTTGCCAACCACTGTTTATTGCTTATCCGACCTCTAAAAACGACTTTGCCCTACAATTGTAATGACTTTGCCAACTACTGTTTATCACTTATCCGACCTCTAAAAATGACTTTGCCAACCACTGGGAATGACTTTGCCAACCACTGTTAATCACTTATCCGACCTCTAAAAATTACTTTGCCCTACAATTGTAATGACTTTGCCAACCACTGTTAATCACTTATCCGACCTCTAAAAATGACTTTGCCAACCACTGGGAATGACTTTGCCAACCACTGTTTATTGCTTATCCGACCTGTAAAAACGACTTTGCCCTACAATTGTAATGACTTTGCCAACTACTGTTAATCACTTATCCGACCTCTAAAAATAACTTTGCCAACCACTGGGAATGACTTTGCCAACCACTGTTAATCACTTATCCGACCTCTAAAAATGACTTTGCCCAACAATTGTAATGACTTTGCCAACCACTGTTAATCACTTATCCGACCTCTAAAAATGACTTTGCCCAACAATTGTAATGACTTTGCCAACCACTGTTAATCACTTATCCAACCCCTAAAAAAGATTTTGCCCAACAATTGTAATGACTGTGACAACCACTATTAATCACTAATCCGACCACTAAAAATGACTTTGCCTAACAGTTGTAATGACATTGCCAACCACTGTTAATCACTTATTCAACCACTGTTAATCAATTATCCGACCTCAAAAAATGACTTTGCCCAACAATTGTAATGAATTTGCCCAACAATTGAAATGACTTTGCCAACCACTGTTAATCACTTATCCGACCTCTAAAAATGACTCTGCCCAACAATTGTAATGACTTTGCCAACCACTATTAATCACTGATCCGACCTCTAAAAATGACTTTGCACAACAATTGTAATGACTTTGCCAACCACTGTTAATCACTTATCCGACCTCTAAAAATGACTCTGCCCAACAATTGTAATGACTTTGCCAACCACTATTAATCACTAATCCGACCTCTAAAAATGACTTTGCCCAACAATTGTAATGACTTTGCCAACCACTGTTTATTGCTTTTCCGACCTCTAAAAACGACTATGCCCTACAATTGTAATGACTTTGCCAACTACTGTTGATCACTTATCCGACCTCTAAAAATGACTTTGCCAACCACTGTTTATTGCTTATCCGACCTCTAAAAACGACTTTGCCCTACAATTGTAATGACTTTGCAAACCACTGTTAATCACTTATCCGACCTCTAAAAATGACTCTGCCCAACAATTGTAATGACTTTGCCAACCACTATTAATCACTAATCCGACCTCTAAAAATGACTTTGCCCAACAATTGAAATGACTTTGCCAACCACTGTTTATTGCTTTTCCGACCTCTAAAAACGACTATGCCCTACAATTGTAATGACTTTGCCAACTACTGTTGATCACTTATCCGACCTCTAAAAATGACTTTGCCAACCACTGGGAATGACTTTGCCAACCACTGTTAATCACTTATCCGACCTGTAAAAATGACTTTGCCAACCACTGGGAATGACTTTGCCAACCACTGTTAATCACTTATCAAACCCCTAAAAAAGACTTTGCCCAACAATTTTAATGACTGTGACAACCACTTTTAATCACTAAACAGACCTCTAAAAATGACTTTGCCCAACAATTGTAATGACTTTGCCAACCACTGTTAATCACTTATCCGACCTCTAAAAATGACTTTGCCCAACAATTGTAATGACTTTGCCAACCACTGTTAATCACTTATCCAACCCCTAAAAAAGATTTTGCCCAACAATTGTAATGACTGTGACAACCACTATTAATCACTAATCCGACCACTAAAAATGACTTTGCCTAACAGTTGTAATGACATTGCCAACCACTGTTAATCACTTATTCAACCACTGTTAATCAATTATCCGACCTCAAAAAATGACTTTGCCCAACAATTGTAATGAATTTGCCCAACAATTGAAATGACTTTGCCAACCACTGTTAATCACTTATCCGACCTCTAAAAATGACTCTGCCCAAAAATTGTAATGACTTTGCCAACCACTATTAATCACTAATCCGACCTCTAAAAATGACTTTGCACAACAATTGTAATGACTTTGCCAACCACTGTTAATCACTTATCCGACCTCTAAAAATGACTCTGCCCATCAATTGTAATGACTTTGCCAACCACTATTAATCACTAATCCGACCTCTTAAAATGACTTTGCCCAACAATTGTAATGACTTTGCCAACCACTGTTTATTGCTTTTCCGACCTCTAAAAACGACTATGCCCTACAATTGTAATGACTTTGCCAACTACTGTTGATCACTTATCCGACCTCTAAAAATGACTTTGCCAACCACTGGGAATGACTTTGCCAACCACTGTTTATTGCTTATCCGACCTCTAAAAGCGACTTTGCCCTACAATTGTAATGACTTTGCCAACTACTGTTAATCACTTATCCGACCTCTAAAAATGACTTTTCCCAACAATTGTAATGACTTTGCCAACCACTGTTAATCACTTATCCGACCTCTAAAAATGACTTTGCCCAACAATTGTAATGACTTTGCCAACCACTGTTAATCACTTATCCGACCTCTAAAAATGACTTTGCCCAACAATTGTAATGACTTTGCCAACTACTGTTAATCACTTATCCGACCTCTAAAAATGACTTTGCCAACCACTGGGAATGACTTTGCCAACCACTGTTAATCACTTATCCGACCTCTAAAAATGACTTTGCCCAACAATTGTAATGACTTTGCCAACCACTGTTAATCACTTATCAAACCCCTAAAAAAGACTTTGCCCAACAATTTTAATGACTGTGACAACCACTATTAATCACTAATCCGACCTCTAAAAATGACTTTGCCCAACAATTGTAATGACTTTGCCAACCACTGTTAATCACTTATCCGACCTTTAAAAATCACTTTGCCCAAAAATTGTAACGACTTTGCCCAACAATTGTAATAACTTTGCCAACCACTGTTAATCACTTATCCGACCACTAAAAATGACTTTGCCCTACAATTGTAATGACTTTGCCAACTACTGTTAATCACTTATCCGACCTCTAAAAATGACTTTGCCAACCACTGGGAATGACTTTGCCAACCACTGTTAATCACTTATCCGACCTCTAAAAATGACTTTGCCAACCACTGGGAATGACTTTGCCAACCACTGTTTATTGCTTATCCGACCTCAAAAAACGACTTTGCCCTACAATTGTAATGACTTTGCCAACTACTGTTTATCACTTATCCGACCTCTAAAAATGACTTTGCCAACCACTGGGAATGACTTTGCCAACCACTATTAATCACTTATCCGACCTCTAAAAATGACTTTGCCCTACAATTGTAATGACTTTGCCAACCACTGTTAATCACTTATCCGACCTCTAAAAATGACTTTGCCAACCACTGGGAATGACTTTGCCAACCACTGTTTATTGCTTATCCGACCTCTAAAAACGACTTTGCCCTACAATTGTAATGACTTTGCAAACTACTGTTAATCACTTATCCGACCTCTAAAAATGACTTTGCCAACCACTGGGAATGACTTTGCCAACCACTGTTAATCACTTATCCGACCTCTAAAAATGACTTTGCCAAACAATTGTAATGACTTTGCCAACCATTGTTAATCACTTATCAAACCCCTAAAAAAGACTTTGCCCAACAATTTTAATAACTGTGACAACCACTATTAATCACTTATCCGACCTCTAAAAATGACTTTGCTAACCACTGGGAATGACTTTGCCAACCACTGTTTATTGCTTATCCGACCTCTAAAAACGACTTTGCCCTACAATTGTAATGACTTTGCCAACTACTGTTTATCACTTATCCGACCTCTAAAAATGACTTTGCCAGTCACTGGGAATGACTTTGCCAACCACTGTTTATTGCTTATCCGACCTCTAAAAACGACTTTGCCAACCACTGGGAATGACTTTGCCAACCACTGTTAATCACTTATCCGACCTCTAAAAATGACTTTGCCCTACAATTGTAATGACTTTGCCAACCACTGTTAATCACTTATCCGACCTCTAAAAATGACTTTGCCAACCACTGGGAATGACTTTGCCAACCACTGTTTATTGCTTATCCGACCTCTAAAAACGACTTTGCCCTACAATTGTAATGAATTTGCAAACTACTGTTAATCACTTATCCGACCTCTAAAAATGACTTTGCCCAACAATTGTAATGACTTTGCCAACCACAATTAATCACTAATCCGACCTCTAAAAATGACTTTGCCAAACAATGGTAATGACTTTGCCAACCACTGTTAATCACTTATCCGACCTCTAAAAATGACTCTGCCCAACAATTGTAATGACTTTGCCAACCACTATTAATCACTAATCCGACCTCTAAAAATGACTTTGCCCAACAATTGTAATGACTTTGCCAACCACTGTTTATTGCTTTTCCGACCTCTAAAAACGACTTTGCCCTACAATTGTAATGACTTTGCCAACTACTGTTAATCACTCATCCGACCTCTAAAAATGACTTTGCCAACCACTGGGAATGACTTTGCCAACCACTGTTAATCACTTATCCGACCTCTAAAAATGACTTTGCCCAACAATTGTAATGACTTTGCCAACCACTGTTAATCACTTATCCAACCCCTAAAAAAGACTTTGCCCAACAATTGTAATGACTTTGCCCAACAATTGTAATGACTTTGCCAACCACTGGTAATGACTTTTCCAACCACTGTTAATCACTTATCCGACCTCAAAAAATGACTTTGCCCAACAATTGTAATGAATTTGCCCAACAATTGAAATGACTTTGCTAACCACTTTTAATCACTTATCCGACCTCTAAAAATGACTTTACCCAACAATTGTAATGACTTTGCCAACCACAATTAATCACCAATCCGACCTCTAAAAATGACTTTGCCAACCACTGGTAATGACTTTTCCAACCACTATTAATCACTTATCCGACCTCTAAAATGACTCTGCCCAACAATTGTAATGACTTTGCCAACCACTATTAATCACTAATCCGACCTCTAAAAATGACTTTGCCCAACAATTGTAATGACTTTGCCCAACAATTGTAATGACTTTGCCAACCACTGGTAATGACTTTTCCAACCACTGTTAATCACTTATCCGACCTCAAAAAATGACTTTGCCCAACAATTGTAATGAATTTGCCCAACAATTGAAATGACTTTGCTAACCACTTTTAATCACTTATCCGACCTCTAAAAATGACTTTGCCCAACAATTGTAATGACTTTGCCAACCACAATTAATCACTAATCCGACCTCTAAAAATGACTTTGCCAACCAATGGTAATGACTTTGCCAACCACTGTTAATCACTTATCCAACCCCTAAAAAAGACTTTGCCCAACAATTGTAATGACTTTGCCCAACAATTGTAATGACTTTGCCAACCACTGGTAATGACTTTTCCAACCACTGTTAATCACTTATCCGACCTCAAAAAATGACTTTGCCCAACAATTGTAATGAATTTGCCCAACAATTGAAATGACTTTGCTAACCACTTTTAATCACTTATCCGACCTCTAAAAATGACTTTGCCCAACAATTGTAATGACTTTTCCAACCACAATTAATCACTAATCCGACCTCTAAAAATGACTTTGCCAACCAATGGTAATGACTTTGCCAACCACTGTTAATCACTTATCCGACCTCTAAAAATGACTCTGCCCAACAATTGTAATGACTTTGCCAACCACTATTAATCACTAATCCGACCTCTAAAAATGACTTTGCCCAACAATTGTAATGACTTTGCCCAACAATTGTAATGACTTTGCCAACCACTGGTAATGACTTTTCCAACCACTGTTAATCACTTATCCGACCTCAAAAATGACTTTGCCCAACAATTGTAATGAATTTGCCCAACAATTGAAATGACTTTGCTAACCACTTTTAATCACTTATCCGACCTCTAAAAATGACTTTGCCCAACAATTGTAATGACTTTGCCAACCACAATTAATCACTAATCCGACCTCTAAAAATGACTTTGCCAACCAATGGTAATGACTTTGCCAACCACTGTTAATCACTTATCCAACCCCTAAAAAAGACTTTGCCCAACAATTGTAATGACTTTGCCCAACAATTGTAATGAATTTGCCCAACAATTGAAATGACTTTGCTAACCACTTTTAATCACTTATCCGACCTCTAAAAATGACTTTGCCCAACAATTGTAATGACTTTGCCAACCACAATTAATCACTAATCCGACCTCTAAAAATGACTTTGCCAACCAATGGTAATGACTTTGCCAACCACTGTTAATCACTTATCCGACCTCTAAAAATGACTCTGCCCAACAATTGTAATGACTTTGCCAACCACTATTAATCACTAATCCAACCCCTAAAAAAGACTTTGCCCAACAATTGTAATGACTTTGCCCAACAATTGTAATGACTTTGCCAACCACTGGTAATGACTTTTCCAACCACTGTTAATCACTTATCCGACCTCAAAAAATGACTTTGCCCAACAATTGTAATGAATTTGCCCAACAATTGAAATGACTTTGCTAACCACTTTTAATCACTTATCCGACCTCTAAAAATGACTTTGCCCAACAATTGTAATTACTTTGCCAACCACAATTAATCACTAATCCGACCTCTAAAAATGACTTTGCCAACCAATGGTAATGACTTTGCCAACCACTGTTAATCACTTATCCGACCTCTAAAAATGACTCTGCCCAACAATTGTAATGACTTTGCCAACCACTATTAATCACTAATCCGACCTCTAAAAATGACTTTGCCCAACAATTGTAATGACTTTGCCAACCACTGTTTATTGCTTTTCCGACCTCTAAAAACGACTTTGCCCTACAATTGTAATGACTTTGCCAACTACTGTTAATCTCTTATCCGACCTCTAATAATGACTTTGCCAACCACTGGGAATGACTTTGCCAACCACTGTTAATCACTTATCCGACCTGTAAAAATGACTTTGCCCAACAATTGTAATGACTTTGCCAACCACTGTTAATCACTTATCCAACCCCTAAAAAAGACTTTGCCCAACAATTGTAATGACTGTGACAACCACTATTAATCACTAATCCGACCTCTAAAAATGACTTGGCCCAACAATTGTAATGACTTTGCCAACCACTGTTAATCACTTATCCGACCTTTAAAAATCACTTTGCCCAACAATTGTAACGACTTTGCCCAACAATTGTAATAACTTTGCCAACCACTGTTAATCACTTATCCGACCACTAAAAATGACTTTGCCTAACAATTGTAATGACTTTGCCAACGACAGTTAATCACTTATCCGACCGCTCAATTGACTTTGCCCAACAATTGTAATGACTTTGCCAACTACTGTAAATCACTTATCCGACCTCTAAAAATGACTTTGCCAAACACTGGGAATGACTTTGCCAACCACTGTTAATCACTTATCCGACCGCTCAATTGACTTTGCCCAACAATTGTAATGACTGTGACAACCACTATTAATCACTAATCCGACCACTAAAAATGACTTTGCCTAACAGTTGTAATGACATTGCCAACAACTGTTAATCACTTATCCAACCCCTAAAAAAGACTTTGCCCAACAATTGTAATGACTTTGCCCAACAATTGTAATGACTTTGCCAACCACTGGTAATGACTTTGCCAACCACTGTTTATCACTTATCCGACCTCAAAAAATGACTTTGCCCAACAATTGTAATGAATTTGCCCAACAATTGAAATTACTTTGATAACCACTTTTAATCACTTATCCGACCTCTAAAAATGACTTTGCCCAACAATTGTAATGACTTTGCCAACCACTGTTTATTGCTTTTCCGACCTCTAAAAACGACTTTGCCCTACAATTGTAATGACTTTGCCAACTACTGTTAATCACTTATCCGACCTCTAAAAATGACTTTGCCAACCACTGGGAATGACTTTGCCAACCACTGTTAATCACTTATCCGACCTGTAAAAATGACTTTGCCCAACAATTGTAATGACTTTGCCAACCACTGTTAATCACTTATCCAACCCCTAAAAAAAACTTTGCCCAACAATTGTAATGACTGTGACAACCACTATTAATCACTAATCCGACCTCTAAAAATGACTTGGCCCAACAATTGGAATGACTTTGCCAACCACTGTTAATCACTTATCCGACCTTTAAAAATCACTTTGCCCAACAATTGTAACGACTTTGCCCAACAATTGTAATGACTTTGCCAACCACTGTTAATCACTTATCCGACCACTAAAAATGACTTTGCCTAACAATTGTAATGACTTTGCCAACGACAGTTAATCACTTATCCGACCGCTCAATTGATTTTGCCCAACAATTGTAATGACTTTGCCCAACAATTGTAATGACTTTGCCAACCACTGGTAATGACTTTGCCAACCACTGTTAATCACTTATCCGACCTCAAAAAATGACTTTGCCCAACAATTGTTATGAATTTGCCCAACAATTGAAATGACTTTGCTAACCACTTTTAATCACTTATCCAACCTCTAAAAATGACTTTGCCCAACAATTGTAATGACTTTGCCAACCACAATTAATCACTAATCCGACCTCTAAAAATGACTTTGCCCAACAATTGTAATGACTTTGCCAACCACTGTTAATCACTTATCCGACCTTTAAAAATCACTTTGCCCAACAATTGTAACGACTTTGCCCAACAATTGTAATGACTTTGCCAACCACTGTTAATCACTTATCCGACCACTAAAAATGACTTTGCCTAACAATTGTAATGACTTTGCCAACGACAGTTAATCACTTATCCGACCGCTCAATTGATTTTGCCCAACAATTGTAATGACTTTGCCCAACAATTGTAATGACTTTGCCAACCACTGGTAATGACTTTGCCAACCACTGTTAATCACTTATCCGACCTCAAAAAATGACTTTGCCCAACAATTGTTATGAATTTGCCCAACAATTGAAATGACTTTGCTAACCACTTTTAATCACTTATCCGACCTCTAAAAATGACTTTGCCCAACAATTGTAATGACTTTGCCAACCACAATTAATCACTAATCCGACCTCTAAAAATGACTTTGCCCAACAATTGTAATGACTTTGCCAACCACTGTTTATTGCTTTTCCGACCTCTAAAAACGACTTTGCCCTACAATTGTAATGACTTTGCCAACAACTGTTAATCACTTATCCGACCTCTAAAAATGACTTTGCCAACCACTGGGAATGACTTTGCCAACCACTGTTAATCACTTATCCGACCTGTAAAAATGACTTTGCCCAACAATTGTAATGACTTTGCCAACCACTGTTAATAACTTATCCAACCCCTAAAAAAGACTTTGCCCAACAATTGTAATGACTGTGACAACCACTATTAATCACTAATCCGACCTCTAAAAATGACTTTGCCCAACAATTGTAATGACTTTGCCAACCACTGTTAATCACTTATCCGACCTTTAAAAATCACTTTGCCCAACAATTGTAACGACTTTGCCCAACAATTGTAATAACTTTGCCAACCACTGTTAATCACTTATCCGACCACTAAAAATGACTTTGCCTAACAATTGTAATGACTTTGCCAACGACAGTTAATCACTTATCCGACCGCTCAATTGATTTTGCCCAACAATTGTAATGACTTTGCCAACTACTGTAAATCACTTATCCGACCTCTAAAAATGACTTTACCCAACAATTGTAATGACTTTGCCAACCACTGTTAATCACTTATCCAACCCCTTAAAAAAGATTTGCCCAACAATTGAAATGACTGTGACAACCACTATTAATCACTTATCCGACCTTTAAAAATCACTTTGCCCAACAATTGTAACGACTTTGCCCAACAATTGTAATAACTTTGCCAACAACTGTTAATCACTTATCCGACCACTAAAAATGACTTTGCCTAACAATTGTAATGACTTTGCCAACCACTGTTAATCACTTATCCGACCTCTAAGAATGAGTTTGCCAACCACCGGTAATGACTTTGCCAACCACTATTAATCACTAATCCGACCACTAAAAATGACTTTGCCTAACAGTTGTAATGACATTGCCAACCACTGTTAATCACTTATCAAACCCCTAAAAAAGACTTTGCCCAACAATTTTAATGACTTTGCCCAACAATTGTAATGAATTTGCCCAACAATTGAAATGACTTTGCTAACCACTTTTAATCACTTATCCGACCTCTGAAAATGACTTTGCCCAACAATTGTAATGATTTTGCCAACCACTATTAATCACTAATCCGACCTCTAAAAATGACTTTGCCCAACAATTGTAATGACTTTGCCAACCACTGTTAATTGCTTATCCGACCTCTAAAAATGACTTAGCCCTACAATTGTAATGACTTTGCCAACTACTGTTAATCACTTATCCGACCTCTAAAAATGACTTTGCCAACCACTGGTAATGACTTTGCCAACCACTGTTAATCACTTATCCGACCTCTAAAAATGACTTTGCCCAACAATTGTAATGACTTTGCCAACCACTGTTTATTGCTTTTCCGACCTCTAAAAACGACTTTGCCCTACAATTGTAATGACTTTGCCAACTACTGTTAATCACTTATCCGACCTCTAAAAATGACTTTGCCAACCACTGGTAATTGCTTATCCGACCTCTTAAAACGACTTTGCCCTACAATTGTAATGACTTTGCCAACTACTGTTAATCACTCATCCGACCTCTAAAAATGACTTTGCCCAACAATTGAAATGACTTTGCCAACCACTGTTAATCACTTATCAAACCCCTATAAAAGACTTTGCCCAACAATTGTAATGACTTTGCCAACCACTATTAATCACTAATCCGACCTCTAAAAATGACTTTGCCCAACAATTGCAATGACTTTGCCAACCACTGTTTATTGCTTATCCGACCTCTAAAAACGACTTTGCCCTACAATTGTAATGACTTTGCCAACTACTGTTAATCACTTATCCGACCTCTAAAAATGACTTTGCCAACCACTGGGAATGACTTTGCCAACCACTGTTAATCACTTATCCGACCTCTAAAAATGACTTTGCCTAACAATTGTAATGACTTTGCCAGCCACTGTAAATCACTTATCCAACCCCTAAAAAAGACTTTGCCCAACAATTGTAATGACTGTGCCAACCACTATTAATCACTAATCCGACCTCTAAAAATGACTTTGCCAACCACTGGTAATGACTTTGCCAACCAATGTTAATCACTTATCCGACCTCTAAAAATGACTTTGCCCTACAATTGTAATGACTTTGCCAACTACTGTTAATCACTTATCCGACCTCTAAAAATGACTTTGTTAACCACTGGTAATTGCTTATCCGACCTCTTAAAACGACTTTGCCCTACAATTGTAATGACTTTGCCAACTACTGTTAATCACTCATCCGACCTCTAAAAATGACTTTGCCAACCACTGGGAATGACTTTGCCAACCACTGTTAATCACTTATCCGACCTCTAAAAATGACTTTGCCCAACAATTGAAATGACTTTGCCAACCACTGTTAATCACTTATCAAACCCCTATAAAAGACTTTGCCCAACAATTGTAATGACTTTGCCAACCACTATTAATCACTAATCCGACCTCTAAAAATGACTTTGCCCAACAATTGCAATGACTTTGCCAACCACTGTTTATTGCTTATCCGACCTCTAAAAACGACTTTGCCCTACAATTGTAATGACTTTGCCAACTACTGTTAATCACTTATCCGACCTCTAAAAATGACTTTGCCAACCACTGGGAATGACTTTGCCAACCACTGTTAATCACTTATCCGACCTCTAAAAATGACTTTGCCTAACAATTGTAATGACTTTGCCAACCACTGTAAATCACTTATCCGACCTCTAAAAATGACTTTGCCCAACAATTGTAATGACTGTGCCAACCACTATTAATCACTAATCCGACCTCTAAAAATGACTTTGCCAACCACTGGTAATGACTTTGCCAACCAATGTTAATCACTAATCCGACCTCTAAAAATGACTTTGCCAACCACTGGTAATGACTTTGCCAACTACTGTTAATCACTTATCCGACCTCTAAAAATGACTTTGCCCAACAATTGTAATGACTTTGCCAACCACTGTAAATCACTTATCCAACCCCTAAAAAAGACTTTGCCCAACAATTGTAATGACTGTGCCAACCACTATTAATCACTAATCCGACCTCTAAAAATGACTTTGCCAACCACTGGTAATGACTTTGCCAACCACTGTTAATTGCTTATCCGACGTCTAAAAATGACTTTGCCCTACAATTGTAATGACTTTGCCAACTACTGTTAATCACTTATCCGACCTCTAAAAATGACTTTGCCCAACAATTGTAATGACTTTGCTAACCACTGTTAATCACTTATCCGACCTCTAAAAATGACTCTGCCCAACAATTGTAAAGACTTTGCCAACCACTATTAATCACTAATCCGACCTCTAAAAATGACTTTGCCCAACAATTGTAATGACTTTGCCAACCACTGTAAATCACTTATCCAACCCCTAAAAAAGACTTTGCCCAACAATTGTAATGACTGTGCCAACCACTTGTAATGACTTTCACAACCACTGTTAATCACTTATCCGACCTCTAAAAATGACTTTGCCCTACAATTGTAATGACTTTGCCAACTCCTGTTAATCACTTAACCGACCTCTAAAAATGACTTTGCCAACCACTGGTAATGACTTTCACAACCACTGTTAATCACTTATCCGACCTCTAAAAACTACTTTGCCCTACAATTGTAATGACTTTGCCAACTCCTGTTAATCACTTAACCGACCTCTAAAAATGACTTTGCCAACCACTGGTAATGACTTTGCCAACCACTGTTAATCACTTATCCGACCTCTAAAAATGACTTTGCCCAACAATTGTAATGACTGTGCCAACCACTATTAATCACTAATCAGACCTCTAAAAATGACTTTGCCAACCACTGGTAATGACTTTGCCAACCACTGTTAATCACTTATCCGAACTCTAAAAATGACTTTGCCCAACAATTGTAATGACTTTGCCAACTACTGTTAATCACTTATCCGACCTCTAAAAATGACTTTGCCTAACAATTGTAATGACTTTGCCAACCACTGTAAATCACTTATCCAACCCCTAAAAAAGACTTTGCCCAACAATTGTAATGACTGTGCCAACCACTATAAATCACTAATCCGACCTCTAAAAATGACTTTGCCAACCACTGGTAATGACTTTGCCAACCACTTTTAATCACTAATCGGACCTGTAAAATCGACTTTGCCCAACAATTGTAATGACTTTGCCAACCACTGTTAATCACTTATCCGACCTCTAAAAATGACTTTGCCCTACAATTGTAATGACTTTGCCAACCACTGTTAATCACTTATCCAACCCCTAAAAAAGACTTTGCCCAACAATTGTAATGACTGTGCCAACCACTATTAATCACTAATCCGACCTCTAAAAATGACTTTGCCAACCACTTTTAATCACTAATCGGACCTGTAAAATCGACTTTGCCCAACAATTGTAATGACTTTGCCAACCACTTTTAATCACTAATCCGACCTCTAAAAATGAATTTGCCCAAAAATTGTAATGACTTTGCCAATCACTGTTAATCACTTATCCGACCTCTAAAAATGACTTAACCAAACAATTGTAATGACTTTGCTTCCCACTGTTAATCACTTATCCGACCTCTAAAAATGACTTTGCCAACCACTGGTAATGACTTTGCCAACCACTGTTAATTGCTTATCGGACCTCTAAAAACGACTTTGCCGAACAATTGTAATGACTTTGCCAACCACTTTTAATCACTAATCGGACCTGTAAAATCGACTTTGCCCAACAATTGTAATGACTTTGCCAACCACTGTTAAAAACTTATCCGACCTCTAAAAATGAATTTGCCCAAAAATTGTTATGACTTTGCAAACCACTGTTAATCACTTATCCGATCTCTAAAAATGACTTTGCCAACCACTGGTAATGACTTTGCCAACCACTGGTAATGACTTTGCCAACCACTGTTAAAAGCTTATCCGACCTCTAAAAATGAATTTGCCCAAAAATTGTAATGACTTTGCCAACCACTGTTAATCACTTATCCGATCTCTAAAAATGACTTAACCCAACAATTGTAATGACTTTGCTTACCACTGTTAATCACTTATCCGATCTCTAAAAATGACTTTGCCAACCACTGGTAATGACTTTGCCAACCACTGTTAATCACTTATCCGACCTCTAAAAATGACTTTGCCCAACAATTGTAATGACTTTGCCAACCACTGTTAATCACTTATCCGACCTCTAAAAATGACTTTGCCAACCGCTGGTAATGACTTTGCCAACCACTGGTAATGACTTTGCCAACCACTGTTAATAACTAATCCGACCTCTAAAAATGAATTTGCCCAAAAATTGTAATGACTTTTCCAACCACTGTTAATCACTTATCCGACATCTAAAAATGACTTAACCCAACAATTGTAATGACTTTGCTTACCACTGTTAATCACTTATTCGACCTCTAAAAATGACTTTGCCAACCACTGGTAATGACTTTGCCAACCACTGTTAATTGCTTATCCGACCTCTAAAAACGACTTTGCCGAACAATTGTAATGACTTTGCTAACCACTTTTAATCACTTATCCGACCTCTAAAAATGACTTTGCCCAAAAAATGTAATGACTTTGCCAACGACAGTTAATCACTTATCCGACCGCTCAAAATGACTTTGCCAAACAATTGTAATGAATTTGCCCAACAATTGTAATGACATTGCCAACCACTGTTAATCACTTATCCGACCTCTAAAAATTACTTTGCCCAACAATTGTAATGACTTTGCCAACCACTGTTAATCACTTATCCGACCTCTAAAAATGACTTTGCCAACCACTGGTAATGACTTTGCCATCAACTGGTAATGACTTTGCCAACCACTGTTAAAAACTTATCCGACCTCTAAAAATGAATTTGCCCAAAAATTGTAATGACTTTGCCAACCACTGTTAATCACTTATCCGATCTCTAAAAATGACTTAACCCATCAATTGTAATGACTTTGCTTACCACTGTTAATCACTTATCCGATCTATAAAAATGACTTTGCCAACCACTGGTAATGACTTTGCCAACCACTGTTAATCACTTATCCGACCTCTAAAAATGACTTTGCCCAACAATTGTAATGACTTTGCCAACCACTGTTAATCACTAATCCGACCTCTAAAAATGACTTTGCCAACCGCTGGTAATGACTTTGCCAACCACTGGTAATGACTTTGCCAACCACTGTTAATAACTAATCCGACATCTAAAAATGAATTTGCCCAAAAATTGTAATGACTTTGCCAACCACTGTTAATCACTTATCCGACCTCTAAAAATGACTTAACCCAACAATTGTAATGACTTTGCTTACCACTGTTAATCACTTATCCGACCTCTAAAAATGACTTTGCCAACCACTGGTAATGGCTTTGCCAACCACTGTTAATTGCTTATCCGACCTCTAAAAACGACTTTGCCGAACAATTGTAATGACTTTGCCAACCACTTTTAATCACTAATCGGACCTGTAAAATCGACTTTGCCCAACAATTGTAATGACTTTGCCAAACACTTTTAATCACTAATCCGACATCTAAAAATGACTTTGCCCAAAAATTGTAATGACTTTGCCAACCACTGGTAATGACTTTGCCAACCACTGTTAATCACTTATCCGACCTCTAAAAATGACTTTGCCCAACAATTGTAATGACTTTGCCAACCACTGTTAATCACTAATCCGACCTCTAAAAATGACTTTGCCAACCGCTGGTAATGACTTTGCCAACCACTGGTAATGACTTTGCCAACCACTGTTAATAACTAATCCGACATCTAAAAATGAATTTGCCCAAAAATTGTAATGACTTTGCCAACCACTGTTAATCACTTATCCGACCTCTAAAAATGACTTAACCCAACAATTGTAATGACTTTGCTTACCACTGTTAATCACTTATCCGACCTCTAAAAATGACTTTGCCAACCACTGGTAATGGCTTTGCCAACCACTGTTAATTGCTTATCCGACCTCTAAAAACGACTTTGCCGAACAATTGTAATGACTTTGCCAACCACTTTTAATCACTAATCGGACCTGTAAAATCGACTTTGCCCAACAATTGTAATGACTTTGCCAAACACTTTTAATCACTAATCCGACATCTAAAAATGACTTTGCCCAAAAATTGTAATGACTTTGCCAACCACTGTTAATCACTTATCCGACCTCTAAAAATGACTTTGCCCAACAAATTTAATGACTTTGCCAACGACAGTTAATCACTTATCCGACCGCTCAAAATGACTTTGCCAAACAATTGTAATGAATTTGCCCAACAATTGTAATGACATTGCCAACCACTGTAAATCACTTATCCGACCTCTAAAAATGACTTTGCGCAACAATTGTAATGACTTTGCCAACCACTGTTAATCACTTATCCGACCTCTAAAAATGACTTTGCCAACCACTGGTAATGACTTTGCCAACCACTGGTAATGACTTTGCCAACCACTGTTAATAACTTATCCGACCTCTAAAAATGACTTTGCCCAACAATTGTAATGACTTTGCCAACCACTGTTATTACTTATCCAACCCCGAAAAAAGACCTTGCCCAACAATTGTAATGACTTTGCCCAACAATTGTAATGACTTTGCCAACCACTGGTAATGACTTTGCCAACAACTGTTAATCAATTATCCGACCTCTAAAAATGACTTTGCCCAACAATTGTAATGACTTTGCCAACCACTGTTTATTGCTTATCCGACCTCTAAAAACGACTTTGCCTTACAATTGTAATGACTTTGCCAACTCCTGTTAATCACTTATCCGACCTCTAAAAATGACTTTGCCCAACAATTGTAATGACTTTGCCAACCACTGTAAATCACTTATCCAACCCCTAAAAAAGACTTTTCCCAACAATTGTAATGACTGTGCCAACCACTATTAATCACTAATCCGACCTCTAAAAATGACTTTGCCAACCACTGGTAATGACTTTGCCAACCACTGTTAATCACTTATCCGACCTCTAAAAATGACTTTGCCCTTCAATTGTAATGACTTTGCCAACCACTGTTAATCACTTATCCAACCCCTAAAAAAGACTTTGCCCAACAATTGTAATGACTGTACCAACCACTATTAATCACTAATCCGACCTCTAAAAATGACTTTGCCCAACAATTGTAATGACTTTGCCAACCACTGTAAATCACTTATCCAACCCCTAAAAAAGACTTTTCCCAACAATTGTAATGACTGTGCCAACCACTATTAATCACTAATCCGACCTCTAAAAATGACTTTGCCAACCACTGGTAATGACTTTGCCAACCACTGTTAATCACTTATCCGACCTCTAAAAATGACTTTGCCCTTCAATTGTAATGACTTTGCCAACCACTGTTAATCACTTATCCAACCCCTAAAAAAGACTTTGCCCAACAATTGTAATGACTGTACCAACCACTATTAATCACTAATCCGACCTCTAAAAATGACTTTGCCAACCACTGGTAATGACTTTGCCAACCACTGTTAATCACTTATCCGACCTCTAAAAAAGACTTTGCCCAACAATTGTAATGACTGTGCCATACACTATTAATCACTAATCCGACCTCTAAAAATGACTTTGCCAACCACTGGTAATGACTTTGCCAACCACTGTTAATCACTTATCCGACCTCTAAAAATGACTTTGCCATACAATTGTAATGACTTTGCCAACTACTGTTAATCACTTATCCGACCTCTAAAAATGACTTTGCCCTACAATTGTAATGACTTTGCCAACTACTGTTAATCACTTATCCGACCTCTAAAAATGACTTTGCCCAACAATTGTAATGACTTTGCCAACCACTGTAAATCACTTATCCAACCCTAAAAAAGACTTTGCCCAACAATTGTAATGACTGTGCCAACCACTATTAATCACTAATCCGACCTCTAAAAATGACTTTGCCAACCACTGGTAATGACTTTGCCAACCACTGTTAATCACTTATCCGACCTCTAAAAATGACTTTGCCCTACAATTGTAATGACTTTGCCAACCACTGTTAATCACTTATCCAACCCCTAAAAAAGACTTTGCCCAACAATTGTAATGACTGTGCCAACCACTATTAATCACTAATCCGACCTCTAAAAATGACTTTGCCAACCACTGGTAATGACTTTGCCAACCACTGTAAATTGCTTATCCGACCTCTAAAAACGACTTAGCCCAACAATTGTAATGACTTTGCCAACCACTTTTAATCACTAATCGGACCTGTAAAATCGACTTTGCCCAACAATTGTAATGACTTTGCCAACCACTATTAATCACTAATCCGACCTCTAAAAATGACTTAACCCAACAATTGTAATGACTTTGCTTACCACTGTTAATCACTTATCCGACCTCTAAAAATGACTTAACCCAACAATTGTAATGACTTTGCTTACCACTGTTAATCACTTATCCGACCTCTAAAAATGACTTTGCCAACCACTGGTAATGACTTTGCCAACCACTGTTAATTGCTTATCCGACCTCTAAAAACGACTTTGCCCTTCAATTGTAATGACTTTGCCAACCACTGTTAATCACTTATCCAACCCCTAAAAAAGACTTTGCCCAACAATTGTAATGACTTTGCCCAACAATTGTAATGACTTTGCCAACCACTGTTTATTGCTTATCCGACCTCTAAAAACGACTTTGCCCTACAAATGTAATGACTTTGCCAACTCCTGTTAATCACTTATCCGACCTCTAAAAATGACTTTGCCCAACAATTGTAATGACTTTGCCAACCACTGTAAATCACTTATCCAACCCCTAAAAAAGACTTTTCCCAACAATTGTAATGACTGTGCCAACCACTATTAATCACTAATCCGACCTCTAAAAATGACTTTGCCAACCACTGGTAATGACTATGCCAACCACTGTTAATCACTTATCCGACCTCTAAAAATGACTTTCCCCTTCAATTGTAATGACTTTGACAACCACTGTAAATCACTAATCCGACCTCTAAAAATGACTTTGCCAACCACTGGTAATGACTTTGCCAACCACTGTTAATCACTTATCCGACCTCTAAAAATGACTTTGCCCAACAATTGTAATGACTTTGCCAACCACTGTAAATCACTTATCCAACCCCTAAAAAAGACTTTGCCCAACAATTGTAATGACTGTGCCAACCACTATTAATCACTAATCCGACCTCTAAAAATGACTTTGCCAACCACTGGTAATGACTTTGCCAACCACTGTTAATCACTTATCCGACCTCTAAAAATGACTTTGCCATACAATTGTAATGACTTTGCCAACTACTGTTAATCACTTATCCGACCTCTAAAAATGACTTTGCCCAACAATTGTAATGACTTTGCCAACCACTGTAAATCACTTATCCAACCCCTAAAAAAGACTTTGCCCAACAATTGTAATGACTGTGCCAACCACTATTAATCACTAATCCGACCTCTAAAAATGACTTTGCCAACCACTGGTAATGACTTTGCCAACCACTGTTAATCACTTATCCGACCTCTAAAAATGACTTTGCCCTACAATTGTAATGACTTTGCCAACCACTGTTAATCACTTATCCAACCCCTAAAAAAGACTTTGCCCAACAATTGTAATGACTTTGCCAACCACCTTTAATCACTAATCGGACCTGTAAAATCGACTTTGCCCAACAATTGTAATGACTTTGCCAACCACTATTAATCACTAATCCGACCTCTAAAAATGACTTTTCCCAAAAATTGTAATGACTTTGCCAACCACTGTTAATCACTTATCCGACCTCTAAAAATGACTTAACCCAACAATTGTAATGACTTTGCTTACCACTGTTAATCACTTATCCGACCTCTAAAAATGACTTTGCCAACCACTGGTAATGACTTTGCCAACCACTGTTAATTGCTTATCCGACCTCTAAAAACGACTTTGCCGAACAATTGTAATGACTTTGCCAACCACTTTTAATCACTAATCGGACCTGTAAAATCGACTTTGCCCAACAATTGTAATGACTTTGCCAACCACTTTTAATCACTAATCCGACATCTAAAAATGACTTTGCCCAAAAATTGTAATGACTTTGCCAACCACTGTTAATCACTTATCCGACCTCTAAAAATGACTTTTCCCAACAAATGTAATGACTTTGCCAACGACAGTTAATCACTTATCCGACCGCTCAAAATGACTTTGCCAAACAATTGTAATGAATTTGCCCAACAATTGTAATGACATTGCCAACCACTGTTAATCACTTATCCGACCTCTAAAAATGACTTTGCCCAACAATTGTAATGACTTTGCCAACCACTGTTAATCACTTATCCGACCTCTAAAATGACTTTGCCAACCACTGGTAATGACTTTGCCAACCACTGGTAATGACTTTGCCAACCACTGTTAATAACTTATCCGACCTCTAAAAATGACTTAACCCAACAATTGTAATGACTTTGCTTACCACTGTTAATCACTTATCCGACCTCTAAAAATGACTTTGCCAACCACTGGTAATGACTTTGCCAACCACTGAAATTGCTTATCCGACCTCTAAAAACGACTTTGCCCTTCAATTGTAATGACTTTGCCAACCACTGTTAATCACTTATCCAACCCCTAAAAAAGACTTTGCCCAACAATTGTAATGACTTTGCCCAACAATTGTAATGACTTTGCCAACCACTGTTTATTGCTTATCCGACCTCTAAAAACGACTTTGCCCTACAAATCTAATGACTTTGCCAACTCCTGTTAATCACTTATCCGACCTCTAAAAATGACTTTGCCCAACAATTGTAATGACTTTGCCAACCACTGTAAATCACTTATCCAACCCCTAAAAAAGACTTTTCCCAACAATTGTAATGACTGTGCCAACCACTATTAATCACTAATCCGACCTCTAAAAATGACTTTGCCAACCACTGGTAATGACTTTGCAAACCACTGTTAATCACTTATCCGACCTCTAAAAATGACTTTGCCCTTCAATTGTAATGACTTTGCCAACCACTGTTAATCACTAATTCGACCTCTAAAAATGACTTTGCCAACCACTGGTAATGACTTTGCCAACCACTGTTAATCACTTATGCGACCTCTAAAAATGACTTTGCCCAACAATTGTAATGACTTTGCCAACCACTGTAAATCACTTATCCAACCCCTAAAAAAGACTTTGCCCAACAATTGTAATGACTGTGCCAACCACTATTAATCACTAATCCGACCTCTAAAAATGACTTTGCCAACCACTGGTAATGACTTTGCCAACCACTGTTAATCACTTATCCGACCTCTAAAAATGACTTTGCCATACAATTGGAATGACTTTGCCAACTACTGTTAATCACTTATCCGACCTCTAAAAATGACTTTGCCCAACAATTGTAATGACTTTGCCAACCACTGTAAATCACTTATCCAACCCCTAAAAAAGACTTTGCCCAACAATTGTAATGACTGTGCCAACCACTATTAATCACTAATCCGACCTCTAAAAATGACTTTGCCAACCACTGGTAATGACTTTGCCAACCACTGTTAATCACTTATCCGACCTCTAAAAATGACTTTGCCCTACAATTGTAATGACTTTTCCAACCACTCTTAATCACTTATCCAACCCCTAAAAAAGACTTTGCCCAACAATTGTAATGACTGTGCCAACCACTATTAATCACAAATCCGACCTCTAAAAATGACTTTGCCAACCTCTGGTAATAACTTTGCCAACCACTGTAAATTGTTTATCCGACCTCTAAAAACGACTTTGCCCAACAATTGTAATGACTTTGCCAACCACTTTTAATCACTAATCGGACCTGTAAAATCGACTTTGCCCAACAATTGTAATGACTTTGCCAACCACTATTAATCACTAATCCGACCTCTAAAAATGACTTTTCCCAAAAATTGTAATGACTTTGCCAACCACTGTTAATCACTTATCCGACCTCTAAAAATGACTTAACCCAACAATTGTAATGACTTTGCTTACCACTGTTAATCACTTATCCGACCTCTAAAAATGACTTTGCCAACCACTGGTAATGACTTTGCCAACCACTGTTAATTGCTTATCCGACCTCTAAAAACGACTTTGCCGAACAATTGTAATGACTTTGCCAACCACTTTTAATCACTAATCGGACCTGTAAAATCGACTTTGCCCAACAATTGTAATGACTTTGCCAACCACTTTTAATCACTAATCCGACATCTAAAAATGACTTTGCCCAAAAATTGTAATGACTTTGCCAACCACTGTTAATCACTTATCCGACCTCTAAAAATGACTTTGCCCAACAAATGTAATGACTTTGCCAACGACAGTTAATCACTTATCCGACCGCTCAAAATGACTTTGCCAAACAATTGTAATGAATTTGCCCAACAATTGTAATGACATTGCCAACCACTGTTAATCACTTATCCGACCTCTAAAAATGACTTTGCCCAACAATTGTAATGACTTTGCCAACCACTGTTAATCACTTATCCGACCTCTAAAAATGACTTTGCCAACCACTGGTAATGACTTTGCCAACCACTGGTAATGACTTTGCCAACCACTGGTAATGACTTTGCCAACCACTGTTAATAACTTATCCGACCTCTAAAAATGACTTAACCCAACAATTGTAATGACTTTGCTTACCACTGTTAATCACTTATCCGACCTCTAAAAATGACTTTGCCAACCACTGGTAATGACTTTGCCAACCACTGTAAATTGCTTATCCGACCTCTAAAAACGACTTTGCCCTTCAATTGTAATGACTTTGCCAACCACTGTTAATCACTTATCCAACCCCTAAAAAAGACTTTGCCCAACAATTGTAATGACTTTGCCCAACAATTGTAATGACTTTGCCAACCACTGTTTATTGATTATCCGACCTCTAAAAACGACTTTGCCCTACAAATGTAATGACTTTGCCAACTCCTGTTAATCACTTATCCGACCTCTAAAAATGACTTTGCCCAACAATTGTAATGACTTTGCCAACCACTGTAAATCACTTATCCAACCCCTAAAAAAGACTTTGCCCAACAATTGTAATGACTGTGCCAACCACTATAAATCACTAATCCGACCTCTAAAAATGACTTTGCCAACCACTGGTAATGACTTTGCCAACCACTGTTAATCACTTATCCGACCTCTAAAAATGACTTTGCCCTACAATTGTAATGACTTTGCCAACCACTGGTAATGACTTTGCCAACCACTGTTAATCACTTATCCGACCTCTAAAAATGACTTTGCCCAACAATTGTAATGACTTTGCCAACCACTGTAAATCACTTATCCAACCCCTAAAAAAGACTTTGCCCAACAATTGTAATGACTGTGCCAACCACTATTAATCACTAATCCGACCTCTAAAAATGACTTTGCCAACCACTGGTAATGACTTTGCCAACCACTGTTAATCACTTATCCGACCTCTAAAAATGACTTTGCCCTACAATTGTAATGACTTTGCCAACTACTGTTAATCACTTATCCGACCTCTAAAAATGACTTTGCCCAACAATTGTAATGACTTTGCCAACCACTGTAAATCACTTATCCAACCCCTAAAAAAGACTTTGCCCAACAATTGTAATGACTGTGCCAACCACTATTAATCACTAATCCGACCTCTAAAAATGACTTTGCCAACCACTGGTAATGACTTTGCCAACCACTGTTAATCACTTATCCGACCTCTAAAAATGACTTTGCCCTACAATTGTAATGACTTTGCCAACCACTGTTAATCACTTATCCAACCCCTAAAAAAGACTTTGCCCAACAATTGTAATGACTGTGCCAACCACTATTAATCACTAATCCGACCTCTAAAAATGACTTTGCCAACCACTGGTAATAACTTTGCCAACCACTGTAAATTGCTTATCCGACCTCTAAAAACGACTTTGCCCAACAATTGTAATGACTTTGCCAACCACTTTTAATCACTAATCGGACCTGTAAAATCGACTTTGCCCAACAATTGTAATGACTTTGCCAACCACTATTAATCACTAATCCGACCTCTAAAAATGACTTTTCCCAAAAATTGTAATGACTTTGCCAACCACTGTTAATCACTTATCCGACCTCTAAAATGACTTAACCCAACAATTGTAATGACTTTGCTTACCACTGTTAATCACTTATCCGACCTCTAAAAATGACTTTGCCAACCACTGGTAATGACTTTGCCAACCACTGTTAATTGCTTATCCGACCTCTAAAAACGACTTTGCCGAACAATTGTAATGACTTTGCCAACCACTTTTAATCACTAATCGGACCTGTAAAATCGACTTTGCCCAACAATTGTAATGACTTTGCCAACCACTTTTAATCACTAATCCGACATCTAAAAATGACTTTGCCCAAAAATTGTAATGACTTTGCCAACCACTGTTAATCACTTATCCGACCTCTAAAAATGACTTTGCCCAACAAATGTAATGACTTTGCCAACGACAGTTAATCCCTTATCCGACCGCTCAAAATGACTTTGCCAAACAATTGTAATGAATTTGCCCAACAATTGTAATGACATTGCCAACCACTGTTAATCACTTATCCGACCTCTAAAAATGACTTTGCCAACCACTGGTAATGACTTTGCCAACCACTGGTAATGACTTTGCCAACCACTGTTAATAACTTATCCGACCTCTAAAAATGACTTTGCCCAACAATTGTAATGACTTTGCCAACCACTGTTAATTGCTCATCCGACCTCTAAAAACGACTTTGCCCTACAATTGTAATGACTTTGCCAACTCCTGTTAATCACTTATCCGACCTCTAAAAATGACTTTGCCCAACAATTGTAATGACTTTGCCAACCACTGTAAATCACTTATCCAACCCCTAAAAAAGACTTTGCCCAACAATTGTAATGACTGTGCCAACCACTATTAATCACTAATCCGACCTCTAAAAATGACTTTGCCAACCACTGGTAATGACTGTGCCAACCACTGTTAATCACTTATCCGACCTCTAAAAATGACTTTGCCCTTCAATTGTAATGACTTTGCCAACCACTGTTAATCACTTATCCAACCCCTAAAAAAGACTTTGCCCAACAATTGTAATGACTGTACCAACCACTATTAATCACTAATCCGACCTCTAAAAATGACTTTGCCAACCACTGGTAATGACTTTGCCAACCACTGTTAATCACTTATCCGACCTCTAAAAATGACTTTGCCCAACAATTGTAATGACTTTGCCAACCACTGTAAATCACTAATCCAACCCCTAAAAAAGACTTTGCCCAACAATTGTAATGACTGTGCCAACCACTATTAATCACTAATCCGACCTCTAAAAATGACTTTGCCAACCACTGGTAATGACTTTGCCAACCACTGTTAATCACTTATCCGACCTCTAAAAATGACTTTGCCCTACAATTGTAATGACTTTGCCAACTACTGTTAATCACTTATCCGACCTCTAAAAATGACTTTGCCCAACTATTGTAATGACTTTGCCAACCACTGTAAATCACTTATCCAACCCCTAAAAAAGACTTTGCCCAACAATTGAAATGACTGTGCCAACCACTATTAATCACTAATCCGACCTCTAAAAATGACTTTGCCAACCACTGGTAATGACTTTGCCAACCACTGTTAATCACTTATCCGACCTCTGAAAATGACTTTGCCAACCACTGTTAATCACTTATCCAACCCCTAAAAAAGACTCTGCCCAACAATTGTAATGACTGTGCCAACCACTATTAATCACTAATCCGACCTCTAAAAACGACTTTGCCAACCACTGGTAATGACTTTGCCAACCACTGTAAATTGCTTATCCGACCTCTAAAAACGACTTTGCCCAACAATTGTAATGACTTTGCCAACCACTTTTAATCACTAATCGGACCTGTAAAATCGACTTTGCCCAACAATTGTAATTACTTTGCCAACCACTTTTAATCACTAATCCGACCTCTAAAAATGACTTTTCCCAAAAATTGTAATGACTTTGCCAACCACTGTTAATCACTTATCCGACCTCTAAAAATGACTTAACCCAACAATTGTAATGACTTTGCTTACCACTGTTAATCACTTATCCGACCTCTAAAAATGACTTTGCCAACCACTGGTAATGACTTTGCCAACCACTGTTAATTGCTTATCCGACCTCTAAAAACGACTTTGCCGAACAATTGTAATGACTTTGCCAACCACTTTTAATCACTAATCGGACCTGTAAAATCGACTTTGCCCAACAGTTGTAATGACTTTGCCAACCACTGTAAATCACTTATCCAACCCCTAAAAAAGACTTTGCCCAACAATTGTAATGACTGTGCCAACCACTATTAATCACTAATCCGACCTCTAAAAATGACTTTGCCAACCACTGGTAATGACTGTGCCAACCACTGTTAATCACTTATCCGACCTCTAAAAATGACTTTGCCCTTCAATTGTAATGACTTTGCCAACCACTGTTAATCACTTATCCAACCCCTAAAAAAGACTTTGCCCAACAATTGTAATGACTGTACCAACCACTATTAATCACTAATCCGACCTCTAAAAATGACTTTGCCAACCACTGGTAATGACTTTGCCAACCACTGTTAATCACTTATCCGACCTCTAAAAATGACTTTGCCCAACAATTGTAATGACTTTGCCAACCACTGTAAATCACTAATCCAACCCCTAAAAAAGACTTTGCCCAACAATTGTAATGACTGTGCCAACCACTATTAATCACTAATCCGACCTCTAAAAATGACTTTGCCAACCACTGGTAATGACTTTGCCAACCACTGTTAATCACTTATCCGACCTCTAAAAATGACTTTGCCCTACAATTGTAATGACTTTGCCAACTACTGTTAATCACTTATCCGACCTCTAAAAATGACTTTGCCCAACTATTGTAATGACTTTGCCAACCACTGTAAATCACTTATCCAACCCCTAAAAAAGACTTTGCCCAACAATTGAAATGACTGTGCCAACCACTATTAATCACTAATCCGACCTCTAAAAATGACTTTGCCAACCACAGGTAATGACTTTGCCAACCACTGTTAATCACTTATCCGACCTCTAAAAATCACTTTGCCAACCACTGTTAATCACTTATCCAACCCCTAAAAAAGACTCTGCCCAACAATTGTAATGACTGTGCCAACCACTATTAATCACTAATCCGACCTCTAAAAACGACTTTGCCAACCACTGGTAATGACTTTGCCAACCACTGTAAATTGCTTATCCGACCTCTAAAAACGACTTTGCCCAACAATTGTAATGACTTTGCCAACCACTTTTAATCACTAATCGGACCTGTAAAATCGACTTTGCCCAACAATTGTAATTACTTTGCCAACCACTTTTAATCACTAATCCGACCTCTAAAAATGACTTTTCCCAAAAATTGTAATGACTTTGCCAACCACTGTTAATCACTTATCCGACCTCTAAAAATGACTTAACCCAACAATTGTAATGACTTTGCTTACCACTGTTAATCACTTATCCGACCTCTAAAAATGACTTTGCCAACCACTGGTAATGACTTTGCCAACCACTGTTAATTGCTTATCCGACCTCTAAAAACGACTTTGCCCAACAATTGAAATGACTTTGCCAACCACTTTTAATCACTAATCGGACCTGTAAAATCGACTTTGCCCAACAATTGTAATGACTTTGCCAACCACTTTTAATCACTAATCCGACATCTAAAAATGACTTTGCCCAAAAATTGTAATGACTTTGCCAACCACTGTTAATCACTTATCCGACCTCTAAAAATGACTTTTCCCAACAAATGTAATGACTTTGCCAACGACAGTTAATCACTTATCCGACCGCTCAAAATGACTTTGCCAAACAATTGTAATGAATTTGCCCAACAATTGTAATGACATTGCCAACCACTGTTAATCACTTATCCGACCTCTAAAAATGACTTTGCCCAACAATTGTAACGACTTTGCCCAACAATTGTAATAACTTTGCCAACCACTGTTAATCACTTATCCGACCTCTAAAAATGACTTTGCCAACCACTGGTAATGACTTTGCCAACCACTGTTAATCACTAATCCGACCACTAAAAATGACTTTGCCCGACAATTGTAATTATTTCGCCAACCGCTGTTAATCACTTATCCGACCTCTAAAAATGACTTTGCCCAACAATTGTAATGACTTTGCCAACCACTGTTAATCTCTTATCCGACCTCTAAAAATGACATTGCCAACCATTGGTTATAACTTTCCAACCACTGTTAATCATTAATCCGACCACTAAAAATGACTTTGCCCAACAATTGTAATAACTTTGCCAACCACTGTTAATCACTTATCCGACCTCTAAAAATGACTTTTCCAACCACTGTTAATCCCTTATCCTACCACTAAAAATGACTTTGCCCAACAATTGTAATTATTTTGCCAACCGCTGTTAATCACTTATCCGACCTCTAAAAATGACTTTGCCCAACAATTGTAATGACTTTGCCAACCACTGTTAATCACTTATCCGACCTCTAAAAATGACTTTGCCCAACAATTGTAATAACTTTGCCAACCACTGTTAATCACTTATCCGACCTCTAAAAATGACTTTTCCAACCACTGTTAATCCCTTATCCTACCTCTAAAAATGACTTTGCCCAACAATTGTAATTATTTTGCCAACCGCTGTTAATCACTTATCCGACCTCTAAAAATGACTTTGCCCAACAATTGTAATGACTTTGCCAACCACTGTTAATCTCTTATCCGACCTCTAAAAATGACATTGCCAACCATTGGTTATAACTTGCCAACCACTGTTAATCATTAATCCGACCACTAAAAATGACTTTGCCCAACAATTGTAATAACTTTGCCAACCACTGTTAATCACTTATCCGACCTCTAAAAATGACTTTGCCAACCACTGTTAATCCCTTATCCTACCTCTAAAAATGACTTTGCCCAACAATTGTAATTATTTTGCCAACCGCTGTTAATCACTTATCCGACCTCTAAAAATGACTTTGCCCAACAATTGTAATGACTTTGCCAACCACTGTTAATCACTTATCCGACCTCTAAAAATGACTTTGCCCAATAATTGTAATATCTTTGCCAACCACTGTTAATCACTTATCCGACCTCTAAAATCGACTTTGCCAACCACTGGTAATGACTTTGCCAACCACTGTTAATCCCTTATCCTACCTCTAAAAATGACTTTGCCCAACAATTGTAATTATTTTGCCAACCGCTGTTAATCACTTATCCGACCTCTGAAAATGACTTTGCCCAACAATTGAAATGACTTTGCCAACCACTGTTAATCACTTATCCGACCTCTTAAAATGACTTTGCCCAACAATTGTAACGACTTTGCCCAACAATTGTAATATCTTTGCCAACCACTGTTAATCACTTATCCGACCTCTAAAATCGACTTTGCCAACCACTGGTAATGACTTTGCCAACCACTGTTAATCCCTTATCCTACCTCTTAAAATGACTTTGCCCAACAATTGTAATGACTTTGCCAACCACTGTTAATCTCTCATCCGACCTCTAAAAATGACATTGCCAACCATTGGTTATAACTTGCCAACCACTGTTAATCATTAATCCGACCACTAAAAATGACTTTGCCCAACAATTGTAATAACTTTGCCAACCACTGTTAATCACTTATCCGACCTCTAAAAATGACTTTGCCAACCACTGTTAATCCCTTATCCTACCTCTAAAAATGACTTTGCCCAACAATTGTAATTATTTTGCCAACCGCTGTTAATCACTTATCCGACCTCTAAAAATGACTTTGCCCAACAATTGTAATGACTTTGCCAACCACTGTTAATCACTTATCCGACCTCTAAAAATGACTTTGCCCAACAATTGTAATAACTTTGCCAACCACTGTTAATCACTTATCCGACCTCTAAAAATGACTTTGCCAACCACTGGTTATGACTATGCCAACCACTGTTAATCATTAATCCGACCACTAAAAATGACTTTGCCCAACAATTGTAATGACTTTGCCAACCACTGGTACTGACTTTGCCAACCACTGTTAATCAATTATCCGACCGCTAAAAATGACTTTGCCCAACAATTGAAATGACTTTGCCAACCACTGTTAATCACTTATCCAACCACTCAAAATGTCTTTGCCCAACAATTGGAATGACTTTGCCAACCACTATTTATCACTAATCCGACCTCTAATAATGACTTTGCCCAACTATTGTAATGACTTAGCCAACCACTGTTAATCACTTATCCGACCTCTTAAAATGACTTTGCCCAACAATTGTAACGACTTTGCCCAACAATTGTAATATCTTTGCCAACCACTGTTAATCACTTATCCGACCTCTAAAATCGACTTTGCCAACCACTGGTAATGACTTTGCCAACCACTGTTAATCCCTTATCCTACCTCTAAAAATGACTTTGCCCAACAATTGTAATTATTTCGCCAACCGCTGTTAATCACTTATCCGACCTCTAAAAATGACTTTGCCCAACAATTGTAATGACTTTGCCAACCACTGTTAATCTCTTATCCGACCTCTAAAAATGACATTGCCAACCATTGGTTATAACTTTCCAACCACTGTTAATCATTAATCCGACCACTAAAAATGACTTTGCCCAACAATTGTAATAACTTTGCCAACCACTGTTAATCACTTATCCGACCTCTAAAAATGACTTTTCCAACCACTGTTAATCCCTTATCCTACCACTAAAAATGACTTTGCCCAACAATTGTAATTATTTTGCCAACCGCTGTTAATCACTTATCCGACCTCTAAAAATGACTTTGCCCAACAATTGTAATGACTTTGCCAACCACTGTTAATCACTTATCCGACCTCTAAAAATGACTTTGCCCAACAATTGTAATAACTTTGCCAACCACTGTTAATCACTTATCCGACCTCTAAAAATGACTTTTCCAACCACTGTTAATCCCTTATCCTACCTCTAAAAATGACTTTGCCCAACAATTGTAATTATTTTGCCAACCGCTGTTAATCACTTATCCGACCTCTAAAAATGACTTTGCCCAACAATTGTAATGACTTTGCCAACCACTGTTAATCTCTTATCCGACCTCTAAAAATGACATTGCCAACCATTGGTTATAACTTGCCAACCACTGTTAATCATTAATCCGACCACTAAAAATGACTTTGCCCAACAATTGTAATAACTTTGCCAACCACTGTTAATCACTTATCCGACCTCTAAAAATGACTTTGCCAACCACTGTTAATCCCTTATCCTACCTCTAAAAATGACTTTGCCCAACAATTGTAATTATTTTGCCAACCGCTGTTAATCACTTATCCGACCTCTAAAAATGACTTTGCCCAACAATTGTAATGACTTTGCCAACCACTGTTAATCACTTATCCGACCTCTAAAAATGACTTTGCCCAACAATTGTAATATCTTTGCCAACCACTGTTAATCACTTATCCGACCTCTAAAATCGACTTTGCCAACCACTGGTAATGACTTTGCCAACCACTGTTAATCCCTTATCCTACCTCTAAAAATGACTTTGCCCAACAATTGTAATTATTTTGCCAACCGCTGTTAATCACTTATCCGACCTCTGAAAATGACTTTGCCCAACAATTGAAATGACTTTGCCAACCACTGTTAATCACTTATCCGACCTCTTAAAATGACTTTGCCCAACAATTGTAACGACTTTGCCCAACAATTGTAATATCTTTGCCAACCACTGTTAATCACTTATCCGACCTCTAAAATCGACTTTGCCAACCACTGGTAATGACTTTGCCAACCACTGTTAATCCCTTATCCTACCTCTTAAAATGACTTTACCCAACAATTGTAATTATTTTGCCAACCGCTGTTAATCACTTATCCGACCTCTAAAAATGACTTTGCCCAACAATTGTAATGACTTTGCCAACCACTGTTAATCACTTATCCGACCTCTAAAAATGACTTTGCCCAACAATTGTAATGACTTTGCCAACCACTGTTAATCTCTTATCCGACCTCTAAAAATGACATTGCCAACCATTGGTTATAACTTTCCAACCACTGTTAATCATTAATCCGACCACTAAAAATGACTTTGCCCAACAATTGTAATAACTTTGCCAACCACTGTTAATCACTTATCCGACCTCTAAAAATGACTTTTCCAACCACTGTTAATCCCTTATCCTACCTCTAAAAATGACTTTTCCAACCACTGTTAATCCCTTATCCTACCTCTAAAAATGACTTTGCCCAACAATTGTAATTATTTTGCCAACCACTGTTAATCTCTTATCCGACCTCTAAAAATGACATTGCCAACCATTGGTTATAACTTGCCAACCACTGTTAATCATTAATCCCACCACTAAAAACGACTTTGCCCAACAATTGTAATAACTTTGCCAACCACTGTTAATCACTAATCCTACCACTAAAAATGACTTTGCCTACCAATTGTAATATCTTTGCCAACCACTGTTAATCACTTATCCGACCTCTAAAATCGACTTTGCCAACCACTGGTAATGACTTTGCCAACCACTGTTAATCCCTTATCCTACCTCTAAAAATGACTTTGCCAACCACTGGTAATGACTTTGCCAACCACTGTTAATCACTAATCCGACCACTAAAAATGACTTTGCCCAACAATTGTAATGACTTTGCCAACAACAGTTAATCACTTATCCGACCGCTAAAAATGACTTTGCCCAACAATTGTAATGACTTTGCCAACCACTGTTAATCTCTTATCCGACCTCTAAAAATGACATTGCCAACCATTGGTTATAACTTGCCAACCACTGTTAATCATTAATCCGACCACTAAAAATGACTTTGCCCAACAATTGTAATAACTTTGCCAACCACTGTTAATCACTTATCCGACCTCTAAAAATGACTTTTCCAACCACTGTTAATCCCTTATCCTACCTCTTAAAATGACTTTGCCCAACAATTGTAATTATTTTGCCAACCGCTGTTAATCACTTATCCGACCTCTAAAAATGACTTTGCCCAACAATTGTAATGACTTTGCCAACCACTGTTAATCACTTATCCGACCTCTAAAAATGACTTTGCCCAACAATTGTAATGACTTTGCCAACCACTGTTAATCTCTTATCCGACCTCTAAAAATGACATTGCCAACCATTGGTTATAACTTGCCAACCACTGTTAATCATTAATCCGACCACTTAAAATGACTTTGCCCAACAATTGTAATAACTTTGCCAACCACTGTTAATCACTTATCCGACCTCTAAAAATGACTTTGCCAACCACTGTTAATCCCTTATCCTACCTCTAAAAATGACTTTGCCCAACAATTGTAATTATTTTTCCAACCGCTGTTAATCACTTATCCGACCTCTAAAAATGACATTGCCAACCATTGGTTATAACTTGCCAACCACTGTTAATCATTAATCCCACCACTAAAAACGACTTTGCCCAACAATTGTAATAACTTTGCCAACCACTGTTAATCACTAATCCTACCACTAAAAATGACTTTGCCTACCAATTGTAATATCTTTGCCAACCACTGTTAATCACTTATCCGACCTCTAAAATCGACTTTGCCAACCACTGGTAATGACTTTGCCAACCACTGTTAATCCCTTATCCTACCTCTAAAAATGACTTTGCCAACCACTGGTAATGACTTTGCCAACCACTGTTAATCACTAATCCGACCACTAAAAATGACTTTGCCCAACAATTGTAATGACTTTGCCAACAACAGTTAATCACTTATCCGACCGCTAAAAATGACTTTGCCCAACAATTGTAATGACTTTGCCAACCACTGTTAATCTCTTATCCGACCTCTAAAAATGACATTGCCAACCATTGGTTATAACTTGCCAACCACTGTTAATCATTAATCCGACCACTAAAAATGACTTTGCCCAACAATTGTAATAACTTTGCCAACCACTGTTAATCACTTATCCGACCTCTAAAAATGACTTTTCCAACCACTGTTAATCCCTTATCCTACCTCTAAAAATAAATTTGCCCAACAATTGTAATTATTTTGCCAACCGCTGTTAATCACTTATCCGACCTCTAAAAATGACTTTGCCCAACAATTGTAATTATTTTGCCAACCGCTGTTAATCACTTATCCGACCTCTAAAAATGACTTTGCCCAACAATTGTAATGACTTTGCCAACCACTGTTAATCACTTATCCGACCTCTAAAAATGACTTTGCCCAACAATTGTAATAACTTTGCCAACCACTGTTAATCACTTATCCGACCTCTAAAAATGACTTTGCCAACCACTGGTTATGACTATGCCAACCACTGTTAATCATTAATCCGACCACTAAAAATGACTTTGCCCAACAATTGTAATGACTTTGCCAACCACTGGTACTGACTTTGCCAACCACTGTTAATCAATTATCCGACCGCTAAAAATGACTTTGCCCAACAATTGAAATGACTTTGCCAACCACTGTTAATCACTTATCCAACCACTCAAAATGTCTTTGCCCAACAATTGGAATGACTTTGCCAACCACTATTTATCACTAATCCGACCTCTAATAATGACTTTGCCCAACTATTGTAATGACTTAGCCAACCACTGTTAATCACTTATCCGACCTCTTAAAATGACTTTGCCCAACAATTGTAACGACTTTGCCCAACAATTGTAATATCTTTGCCAACCACTGTTAATCACTTATCCGACCTCTAAAATCGACTTTGCCAACCACTGGTAATGACTTTGCCAACCACTGTTAATCCCTTATCCTACCTCTAAAAATGACTTTGCCCAACAATTGTAATTATATCGCCAACCGCTGTTAATCACTTATCCGACCTCTAAAAATGACTTTGCCCAACAATTGTAATGACTTTGCCAACCACTGTTAATCTCTTATCCGACCTCTAAAAATGACATTGCCAACCATTGGTTATAACTTTCCAACCACTGTTAATCATTAATCCGACCACTAAAAATGACTTTGCCCAACAATTGTAATAACTTTGCCAACCACTGTTAATCACTTATCCGACCTCTAAAAATGACTTTTCCAACCACTGTTAATCCCTTATCCTACCACTAAAAATGACTTTGCCCAACAATTGTAATTATTTTGCCAACCGCTGTTAATCACTTATCCGACCTCTAAAAATGACTTTGCCCAACAATTGTAATGACTTTGCCAACCACTGTTAATCACTTATCCGACCTCTAAAAATGACTTTGCCCAACAATTGTAATAACTTTGCCAACCACTGTTAATCACTTATCCGACCTCTAAAAATGACTTTTCCAACCACTGTTAATCCCTTATCCTACCTCTAAAAATGACTTTGCCCAACAATTGTAATTATTTTGCCAACCGCTGTTAATCACTTATCCGACCTCTAAAAATGACTTTGCCCAACAATTGTAATGACTTTGCCAACCACTGTTAATCTCTTATCCGACCTCTAAAAATGACATTGCCAACCATTGGTTATAACTTGCCAACCACTGTTAATCATTAATCCGACCACTAAAAATGACTTTGCCCAACAATTGTAATAACTTTGCCAACCACTGTTAATCACTTATCCGACCTCTAAAAATGACTTTGCCAACCACTGTTAATCCCTTATCCTACCTCTAAAAATGACTTTGCCCAACAATTGTAATTATTTTGCCAACCGCTGTTAATCACTTATCCGACCTCTAAAAATGACTTTGCCCAACAATTGTAATGACTTTGCCAACCACTGTTAATCACTTATCCGACCTCTAAAAATGACTTTGCCCAACAATTGTAATATCTTTGCCAACCACTGTTAATCACTTATCCGACCTCTAAAATCGACTTTGCCAACCACTGGTAATGACTTTGCCAACCACTGTTAATCCCTTATCCTACCTCTAAAAATGACTTTGCCCAACAATTGTAATTATTTTGCCAACCGCTGTTAATCACTTATCCGACCTCTGAAAATGACTTTGCCCAACAATTGAAATGACTTTGCCAACCACTGTTAATCACTTATCCGACCTCTTAAAATGACTTTGCCCAACAATTGTAACGACTTTGCCCAACAATTGTAATATCTTTGCCAACCACTGTTAATCACTTATCCGACCTCTAAAATCGACTTTGCCAACCACTGGTAATGACTTTGCCAACCACTGTTAATCCCTTATCCTACCTCTTAAAATGACTTTGCCCAACAATTGTAATTATTTTGCCAACCGCTGTTAATCACTTATCCGACCTCTAAAAATGACTTTGCCCAACAATTGTAATGACTTTGCCAACCACTGTTAATCACTTATCCGACCTCTAAAAATGACATTGCCAACCATTGGTTATAACTTTCCAACCACTGTTAATCATTAATCCGACCACTAAAAATGACTTTGCCCAACAATTGTAATAACTTTGCCAACCACTGTTAATCACTTATCCGACCTCTAAAAATGACTTTTCCAACCACTGTTAATCCCTTATCCTACCTCTAAAAATGACTTTGCCCAACAATTGTAATTATTTTGCCAACCACTGTTAATCTCTTATCCGACCTCTAAAAATGACATTGCCAACCATTGGTTATAACTTGCCAACCACTGTTAATCATTAATCCCACCACTAAAAATGACTTTGCCCAACAATTGTAATAACTTTGCCAACCACTGTTAATCACTAATCCTACCACTAAAAATGACTTTGCCTACCAATTGTAATATCTTTGCCAACCACTGTTAATCACTTATCCGACCTCTAAAATCGACTTTGCCAACCACTGGTAATGACTTTGCCAACCACTGTTAATCCCTTATCCTACCTCTAAAAATGACTTTGCCAACCACTGGTAATGACTTTGCCAACCACTGTTAATCACTAATCCGACCACTAAAAATGACTTTGCCCAACAATTGTAATGACTTTGCCAACAACAGTTAATCACTTATCCGACCGCTAAAAATGACTTTGCCCAACAATTGTAATGACTTTGCCAACCACTGTTAATCTCTTATCCGACCTCTAAAAATGACATTGCCAACCATTGGTTATAACTTGCCAACCACTGTTAATCATTAATCCGACCACTAAAAATGACTTTGCCCAACAATTGTAATAACTTTGCCAACCACTGTTAATCACTTATCCGACCTCTAAAAATAAATTTGCCCAACAATTGTAATTATTTTGCCAACCGCTGTTAATCACTTATCCGACCTCTAAAAATGACTTTGCCCAACAATTGTAATGACTTTGCCAACCACTGTTAATCACTTATCACACCTCTAAAAATGACATTGCCCAACAATTGTAATGACTTTGCCAACCACTGTTAATCTCTTATCCGACCTCTAAAAATGACATTGCCAACCATTGGTTATAACTTGCCAACCACTGTTAATCATTAATCCCACCACTAAAAACGACTTTGCCCAACAATTGTAATAACTTTGCCAACCACTGTTAATCACTAATCCTACCACTAAAAATGACTTTGCCTACCAATTGTAATGACTTTGCCAACCACAGTTAATCACTTATCGGACCGCTAAAAATGACTTTGCCCAACAATAGTAATGACTTTGCCAACCACAGTTAATCACTTATCCGACCGCTAAAAATGAATTTGCCCAACAATTGTAATGACTTTGCCAACCACTGGTACTGACTTTGCCAACTACTGTTAATCACTTATCCGACCACTAAAAATAACTTTGCCAACCACAGGTAATGACTTTGCCAACCACTGTTAATCAATTATCCGACCTTTAAAAATGACTTTGCCCAACAATTGGAATGACTTTGCAAACCACTGTTAATAATTTATCCGACCTTTAAAAATGACTTTGCCCAATAATTGTAATGACTTTGCCAACCACTGTTAATCACTTATCCGACTTCTAAAATCGACTTTGCAACCACTGGTAATGACTTTGCCAACCACTGTTAATCAATTATCCGACCTCTAAAAATGACTTTGCCCAACAATTGAAATGAATTTGCCCAACAATTGTAATGACTTTGCAAACCACAGTTAATCACCTATCCGACCTCTAAAAATGACTTTGCCAACCACTGGTAATGACTTTGCCAACCACTGTTAATCACTTATCCGACCGCTAAAAATGACTTTGCCCAACAATTGTAATGACTTTGCCAACCACTGTTAATCACTTATCCGACCTCTAAAAATGACTTTGCCCAACTATTGTAATGACTTTGCCAACCACTGTTAATCTCTTATCCTACCTCTAAAAATGACATTGCCAACCATTGGTTATAACTTGCCAACCACTGTTAATCATTAATCCCACCACTAAAAACGACTTTGCCCAACAATTGTAATAACTTTGCCAACCACTGTTAATCACTAATCCTACCACTAAAAATGACTTTGCCTACCAATTGTAATGACTTTGCCAAATACTGTTAATCACTAATCCGACCACTAAAAATAACTTTACCCAACAATTGGAATGACTTCGCCAACCACTGTTAATCATTTATCCGACCTCTAAAATCGACTTTTCCCAACAATTGAAATGAATTTGCCCAACAATTGTAATGACTTTGCCAACCACAGTTAATCACCTATCCGACCTTTAAAAATGACTTTGCCCAACAATTGTAATGACTTTGCCAACCACTGTTAATCATTTATCCGACCTCTAAAAATTACTTTGCCAACCACTGGTAATGACTTTGCCAACCACTGTTATTCACTTATCCGACCGCTAAAAATGACTTTGCCCAACAATTGGAATGACTTTGCCAACCACTGTAAATAATTTATCCGACCTCTACAATCGACTTTGCCCAATTATTGTAATGACTTTGCCAACCACTGTTAATCACTTATCCGACCTCTAAAATCGACTTTGCCAACCACTGGTAATGACTTTGCCAACCACTGTTAATCAATTATCCGACCTCTAAAAATGACTTTGCCCAACAATTGAAATGAATTTGCCCAACAGTTGTAATGACTTTGCCAACCACTGTTAATCATTTATCCGACCTCTAAAAATTACTTTGCCAACCACTGGTAATGACTTTGCCAACCACTGTTAATCACTTATCCGACCGCTAAAAATGACTTTGCCCAACAATTGAAATGACTTTGCCGACCACTGTTAATCACTTATCCGACCTCTAAAAATGACTTTGCCCAACAATTGAGATGACTTTGCCAACCACTGTTAATCATTAATCCGACCACTAAAAATGACTTTGCCCAAAAATTGTAATAACTTTGCCAACCACTGTTAATCACTTATCCGACCTCTAAAATCGACTTTGCCCAATAATTGTAATGACTTTGCCAACCACTGTTAATCAATTATCCGACCTCTAAAAATGACTTTTCCCAACAATTGAAATGAATTTGCCCAACAATTGTAATGACTTTGCCAACCACAGTTAATCACCTATCCGACCTTTAAAAATGACTTTGCCCAACAATTGTAATGACTTTGCCAACCACTGTTAATCATTTATCCGACCTCTAAAAATTACTTTGCCAACCACTGGTAATGACTTTGCCAACCACTGTTAATCACTTATCCGACCGCTAAAAATGACTTTGCCCAACAATTGTAATGACTTTGCCAACCACAGTTAATCACCTATCCGACCTTTAAAAATGACTTTGCCCAACAATTGGAATGACTTTGCCAACCACTGTAAATAATTTATCCGACCTCTACAATCGACTTTGCCCAATTATTGTAATGACTTTGCCAACCACTGTTAATCACTTATCCGACCTCTAAAATCGACTTTGCCAACCACTGGTAATGACTTTGCCAACCACTGTTAATCAATTATCCGACCTCTAAAAATGACTTTGCCCAACAATTGAAATGAATTTGCCCAACAATTGTAATGACTTTGCCAACCACTGTTAATCATTTATCCGACCTCTAAAAATTACTTTGCCAACCACTGGTAATGACTTTGCCAACCACTGTTAATCACTTATCCGACCGCTAAAAATGACTTTGCCCAACAATTGAAATGACTTTGCCGACCACTGTTAATCACTTATCCGACCTCTAAAAATGACTTTGCCAACCACTGTTAATCATTAATCCGACCACTAAAAATGACTTTGCCCAACAATTGTAATAACTTTGCCAACCACTGTTAATCACTTATCCGACCTCTAAAAATGACTTTGCCAACCACTGGTAATGACTTTGCCAAATACTGTTAATCACTAATCCGACCACTAAAAATGACTTTGCCCAACAATTGTAATGACTTTGCCAACCACAGTTAATCACCTATCCGACCTTTAAAAATGACTTTGCCCAACAATTGGAATGACTTTGCCAACCACTGTCAATCATTTATCCGACCTCTAAAATCGACTTTGCTCAATAATTGTAATTACTTTGCAAACCACTGTTAATCACTTATCCGACCTCTAAAATCGACTTTGCCCAATAATTGTAATTACTTTGCAAACCACTGTTAATCACTTATCCGACCTCTAAAATCGACTTTGCCAACCACTGGTAATGACTTTGCCAACCACTGTTAATCAATTATCCGACCTCTAAAAATGACTTTGCCCAACAATTGAAATGAATTTGCCCAACAATTGTAATGACTTTGCCAACCACAGTTAATCACCTATCCGACCTTTAAAAATGACTTTGCCCAACAATTCTAATGACTTTGCCAACCACTGTTAATCATTTATCCGACCTCTAAAAATTACTTTGCCAACCACTGGTAATGACTTTGCCAACCACTGTTAATCACTTATCCGACCGCTAAAAATGACTTTGCCCAACAATTGTAATGACTTTAACAACCACTGTTAATCACTTATCCGACCTCTAAAAATGACTTTGCCCAACAATTGTAATGACTTTGCCAACCACTGTTAATCTCTTATCCGACCTCTAAAAATGACTTTGCCAACCACTGGTAATGACTTTGCCAACCACTGTTAATCACTAATCCGACCACTAAAAATGACTTTGCCCAACAATTGTAATGACTTTGCCAACCACAGTTAATCACTTATCCGACCGCTAAAAATGACTTTGCCCAACAATTGGAATGACTTTGCCAACCACTGTTAATCATTTATCCGACCTCTAAAATCGACTCTGCCCAATTATTGTAATGACTTTGCCAACCACTGTTAATCACTTATCCGACCTCTAAAATCGACTTTGCCCAACAATTGTAATGACTTTGCCAACCACTGTTAATCATTTATCCGACCTCTAAAAATTACTTTGCCAACCACTGGTAATGACTTTGCCAACCACTGTTAATCACTTATCCGACCGCTAAAAATGACTTTGCCCAACAATTGGAATGACTTTGCCAACCACTGTAAATAATTTATCCGACCTCTACAATCGACTTTGCCCAATTATTGTAATGACTTTGCCAACCACTGTTAATCACTTATCCGACCTCTAAAATCGACTTTGCCAACCACTGGTAATGACTTTGCCAACCACTGTTAATCAATTATCCGACCTCTAAAATGACTTTGCCCAACAATTGAAATGAATTTGCCCAACAGTTGTAATGACTTTGCCAACCACTGTTAATCATTTATCCGACCTCTAAAAATTACTTTGCCAACCACTGGTAATGACTTTGCCAACCACTGTTAATCACTTATCCGACCGCTAAAAATGACTTTGCCCAACAATTGAAATGACTTTGCCGACCACTGTTAATCACTTATCCGACCTCTAAAAATGACTTTGCCCAACAATTGAAATGACTTTGCCAACCACTGTTAATCATTAATCCGACCACTAAAAATGACTTTGCCCAACAATTGGAATGACTTTGCCAACCACTGTAAATAATTTATCCGACCTCTACAATCGACTTTGCCCAATTATTGTAATGACTTTGCCAACCACTGTTAATCACTTATCCGACCTCTAAAATCGACTTTGCCAACCACTGGTAATGACTTTGCCAACCACTGTTAATCAATTATCCGACCTCTAAAAATGACTTTGCCCAACAATTGAAATGAATTTGCCCAACAGTTGTAATGACTTTGCCAACCACTGTTAATCATTTATCCGACCTCTAAAAATTACTTTGCCAACCACTGGTAATGACTTTGCCAACCACTGTTAATCACTTATCCGACCGCTAAAAATGACTTTGCCCAACAATTGAAATGACTTTGCCGACCACTGTTAATCACTTATCCGACCTCTAAAAATGACTTTGCCCAACAATTGAAATGACTTTGCCAACCACTGTTAATCATTAATCCGACCACTAAAAATGACTTTGCCCAAAAATTGTAATAACTTTGCCAACCACTGTAAATAATTTATCCGACCTCTACAATCGACTTTGCCCAATTATTGTAATGACTTTGCCAACCACTGTCAATCATTTATCCGACCTCTAAAATCGACTTTGCTCAATAATTGTAATTACTTTGCAAACCACTGTTAATCACTTATCCGACCTCTAAAATCGACTTTGCCCAATAATTGTAATTACTTTGCAAACCACTGTTAATCACTTATCCGACCTCTAAAATCGACTTTGCCAACCACTGGTAATGACTTTGCCAACCACTGTTAATCAATTATCCGACCTCTAAAAATGACTTTGCCCAACAATTGAAATGAATTTGCCCAACAATTGTAATGACTTTGCCAACCACAGTTAATCACCTATCCGACCTTTAAAAATGACTTTGCCCAACAATTCTAATGACTTTGCCAACCACTGTTAATCATTTATCCGACCTCTAAAAATTACTTTGCCAACCACTGGTAATGACTTTGCCAACCACTGTTAATCACTTATCCGACCGCTAAAAATGACTTTGCCCAACAATTGTAATGACTTTAACAACCACTGTTAATCACTTATCCGACCTCTAAAAATGACTTTGCCCAACAATTGTAATGACTTTGCCAACCACTGTTAATCTCTTATCCGACCTCTAAAAATGACTTTGCCAACCACTGGTAATGACTTTGCCAACCACTGTTAATCACTAATCCGACCACTAAAAATGACTTTGCCCAACAATTGTAATGACTTTGCCAACCACAGTTAATCACTTATCCGACCGCTAAAAATGACTTTGCCCAACAATTGGAATGACTTTGCCAACCACTGTTAATCATTTATCCGACCTCTAAAATCGACTCTGCCCAATTATTGTAATGACTTTGCCAACCACTGTTAATCACTTATCCGACCTCTAAAATCGACTTTGCCCAACAATTGTAATGACTTTGCCAACCACTGTTAATCATTTATCCGACCTCTAAAAATTACTTTGCCAACCACTGGTAATGACTTTGCCAACCACTGTTAATCACTTATCCGACCGCTAAAAATGACTTTGCCCAACAATTGGAATGACTTTGCCAACCACTGTAAATAATTTATCCGACCTCTACAATCGACTTTGCCCAATTATTGTAATGACTTTGCCAACCACTGTTAATCACTTATCCGACCTCTAAAATCGACTTTGCCAACCACTGGTAATGACTTTGCCAACCACTGTTAATCAATTATCCGACCTCTAAAAATGACTTTGCCCAACAATTGAAATGAATTTGCCCAACAATTGTAATGACTTTGCCAACCACTGTTAATCATTTATCCGACCTCTAAAAATTACTTTGCCAACCACTGGTAATGACTTTGCCAACCACTGTTAATCACTTATCCGACCGCTAAAAATGACTTTGCCCAACAATTGAAATGACTTTGCCGACCACTGTTAATCACTTATCCGACCTCTAAAAATGACTTTGCCAACCACTGTTAATCATTAATCCGACCACTAAAAATGACTTTGCCCAACAATTGTAATAACTTTGCCAACCACTGTTAATCACTTATCCGACCTCTAAAAATGACTTTGCCAACCACTGGTAATGACTTTGCCAAATACTGTTAATCACTAATCCGACCACTAAAAATGACTTTGCCCAACAATTGTAATGACTTTGCCAACCACAGTTAATCACCTATCCGACCTTTAAAAATGACTTTGCCCAACAATTGAAATGACTTTGCCGACCACTGTTAATCACTTATCCGACCTCTAAAAATGACTTTGCCCAACAATTGAAATGACTTTGCCAACCACTGTTAATCATTAATCCGACCACTAAAAATGACTTTGCCCAAAAATTGTAATAACTTTGCCAACCACTGTTAATCACTTATCCGACCTCTAAAATCGACTTTGCCCAATAATTGTAATGACTTTGCCAACCACTGTTAATCAATTATCCGACCTCTAAAAATGACTTTTCCCAACAATTGAAATGAATTTGCCCAACAATTGTAATGACTTTGCCAACCACAGTTAATCACCTATCCGACCTTTAAAAATGACTTTGCCCAACAATTCTAATGACTTTGCCAACCACTGTTAATCATTTATCCGACCTCTAAAAATTACTTTGCCAACCACTGGTAATGACTTTGCCAACCACTGTTAATCACTTATCCGACCGCTAAAAATGACTTTGCCCAACAATTGTAATGACTTTAACAACCACTGTTAATCACTTATCCGACCTCTAAAAATGACTTTGCCCAACAATTGTAATGACTTTGCCAACCACTGTTAATCTCTTATCCGACCTCTAAAAATGACTTTGCCAACCACTGGTAATGACTTTGCCAACCACTGTTAATCACTAATCCGACCACTAAAAATGACTTTGCCCAACAATTGTAATGACTTTGCCAACCACAGTTAATCACTTATCCGACCGCTAAAAATGACTTTGCCCAACAATTGGAATGACTTTGCCAACCACTGTTAATCATTTATCCGACCTCTAAAATCGACTCTGCCCAATTATTGTAATGACTTTGCCAACCACTGTTAATCACTTATCCGACCTCTAAAATCGACTTTGCCAACCACTGGTAATGACTTTGCCAACCACAGTTAATCACCTATCCGACCTTTAAAAATGACTTTGCCCAACAATTCTAATGACTTTGCCAACCACTGTTAATCATTTATCCGACCTCTAAAAATTACTTTGCCAACCACTGGTAATGACTTTGCCAACCACTGTTAATCACTTATCCGACCGCTAAAAATGACTTTGCCCAACAATTGTAATGACTTTAACAACCACTGTTAATCACTTATCCGACCTCTAAAAATGACTTTGCCCAACAATTGTAATGACTTTGCCAACCACTGTTAATCATTTATCCGACCTCTAAAAATTACTTTGCCAACCACTGGTAATGACTTTGCCAACCACTGTCAATCACTTATCCGACCGCTAAAAATGACTTTGCCCAACAATTGAAATGACTTTGCCGACCACTGTTAATCACTTATCCGACCTCTAAAAATGAAATTGCCCAACAATTGAAATGACTTTGCCAACCACTGTTAATCATTAATCCGACCACTAAAAATGACTTTGCCCAACAATTGTAATAACTTTGCCAACCACTGTTAATCACTTATCCGACCTCTAAAAATGACTTTGCCAACCACTGGTAATGACTTTGCCAAATACTGTTAATCACTAATCCGACCACTAAAAATGACTTTGCCCAACAATTGTAATGACTTTGCCAACCACAGTTAATCACCTATCCGACCTTTAAAAATGACTTTGCCCAACAATTGGAATGACTTTGCCAACCACTGTTAATCATTTATCCGACCTCTAAAATCGACTTTGCCCAATAATTGTAATTACTTTGCAAACCACTGTTAATCATTTATCCGACCTCTAAAATCGACTTTGCCCAATAATTGTAATTACTTTGCAAACCACTGTTAATCACTTATCCGACCTCTAAAATCGACTTTGCCAACCACTGTTAATGACTTTGCCAACCACTGTTAATCAATTATCCGACCTCTAAAAATGACTTTGCCCAACAATTGAAATGAATTTGCCCAACAGTTGTAATGACTTTGCCAACCACAGTTAATCACCTATCCGACCTTTAAAAATGACTTTGCCCAACAACTTTAATGACTTTGCCAACCACTGTTAATCATTTATCCGACCTCTAAAAATTACTTTGCCAACCACTGGTAATGACTTTGCCAACCACTGTTAATCACTTATCCGACCGCTAAAAATGACTTTGCCCAACAATTGTAATGACTTTGCCAACCACAGTTAATCACCTATCCCACCTCTAAAAATTACTTTGCCATCCACTGGTAATGACTTTGCCAACCACTGTTAATCACTTATCCGACCGCTAAAAATGACTTTGCCCAACAATTGTAATGACTTTGCCAACCACTGTTAATCACTTATCCGACCTCTAAAAATGACTTTGCCCAACAATTGAAATGACTTTGCCAACCACTGTTAATCATTGATCCGACCTCTAAAAATTACTTTGCCAACCACTGTTAATCACTTATCCGACCGCTAAAAATGACTTTGCCCAACAATTGTAATGACTTTGTCAACCACAGTTAATCACCTATCAGACCTTTAAAAATGACTTTGCCCAACAATTGTAATGACTTTGCCAACCACTGTTAATCATTGATCCGACCTCTAAAAATTACTTTGCCAACCACTGGTAGTGACCTTGCCAACCACTGTTAATCACTTATCCGACCGCTAAAAATGACTTTGCCCAACAATTGTAATGACTTTGCCAACCACTGTTAATCTCTTATCCGACCTCTAAAAATGACTTTGCAAACCACTGGTAATGACTTTGCCAACCACTGTTAATCACTAATACGACCACTAAAAATGACTTTCGCCAACAATTGTAATGACTTTGCCAAAAACAGTTAATCACTTATCCGACCGCTAAAAATGACTTTGCCCAACAATTGTAATGACTTTGCCAACCACAGTTAATCACCTATCCGACCTCTAAAAATTACTTTGCCATCCACTGGTAATGACTTTGCCAACCACTGTTAATCACTTATCCGACCGCTAAAAATGACTTTGCCCAACAATTGTAATGACTTTGCCAACCACTGTTAATCACTTATCCGACCTCTAAAAATGACTTTGCCCAACATTTGAAATGACTTTGCCAGCCACTGTAAATCTCTTATCCGACCACTAAAAATGACTTTGCCCAACAATTGTAATAACTTTGCCAACCACTGTTAATCACTTATCCGACCTCTAAAAATGACTTTGCCAACCACTGGTAATGACTTTGCCAAATACTGTTAATCACTAATCCGACCACTAAAAATGACTTTGCCCAACAATATAATGACTTTGCCAACCACAGTTAATCACTTATCCGACCGCTAAAAATGACTTTGCCCAACAATTGAAATGAATTTGCCCAACAATTGTAATGACTTTGCCAACCACTGTTAATCACTAATCCGACCACTAAAAATGACTTTCGCCAACAATTGTAATGACTTTGCCAACAACAGTTAATCACTTATCCGACCGCTAAAAATGACTTTGCCCAACAATTGTAATGACTTTGCCAACCACTGTTAATCACTTATCCGACCTCTAAAAATGACTTTGCCCAACAATTGTAATGACTTTGCCAACCACTGTTAATCTCTTATCCGACCTCTAAAAATGACTTTGCCAACCACTGGTAATGACTTTGCCAACCACTTTTAATCACTAATCCGACCACTAAAAATGACTTTGCCCAACAATTGTAATGACTTTGCCAACCACAGTTAATCATTTATCCGACCTCTAAAATCGACTTTGCCCAATAATTGTAATGAGTTTGCAAACCACTGTTAATCTCTTATCCGACCTCTAAAAATGACTTTGCCAACCACTGGTAATGACTTTGCCAACCACTGTTAATCACTAATCCGACCACTAAAAATGACTTTGCCCAACAATTGTAATGACTTTGCCAACAACAGTTAATCACTTATCCGACCGCTAAAAATGACTTTGCCCAACAATTGGAATGACTTTGCCAACCACTGTTAATCATTTATCCGACCTCTAAAATCGACTTTGCCCAATAATAGTAATGACTTTGCAAACCACTGTTAATCACTTATCCGACCTCTAAAATCTACTTTGCCAACCACTGGTAATGACTTTGCCAACCACAGTTAATCACCTATCCGACCTCTAAAAATTTTTTGCCATCCACTGGTAATGACTTTGTCAACCACTGTTAATCACTTATCCGACCGCTAAAAATGACTTTGCCCAACAATTGTAATGACTTTGCCAACCACTGTTAATCACTTATACGACCTCTAAAAATGACTTTGCCCAACAATTGTAATGACTTTGCCAATCACTGTTAATCTCTTATCCGACCTCTAAAAATGACTTTGCCAACCACTGGTAATGACTTTGCCAACCATTGTTAATCACTAATCCGACCACTAAAAATGACTTTGCCCAACAATTGTAATGACTTTGCCAACCACAGTTAATCACTTATCCGACCGCTAAAAATGACTTTGCCCAACAAAATAATGACTTTGCCAACCACAGTTAATCACTTATCCGACCGCTAAAAATGAATTTGCCCAACAATTGTAATGACTTTGCATACCACTGGTACTGACTTTGCCAACTACTGTTAATCACTTATCCGACCACTAAAAATGACTTTGCCAACCACTGGTAATGACTTTTCCAACCACTGTTAATCATTTATCCGACCTCTAAAAATTACTTTGCCAACCACTGGTAATGACTTTGCCAACCACTGTTAATCACTTATCCGACCGCTAAAAATCACTTTGCCCAACAATTGTAATGACTTTGCCAACCACTGTTAATCACTTATCCGACCTCTAAAAATGACTTTGCCCAACAATTGTAATGACTTTGCCAACCACTGTTAATCTCTTATCCGACCTCTAAAAATGACTTTGCCAACCACTGGTAATGACTTTGCCAACCACTGTTAATCACTAATCGGACCACTAAAAATGACTTTGCCCAACAATTGTAATGACTTTGCCAACCACAGTTAATCACTTATCCGACCGCTAAAAATGACTTTGCCCAACAAAATAATGACTTTGCCAACCACAGTTAATCACTTATCCGACCGCTAAAAATGAATTTGCCCAACAATTGTAATGACTTTGCCAACCACTGGTACTGACTTTGCCAACTACTGTTAATCACTTATCCGACCAATAAAAATGACTTTGCCAACCACTGTTAATCAATTATCCGACCTCTAAAAATGACTTTGCCCAACAATTGAAATGAATTTGCCCAACAAATGTAATGACTTTGCCAACCACAGTTAATCACCTATCCGACCTTTAAAAATGACTTTGCCCAACAATTGGAATGACTTTGCCAAACACTGTTAATCATTTATCCGACCTCTAAAATCGACTTTGCCCAATAATTGTAATGACTTTGCCAACCACTGTTAATCACTTATCCGACCTCTAAAATCGACTTTGCCAACCACTGGTAATGACTTTGCCAACCACTGTTAATCAATTATCCGACCTCTAAAAATGACTTTGCCCAACAATTGAAATGAATTTGCCCAACAATTGTAATGACTTTGCCAACCACAGTTAATCACCTATCCGACCTTTAAAAATGACTTTGCCCAACAATTGTAATGACTTTGCCAACCACTGTTAATCATTTATCCGACCTCTAAAAATGACTTTGCCAACCACTGGTAATGACTTTGCCAACCACTGTTAATCACTTATCCGACCGCTAAAAATGACTTTGCCCAACAATTGAAATGACTTTGCCGACCACTGTTAATCACTTATCCAACCGCTAAAAATGACTTTGCCCAAAAATTGTAATGACTTTGCCAAACACTGTTAATCACTTATCCGACCTCTAAAAATGACTTTGCCCAACAATTGTAATGACTTTGCCAACCACTGTTAATCTCTTATCCGACCTCTAAAAATGACTTTGCCAACCACTGGTAATGACTTTTCCAACCACTGTTAATCACTAATCCGACCACTAAAAATGACTTTGCCCAAAAATTGTAATGACTTTGCCAACCACTGTTAATCACTTATCCGACCTCTTAAAATGACTTTGCCCAACAATTGTAATGACTTTGCCAACCACTGTTAATCTCTTATCCGACCTCTAAAAATGACTTTGCCAACCACTGGTAATGACTTTGCCAACCACTGTTAATCTCTTATCCGACCTCTAAAAATGACTTTGCCAACCACTGGTAATGACTTTGCCAACCACTGTTAATCACTAATCCGACCACTAAAAATGACTTTGCCCAACAATTGTAATGACTTTGCCAACCACAGTTAATCACTTATCCGACCGCTAAAAATGACTTTGCCCAACAAAATAATGACTTTGCCAACCACAGTTAATCACTTATCCGACCGCTAAAAATGAATTTGCCCAACAATTGTAATGACTTTGCCAACCACTGGTACTGACTTTGCCAACTACTGTTAATCACTTATCCGACCACTAAAAATGACTTTGCCAACCACTGGTAATGACTTTGCCAACTACTTTTAATAAATTATCCGACCTCTAAAAATGACTTTGCCCAACAATTGAAATGAATTTGCCCAACAAATGTAATGACTTTGCCAACCACAGTTAATCACCTATCCGACCTTTAAAAATGACTTTGCCCAACAATTGTAATGACTTTGCCAACCACTGTTAATCATTTATCCGACCTCTAAAAATTACTTTGCCAACCACTGGTAATGACTTTGCCAACCACTGTAAATCACTTATCCGACCGCTAAAAATGACTTTTCCCAACAATTGTAATGACTTTGCCAACCACTGTTAATCACTTATCCGACCTCTAAAAATGACTTTGCCCAACAATTGTAATGACTTTGCCAACCACTGTTAATCTCTTATCCGACCTCTAAAAATGACTTTGCCAACCACTGGTAATGACTTTGCCAACCACTGTTAATCACTAATCCGACCACTAAAAATGACTTTGCCCAACAATTGTAATGACATTGCCAACCACAGTTAATCACTCATCCGACCGCTAAAAATGACTTTGCCCAACAATTGTAATGACTTTGCCAACCACTGTTAATCTCTTATCCGACCTCTAAAAATGACTTTGTCAACCACTGGTAATGACTTTGCCAACCACTGTTAATCTCTTATCCGACCTCTAAAAATGACTTTGCCCAACAATTGAAATGAATTAGCCCAACAAATGTAATGACTTTGCCAACCACAGTTAATCACCTATCCGACCTTTAAAAATGACTTTGCCCAACAATTGGAATGACTTTGCCAACCACTGTTAATCATTTATCCGACCTCTAAAATCGACTTTGCCCAATAATTGTAATGACTTTGCCAACCACTGTTAATCACTTATCCGACCTCTAAAATCGACTTTGCCAACCACTGGTAATGACTTTGCCAACCACTGTTAATCAATTATCCGACCTCTAAAAATGACTTTGCCCAACAATTGAAATGAATTTGCGCAACAATTGTAATGACTTTGCCAACCACAGTTAATCACCTATCCGACCTTTAAAAATGACTTTGCCCAACAATTGTAATGACTTTGCCAACCACTGTTAATCATTTATCGGACCTCTAAAAATGACTTTGCCAACCACTGTTAAGCACTTATCCGACCGCTAAAAATGACTTTGCCCAACAATTGAAATGACTTTTCCGACCACTGTTAATAACTTATCCAACCACTAAAAATGACTTTGCCCAACAATTGGAATGACTTTGCCAACCACTATTAATCACTAATCCGACCTCTAATAATTACTTTGCCCAACAATTGTAATGACTTTGCCAACCAATGTTAATCACTTATCCGACCTCTAATAATTACTTTGCCCAACAATTGTAACGACTTTGCCCAAAAATTGTAATAACTTTGCCAACCACTGTTAATCACTTGTCCGACCTCTAAAAATGACTTTGCCAACCACTGGTAATGACTTTGCCAACCACTGTTAATCACTAATCCGACCACTAAAAATGACTTTGCCCAACAATTGTAATGACTTTGCCAACCAGTGTTAATCACTTATCCTACCTCTAAAATCGACTTTGCCAACCACTGGTAATGACTTTGCCAACCACTGTTAATCACCTATCCGACCTTTAAAAATGACTTTGCCCAACAATTGGAATGACTTTGCCAACCACTGTTAATCATTTATCCGACCTCTAAAATCGACTTTGCCCAATAATTGTAATGACTTTGCCAACCACTGTTAATCACTTATCCGACCTCTAAAATCGACTTTGCCAACCACTGGTAATGACTTTGCCAACCACTATTAATCAATTACCCGACCTCTAAAAATGACTTTGCCCAACAATTAAAATGAATTTGCCCAACAATTGAAATGACTTTTCCGACCACTGTTAATCACTTATCCAACCACTAAAAATGACTTTGCCCAACAATTGGAATGACTTTGCCAACAACTGTTAATCATTTATCCGACCTCTAAAAATGACTTTGCCAACCACTCTAAATCACTTATCCGACCGCTAAAAATGACTTTGCCCAACAATTGAAATAACTTTTCCGACCACTGTTAATCACTTATCCAACCACTAAAAATGACTTTGCCCAACAATTGGAATGACTTTGCCAACCACTATTAATCACTAATCCGACCTTTAATAATTACTTTGCCCAACAATTGTAATGACTTTGCCAACCAATGTTAATCACTAATCCGACCTCTAATAATTACTTTTCCCAACAATTGTAACGACTTTGCCCAACAATTGTAATAACTTTGCCAACCACTGTTAATCACTTGTCCGACCTCTAAAAATGACTTTGCCAACCACTGGTAATGACTTTGCCAACCACTGTTAATCACTAATCCGACCACTAAAAATGACTTTGCCCAATAATTGTAATGACTTTGCCAACCACTGTTAATCACTTATCCGACCTCTAAAATCGACTTTGCCAACCACTGGTAATGACTTTGCCAACCACTATTAATCAATTACCCGACCTCTAAAAATGACTTTGCCCAACAATTGAAATGAATTTGCCCAACAATTGTAATGACTTTGCCAACCACAGTTAATCACCTATCCGACCTTTAAAAATGACTTTGCCCAACAATTGTAATGACTTTGCCAACCACTGTTAATCATTTATCCGACCTCTAAAAATGACTTTGCCAACCACTGTTAATCACTTATCCGACCGCTAAAAATGACTTTGCCCAACACTTGAAATGACTTTTCCGACCACTGTTAATCACTTATCCAACCACTAAAAATGACTTTGCCCAACAATTGGAATGACTTTGCCAACCACTATTAATCACTAATCCGACCTCTAATAATTACTTTGCCCAACAATTGTAATGACTTTGCCAACCAATGTTTATCACTAATCCGACCTCGAATAATTACTTTGCCCAACAATTGTAACGACTTTGCCCAACAATTGTAATAACTTTGCCAACCCCTGTTAATCACTTGTCCGACCTCTAAAAATGACTTTGCCAACCACTGGTAATGACTTTGCCAACCACTATTAATCAATTATCCGACCTCTAAAAATGACTTTGCCCAACAATTGTAATGAATTTGCCCAACAATTGTAATGACTTTGCCAACCCATGTTAATCACTTATCCGACCGCTAAAAATGACTTTGCCCAACAATTGAAATGACTTTGCCGACCACTGTTAATCACTTATCCAACCACTAAAAATGACTTTACCCAACAATTTAATGACTTTGCCAACCACTGTTAATCACTTATCCGACCTCTAAAATCGACTTTGCCCGACAATTGTAATGACTTCGCCAACCACTGTTAATCATTTATCCGACCTCTAAAAATGACTTTGCCAACCACTGGTAATGACTTTGCCAAACACTGTTAATCACTTATCCGACCGCTAAAAATGACTTTGCCCAACAATTGAAATGACTTTGCCAACCACTGTTAATCACTTATCCAACCACTAAAAATGACTTTGCCCAACAATTGGAATGACTTTGCCAACCACTATTAATCACTAATCCGACCTCTAAAATCGACTTTGCCCAACAATTGTAATGACTTTGCCAACCACAGTTTATCACTTATCCGACCTCTAAAAATCACTTTGCCCAACAATTGTAACGACTTTGCCTAACAATTGTAATAATTTTGTCAACCACTGTTAATCACTTATCCGACCACTAAAAATGACTTTGCCCAACAATTGGAATGACTTTGCCAACCACTGTAAATCATTTATCCGACCTCTAAAAATGACTTTGCCAACCACTGGTAATGACTTTGCGAACCACTGGTAATGACTTTGCGAACCACTGTTAATTGCTTATCCGACCCCTAAAAATGACTTTACCCAACAATTAAATGACTTTGCCAACCACTGTTAATCACTTATCCGACCTCTAAAATCGACTTTGCCCGACAATTGTAATGACTTCGCCAACCACAGTTAATCACCTATCCGACCTTTAAAAATGACTTTGCCCAACAATTGTAATGACTTTGCCAACCACTGTTAATCATTTATCCGACCTCTAAAAATTACTTTGCCAACCACTGGTAATGACTTTGCCAACCACTGTTAATCACTTATCCTACCGCTAAAAATGACTTTGCCCAACAATTGTAATGACTTTGCCAACCACTGTAAATCACTTATCCGACATCTAAAAATGACTTTGCACAACAATTGTAATGACTATGCCAACCACTGTTAATCTCTTATCCGACCTCTAAAAATGACTTTGCCAACCACTGGTAATGACTTTGCCAACCACTGTTAATCACTAATCCGACCACTAAAAATGACTTTGCCCAACAATTGTAATGACTTTGCCAACCACAGTTAATCACTTATCCGACCGCTAAAAATGACTTTGCCCAACAAAATAATGACTTTGCCAACCACAGTTAATCACCTATCCGACCTTTAAAAATGACTTTGCCCAACAATTGTAATGACTTTGCCAACTACTGTTAATCACTTATCCGACCACTAAAAATGACTTTGCCAACCACTGGTAATGACTTTGCCAACCACTGTTAATCAATTATCCGACCTCTAAAAATGACTTTGCCAAACAATTGAAATGAATTTGCCCAACAAATGTAATGACTTTGCCAACCACAGTTAATCACCTATTCGACCCTTAAAAATGACTTTGCCCAACAATTGTAATGACTTTGCCAACCACAGTTAATCACTTATCCGACCGCTAAAAATGACTTTGCCCAACAAAATAATGACTTTGCCAACCACAGTTAATCACTTATCCGACCGCTAAAAATGAATTTGCCCAACAATTGTAATGACTTTGCCAACCACTGGTACTGACTTTGCCAACTACTGTTAATCACTTATCCGACCACTAAAAATGACTTTGCCAACCACTGGTAATGACTTTGCCAACCACTGTTAATCAATTATCCGACCTCTAAAAATGACTTTGCCAAACAATTGAAATGAATTTGCCCAACAAATGTAATGACTTTGCCAACCACAGTTAATCACTTATCCGACCGCTAAAAATGACTTTGCCCAACAAAATAATGACTTTGCCAACCACAGTTAATCACTTATCCGACCGCTAAAAATGAATTTGCCCAACAATTGTAATGACTTTGCCAACCACTGGTACTGACTTTGCCAACTACTGTTAATCACTTATCCGACCACTAAAAATGACTTTGCCAACCACTGGTAATGACTTTGCCAACCACTATTAATAAATTATCCGACCTCTAAAAATGACTTTGCCCAACAATTGAAATGAATTTGCCCATCAAATGTAATGACTTTGCCAACCACAGTTAATCACCTATCCGACCTTTAAAAATGACTTTGCCCAACAATTGTAATGACTTTGCCAACCACTGTTGATCATTTATCCGACCTCTAAAAATTACTTTGCCAACCACTGGTAATGACTTTGCCAACCACTGTTAATCACTTATCCGACCGCTAAAAATGACTTTGCCCAACAATTGTAATGACTTTGCCAACCACTGTTAATCACTTATCCGACCTCTGAAAATGACTTTGCCCAACAATTGTAATGACTTTGCCAACCACTGTTAATCTCTTATCCGACCTCTAAAAATGACTTTGCCAACCACTGGTAATGACTTTGCCAACCACTGTTAATCACTAATCCGACCACTAAAAATGACTTTGCCCAACAATTGTAATGACATTGCCAACCACAGTTAATCACTCATCCGACCGCTAAAAATGACTTTGCCCAACAAAATAATGACTTTGCCAACTACTGTTAATCACTTATCCGACCACTAAAAATGACTTTGCCAACCACTGGTAATGACTTTGCCAACCACTGTTAATCAATTATCCGACCTCTAAAAATGACTTTGCCCAACAATTGAAATGAATTTGCCCAACAAATGTAATGACTTTGCCAACCACAGTTAATCACCTATCCGACCTTTAAAAATGACTTTGCCCAACAATTGGAATGACTTTGCCAACCACTGTTAATCATTTATCCGACCTCTAAAATCGACTTTGCCCAATAATTGTAATGACTTTGCCAACCACTGTTAATCACTTATCCGACCTCTAAAATCGACTTTGCCAACCACTGGTAATGACTTTGCCAACCACTGTTAATCAATTATCCGACCTCTAAAAATGACTTTGCCCAACAATTGAAATGAATTTGCCCAACAATTGTAATGACTTTGCCAACCACAGTTAATCACCTATCCGACCTTTAAAAATGACTTTGCCCAACAATTGTAATGACTTTGCCAACCACTGTTAATCATTTATCGGACCTCTAAAAATGACTTTGCCAACCACTGTTAATCACTTATCCGACCGCTAAAAATGACTTTGCCCAACAATTGAAATGACTTTTCCGACCACTGTTAATCACTTATCCAACCACTAAAAATGACTTTGCCCAACAATTGGAATGACTTTGCCAACCACTATTAATCACTAATCCGACCTCTAATAATTACTTTGCCCAACAATTGTAATGACTTTGCCAACCAATGTTAATCACTTATCCGACCTCTAATAATTACTTTGCCCAACAATTGTAACGACTTTGCCCAACAAATGTAATAACTTTGCCAACCACTGTTAATCACTTGTCCGACCTCTAAAAATGACTTTGCCAACCACTGGTAATGACTTTGCCAACCACTGTTAATCACTTATCCGACCACTAAAAATGACTTTGCCCAACAATTGTAATGACTTTGCCAACCAGTGTTAATCACTTATCCGACCTCTAAAATCGACTTTGCCAACCACTGGTAATGACTTTGCCAACCACTGTTAATCAAATATCCGACCTCTAAAAATGACTTTGCCCAACAATTGAAATGAATTTGCCCATCAATTGTAATGACTTTGCCAACCACAGTTAATCACCTATCCGACCTTTAAAAATGACTTTGCCCAACAATTGTAATGACTTTGCCAACCTCTGTTAATCATTTATCCGACTTCTAAAAATGACTTTGCCAACCACTGTTAATCACTTATCCGACCGCTAAAAATGACTTTGCCCAACAATTGAAATGACTTTTCCGACCACTGTTAATCACTTATCCAACCACTAAAAATGACTTTGCCCAACAATTGGAATGACTTTGCCAACCACTGTTAATCATTTATCCGACCTCTAAAAATGACTTTGCCAACCACTCTAAATCACTTATCCGACCGCTAAAAATGACTTTGCCCAACAATTGAAATAACTTTTCCGACCACTGTTAATCACTTATCCAACCACTAAAAATGACTTTGCCCAACAATTGGAATGACTTTGCCAACCACTATTAATCACTAATCCGACCTCTAATAATTACTTTGCCCAACAATTGTAATGACTTTGCCAACCAATGTTAATCACTAATCCGACCTCTAATAATTACTTTGCCCAACAATTGAAACGACTTTGCCCAACAATTGTAATAACTTTGCCAACCACTGTTAATCACTTGTCCGACCTCTAAAAATGACTTTGCCAACCACTGGTAATGACTTTGCCAACCACTGTTAATCACTAATCCGACCTCTAAAAATGACTTTGCCCAACAATTGAAATGAATTTGCCCAACAATTGTAATGACTTTGCCAACCACAGTTAATCACCTATCCGACCTTTAAAAATGACTTTGCCCAACAATTGTAATGACTTTGCCAACCACTGTTAATCATTTATCCGACCTCTAAAAATGATTTTGCCAACCACTGTTAATCACTTATCCGACCGCTAAAAATGACTTTGCCCAACAATTGAAATGACTTTTCCGACCACTATTAATCACTAATCCGACCTCTAATAATTACTTTGCCCAACAATTGTAATGACTTTGCCAACCAATGTTAATCACTAATCCGACGTCTAATAATTACTTTGCCCAACAATTGTAACGACTTTGCCCAACAATTGTAATAACTTTGCCAACCACTGTTAATCACTTGTCCGACCTCTAAAAATGACTTTGCCAACCACTGGTAATGACTTTGCCAACCACTATTAATCAATTATCCGACCTCTAAAAATGACTTAACCCATCAATTGTAATGAATTTGCCCAACAATTGTAATGACTTTGCCAACCACTGTTAATCACTTATCCGACCGCTAAAAATGACTTTGCCCAACAATTGAAATGACTTTGCCGACCACTGTTAATCACTTATCCAACCACTAAAAATGACTTTACCCAACAATTTAATGACTTCGCCAACCACTGTTAATCATTTATCCGACCTCTAAAAATGACTTTGCCAACCACTGGTAATGACTTTGCCAAACACTGTTAATCACTTATCCGACCGCTAAAAATGACTTTGCCCAACAATTGAAATGACTTTGCCAACCACTGTTAATCACTTATCCAACCACTAAAAATGACTTTGCCCAACAATTGGAATGACTTTGCCAACCACTATTAATCACTAATCCGACCTCTAAAATCCACTTTGCCCAACAATTGTAATGACTTTGCCAACCACAGTTTATCACTTATCCGACCTCTAAAAATCACTTTGCCCAACAATTGTAACGACTTTGCCTAACAATTGTAATAACTTTGTCAACCACTGTTAATCACTTATCCGACCACTAAAAATGACTTTGCCCAACAATTGGAATGACTTTGCCAACCACTGTAAATCATTTATCCGACCTCTAAAAATGACTTTGCCAACCACTGGTAATGACTTTGCGAACCACTGGTAATGACTTTGCGAACCACTGTTAATTGCTTTTCCGACCCCTAAAAATGACTTTACCCAACAATTTAATGACTTTGCCAACCACTGTTAATCACTTATCCGACCTCTAAAATCGACTTTGCCCGACAATTGTAATGACTTCGCCAACCACAGTTAATCACCTATCCGACCTTTAAAAATGACTTTGCCCAACAATTGTAATGACTTTGCCAACCACTGTTAATCATTTATCCGACCTCTAAAAATTACTTTGCCAACCACTGGTAATGACTTTGCCAACCACTGTTAATCACTTATCCTACCGCTAAAAATGACTTTGCCCAACAATTGTAATGACTTTGCCAACCACTGTTAATCACTTATCCGACCTCTAAAAATGACTTTGCACAACAATTGTAATGACTATGCCAACCACTGTTAATCTCTTATCCGACCTCTAAAAATGACTTTGCCAACCACTGGTAATGACTTTGCCAACCACTGTTAATCACTAATCCGACCACTAAAAATGACTTTGCCCAACAATTGTAATGACTTTGCCAACAACAGTTAATCACTTATCCGACCGCTAAAAATGACTTTGCCCAACAAAATAATGACTTTGCCAACCACAGTTAATCACTTATCCGACCGCTAAAAATGAATTTGCCCAACAATTGTAATGACTTTGCCAACCACTGGTACTGACTTTGCCAACTACTGTTAATCACTTATCCGACCACTAAAAATGACTTTGCCAACCACTGGTAATGACTTTGCCAACCACTGTTAATCAATTATCCGACCTCTAAAAATGACTTTGCCAAACAATTGAAATGAATTTGCCCAACAAATGTAATGACTTTGCCAACCACAGTTAATCACCTATCCGACCTTTAAAAATGACATTGCCCAACAATTGGAATGACTTTGCCAACCACTGTTAATCATTTATCCGACCTCTAAAATCGACTTTGCCCAATAATTGTAATGACTTTGCCAACCACTGTTAATCACTTATCCGACCTCTAAAATCGACTTTGCCAACCACTGGTAATGACTTTGCCAACCACTGTTAATCAAATATCCGACCTCTAAAAATGACTTTGCCCAACAATTGAAATGAATTTGCCCATCAATTGTAATGACTTTGCCAACCACAGTTAATCACCTATCCGACCTTTAAAAATGACTTTACCAACCACTGGTAATGACTTTGCCAACCACTGTTAATCACTTATCCGACCGCTAAAAATGACTTTGCCCAACAAAATAATGACTTTGCCAACCACAGTTAATCACTTATCCGACCGCTAAAAATGAATTTGCCCAACAATTGTAATGACTTTGCCAACCACTGGTACTGACTTTGCCAACTACTGTTAATCACTTATCCGACCTTTAAAAATGACTTTGCCAACCACTGGTAATGACTTTGCCAACCACTGTTAATCAATTATCCGACCTCTAAAAATGACTTTGCCCAACAATTGAAATGAATTTGCCCAACAAATGTAATGACTTTGCCAACCACAGTTAATCACCTGTCCGACCTTTAAAAATGACTTTGCCCAACAATTGGAATGACTTTGCCAACCACTGTTAATCATTTATCCGACCTCTAAAATCGACTTTGCCCAATAATTGTAATGACTTTGCCAACCACTGTTAATCACTTATCCGACCTCTAAAATCGACTTTGCCAACCACTGGTAATGACTTTGCCAACCACTGTTAATCAAATATCCGACCTCTAAAAATGACTTTGCCCAACAATTGAAATGAATTTGCCCAACAATTGTAATGACTTTGCCAACCACTGGTAATGACTTTGCCAACCACTGTTAATCACTTATCCGACCGCTAAAAATGACTTTGCCCAACAATTGAAATGACTTTGCCGACCACTGTTAATCACTTATCCAACCACTAAAAATGACTTTGCCCAACAATTGGAATGACTTTGCCAACCACTATTAATCACTAATCCGACCTCTAATAATTACTTTGCCCAACAATTGTAATGACTTTGCCAACCAATGTTAATCACTTATCCGACCTCTAAAAATGACTTTGCCCAACAATTGTAACGACTTTGCCCAACAATTGTAATAACTTTGCCAACCACTGTTAATCACTTGTCCGACCTCTAAAAATGACTTTGCCAACCACTGGGAATGACTTTGCCAACCACTGTTAATCACTAATCCGACCACTAAAAATGACTTTGCCCAACAATTGTAATGACTTTGCCAACCACTGGTACTGACTTTGCCAACCACTATTAATCAATTATCCGACCTCTAAAAATGACTTTGCCCAACAATTGTAATGAATTTGTCCAACAATTGTAATGACTTTGTCAACCACTGTTAATCACTTATCCAACCGCTAAAAATGACTTTGCCCAACAATTGAAATGACTTTGCAGACCACTGTTAATCACTTATCCAACCACTAAAAATGACTTTACCCAACAATTTAATGACTTTGCCAACCACTTTTAATCACTTATCCGACCTCTAAAATCGACTTTGCCCGACAATTGTAATGACTTCGCCAACCACAGTTAATCACCTATCCGACCTTTAAAAATGACTTTGCCCAACAATTGTAATGACTTTGCCAACCACTGTTAATCATTTATCCGACCTCTAAAAATTACTTTGCCAACCACTGGTAATGACTTTGCCAACCACTGTTAATCACTTATCCTACCGCTAAAAATGACTTTGCCCAACAATTGTAATGACTTTGCCAACCACTGTTAATCACTTATCCGACCTCTAAAAATGACTTTGCACAACAATTGTAATGACTATGCCAACCACTGTTAATCTCTTATCCGACCTCTAAAAATGACTTTGCCAACCACTGGTAATGACTTTGCCAACCACTGTTAATCACTAATCCGACCACTAAAAATGACTTTGCCCAACAATTGTAATGACTTTGCCAACAACAGTTAATCACTTATCCGACCGCTAAAAATGACTTTGCCCAACAAAATAATGACTTTGCCAACCACAGTTAATCACTTATCCGACCGCTAAAAATGAATTTGCCCAACAATTGTAATGACTTTGCCAACCACTGGTACTGACTTTGCCAACTACTGTTAATCACTTATCCGACCACTAAAAATGACTTTGCCAACCACTGGTAATGACTTTGCCAACCACTGTTAATCAATTATCCGACCTCTAAAAATGACTTTGCCAAACAATTGAAATGAATTTGCCCAACAAATGTAATGACTTTGCCAACCACAGTTAATCACCTATCCGACCTTTAAAATGACTTTGCCCAACAATTGGAATGACTTTGCCAACCACTGTTAATCATTTATCCGACCTCTAAAATCGACTTTGCCCAATAATTGTAATGACTTTGCCAACCACTGTTAATCACTTATCCGACCTCTAAAATCGACTTTGCCAACCACTGGTAATGACTTTGCCAACCACTGTTAATCAAATATCCGACCTCTAAAAATGACTTTGCCCAACAATTGAAATGAATTTGCCCATCAATTGTAATGACTTTGCCAACCACAGTTAATCACCTATCCGACCTTTAAAAATGACTTTACCAACCACTGGTAATGACTTTGCCAACCACTGTTAATCACTTATCCGACCGCTAAAAATGACTTTGCCCAACAAAATAATGACTTTGCCAACCACAGTTAATCACTTATCCGACCGCTAAAAATGAATTTGCCCAACAATTGTAATGACTTTGCCAACCACTGGTACTGACTTTGCCAACTACTGTTAATCACTTATCCGACCACTAAAAATGACTTTGCCAACCACTGGTAATGACTTTGCCAACCACTGTTAATCAATTATCCGACCTCTAAAAATGACTTTGCTCAACAATTGAAATGAATTTGCCCAACAAATGTAATGGCTTTGCCAACCACAGTTAATCACCTGTCCGACCTTTAAAAATGACTTTGCCCAACAATTGGAATGACTTTGCCAACCACTGTTAATCATTTATCCGACCTCTAAAATCGACTTTGCCCAATAATTGTAATGACTTTGCCAACCACTGTTAATCACTTATCCGACCTCTAAAATCGACTTTGCCAACCACTGGTAATGACTTTGCCAACCACTGTTAATCAAATATCCGACCTCTAAAAATGACTTTGCCCAACAATTGAAATGAATTTGCCCATCAATTGTAATGACTTTGCCAACCACAGTTAATCACCTATCCGACCTTTAAAAATGACTTTACCAACCACTGGTAATGACTTTGCCAACCACTGTTAATCACTTATCCGACCGCTAAAAATGACTTTGCCCAACAAAATAATGACTTTGCCAACCACAGTTAATCACTTATCCGACCGCTAAAAATGAATTTGCCCAACAATTGTAATGACTTTGCCAACCACTGGTACTGACTTTGCCAACTACTGTTAATCACTTATTCGACCATTAAAAATGACTTTGCCAACCACTGGTAATGACTTTGCCAACCACTGTTAATCAATTATCCGACCTCTAAAAATGACTTTGCTCAACAATTGAAATGAATTTGCCCAACAAATGTAATGACTTTGCCAACCACAGTTAATCACCTGTCCGACCTTTAAAAATGACTTTGCCCAACAATTGGAATGACTTTGCCAACCACTGTTAATCATTTATCCGACCTCTAAAATCGACTTTGCCCAATAATTGTAATGACTTTGCCAACCACTGTTAATCACTTATCCGACCTCTAAAATCGACTTTGCCAACCACTGGTAATGACTTTGCCAACCACTGTTAATCAAATATCCGACCTCTAAAAATGACTTTGCCCAACAATTGAAATGAATTTGCCCAACAATTGTAATGACTTTGCCAACCACAGTTAATCACCTATCCGACCTTTAAAAATGACTTTGCCCAACAATTGTAATGACTTTGCCAACCACTGTTAATCATTTATCCGACCTCTAAAATCGACTTTGCCCAATAATTGTAATGACTTTGCCAACCACTGTTAATCACTTATCCGACCTCTAAAATCGACTTTGCCAACCACTGGTAATGACTTTGCCAACCACTGTTAATCAAATATCCGACCTCTAAAAATGACTTTGCCCAACAATTGAAATGAATTTGCCCATCAATTGTAATGACTTTGCCAACCACAGTTAATCACCTATCCGACCTTTAAAAATGACTTTACCAACCACTGGTAATGACTTTGCCAACCACTGTTAATCACTTATCCGACCGCTAAAAATGACTTTGCCCAACAAAATAATGACTTTGCCAACCACAGTTAATCACTTATCCGACCGCTAAAAATGAATTTGCCCAACAATTGTAATGACTTTGCCAACCACTGGTACTGACTTTGCCAACTACTGTTAATCACTTATCCGACCACTAAAAATGACTTTGCCAACCACTGGTAATGACTTTGCCAACCACTGTTAATCAATTATCCGACCTCTAAAAATGACTTTGCTCAACAATTGAAATGAATTTGCCCAACAAATGTAATGACTTTGCCAACCACAGTTAATCACCTGTCCGACCTTTAAAAATGACTTTGCCCAACAATTGGAATGACTTTGCCAACCACTGTTAATCATTTATCCGACCTCTAAAATCGACTTTGCCCAATAATTGTAATGACTTTGCCAACCACTGTTAATCACTTATCCGACCTCTAAAATCGACTTTGCCAACCACTGGTAATGACTTTGCCAACCACTGTTAATCAAATATCCGACCTCTAAAAATGACTTTGCCCAACAATTGAAATGAATTTGCCCAACAATTGTAATGACTTTGCCAACCACAGTTAATCACCTATCCGACCTTTAAAAATGACTTTGCCCAACAATTGTAATGACTTTGCCAACCACTGTTAATCATTTATCCGACCTCTAAAAATGACTTTGCCAACCACTGGTAATGACTTTGCCAACCACTGTTAATCACTTATCCGACCGCTAAAAATGACTTTGCCCAACAATTGAAATGACTTTGCCGACCACTGTTAATCACTTATCCAACCACTAAAAATGACTTTGCCCAACAATTGGAATGACTTTGCCAACCAATGTTAATCACTTATCCGACCTCTAAAAATGACTTTGCCCAACAATTGTAACGACTTTGCCCAACAATTGTAATAACTTTGCCAACCACTGTTAATCACTTGTCCGACCTCTAAAAATGACTTTGCCAACCACTGGTAATGACTTTGCCAACCACTGTTAATCACTAATCCGACCACTAAAAATGACTTTGCCCAACAATTGTAATGACTTTGCCAACCACTGGTACTGACTTTGCCAACCACTATTAATCAATTATCCGACCTCTAAAAATGACTTTGCCCAACAATTGTAATGAATTTGCCCAACAATTGTAATGACTTTGCCAACCACTGTTAATCACTTATCCAACCGCTAAAAATGACTTTGCCCAACAATTGAAATGACTTTGCCGACCACTGTTAATCACTTATCCAACCACTAAAAATGACTTTACCCAACAATTTAATGACTTTGCCAACCACTGTTAATCACTTATCCGACCTCTAAAATCGACTTTGCCTTACAATTGTAATGACTTCGCCAACCACTGTTAATCATTTATCCGACCTCTAAAAATGACTTTGCCAACCACTGGTAATGACTTTGCCAAACACTGTTAATCAATTATCCGACCTCTAAAAATGACTTTGCCCAACAATTGAAATGAATTTGCCCAACAATTGTAATGACTTTGCCAACCACTGGTACTGACTTTGCCAACCACTATTAATCAATTATCCGACCTCTAAAAATGACTTTGCCCAACAATTGTAATGAATTTGCCCAACAATTGTAATGACTTTGCCAACCACTGTTAATCACTTATCCGACCGCTAAAAATGACATTGCCCAACAATTGAAATGACTTTGCCGACCACTGTTAATCACTTATCCAACCACTAAAAATGACTTTGCCCGACAATTGTAATGACTTCGCCAACCACAGTTAATCATTTATCCGACCTCTAAAAATGACTTTGCCAACCACTGGTAATGACTTTGCCAACCACTGTTAATCAATTATCCGACCTCTAAAAATGACTTTGCCCAACAATTGAAATGAATTTGCCCAACAATTGTAATGACTTTGCCAACCACAGTTAATCACCTATCCGACCTTTAAAAATGACTTTGCCCAACAATTGTAATGACTTTGCCAACCACTGTTAATCATTTATCCGACCTCTAAAAATGACTTTGCCCAACAATTGAAATGACTTTGCCAACCACTGTTAATCACTTATCCAACCGCTAAAAATGACTTTGCCCAACAATTGAAATGACTTTGCCGACCACTGTTAATCACTTATCCAACCACTAAAAATGACTTTACCCAACAATTTAATGACTTTGCCAACCACTGTTAATCACTTATCCGACCTCTAAAATCGACTTTGCCTTACAATTGTAATGACTTCGCCAACCACTGTTAATCATTTATCCGACCTCTAAAAATGACTTTGCCAACCACTGGTAATGACTTTGCCAAACACTGTTAATCACTTATCCGACCGCTAAAAATGACTTTGCCCAACAATTGAAATGACTTTGCCAACCACTGTTAATCAATTATCCGACCTCAAAAAATGACTTTGCCCAACAATTGAAATGAATTTGCCCAACAATTGTAATGACTTTGCCAACCACTGGTACTGACTTTGCCAACCACTATTAATCAATTATCCGACCTCTAAAAATGACTTTGCCCATTAATTGTAATGAATTTGCCCAACAATTGTAATGACTTTGCCAACCACTGTTAATCACTTATCCGACCGCTAAAAATGACATTGCCCAACAATTGAAATGACTTTGCCGACCACTGTTAATCACTTATCCAACCACTAAAAATGACTTTGCCCGACAATTGTAATGACTTCGCCAACCACTGTTAATCAATTATCCGACCTCTAAAAATGACTTTGCCCAACAATTGAAATGAATTTGCCCAACAATTGTAATGACTTTGCCAACCACAGTTAATCACCTATCCGACCTTTAAAAATGACTTTGCCCAACAATTGTAATGACTTTGCCAACCACTGTTAATCATTTATCCGACCTCTAAAAATGACTTTGCCCAACAATTGAAATGACTTTGCCAACCACTGTTAATCAATTATCCGACCTCTAAAAATGACTTTGCCCAACAATTGAAATGAATTTGCCCAACAATTGTAATGACTTTGCCAACCACTGGTACTGACTTTGCCAACCACTATTAATCAATTATCCGACCTCTAAAAATGACTTTGCCCAACAATTGTAATGAATTTGCCCAACAATTGTAATGACATTGCCAACCACTGGTACTGACTTTGCCAACCACTATTAATCAATTATCCGACCTCTAAAAATGACTTTGCCCAACAATTGTAATGAATTTGCCCAACAATTGTAATGACTTTGCCAACCACTGTTAATCACTTATCCAACCGCTAAAAATGACTTTGCCCAACAATTGAAATGACTTTGCCGACCACTGTTAATCACTTATCCAACCACTAAAAATGACTTTACCCAACAATTGAAATGACTTCGCCAACCACTGTTAATCATTTATCCGACCTCTAAAAATGACTTTGCCAACCACTGGTAATGACTTTGCCAACCACTGTTAATCAATTATCCGACCTCTAAAAATGACTTTGCCCAACAATTGAAATGAATTTGCCCAACAATTGTAATGACTTTGCCAACCACTGTTAATCACTTATCCGACCGCTAAAAATGACATTGCCCTACAATTGAAATGACTTTGCCGACCACTGTTAATCACTTATCCAACCACTAAAAATGACTTTGCCCGACAATTGAAATGACTTCGCCAACCACTGTTAATCATTTATCCGACCTCTAAAAATGACTTTGCCAACCACTGGTAATGACTTTGCCAACCACTGTTAATCAATTATCCGACCTCTAAAAATGACTTTGCCCAACAATTGAAATGAATTTGCCCAACAATTGTAATGACTTTGCCAACCACAGTTAATCACCTATCCGACCTTTAAAAATGACTTTGCCCAACAATTGTAATGACTTTGCCAACCACTGTTAATCATTTATCCGACCTCTAAAAATGACTTTGCCCAACTATTGTAATGACTTTGCCAACCACTGTTAATCACTTATCCAACCGCTAAAAATGACTTTGCCCAACAATTGAAATGACTTTGCCGACCACTGTTAATCACTTATCCAACCACTAAAAATGACTTTACCCAACAATTTAATGACTTTGCCAACCACTGTTAATCACTTATCCGACCTCTAAAATCGACTTTGCCTTACAATTGTAATGACTTCGCCAACCACTGTTAATCATTTATCCGACCTCTAAAAATGACTTTGCCAACCACTGGTAATGACTTTGCCAAACACTGTTAATCACTTATCCGACCGCTTAAAATGACTTTGCCCAACAATTGAAATGACTTTGCCAACCACTGTTAATCAATTATCCGACCTCTAAAAATGACTTTGCCCAACAATTGAAATGAATTTGCCCAACAATTGTAATGACTTTGCCAACCACTGGTACTGACTTTGCCAACCACTATTAATCAATTATCCGACCTCTAAAAATGACTTTGCCCATTAATTGTAATGAATTTGCCCAACAATTGTAATGACTTTGCCAACCACTGTTAATCACTTATCCGACCGCTAAAAATGACATTGCCCAACAATTGAAATGACTTTGCCGACCACTATTAATCACTTATCCAACCACTAAAAATGACTTTGCCCGACAATTGTAATGACTTCGCCAACCACTGTTAATCATTTATCCGACCTCTAAAAATGACTTTGCCAACCACTGGTAATGACTTTGCCAACCACTGTTAATCAATTATCCGACCTCTAAAAATGACTTTGCCCAACAATTGAAATGAATTTGCCCAACAATTGTAATGACTTTGCCAACCACAGTTAATCACCTATCCGACCTTTAAAAATGACTTTGCCCAACAATTGTAATGACTTTGCCAACCACTGTTAATCATTTATCCGACCTCTAAAAATGACTTTGCCCAACAATTGAAATGACTTTGCCAACCACTGTTAATCAATTATCCGACCTCTAAAAATGACTTTGCCCAACAATTGAAATGAATTTGCCCAACAATTGTAATGACTTTGCCAACCACTGGTACTGACTTTGCCAACCACTATTAATCAATTATCCGACCTCTAAAAATGACTTTGCCCAACAATTGTAATGAATTTGCCCAACAATTGAAATGACTTTGCCGACCACTGTTAATCACTTATCCAACCACTAAAAATGACTTTACCCAACAATTTAATGACTTTGCCAACCACTGTTAATCACTTATCCGACCCCTAAAATAGACTTTGCCCGACAATTGTAATGACTTCGCCAACCACTGTTAATCATTTATCCGACCTCTAAAAATGACTTTGCCAACCACTGGTAATGACTTTGCCAACCACTGTTAATCACTTATCCGACCGCTAAAAAAGACTTTGCCCAACAATTGAAATGACTTTGCCGACCACTGTTAATCACTTATCCGACCTCTAAAAATGACTTTGCCCAACAATTGTAATGACTTTGCCAACCACTGTTAATCTCTTATCCGACCTCTAAAAATGACTTTGCCAACCACTGGTACTGACTTTGCCAACCACTATTAATCAATTATCCGACCTCTAAAAATGACTTTGCCAACCACTGGTAATGACTTTGCCAACCACTGTTAATCACTTATCCGACCGCTAAAAATGACTTTGCCCAACAATTGAAATGACTTCGCCGACCACTGTTAATCACTTATCCGACCTCTAAAAATGACTTTGCCCAACAATTGTAAAGACTTTGCCAACCACTGTTAATCTCTTATCCGACCTCTAAAAATGACTTTGCCAACCACTGGTACTGACTTTGCCAACCACTATTAATCAATTATCCGACCTCTAAAAATGACTTTGCCCAACAATTGTAATGAATTTGCCCAACAATTGTAATGACTTTTCCAACCACTGTTAATCACTTATCCGACCGCTAAAAATGACTTTGCCCAACAATTGAAATGACTTTGCCGACCACTGTTAATCACTTATCCAACCACTAAAAATGACTTTACCCAACAATTTAATGACTTTGCCAACCACTGTAAATCACTTATCCGACCCCTAAAATAGACTTTGCCCGACAATTGTAATGACTTCGCCAACCACTGTTAATCATTTATCCGACCTCTAAAAATGACTTTGCCAACCACTGGTAATGACTTTGCCAACCACTGTTAATCAATTATCCGACCTCTAAAAATGACTTTGCCCAACAATTGAAATGAATATGCCCAACAATTGTAATGACTTTGCCAACCACAGTTAATCACCTATCCGACCTTTAAAAATGACTTTGCCCAACAATTGTAATGACTTTGCCAACCACTGTTAATCATTTATCCGACCTCTAAAAATGACTTTGCCAACCACTGGTAATGACTTTGCCAACCACTGTTAATCACTTATCCGACCGCTAAAAATGACTTTGCCCAACAATTGAAATGACTTTGCCGACCACTGTTAATCTCTTATCCGACCTCTAAAAATGACTTTGCCAACCACTGGTAATGACTTTGCCGACCACTGTTAATCACTTATCCGACCTCTAAAAATGACTTTGCCCAACAATTGTAAAGACTTTGCCAACCACTGTTAATCTCTTATCCGACCTCTAAAAATGACTTTGCCAACCACTGGTACTGACTTTGCCAACCACTATTAATCAATTATCCGACCTCTAAAAATGACTTTGCCCAACAATTGTAATGAATTTGCCCAACAATTGTAATGACTTTTCCAACCACTGTTAATCACTTATCCGACCGCTAAAAATGACTTTGCCCAACAATTGAAATGACTTTGCCGACCACTGTTAATCACTTATCCAACCACTAAAAATGACTTTACCCAACAATTTAATGACTTTGCCAACCACTGTAAATCACTTATCCGACCCCTAAAATAGACTTTGCCCGACAATTGTAATGACTTCGCCAACCACTGTTAATCATTTATCCGACCTCTAAAAATGACTTTGCCAACCACTGGTAATGACTTTGCCAACCACTGTTAATCAATTATCCGACCTCTAAAAATGACTTTGCCCAACAATTGAAATGAATATGCCCAACAATTGTAATGACTTTGCCAACCACAGTTAATCACCTATCCGACCTTTAAAAATGACTTTGCCCAACAATTGTAATGACTTTGCCAACCACTGTTAATCATTTATCCGACCTCTAAAAATGACTTTGCCAACCACTGGTAATGACTTTGCCAACCACTGTTAATCACTTATCCGACCGCTAAAAATGACTTTGCCCAACAATTGAAATGACTTTGCCGACCACTGTTAATCTCTTATCCGACCTCTAAAAATGACTTTGCCAACCACTGGTAATGACTTTGCCAACCACTGTTAATCACTAATCCGACCACTAAAAATGACTTTGCCCAACAATTGTAATGACTTTGCCAACCACAGTTAATCACTTATCCGACCGCTAAAAATGACTTTGCCCAACAAAATAATGACTTTGCCAACCACAGTTAATCACTTATCCGACCGCTAAAAATGAATTTGCCCAACAATTGTAATGACTTTGCCAACCACTGGTACTGACTTTGCCAACTACTGTTGATCACTAATCCGACCACTAAAAATGACTTTGCCAACCACTGGTAATGACTTTGCCAACCACTGTTAATCAATTATCCGACCTCTAAAAATGACTTTGCCCAACAATTGAAATGAATTTGCCCAACAAATGTAATGACTTTGCCAACCACAGTTAATCACGTATCCGACCTTTAAAAATGACTTTGCCCAACAATTGTAATGACTTTGCCATCCACAGTTAATCACTTATCCGACCGCTAAAAATGACTTTGCCCAACAAAATAATGACTTTGCCAACCACAGTTAACCACTTATCCGACCGCCTAAAAATGAATTTGCCCAACAATTGTAATGACTTTGCCCAACAAATGTAATGACTTTGCCAACCACAGTTAATCACCTATCCGACCTTTAAAAATGACTTTGCCCGACAATTGGAATGACTTTGCCAACCACTGTTAATCATTTATCCGACCTCTAAAATCGACTTTGCCCAATAATTGTAATGACTTTGCCAACCACTGTTAATCACTTATCCGACCCCTAAAATAGACTTTGCCCGACAATTGTAATGACTTCGCAAACCACTGTTAATCATTTATCCGACCTCTAAAAATGACTTTGCCAACCACTGGTAATGACTTTGCCAACCACTGTTAATCAATTATCCGACCTCTAAAAATGACTTTGCCCAACAATTGAAATGAATTTGCCCAACAATTGTAATGACTTTGCCAACCACAGTTAATCACCTATCCGACCTTTAAAAATGACTTTGCCCAACAATTGTAATGACTTTGCCAACCACTGTTAATCATTTATCCGACCTCTAAAAATGACTTTGCCAACCACTGGTAATGACTTTGCCAACCACTGTTAATCACTTATCCGACCGCTAAAAATGACTTTGCCCAACAATTGAAATGACTTTGCCGACCACTGTTAATCTCTTATCCGACCTCTAAAAATGACTTTGCCAACCACTGGTAATGACTTTGCCAACCACTGTTAATCACTAATCCGACCACTAAAAATGACTTTGCCCAACAATTGTAATGACTTTGCCAACCACAGTTAATCACTTATCCGACCGCTAAAAATGACTTTGCCCAACAAAATAATGACTTTGCCAACCACAGTTAATCACTTATCCGACCGCTAAAAATGAATTTGCCCAACAATTGTAATGACTTTGCCAACCACTGGTACTGCCTTTGCCAACTACTGTTAATCACTTATCCGACCACTAAAAATGACTTTGCCAACCACTGGTAATGACTTTGCCAACCACTGTTAATCACTTATCCGACCTCTAAAAATGACTTTGCCCAACAATTGTAATGACTTTGCCAACCACTGTTAATCTCTTATCCGACCTCTAAAAATGACTTTGCCAACCATTGGTAATGACTTTGCCAACCACTGTTAATCACTAATCCGACCACTAAAAATGACTTTGCCCAACAATTGTAGTGACTTTGCCAACCACAGTTAATCACTTATCCGACCGCTAAAAATGACTTTGCCCAACAAAATAATGACTTTGCCAACCACAGTTAATCACTTATCCGACCGCTAAAAATGAATTTGCCCAACAAATGTAATGACTTTGCCAACCACTGGTACTGACTTTGCCAACTACTGTTAATCACTTATCCGACCACTAAAAATGACTTTGCCAACCACTGGTAATGACTTTGCCAACCACTGTTAATCAATTATCCGACCTCTAAAAATGACTTTGCCCAACAATTGAAATGAATTTGCCCAACAAATGTAATGACTTTGCCAACCACAGTTAATCACCTATCCGACCTTTAAAAATGACTTTGCCCGACAATTGGAATGACTTTGCCAACCACTGTTAATCATTTATCCGACCTCTAAAATCGACTTTGCCCAATAATTGTAATGACTTTGCCGACCACTGTTAATCTCTTATCCGACCTCTAAAAATGACTTTGCCAACCACTGGTAATGACTTTGCCAACCACTGTTAATCACTAATCCGACCACTAAAAATGACTTTGCCCAACAATTGTAATGACTTTGCCAACCACAGTTAATCACTTATCCGACCGCTAAAAATGACTTTGCCCAACAAAATAATGACTTTGCCAACCACAGTTAATCACTTATCCGACCGCTAAAAATGAATTTGCCCAACAATTGTAATGACTTTGCCAACCACTGGTACTGACTTTGCCAACTACTGTTAATCACTTATCCGACCACTAAAAATGACTTTGCCAACCACTGGTAATGACTTTGCCAACCACTGTTAATCACTTATCCGACCTCTAAAAATGACTTTGCCCAACAATTGTAATGACTTTGCCAACCACTGTTAATCTCTTATCCGACCTCTAAAAATGACTTTGCCAACCACTGGTAATGACTTTGCCAACCACTGTTAATCACTAATCCGACCACTAAAAATGACTTTGCCCAACAATTGTAGTGACTTTGCCAACCACAGTTAATCACTTATCCGACCGCTAAAAATGACTTTGCCCAACAAAATAATGACTTTGCCAACCACAGTTAATCACTTATCCGACCGCTAAAAATGAATTTGCCCAACAAATGTAATGACTTTGCCAACCACTGGTACTGACTTTGCCAACTACTGTTAATCACTTATCCGACCACTAAAAATGACTTTGCCAACCACTGGTAATGACTTTGCCAACCACTGTTAATCAATTATCCGACCTCTAAAAATGACTTTGCCCAACAATTGAAATGAATTTGCCCAACAAATGTAATGACTTTGCCAACCACAGTTAATCACCTATCCGACCTTTAAAAATGACTTTGCCCGACAATTGGAATGACTTTGCCAACCACTGTTAATCATTTATCCGACCTCTAAAATCGACTTTGCCCAATAATTGTAATGACTTTGCCAACCACTGTTAATCACTTATCCGACCTCTAAAATCGACTTTGCCAACCACTGGTAATGACTTTGCCAACCACTGTTAATCACCTATCCGACCTTTAAAAATGACTCTGCCCAACAATTGTAATGACTTTGCCAACCACTGTTAATCATTTATCCGACCTCTAAAAATGACTTTGCCAACCACTGGTAATGACTTTGCCAACCACTGTTAATCACTTATCCGACCGTTAAAAATGACTTTGCCCAACAATTGAAATGACTTTGCCGACCACTGTTAATCACTTATCCAACCACTAAAAATGACTTTGCCCAACAATTGGAATGACTTTGCCAACCACTATTAATCACTAAGCCGACCTCTAATAATTACTTTGCCCAACAATTGTAATGACTTTGCCAACCAATGTTAATCACTTATCCGACCTCTAAAAATGACTTTGCCCAACAATTGTAACGACTTTGCCCAACAATTGTAATAACTTTGCCAACTACTGTTAATCACTTGTCCGACCTCTAAAAATGACTTTGCCAACCACTGGTAATGACTTTGCCAACCACTATTAATCAATTATCCGACCTCTAAAAATGACTTTGCCCAACAATTGTAATGAATTTGCCCAACAATTGTAATGATTTTGCCAACCACTGTTAATCACTTATCCGACCGCTAAAAATGACTTTGCCCAACAATTGAAATGACTTTGCCGACCACTGTTAATCACTTATCCAACCACTAAAAATGACATTACCCAACAATTTAATGACTTTGCCAACCACTGTTAATCACTTATCCGACCTCTAAAATCGACTTTGCCCGACAATTGTAATGACTTCGCCAACAACAGTTAATCACCTATCCGACCTTTAAAAATGACTTTGCCCAACAATTGTAATGACTTTGCCAACCACTGTTAATCATTTATCCGACCTCTAAAAATGACTTTGCCAACCACTGGTAATGACTTTGCCAACCACTGTTAATCACTTATCCGACCGCTAAAAATGACTTTGCCCAACAATTGAAATGACTTTGCCGACCACTGTTAATCTCTTATCCGACCTCTAAAAATGACTTTGCCAACCACTGGTAATGACTTTGCCAACCACTGTTAATCACTAATCCGACCACTAAAAATGACTTTGCCCAACAATTGTAATGACTTTGCCAACCACAGTTAATCACTTATCCGACCGCTAAAAATGACTTTGCCCAACAAAATAATGACTTTGCCAACCACAGTTAATCACTTATCCGACCGCTAAAAATGAATTTGCCCAACAATTGTAATGACTTTGCCAACCACTGGTACTGACTTTGCCAACTACTGTTAATCACTTATCCGACCACTAAAAATGACTTTGCCAACCACTGGTAATGACTTTGCCAACCACTGTTAATCACTTATCCGACCTCTAAAAATGACTTTGCCCAACAATTGTAATGACTTTGCCAACCACTGTTAATCTCTTATCCGACCTCTAAAAATGACTTTGCCAACCACTGGTAATGACTTTGCCAACCACTGTTAATCACTAATCCGACCACTAAAAATGACTTTGCCCAACAATTGTAGTGACTTTGCCAACCACAGTTAATCACTTATCCGACCGCTAAAAATGACTTTGCCCAACAAAATAATGACTTTGCCAACCACAGTTAATCACTTATCCGACCGCTAAAAATGAATTTGCCCAACAAATGTAATGACTTTGCCAACCACTGGTACTGACTTTGCCAACTACTGTTAATCACTTATCCGACCACTAAAAATGACTTTGCCAACCACTGGTAATGACTTTGCCAACCACTGTTAATCAATTATCCGACCTCTAAAAATGACTTTGCCCAACAATTGAAATGAATTTGCCCAACAAATGTAATGACTTTGCCAACCACAGTTAATCACCTATCCGACCTTTAAAAATGACTTTGCCCGACAATTGGAATGACTTTGCCAACCACTGTTAATCATTTATCCGACCTCTAAAATCGACTTTGCCCAATAATTGTAATGACTTTGCCGACCACTGTTAATCTCTTATCCGACCTCTAAAAATGACTTTGCCAACCACTGGTAATGACTTTGCCAACCACTGTTAATCACTAATCCGACCACTAAAAATGACTTTGCCCAACAATTGTAATGACTTTGCCAACCACAGTTAATCACTTATCCGACCGCTAAAAATGACTTTGCCCAACAAAATAATGACTTTGCCAACCACAGTTAATCACTTATCCGACCGCTAAAAATGAATTTGCCCAACAATTGTAATGACTTTGCCAACCACTGGTACTGACTTTGCCAACTACTGTTAATCACTTATCCGACCACTAAAATGACTTTGCCAACCACTGGTAATGACTTTGCCAACCACTGTTAATCACTTATCCGACCTCTAAAAATGACTTTGCCCAACAATTGTAATGACTTTGCCAACCACTGTTAATCTCTTATCCGACCTCTAAAAATGACTTTGCCAACCACTGGTAATGACTTTGCCAACCACTGTTAATCACTAATCCGACCACTAAAAATGACTTTGCCCAACAATTGTAGTGACTTTGCCAACCACAGTTAATCACTTATCCGACCGCTAAAAATGACTTTGCCCAACAAAATAATGACTTTGCCAACCACAGTTAATCACTTATCCGACCGCTAAAAATGAATTTGCCCAACAAATGTAATGACTTTGCCAACCACTGGTACTGACTTTGCCAACTACTGTTAATCACTTATCCGACCACTAAAAATGACTTTGCCAACCACTGGTAATGACTTTGCCAACCACTGTTAATCAATTATCCGACCTCTAAAAATGACTTTGCCCAACAATTGAAATGAATTTGCCCAACAAATGTAATGACTTTGCCAACCACAGTTAATCACCTATCCGACCTTTAAAAATGACTTTGCCCGACAATTGGAATGACTTTGCCAACCACTGTTAATCATTTATCCGACCTCTAAAATCGACTTTGCCCAATAATTGTAATGACTTTGCCAACCACTGTTAATCACTTATCCGACCTCTAAAATCGACTTTGCCAACCACTGGTAATGACTTTGCCAACCACTGTTAATCACCTATCCGACCTTTAAAAATGACTCTGCCCAACAATTGTAATGACTTTGCCAACCACTGTTAATCATTTATCCGACCTCTAAAAATGACTTTGCCAACCACTGGTAATGACTTTGCCAACCACTGTTAATCACTTATCCGACCGTTAAAAATGACTTTGCCCAACAATTGAAATGACTTTGCCGACCACTGTTAATCACTTATCCAACCACTAAAAATGACTTTGCCCAACAATTGGAATGACTTTGCCAACCACTATTAATCACTAAGCCGACCTCTAATAATTACTTTGCCCAACAATTGTAATGACTTTGCCAACCAATGTTAATCACTTATCCGACCTCTAAAAATGACTTTGCCCAACAATTGTAACGACTTTGCCCAACAATTGTAATAACTTTGCCAACTACTGTTAATCACTTGTCCGACCTCTAAAAATGACTTTGCCAACCACTGGTAATGACTTTGCCAACCACTATTAATCAATTATCCGACCTCTAAAAATGACTTTGCCCAACAATTGTAATGAATTTGCCCAACAATTGTAATGATTTTGCCAACCACTGTTAATCACTTATCCGACCGCTAAAAATGACTTTGCCCAACAATTGAAATGACTTTGCCGACCACTGTTAATCACTTATCCAACCACTAAAAATGACATTACCCAACAATTTAATGACTTTGCCAACCACTGTTAATCACTTATCCGACCTCTAAAATCGACTTTGCCCGACAATTGTAATGACTTCGCCAACAACAGTTAATCACCTATCCGACCTTTAAAAATGACTTTGCCTAACAATTGTAATGACTTTGCCAACCACTGTTAATCATTTATCCGACCTCTAAAAATTACTTTGCCAACCACTGGTAATGACTTAGCCAACCACTGTTAATCATTTATCCGACCTCTAAAATCGACTTTGCCCAATAATTGTAATGACTTTGCCAACCACTGTTAATCACTTATCCGACCTCTAAAATCGACTTTGCCAACCACTGGTAATGACTTTGCCAACCACTGTTAATCAATTATCCGACCTCTAAAAATGACTTTGCCCAACAATTGAAATGAATTTGCCCAACAATTGTAATGACTTTGCCAACCACAGTTAATCACCTATCCGACCTTTAAAAATGACTTTGCCCAACAATTGTAATGACTTTGCCAACCACTGTTAATCATTTATCCGACCTCTAAAAATGACTTTGCAAACCACTGGTAATGACTTTGCCAACCACTGTTAATCACTTATCCGACCGTTAAAAATGACTTTGCCCAACAATTGAAATGACTTTGCCGACCACTGTTAATCACTTATCCAACCACTAAAAATGACTTTGCCCAACAATTGGAATGACTTTGCCAACCACTATTAATCACTAAGCCGACCTCTAATAATTACTTTGCCCAACAATTGTAATGACTTTGCCAACCAATGTTAATCACTTATCCGACCTCTAAAAATGACTTTGCCCAACAATTGTAACGACTTTGCCCAACAATTGTAATAACTTTGCCAACCACTGTTAATCACTTGTCCGACCTATAAAAATGACTTTGCCAACCACTGGTAATGACTTTGCCAACCACTATTAATCAATTATCCGACCTCTAAAAATGACTTTGCCCAACAATTGTAATGAATTTGCCCAACAATTGTAATGATTTTGCCAACCACTGTTAATCACTTATCCGACCGCTAAAAATGACTTTGCCCAACAATTGAAATGACTTTGCCGACCACTGTTAATCACTTATCCAACCACTAAAAATGACATTACCCAACAATTTAATGACTTTGCCAACCACTGTTAATCACTTATCCGACCTCTAAAATCGACTTTGCCCGACAATTGTAATGACTTCGCCAACAACAGTTAATCACCTATCCGACCTTTAAAAATGACTTTGCCTAACAATTGTAATGACTTTGCCAACCACTGTTAATCATTTATCCGACCTCTAAAAATTACTTTGCCAACCACTGGTAATGACTTAGCCAACCACTGTTAATCACTTATCCGACCGCTAAAAATGACTTTGCCCAACAATTGTAATGACTTTGCCAACCACTGTTAATCACTTATCCGACCTCTAAAAATGACTTTGCCCAACAATTGTAATGACTTTGCCAACCACTGTTAATCTCTTATCCGACCTCTAAAAATGACTTTGCCAACCACTGGTTATGACTTTGCCAACCACTGTTAATCACTAATCCGACCACTAAAAATGACTTTGCCCAACAATTGTAATGACTTTGCCAACCACAGTTAATCACTTATCCGACCGCTAAAAATGACTTTGCCCAACAAAATAATGACTGTGCCAACCACAGTTAATCACTTATCCGACCGCTAAAAATGACTTTGCCCAACAATTGAAATGACTTTGCCGACCACTGTTAATCACTTATCCAACCACTAAAAATGACTTTACCCAACAATTTAATGACTTTGCCAACCACTGTTAATCACTTATCCGACCTCTAAAATCGACTTTGCCTTACAATTGTAATGACTTCGCCAACCACTGTTAATCATTTATCCGACCTCTAGAAATGACTTTGCCAACCACTGGTAATGACTTTGCCAAACACTGTTAATCACTTATCCGACCGCTAAAAATGACTTTGCCCAACAATTGAAATGACTTTGCCAACCACTGTTAATCAATTATCCGACCTCTAAAAATAACTTTGCCCAACAATTGAAATGAATTTGCCCAACAATTGTAATGACTTTGCCAACCACTGGTACTGACTTTGCCAACCACTATTAATCAATTATCCGACCTCTAAAAATGACTTTGCCCAACAATTGTAATGAATTTGCCCAACAATTGTAATGACTTTGCCAACCACTGTTAATCACTTATCCGACCGCTAAAAATGATATTGCCCAACAATTGAAATGACTTTGCCGACCACTGTTAATCACTTATCCAACCACTAAAAATGACTTTGCCCGACAATTGTAATGACTTCGCCAACCACTGTTAGTCATTTATCCGACCTCTAAAAATGACTTTGCCAACCACTGGTAATGACTTTGCCAACCACTGTTAATCAATTATCCGACCTCTAAAAATGACTTTGCCCAACAATTGAAATGAATTTGCCCAACAATTGTAATGACTTTGCCAACCACAGTTAATCACCTATCCGACCTTTAAAAATGACTTTGCCCAACAATTGTAATGACTTTGCCAACCACTGTTAATCATTTATCCGACCTCTAAAAATGACTTTGCCCAACAATTGAAATGACTTTGCCAACCACTGTTAATCAATTATCCGACCTCTAAAAATGACTTTGCCCAACAATTGAAATGAATTTGCCCAACAATTGTAATGACTTTGCCAACCACTGGTACTGACTTTGCCAACCACTATTAATCAATTATCCGACCTCTAAAAATGACTTTGCCCAACAATTGTAATGAATTTGCCCAACAATTGTAATGACTTTGCCAACCACTGTTAATCACTTATCCGACCGCTAAAAATGACTTTGCCCAACAATTGAAATGACTTTGCCGACCACTGTTAATCACTTATCCAACCACTAAAAATGACTTTACCCAACAATTTAATGACTTTGCCAACCACTGTTAATCACTTATCCGACCCCTAAAATAGACTTTGCCCGTCAATTGTAATGACTTCGCCAACCACTGTTAATCATTTATCCGACCTCTAAAAATGACTTTGCCAACCACTGGTAATGACTTTGCCAACCACTGTTAATCACTTATCCGACCCCTAAAATAGACTTTGCCCGACAATTGTAATGACTTCGCCAACCACTGTTAATCATTTATCCGACCTCTAAAAATGACTTTGCCAACCACTGGTAATGACTTTGCCAACCACTGTTAATCAATTATCCGACCTCTAAAAATGACTTTGCCCAACAATTGAAATGAATTTGCCCAACAATTGTAATGACTTTGCCAACCACAGTTAATCACCTATCCGACCTTTAAAAATGACTTTGCCCAACAATTGTAATGACTTTGCCAACCACTGTTAATCATTTATCCGACATCTAAAAATGACTTTGCCAACCACTGGTAATGACTTTGCCAACCACTGTTAATCACTTATCCGACCGCTAAAAAAGACTTTGCCCAACAATTGAAATGACTTTGCCGACCACTGTTAATCACTTATCCGACCTCTAAAAATGACTTTGCCCAACAATTGTAATGACTTTGCCAACCACTGTTAATCTCTTATCCGACCTCTAAAAATGACTTTGCCCAACAATTGAAATGACTTTGCCAACCACTGTTAATATAATTATCCGACCTCTAAAAATGACTTTGCCCAACAATTGAAATGAATTTGCCCAACAATTGTAATGACTTTGCCAACCACTGGTACTGACTTTGCCAACCACTATTAATCAATTATCCGACCTTTAAAAATGACTTTGCCCAACAATTGTAATGAATTTGCCCAACAATTGTAATGACTTTGCCAACCACTGTTAATCACTTATCCGACCGCTAAAAATGACTTTGCCCAACAATTGAAATGACTTTGCCGACCACTGTTAATCACTTATCCAACCACTAAAAATAACTTTACCCAACAATTTAATGACTTTGCCAACCACTGTTAATCACTTATCCGACCCCTAAAATAGACTTTGCCCGACAATTGTAATGACTTCGCCAACCACTGTTAATCATTTATCCGACCTCTAAAAATGACTTTGCCAACCACTGGTAATGACTTTGCCAACCACTGTTAATCACTTATCCGACCCCTAAAATAGACTTTGCCCGACAATTGTAATGACTTCGCCAACCACTGTTAATCATTTATCCGACCTCTAAAAATGACTTTGCCAACCACTGGTAATGACTTTGCCAACCACTGTTAATCAATTATCCGACCTCTAAAAATGACTTTGCCCAACAATTGAAATGAATTTGCCCAACAATTGTAATGACTTTGCCAACCACAGTTAATCACCTATCCGACCTTTAAAAATGACTTTGCCCAACAATTGTAATGACTTTGCCAACCACTGTTAATCATTTATCCGACATCTAAAAATGACTTTGCCAACCACTGGTAATGACTTTGCCAACCACTGTTAATCACTTATCCGACCGCTAAAAAAGACTTTGCCCAACAATTGAAATGACTTTGCCGACCACTGTTAATCACTTATCCGACCTCTAAAAATGACTTTGCCCAACAATTGTAATGACTTTGCCAACCACTGTTAATCTCTTATCCGACCTCTAAAAATGACTTTGCCAACCACTGGTACTGACTTTGCCAACCACTGTTAATCTCTTGTCCGACCTCTAAAAATGACTTTGCCAACCACTGGTACTGACTTTGCCAACCACTATTAATCAATTATCCGACCTCTAAAAATGACTTTGCCAACCACTGGTAATGACTTTGTCAACCACTGTTAATTACTTATCCGACCGCTAAAAATGACTTTGCCCAACAATTATAATGACTTTGCCAACCACTGTTAATCTCTTATCCGACCTCTAAAAATGACTTTGCCAACCACTGGTACTGACTTTGCCAACCACTATTATTCAATTATCCGACCTCCAAAAATGACTTTGCCCAACAATTGTAATGAATTTGCCCAACAATTGCAATGACTTTGCCAACCACTGTTAATCACTTATCCGACCGCTAAAAATGACTTTGCCCAACAATTGAAATGACTTTGCCGACCACTGTTAATCACTTATCCGACCCCTAAAATAGACTTTGCCCGACAATTGTAATGACTTCGCCAACCACTGTTAATCATTTATCCGACCTCTAAAAATGACTTTGCCAACCACTGGTAATGACTTTGCCAACCACTGTTAATCAATTATCCGGCCTCTAAAAATGACTTTGCCCAACAATTGAAATGAATTTGCCCAACCATTGTAATGACTTTGCCAACCACAGTTAATCACCTATCCGACCTTTAAAAATGACTTTGCCCAACAATTGTAATGACTTTGCCAACCACTGTTAATCACTTATCCGACCGCTAAAAATGACTTTGCCCAACAATTGAAATGACTTTGCCGACCACTGTTAATCACTTATCCGACCTCTAAAAATGACTTTGCCCAACAATTGTAATGACTTTGCCAACCACTGTTAATCACTTATCCGACCTCTAAAAATGACTTTGCCCAACAATTGTAATGACTTTGCCAACCACTGTTAATCTCTTATCCGACCTCTAAAAATGACTTTGCCAACCACTGGTAATGACTTTGCCAACCACTGTTAATCAATAATCCGACCACTAAAAATGACTTTGCCCAACAATTGTAATGACTTTGCCAACCACAGTTAATCACTTATCCGACCGCTAAAAATGACTTTGCCCAACAAAATAATGACTTTGCCAACCACAGTTTATCACTTATCCGACCGCTAAAAATGAATTTGCCCAACAATTGTAATGACTTTGCCAACCACTGGTACTGACTTTGCCAACTACTGTTAATCACTTATCCGACCACTAAAAATGACTTTGCCAACCACTGGTAATGACTTTGCCAACCACTGTTAATCAATTATCCGACCTCTAAAAATGACTTTGCCCAACAATTGAAATGAATTTGCCCAACAAATGTAATGACTTTGCCAACCACAGTTAATCACCTATCCGACCTTTAAAAATGACTTTGCCCAACAATTGGAATGACTTTGCCAACCACTGTTAATCATTTATCCGACCTCTAAAATCGACTTTGCCCAATAATTGTAATGACTTTGCCAACCACTGTTAATCACTTATCCGACCTCTAAAATCGACTTTGCCAACCACTGGTAATGACTTTGCCAACCACTGTTAATCAATTATCCGACCTCTAAAAATGAATTTGCCCAACAATTGATATGAATTTGCCCAACAATTGTAATGACTTTGCCAACCACAGTTAATCACCTATCCGACCTTTAAAAATGACTTTGCCCAACAATTGTAATGACTTTGCCAACCACTGTTAATCATTTATCCGACCTCTAAAAATGACTTTGCCAACCACTGGTAATGACTTTGCCAACCACTGTTAATCACTTATCCGACCGCTAAAAATGACTTTGCCCAACAATTGAAATGACTTTGCCGACCACTGTTAATCACTTATCAAACCACTAAAAATGACTTTGCCCAACAATTGGAATGACTTTGCCAACCACTATTAATCACTAAGCCGACCTCTAATAATTAATTTGCCCAACAATTGTAATGACTTTGCCAACCAATGTTAATCACTTATCCGACCTCTAAAAATGACTTTGCCCAACAATTGTAACGACTTTGCCCAACAATTGTAATAACTTTGCCAACCACTGTTAATCACTTGTCCGACCTCTAAAAATGACTTTGCCAACCACTGGTAATGACTTTGCCAACCACTATTAATCAATTATCCGACCTCTAAAAATGACTTTGCCCAACAATTGTAATGACTTTGCCAACCACTGTTAATCACTTATCCAACCACTAAAAATGACTTTACCCATCAATTTAATGACTTTGCCAACCACTGTTAATCACTTATCCGACCTCTAAAATCGACTATGCCCGACAATTGTAATGACTTCGCCAACCACAGTTAGTCACCTATCCGACCTTTAAAAATGACTTTGCCCAACAATTGTAATGACTTTGCCAACCACTGTTAATCATTTATCCGACCTCTAAAAATTACTTTGCCAACCACTGGTAATGACTTAGCCAACCACTGTTAATCACCTATCCGACCTTTAAAAATGACTTTGCCCAACAATTGTAATGACTTTGCCAACCACTGTTAATCATTTATCCGACCTCTTAAAATTACTTTGCCAACCACTGGTAATGACTTAGCCAACCACTGTTAATCACTTATCCGACCGCTAAAAATGACTTTGCCCAACAATTGTAATGACTTTGCCAACCACTGTTAATCTCTTATCCGACCTCTAAAAATGACTTTGCCAACCACTGGTAATGACTTTGCCAACCACTGTTAATCACTAATCCGACCACTAAAAATGACTTTGCCCAACAATTGTAATGACTTTGCCAACCACAGTTAATCACTTATCCGACCGCTAAAAATGACTTTGCCCAACAAATTAATGACTGTGCCAACCACAGTTAATCACTTATCCGACCGCTAAAAATGAATTTGCCCAACAATTGTAATGACTTTGCCAACCACTGGTACTGACTTTGCCAACTACTGTTAATCACTTATCCGACCACTAAAAATGACTTTGCCAACCACTGGTAATGACTTTGCCAACCACTGTTAATCAATTATCCGACCTCTAAAAATGACTTTGCCCAACAATTGAAATGAATTTGCCCAACAAATGTAATGACTTTGCCAACCACAGTTAATCACCTATCCGACCTTTAAAAATGACTTTGCCCAACAATTGGAATGACTTTGCGAACCACTGTTAATGACTTTGCGAACCACTGTTAATTGCTTATCCGACCCCTAAAAATGACTTTACCCAACAATTTAATGACTTTGCCAACCACTGTTAATCACTTATCCGACCTCTAAAATCGACTTTGCCCGACAATTGTAATGACTTCGCCAACCACAGTTAATCACCTATCCGACCTCTAAAAATGACTTTGCCAACCACTGGTAATGACTTTGCCAACCATTGTTAATCACTAATCCGACCACTAAAAATGACTTTGCCCAACAATTGTAATGACTTTGCCAACCACAGTTAATCACTTATCCGACCGCTAAAAATGACTTTGCCCAACAAAATAATGACTTTGCCAACCACAGTTAATCACTTATCCGACCGCTAAAAATGAATTTGCCCAACAATTGTAATGACTTTGCCAACCACTGGTACTGACTTTGCCAACTACTGTTAATCACTTATCCGTCCACTAAAAATGACTTTGCCAACCACTGGTAATGACTTTGCCAACCACTGTTAATCAATTATCCGACCTCTAAAAATGACTTTGCCCAACAATTGAAATGAATTTGCCCAACAAATGTAATGACTTTGCCAACCACAGTTAATCACCTATCCGACCTTTAAAAATGACTTTGCCCAACAATTGGAATGACTTTGCCAACCACTGTTAATCATTTATCCGACCTCTAAAATCGACTTTGCCTAATAATTGTAATGACTTTGCCAACCACTGGTAATGACTTTGCCAACCACTGTTAATCAATTATCCGACCTCTAAAAATGACTTTGCCCAACAATTGAAATGAATTTGCCCAACAATTGTAATGACTTTGCCAACCACAGTTAATCACCTATCCGACCTTTAAAAATGACTTTGCCCAACAATTTAATGACTTTGCCAACCACTGTTAATCATTTATCCGACCTCTAAAAATGACTTTGCCAACCACTGGTAATGACTTTGCCAACCACTGTTTATCACTTATCCGACCGCTAAAAATGACTTTGCCCAACAATTGAAATGACTTTGCCGACCACTGTTAATCACTTGTCCGACCTCTAAAAATGACTTTGCTAACCACTGGTAATGACTTTGCCAACCACTGTTAATCACTAATCCGACCACTAAAAATGACTTTGCCCAACAATTGTAATGACTTTGCCAACCACTGGTACTGACTTTGCCAACCACTATTAATCAATTATCCGACCTCTAAAAATGACTTTGCCCAACAATTGTAATGAATTTGCCCAACAATTTTAATGACTTTGCCAACCACTGTTAATCAATTATCCGACCTCTAAAAATGACTTTGCCCAACAATTGAAATGACTTTGCCAACCACTGTTAATCACTAATCCGACCTCTAAAAATGACCTTGCCAACCACTGGTACTGACTTTGCCAACCACTGTTAATCAATTATCCGACCGCTAAAAATGACTTTGCCCAACAATTGTAATAACTTTGCCAACCACTGTTAATCACTTATCCGACCTCTAAAAATGACTTTGCCAACCACTGGTAATGACTTTGCCAACCACTGTTAATCAATAATCCGACCACTAAAAATGACTTTGCCCGACAATTGTAATGACTTTGCCAACCACTGGTACTGACTTTGCCAACCACTGTTAATCAATTATCCGACCTCTAAAAATGACTTTGCCCAACAATTGTAATATTTTTGCCAACCACTGTTAATCACTTATCCGACCCCTAAAAATGACTTTGCCAACCACTGGTTATGACTTTGCCAACCACTGTTAATCACTAATCCGACCACTAAAAATGACTTTGCCCAACAATTGTAATGACTTTGACAACCACTGGTACTGACTTTGCCAACCACTGTTAATCAATTATCCGACCGCTAAAAATGACTTTGCCCAACAATTGAAATGACTTTGCCAACCACTGTTAATCACTTATCCAACCACTCAAAATGTCTTTGCCCAACAATTGGAATGACTTTGCCAACCACTATTAATCACTAATCCGACCTCTAATAATGACTTTGCCCAACTATTGTAATGACTAAGCCAACCACTGTTAATCACTTATCCGACCTCTAAAAATGACTTTGCCCAAAAATTGTAACGACTTTGCCCAACAATTGTAATATCTTTGCCAACCACTGTTAATCACTTATCCGACCTCTAAAATCGACTTTGCCAACCACTGGTAATGACTTTGCCAACCACTGTTTGTCCCTTATCCTACCTCTAAAAATGACTTTGCCCAACAATTGTAATTATTTTGCCAACCGCTGTTAATCACTTATCCGACCTCTAAAAATGACTTTGCCCAACAATTGTAATGACTTTGCCAACCACTGGTACTGACTTTGCCAACCACTGTTAATCAATTATCCGACCTCTAAAAATGACTTTGCCCAACAATTGTAATATTTTTGCCAACCACTGTTAATCACTTATCCGACCCCTAAAAATGACTTTGCCAACCACTGGTTATGACTTTGCCAACCACTGTTAATCACTAATCCGACCACTAAAAATGACTTTGCCCAACAATTGTAATGACTTTGACAACCACTGGTACTGACTTTGCCAACCACTGTTAATCAATTATCCGACCGCTAAAAATGACTTTGCCCAACAATTGAAATGACTTTGCCAACCACTGTTAATCACTTATCCAACCACTCAAAATGTCTTTGCCCAACAATTGGAATGACTTTGCCAACCACTATTAATCACTAATCCGACCTCTAATAATGACTTTGCCCAACTATTGTAATGACTAAGCCAACCACTGTTAATCACTTATCCGACCTCTAAAAATGACTTTGCCCAAAAATTGTAACGACTTGCCCAACAATTGTAATATCTTTGCCAACCACTGTTAATCACTTATCCGACCTCTAAAATCGACTTTGCCAACCACTGGTAATGACTTTGCCAACCACTGTTTATCCCCTATCCTACCTCTAAAAATGACTTTGCCCAACAATTGTAATTATTTTGCCAACCGCTGTTAATCACTTATCCGACCTCTAAAAATGACTTTGCCCAACAATTGTAATGACTTTGCCAACCACTGTTAATCACTTATCCGACTTCTAAAAATGACTTTGCGAACCACTGTTAATTGCTTATCCGACCCCTAAAAATGACTTTACCCAACAATTTAATGACTTTGCCAACCACTGTTAATCACTTATCCGACCTCTAAAATCGACTTTGCCCGACAATTGTAATGACTTCGCCAACCACTGTTAATCATTTATCCGACCTCTAATAATGACTTTGCCAACCACTGGTAATGACTTTGCCAAACACTGTTAATCACTTATCCGACCGCTAAAAATGACTTTGCCCAACAATTGAAATGACTTTGCCAACCACTGTTAATCACTTATCCAACCACTAAAAATGACTTTGCCCAACAATTGGAATGACTTTGCCAACCACTATTAATCACTAATCCGACCTCTAATAATGACTTTGCCCAACAATTGTAACGACTTTGCCCAACAATTGTAATAACTTTGCCAACCACTGTTAATCACTTATCCGACCTCTAAAAATGACTTTGCCAACCACTGGTAATGACTTTGCCAACCACTGTTAATCACTAATCCGACCACTAAAAATGACTTTGCCCGACAATTGTAATGACTTTGCCAACCACTGGTACTGACTTTGCCAACCACTGTTAATCAATTATCCGACCTCTAAAAATGACTTTGCCCAACAATTGTAATAACTTTGCCAACCACTGTTAATCACTTATCCGACCTCTAAAAATGACTTTGCCAACCACTGGTTATGACTTTGCCAACCACTGTTAATCACTAATCCGACCACTAAAAATGACTTTGCCCAACAATTGTAATGACTTTGCCAACCACTGGTACTGACTTTGCCAACCACTGTTAATCAATTATCCGACCGCTAAAAATGACTTTGCCCAACAATTGAAATGACTTTGCCAACCACTGTTAATCACTTATCCGACCTCTAAAAATGACCTTGCCAACCACTGGTACTGACTTTGCCAACCACTGTTAATCAATTATCCGACCGCTAAAAATGACTTTGCCCAACAATTGTAATAACTTTGCCAACCACTGTTAATCACTTATCCGACCTCTAAAAATGACTTTGCCAACCACTGGTAATGACTTTGCCAACCACTGTTAATCAATAATCCGACCACTAAAAATGACTTTGCCCGACAATTGTAATGACTTTGCCAACCACTGGTACTGACTTTGCCAACCACTGTTAATCAATTATCCGACCTCAAAAAAAGACTTTGCCCAACAATTGTAATAACTTTGCCAACCACTGTTAATCACTTATCCGACCCCTAAAAATGACTTTGCCAACCACTGGTTATGACTTTGCCAACCACTGTTAATCACTAATCCGACCACTAAAAATGACTTTGCCCAACAATTGTAATGACTTTGCCAACCACTGGTACTGACTTTGCCAACCACTGTTAATCAATTATCCGACCGCTAAAAATGACTTTGCCCAACAATTGAAATGACTTTGCCAACCACTGTTAATCACTTATCCGACCTCTAAAAATGACCTTGCCAACCACTGGTACTGACTTTGCCAACCACTGTTAATCAATTATCCGACCGCTAAAAATGACTTTGCCCAACAATTGTAATAACTTTGCCAACCACTGTTAATCACTTATCCGACCTCTAAAAATGACTTTGCCAACCACTGGTACTGACTTTGCCAACCACTGTTAATCAATTATCCGACCGCTAAAAATGACTTTGCCCAACAATTGTAATAACTTTGCCAACCACTGTTAATCACTTATCCGACCTCTAAAAATGACTTTGCCAACCACTGGTAACGACTTTGCCAACCACTGTTAATCAATAATCCGACCACTAAAAATGACTTTGCCCGACAATTGTAATGACTTTGCCAACCACTGGTACTGACTTTGCCAACCACTGTTAATCAATTATCCGACCTCTAAAATGACTTTGCCCAACAATTGTAATAACTTTGCCAACCACTGTTAATCACTTATCCGACCCCTAAAAATGACTTTGCCAACCACTGGTTATGACTTTGCCAACCACTGTTAATCACTAATCCGACCACTAAAAATGACTTTGCCCAACAATTGTAATGACTTTGCCAACCACTGGTACTGACTTTGCCAACCACTGTTAATCAATTATCCGACCGCTAAAAATGACTTTGCCCAACAATTGTAATAACTTTGCCAACCACTGTTAATCACTTATCCGACCTCTAAAAATGACTTTGCCAACCACTGGTACTGACTTTGCCAACCACTGTTAATCAATTATCCGACCGCTAAAAATGACTTTGCCCAACAATTGTAATAACTTTGCCAACCACTGTTAATCACTTATCCGACCTCTAAAATGACTTTGCCAACCACTGGTAACGACTTTGCCAACCACTGTTAATCAATAATCCGACCACTAAAAATGACTTTGCCCGACAATTGTAATGACTTTGCCAACCACTGGTACTGACTTTGCCAACCACTGTTAATCAATTATCCGACCTCTAAAAATGACTTTGCCCAACAATTGTAATAACTTTGCCAACCACTGTTAATCACTTATCCGACCCCTAAAAATGACTTTGCCAACCACTGGTTATGACTTTGCCAACCACTGTTAATCACTAATCCGACCACTAAAAATGACTTTGCCCAACAATTGTAATGACTTTGCCAACCACTGGTCCTGACTTTGCCAACCACTGTTAATCAATTATCCGACCGCTAAAAATGACTTTGCCCAACAATTGAAATGACTTTGCCAACCACTGTTAATCACTTATCCAACCACTCAAAATGTCTTTGCCCAACAATTGGAATGACTTTGCCAGCCACTATTAATCACTAATCCGACCTCTAATAATGACTTTGCCCAACTATTGTAATGACTTAGCCAACCACTGTTAATCACTTATCCGACCTCTAAAAATGACTTTGCCCAACAATTGTAACGACTTTGCCCAACAATTGTAATATCTTTGCCAACCACTGTTAATCACTAATCCGACCTCTAAAATCGACTTTGCCAACCACTGGTAATGAATTTGCCAACCACTGTTTATCCCTTATCCTACCTTTAATAATGACTTTGCCCAACAATTGTAATGACTTTGCCAACCACTGTTAATCATTTATCCGACCGCTAAAAATGACTTTGCCAAACAATTGTAATGACTTTGCCAACCACTGTTAATCACTTATCCGACTTCTAAAAATGACTTTGCCCAACAATTGTAATGACTTTGCCAACCACTGTTAATCTCTTATCCGACCTCTAAAAATGACATTGCCAACCATTGGTTATAACTTGCCAACCACTGTTAATCATTAATCCGACCACTAAAAATGACTTTGCCCAACAATTGTAATAACTTTGCCAACCACTGTTAATCACCTATCCGACCTCTAAAAATGAATTTTCCAACCACTGTTAATCCCTTATCCTACCTCTAAAAATGACTTTGCCCAACAATTGTAATTATTTTGCCAACCGCTGTTAATCACTTATCCGACCTCTAAAAATGACTTTGCCCAACAATTGAAATGACTTTGCCAACCACTGTTAATCACTTATCCGAACTCTAAAAATGACTTTGCCCAACAATTGTAATGACTTTGCCAACCACTGTTAATCACTTATCCGACTTCTAAAAATGACTTTGCCCAACAATTGTAATGACTTTGCCAACCACTGTTAATCTCTTATCCGACCTCTAAAAATGACATTGCCAACCACTGGTAATGACTTTGCCAACCACTGTTTATCCCTTATCCTACCTTTAATAATGACTTTGCCCAACAATTGTAATGACTTTGCCAACCACTGTTAATCATTTATCCGACCACTAAAAATGACTTTGCCCAACAATTGTAATAACTTTGCCAACCACTGTTAATCACTTATCCGACCTCTAAAAATGACTTTTCCAACCACTGTTAATCCCTTATCCTACCTCTAAAAATGACTTTGCCCAACAATTGTAATTATTTTGCCAACCGCTGTTAATCACTTATCCGACCTCTAAAAATGACTTTGCCCAACAATTGAAATGACTTTGCCAACCACTGTTAATCACTTATCCGACCTCTAAAAATGACTTTGCCCAACAATTGTAATGACATTGCCAACCACTGTTAATCACTTATCCGACTTCTAAAAATGACTTTGCCCAACAATTGTAATATTTTTGCCAACCACTGTTAATCACTAATCCGACTTCTAAAAATGACTTTGCCCAACAATTGTAATGACTTTGCCAACCACTGTTAATCTCTTATCCGACCTCTAAAAATGACATTGCCAACCATTGGTTATAACTTGCCAACCACTGTTAATCATTAATCCGACCACTAAAAATGACTTTGCCCAACAATTGTAATAACTTTGCCAACCACTGTTAATCACTTATCCGACCTCTAAAAATGACTTTTCCAACCACTGTTAATCCCTTATCCTACCTCTAAAAATGACTTTGCCCAACAATTGTAATTATTTTGCCAACCGCTGTTAATCACTTATCAGACTTCTAAAAATGACTTTGCCCAACAATTGTAATGACTTTGCCAACCACTGTTAATCTCTTATCCGACCTCTAAAAATGACTTTGCCCAACAATTGTAATAACTTTGCCAACCACTGTTAATCACTTATCCGACCTCTAAAAATGACTTTTCCAACCACTGTTAATCCCTTATCCTACCTCTAAAAATGACTTTGCTCAACAATTGTAATTATTTTGCCAACCGCTGTTAATCACTTATCCGACCTCTAAAAATGACATTCCCCAACAATTGAAATGACTTTTCCAACCACTGTTAATCCCTTATCCTACCTCTAAAAATGACTTTGCCCAACAATTGTAATAACTTTGCCAACCACTGTTAATCACTTATCCGACCTCTAAAAATGACATTGCCCAACAATTGAAATGACTTTGCCAACCACTGTTAATCACTTATCCGACCTCTAAAAATGACTTTTCCAACCACTGTTAATCCCTTATCCTACCTCTAAAAATGACTTTGCTCAACAATTGTAATTATTTTGCCAACCGATGTTAATCACTTATCCGACCTCTAAAATGACATTGCCCAACAATTGAAATGACTTTGCCAACCACTGTTAATCACTTATCCGACCTCTAAAAATGACTTTGCCCAACAATTGAAATGACTTTGCCAACCACTGTTAATCTCTTATCCGACCTCTGAAAATGACATTGCCAACCATTGGTTATAACTTGCCAACCACTGTTAATCATTAATCCGACCACTAAACATGACTTTGCCCAACAATTGTAATAACTTTGCCAACCACTGTTAAACACTAATCCGACCAATAAAAATGACTTTGCCTACCAATTGTAATGACATTGCCAACCACAGTAAATCACTTATCCGACCGCTAAAAATGACTTTGCCCAACAATAGTAATGACTTTGCCAACCACAGTTAATCACTTATCCGACCGCTAAAAATGAATTTGCCCAACAATTGTAATGACTTTGCCAACCACTGGTACTGACTTTGCCAACTACTGTAAATCACTTATCCGACCACTAAAAATGACTTTGCCAACCACTGGTAATGACTTTGCGAACCACTGTTAATCAATTATCCGACCTCTAAAAATGACTTTGCCCAACAATTGAAATGAATTTGCCCAACAATTGTAATGACTTTGCAAACCACAGTTAATCACCTATCCGACCTTTAAAAATGACTTTGCCCAACCATTGGTTATAACTTGCCAACCACTGTTAATCATTAATCCGACCACTAAAAATGACTTTGCCCAACAATTGTAATAACTTTGCCAACCACTGTAAATCACTTATCCGACCTCTAAAAATGACTTTTCCAACCACTGTTAATCCCTTATCCTACCTCTTAAAATGACTTTGCTCAACAATTGTAATTATTTTGCCAACCGCTGTTAATCACTTATCCGACCTCTAAAAATGACATTGCCCAACAATTGAAATGACTTTGCCAACCACTGTTAATCACTTATCCGACCTCTAAAAATGACTTTGCCCAACAATTGAAATGACTTTGCCAACCACTGTTAATCTCTTATCCTACCTCTAAAAATGACATTGCCAACCATTGGTTATAACTTGCCAACCACTGTTAATCATTAATCCGACCACTAAACATGACTTTGCCCGACAATTGTAATAACTTTGCCAACCACTGTTAATCACTAATCCGACAACTAAAAATGACTTTGCCTACCAATTGTAATGACATTGCCAACCACAGTTAATCACTTATCCGACCGCTAAAAATGAATTTGCCCAACAATTGTAATGACTTTGCCAACCACTGGAACTGACTTTGCCAACTACTGTAAATCACTTATCCGACCACTAAAAATGACTTTGCCAACCACTGGTAATGACTTTGAGAACCACTGTTAATCAATTATCCGACCTCTAAAAATGACTTTGCCCAACAATTGAAATGAATTTGCCCAACAATTGTAAAGACTTTGCAAATCACAGTTAATCACCTATCCGACCTTTAAAAATGACTTTGCCCAACAATTGGAATGACTTTTCCAACCACTGTTAATAATTTATCCGGCCTCTAAAATCGACTTTGCCCAATAATTGTAATGACTTTGCCAACCACTGTTAATCACTTATACGACCTCTAAAATCGACTTTGCCAACCACTGGTAATGACTTTGCCATCCACTGTTAATCAATTATCCGACCTCTAAAAATGACTTTGCCCAACAATTGAAATGAATTTGCCCAACAATTGTAATGACTTTGCAAACCACAGTTAATCACCTATCCGACCTCCAAAAATGACTTTGCCAACCACTGGTAATGACTTTGCCAACCACTGTTAATCACTTATCCGACCTCTAAAATCGACTTTGCCAACCACTGGTAATGACTTTGCCAAATACTGTTAATCACTAATCCGACCACTAAAAATAACTTTGCCCAACAATTGGAATGACTTCGCCAACCACTGTTAATCATTTATCCGACCTCTAAAATCGACTTTGCCCAATAATTGTAATGACTTTGCAAACCACTGTTAATCACTTATCCGACCTCTAAAATCGACTTTGCCAACCACTGGTAATGACTCTGCCAACCACTGTTAATCAATTATCCGACCTCTAAAAATGACTTTTCCCAACAATTGAAATGAATTTGCCCAACAATTGTAATGACTTTGCCAACCACAGTAAATCACCTATCGGACCTTTAATAATGACTTTGCCCAACAATTGTAATGACTTTGCCAACCACTGTTAATCATTTATCCGACCGCTAAAAATGACTTTGCCCAACAATTGTAATGACTTTGCAAACCACAGTTAATCACCTATCCGACCTCTAAAAATGACTTTGCCAACCACTGGTAATGACTTTGCCTACCACTGTTAATCACTTATCCGCCGCTAAAAATGACTTTGCCCAACAATTGTAATGACTTTGCCAACCACTGTTAATCACTTATCCGACCTCTAAAAATGACTTTGCCCAACAATTGTAAAGACTTTGCCAACCACTGTTAATCTCTTATCCTACCTCTAAAAATGACATTGCCAACCATTGGTTATAACTTGCCAACCACTGTTAATCACTTATCCGACCTCTAAAATCGACTTTGCCAACCACTGGTAATGACTTTGCCAACCACTGTTAATCAATTATCGGACCTCTAAAAATGACTTTTCCCAACAATTGAAATGAATTTGCCCAACAATTTTAATGACTTTGCCAACCACAGTAAATCACCTATCCGACCTTTAAAAATTACTTTGCCAACCACTGGTAATGACTTTGCCAACCACTGTTAATCACTTATCCGACTGCTAAAAATGACTTTGCCCAACAATTGTAATGACATTGCCAACCACAGTTAATCACCTATCCGACCTTTAAAAATGACTTTGCCCAACAATTGGAATGACTTTGCCAACCACTGTTAATAATTTATCCGACCTCTAAAATCGACTTTGCCAACCACTGGTAATGACTTTGCCAACCACTGTTAATCAATTATCCGACCTCTAAAAATGAATTTTCCCAACAATTGAAATGAATTTGCCCAACAATTTTAATGACTTTGCCAACCACAGTAAATCACCTATCCGACCTTTAAAAATTACTTTGCCAACCACTGGTAATGACTTTGCCAACCACTGTTAATCACTTATCCGACTGCTAAAAATGACTTTGCCCAACAATTGTAATGACTTTGCCAACCACAGTTAATCACCTATCCGACCTTTAAAAATGACTTTGCCCAACAATTGGAATGACTTTGCCAACCACTGTTAATAATTTATCCGACCTCTACAATCGACTTTGCCAACCACTGGTAATGACTTTGCCAACCACTGTTAATCAATTATCCGACCTCTAAAAATGACTTTGCCCAACAATTGAAATGAATTTGCCCAACAATTGTAATGACTTTGCAAACCACAGTTAATCACCTATCCGACCTCTAAAAAAGACTTTGCCAACCACTGGTAATGACTTTGCCAACCACTGTAAATCACTTATCCGACCGCTAAAAATGACTTTGCCCAACAATTGAAATGACTTTGCCGACAGCTGTTAATCACTTATCCGACCTCTAAAAATGACTTTGATCAACAATTGAAATGACTTTGCCAACCACTGTTAATCATTAATCCGACCACTAAAAATGACTTTGCCCAACAATTGTAATAACTTTGCCAACCACTGTTAATCACTTATCCGACCTCTTAAAATGACTTTGCCAACCACTGGTAATGACTTTGCCAAATACTGTTAATCACTAATCCGACCACTAAAAATGACTTTGCCCAACAATTGTAATGACTTTGCCAACCACAGTTAATCACCTATCCGACCTTTAAATATGACTTTGCCCAACAATTGGAATGACTTTGCCAACCACTGTTAATCATTTATCCGACCTCTAAAATCGACTTTGCCCAATAATTGTAATTACTTTGCAAACCACTGTTAATCACTTATCCGACCTCTAAAATCGACTTTGCCAACCACTGGTAATGACTTTGCCAACCACTGTTAATCAATTATCCGACCTCTAAAAATGACTTTGCCCAACAATTGTAATGACTTTGCCAACCACTGTTAATCACTTATCCGACCTCTAAAAATGACTTTGCCCAACAATTGTAATGACTTTGCCAACCACTGTTAATCTCTTATCCGACCTCTAAAAATGACTTTGCCCAACAATTGTAATGACTTTGCCAACCACAGTTAATCACTTATCCGACCGCTAAAAATGACTTTGCCCAACAATTGGAATGACTTTGCCAACCACTGTTAATCATTTATCCGACCTCTAAAATCGACTTTGCCAACCACTGGTAATGACTTTGCCAACCACTGTTAATCAATTATCCGACCTCTAAAAATGACTTTTCCCAACAATTGAAATGAATTTGCCCAACAATTGTAATGACTTTGCCAACCACAGTTAATCACCTATCCGACCTTTAAAAATGACTTTGCCCAACAATTGTAATGACTTTGCCAACCACTGTTAATCATTTATCCGACCTCTAAAAATTACTTTGCCAACCACTGGTAATGACTTTGCAAACCACTGTTAATCACTTATCCGACCGCTAAAAATGACTTTGCCCAACAATTGTAATGACTTTGCCAACCACTGTTAATCACTTATCCGACCTCTAAAATGACTTTGCCCAACAATTGTAATGACTTTGCCAACCACTGTTAATCTCTTATCCGACCTCTAAAAATGACTTTGCCAACCACTAGTAATGACTTTGCCAACCACTGTTAATCACTAATCCGACCACTAAAAATGACTTTGCCCAACAATTGTAATGACTTTGCCAACCACAGTTAATCACTTATCCGACCGCTAAAAATGACTTTGCCCAACAATTGGAATGACTTTGCCAACCACTGTTAATCACTTATCCGACCTCTAAAATCGACTTTGCCAACCACTGGTAATGACTTTGCCAACTACTGTTAATCAATTATCCTACCTCTAAAAATGACTTTGCCCAACAATTGAAATGAATTTGCCCAACAATTGTAATGACTTTGCCAACCACAGTTAATCACCTATCCGACCTTTAAAAATGACTTTGCCCAACAATTGTAATGACTTTGCCAACCACTGTTAATCATTTATCCGACCTCTAAAAATTACTTTGCAATCCACTGGTAATGACTTTGCCAACCACTGTTAATCACTTATCCGACCGCTAAAAATGACTTTGCCCAACAATTGTAATGACTTTGCCAACCACTGTTAATCACTTATCCGACCTCTAAAAATGACTTTGCCCAACAATTGTAATGACTTTACCAACCACTGTTAATCTCTTATCCGACCTCTAAAAATGACTTTGCCAACCACTGGTAATGACTTTGCCAACCACTGTTAATCACTAATCCGACCACTAAAAATGACTTTACCCAACAATTGTAATGACTTTGCCAACCACAGTTAATCACTTATCCGACCGCTAAAAATGAATTTGCCCAACAATTGTAATGACTTTGCCAACCACTGGTACTGACTTTGCCAACTACTGTTAATCACTTATCCGACCACTAAAAATGACTTTTCCAACTACTGTTAATCACTTATCCGACCACTAAAAATGACTTTGCCAACCACTGTTAATCAATTATCCGACCTCTAAAAATGACTTTGCCCAACAATTGAAATGAATTTGCCCAACAATTGTAATGACTTTGCCAACCACTGTCAATCATTTATCCGACCTCTAAAAATTACTTTGCCAACCACTGGTAATGACTTTGCCAACCACTGTTAATCACTTATCCGACCGCTAAAAATGACTTTGCCCAACAATTGTGATGACTTTGCCAACCACTGTTAATCACTGATCCGACCTCTAAAAATGACTTTGCCCAACAATTGTAATGACTTTGCCAACCACTGTTAATCTCTTATCCGACCTCTAAAAATGACTTTGCCAACCACTGGTAATGACTTTGCCAACCACTGTTAATCACTAATCCGACCACTAAAAATGACTTTGCCCAACAATTGTAATGACTTTGCCAACCACAGTTAATCACTTATCCGACCGCTAAAAATGACTTTGCCCAACAAAATAATGACTTTGCCAACCACAGTTAATCACTTATCCGACCGCTAAAAATGAATTTGCCCAACAATTGTAATGACTTTGCTAACCACTGGTACTGACTTTGCCAACTACTGTTAATCACTTATCCGACCACTAAAAATGACTTTGCCAACCACTGGTAATGACTTTGCCAACCACTGTTAATCAATTATCCGACCTCTAAAAATGACTTAGCCCAACAATTGAAATGAATTTGCCCAACAAATGTAATGACTTTGCCAACCACAGTTAATCACCTATCCGACCTTTAAAAATGACTTTGCCCAACAATTGGAATGACTTTGCCAACCACTGTTAATCACTTATCCGACCTCTAAAATCGACTTTGCCAACCACTGGTAATGACTTTGCCAACCACTGTTAATCAATTATCCGACCTCTAAAAATGACTTTGCCCAACAATTGAAATGAATTTGCCCAACAATTGTAATGACTTTGCCAACCACAGTTAATCACCTATTCAACCTTTAAAAATGACTTTGCCCAACAATTGTAATGACTTTGCCAACCACTGTTAATCATTTATCCGACCTCTAAAAATGACTTTGCCAACCACTGGTAATGACTTTGCCAACCACTGTTAATCACTTATCCGACCGCTAAAAATGACTTTGCCCAACAATTGAAATGTCTTTGCCGACCACTGTTAATCACTTATCCGACCACTAAAAATGACTTTGCCCAACAATTGGAATGACTTTGCCGACCACTATTAATCACTAATCCGACCTCTAATAATTACTTTGCCGAACAATTGTAATGACTTTGCCAACCAATGTTAATCACTTATCCGACCTCTAAAAATGACTTTGCCCAACAATTGTAACGACTTTGCCCAACAATTGTAATAACTTTGCCAACCACTCTTAATCACTTGTCCTACCTCTAAAAATGACTTTGCCAACCACTAGGAATGACTTTGCCAACCACTGTTAATCACTAATCCGACCACTAAAAATGACTTTGCCCAACAATTGTAATGACTTTGCCAACCACTGGTACTGACTTTGCCAACCACTATTAATCAATTATCCGACCTCTAAAAATGACTTTGCCCAACAATTGTAATGAATTTGCCCAACAATTGTAATGACTTTGCCAACCACAGTTAATCACCTATCCAACCTTTAAAAATGACTTTGCCCAACAATTGTAATGACTTTGCCAACCACTGTTAATCATTTATCCGACCTCTAAAAATGACTTTGCCAACCACTGGTAATGACTTTGCCAACCACTGTTAATCACTTATCCGACCGCTAAAAATGACTTTGCCCAACAATTGAAATGACTTTGCCGACCACTGTTAATCACTTATCCAACCACTAAAAATGACTTTGCCCAACAATTGGAATGACTTTGCCGACCACTATTAATCACTAATCCGACCTCTAATAATTAATTTGCCGAACAATTGTAATGACTTTGCCAGCCAATGTTAATCACTTATCCGACCTCTAAAAATGACTTTGCCCAACAATTGTAACGACTTTGCCCAACAATTGTAATAACTTTGCCAACCACTCTTAATCACTTGTCCGACCTCTAAAAATGACTTTGCCAACCACTAGTAATGACTTTGCCAACCACTGTTAATCACTAATCCGACCACTAAAAATGAGTTTGCCCAACAATTGTAATGACTTTGCCAACCACTGGTACTGACTTTGCAAACCACTATTAATCAATTATCCGACCTCTAAAAATGACTTTGCCCAACAATTGTAATGAATTTGCCCAACAATTGTAATGACTTTGCCAACCACAGTTAATCACCTATCCGACCTCTAAAATTGACTTTGCCCAACAATTGGAATGACTTTGCCAACCACTATTAATCACTAATCCGACCTCTAATAATTACTTTGCCCAACAATTGTAATGACTTTGCCAACCAATGTTAATCACTTATCCCACCTCTAAAAATGACTTTGCCCAACAATTGTAACGACTTTGCCCAACAATTGTAATAACTTTGCCAACCACTGTTAATCACTTATCCGACCTCTAAAAATGACTTTGCCAACCACTGGTAATGACTTTGCCAACCACTGTTAATCACTAATCCGACCACTAAAATGACTTTGCCCAACAATTGTCATGACTTTGCCAACCACTGGTACTGACTTTGCCAACCACTATTAATCAATTATCCGACCTCTAAAAATGACTTTGCCCAACAATTGTAATGAATTTGCCCAACAATTGTAATGACTTTGCCAACCACAGTTAATCACCTATCCGACCTCTAAAAATGACTTTGCCCAACAATTATAATGACTTTGCCAACTACTGTGAATCACTTATCCGACCTCTTAAAATGACTTTGCCAACCACTGGTTATGACTTTGCCAACCACTGCTAATCCATCATCCTACCTCTAAAAATGACTTTGCCCAACAATTGTAATTATTTTGCCAACCGCTGTAAATCACTTATCCGACCTCTAAAAATGACTTTGCCCAACAATTGTAATGACTTTGCCAACCGCTGTTAATCATTAATCCGACCACTAAAAATGACTTTGCCCAACAATTGTAATAACTTTGCCAACCACTTTTAATCACTTATCCGACCTCTAAAAATGACTTTGCCAACCACTGGTAATGACTTTGTTAACCACTGTTGATCACTAATCCGACCACTAAAAATGACTTTGCCCAACAATTGTAATGACTTTGCCAACCACAGTTAATCACTTATCCTACCGCTAAAAATGATTTTGCCCAACAATAGTAATGACTTTGCCAACCACAGTTAATCACTTATCCGACCGCTAAAAATGAATTTGCCCAACAATTGTAATGACTTTGCCAACCACTGGTACTGACTTTGCCAACTACTGTTAATCACTTATCCGACCACTAAAAATGACTATGCCAACCACTGGTAATGACTTTGCCAACCACTGTTAATCAATTATCCGACCTTTAAAAATGACTTTGCCAACCACAGTTAATCACTTATCCGACCGCTAAAATGAATTTGCCCAACAATTGTAATGACTTTGCCAACCACTGTTAATCACTTATCCGACCACTAAAAATGACTTTGCCCAACAATTGTAATAACTTTGCCAACCACTGTTAATCACTTATCCGACCTCTAAAAATGACATTGCCCGACAATAGTAATGACTTTGCCAACCACTGTTAATCACTAATCCGACCACTAAAAATGAATTTGCCCAACAATTGTAATGACTTTGCCAACCACAGTTAATCACTTATCCGACCGCTAAAAATGACTTTGCCCAACAATAGTAATGACTTTGCCAACCACAGTTAATCACTTATCCGACCGCTAAAAATGACTTTGCCAACCACTGGTACTGACTTTGCCAACTACTGTTAATCACTTATCCGACCACTAAAAATGACTATGCCAACCACTGGTAATGACTTTGCCAACCACTGTTAATCAATTATCCGACCTTTAAAAATGACTTTGCCAACCACAGTTAATCACTTATCCGACCGCTAAAAATGAATTTGCCCAACAATTGTAATGACTTTGCCAACCACTGTTAATCACTTATCCGACCACTAAAAATGACTTTGCCCAACAATTGTAATAACTTTGCCAACCACTGTTAATCACTTATCCGACCTCTAAAAATGACATTGCCCGACAATAGTAATGACTTTGCCAACCACTGTTAATCACTAATCCGACCACTAAAAATGAATTTGCCCAACAATTGTAATGACTTTGCCAACCACAGTTAATCACTTATCCGACCGCTAAAAATGACTTTGCCCAACAATAGTAATGACTTTGCCAACCACAGTTAATCACTTATCCGACCGCTAAAAATGACTTTGCCAACCACTGGTAATGACTTTGCCAACCACAGTTAATCACGTATCCGACCGCTAAAAATGACTTTGCCAACCACTGGGACTGACTTTGCCGACTACTGTTAATCACTTATCCGACCACTATAAATGACTTTGCCAACCACTGGTAATGACTTTGCCAACCACTGTTAATCAATTATCCGACCTCTAAAAATGACTTTGCCCAACAATTGAAATGAATTTGCCCAACAATTGTAATGACCTTGCCAACCACAGTTAATCACCTATCCGACCTTTAAAAATGACTTTGCCCAACAATTGTAATGACTTTGCCAACAACTGTTAATCACTTATCCGACCTCTTAAAATGACTTTGCCAACCACTGGTAATTACTTTGCCAACCACAGTTAATCACCTATCCGACCTCTAAAAATGACTTTTCCAAACAATTGTAATTATTTTGCCAACCGCTGTTAATCACTTATCCGACCTATAAAAATGACTTTGCGCAACAATTGTAATGACTTTGCCATCCACTGTTAATCACTTATCCGACATCTAAAAATGACTTTGCCCAACAATTGTAATGACTTTGCCAACCACTGTTAATCACTTATCCGACCTCTAAAAATGACATTGCCAACCATTGGAAATGACTTTGCCAACCACTGTTAATCATTAATCCGACCACTAAAAATGACTTTGCCCAACAATTGTAATAACTTTGCCAACCACTGTTAATCACTTATCCGACCTCTAAAAATGACTTTGCCCAACAATAGTAATGACTTTGCCAACCACTGTTAATCACTAATCCGACCACTAAAAATGAATTTGCCCAACAATTGTAATGACTTTGCCAACCACAGTTAATCACTTATCAGACCGCTAAAAATGACTTTGCCCAACAATAGTAATGACTTTGCCAACCACAGTTAATCACTTATCCGACCGCTAAAAATGACTTTGCCAACCACTGGAAATGACTTTGCCAACCACAGTTAATCACTTATCCGACCGCTAAAAATGACTTTGCCAACCACTGGGACTGACTTTGCCACTTACTGTTAATCACTTATCCGACCACTATAAATGACTTTGCCAACCACTGGTAATGACTTTGCCAACCACTGTTAATCAATTATCCGACCTCTAAAAATGACTTTGCCCAACAATTGAAATGAATTTGCCCAACAATTGTAATGACCTTGCCAACCACAGTTAATCACCTATCCGACCTCTAAAAATGACTTTTCCAAACAATTGTAATTATTTTGCCAACCGCTGTTAATCACTTATCCGACCTATAAAAATGACTTTGCCCAACAATTGTAATGACTTTGCCATCCACTGTTAATCACTTATCCGACATCTAAAAATGACTTTGCCCAACAATTGTAAAGACTTTGCCAACCACTGTTAATCACTTATCCGACCTCTAAAAATGACATTGCCAACCATTGGAAATGACTTTGCCAACCACTGTAAATCATTAATCCGACCACTAAAAATGACTTTGCCCAACAATTGTAGTTACTTTGCCAACCACTGTTAATCACTTATCCGGCCTCTAAAAATGACTTTGCCCAACAAAAGTAATGACTTTGCCAACCGCTGTTAATCACTTATCCGACCGCTAAAAATGACTTTGCCCAACTATTGTAATGACTTTGCCAACCACTGGTACTGACTTTGCCAACTACTATAAATCGCTTTTCCGACCACTAAAAAAGACTTTGCCAACCACTGGTAATGACTTTGCCGACCACTGTTAATCACTAATCCGACCACTAAAAATGACTTTGCCCAACAATTGTTATGACTTTGCCAACCACTGTTAATCACTTATCCGACCTCTAAAAATGACTTTGCCCAACAATTGAAATGAATTTGCCAACCACTGTTAATCATTAATCCGACCACTATAAATGACTTTGCCAACCACTGGTAATGACTTTGCCAACCACTGTTAATCAATTATCCGACCTCTAAAAATGACTTTGCCCAACAATTGAAATGAATTTGCCCAACAATTGTAATGACCTTGCCAACCACAGTTAATCACCTATCCGACCTCTAAAAATGACTTTTCCAAACAATTGTAATTATTTTGCCAACCGCTGTTAATCACTTATCCGACCTATAAAAATGACTTTGCCCAACAATTGTAATGACTTTGCCATCCACTGTTAATCACTTATCCGACATCTAAAAATGACTTTGCCCAACAATTGTAAAGACTTTGCCAACCACTGTTTATCACTTATCCGACCTCTAAAAATGACATTGCCAACCATTGGAAATGACTTTGCCAACCACTGTTAATCATTAATCCGACCACTAAAAATGACTTTGCCCAACAATTGTAGTTACTTTGCCAACCACTGTAAATCACTTATCCGGCCTCTAAAAATGACTTTGCCCAACAAAAGTAATGACTTTGCCAACCAAAGTTAATCACTTATCCGACCGCTAAAAATGACTTTGCCCAACTATTGTAATGACTTTGCCAACCACTGGTACTGACTTTGCCAACTACTGTAAATCGCTTTTCCGACCACTAAAAAAGACTTTGCCAACCACTGGTAATGACTTTGCCGACCACTGTTAATCACTAATCCGACCACTAAAAATGACTTTGCCCAACAATTGTTATGACTTTGCCAACCACTGTTAATCACTTATCCGACCTCTAAAAATGACTTTGCCCAACAATTGAAATGAATTTGCCAACCACTGTTTATCATTAATCCGACCACTAAAAATGACTTTGCCCAACAATTGTAATGACTTTGCCAACCAATGTAAATCACTAATCCGACCACTAAAAATGACTCTGCCCAACAATTGTAATGACTTTGCCAACCACAGTTAATCACTTATCCGAACGCTAAAAATGAATTTGCCCAACAATTGTTATGACTTTGACAACCAGTATAAATCACTTATCCGACCTCTCAAAATGACTTTGCCCAACAATTGAAATGACTTTGCCAACCACTGTAAATCACTTATCCGACCTCTTAAAATGACTTTGCTAACCACTGGTAATAACTTTGCCAACCACTGGTAATGACTTTGCCCAACCACTGTAAATCACTTATCCGAACTCTAAAAATGACTTTTCCAACCACTGGTAATGATTTTGCCAACCACTGTAAATCACTTATCCGACCTCTAAAAATGACTTTGCCAACCACTGGTAATGACTTTGCCAACCACTGTTAATAACTAATCCGACCACTTAAATGACTTTGCCCAACAATTGTAATGACTTTGCCAACCACAGTTAATCACTTATCCGAACACTAAAAATGACTTTGCCCAACAAATGAATGACTTTGCCGACCAATGTTAATCACTAATCCGACCACTAAAAATGACTTTGCCCAACAATTGTAATGACTTTGCCAACCACAGTTAATCACTTATCCGACCGCTAAAAATGACTTTGCCCAACAATTGTAATGGATTTGCCAACCACTGGTAATGACTTTGCCAACTACTATTAATCACTTATCCGACCTCTCAAAATGACTTTGCCCAACAATTGAAATGACTTTGCTAACCACTGTAAATGACTTATCCGACCTCTAAAAATGACTTCGCTAACCACTGGTACTGACTTTGCCAACCACTGGTAATGACTATGCCAACCACTGTAAATCACTTACCCAAACTCTAAAAATGACTTTGCTCAACAATTGTAATGACTTTGCCAACCACTGTTAATCACTTATCCAACCCCTAAAAACGACTTTACTCAACAATAGTAATGACTTTGCCAACCACTATTAATCACTAATCCGACCACTAAAAATGACTTTGCCCAACAATTGTAGTTACTTTGCCAACCACTGTTAATCACTTATCCGGCCTCTAAAAATGACTTTGCCCAACAATTGTTATGACTTTGCCAACCACTGTTAATCACTTATCCGACCTCTAAAAATGACTTTGCCCAACTATTGTAATGACTTTGCCAACCACTGGTACTGACTTTGCCAACTACTGTAAATCGCTTTTCCGACCACTAAAAAAGACTTTGCCAACCACTGGTAATGACTTTGCCGACCACTGTTAATCACTAATCCGACCACTAAAAATGACTTTGCCCAACAATTGTTATGACTTTGCCAACCACTGTTAATCACTTATCCGACCTCTAAAAATGACTTTGCCCAACAATTGAAATGAATTTGCCAACCACTGTTAATCATCAATCCGACCACTAAAAATGACTTTGCCCAACAATTGTAATGACTTTGCCAACCAATGTAAATCACTAATCCGACCACTAAAAATGACTCTGCCCAACAATTGTAATGACTTTGCCAACCACAGTTAATCACTTATCCGAACGCTAAAAATGAATTTGCCCAACAATTGTTATGACTTTGACAACCAGTATAAATCACTTATCCGACCTCTCAAAATGACTTTGCCCAACAATTGAAATGACTTTGCCAACCACTGTAAATCACTTATCCGACCTCTTAAAATGACTTTGCTAACCACTGGTAATAACTTTGCCAACCACTGGTAATGACTTTGCCCAACCACTGTAAATCACTTATCCGAACTCTAAAAATGACTTTTCCAACCACTGGTAATGATTTTGCCAACCACTGTAAATCAGTTATCCGACCTCTAAAAATGACTTTGCCAACCACTGGTAATGACTTTGCCAACCACTGTTAATAACTAATCTGACCACTAAAATGACTTTGCCCAACAATTGTAATGACTTTGCCAACCACAGTTAATCACTTATCCGAACACTAAAAATGACTTTGCCCAACAAATGAATGACTTTGCCGACCAATGTTAATCACAAATCCGACCACTAAAAATGACTTTGCCCAACAATTGTAATGACTTTGCCAACCACAGTTAATCACTTATCCGACCGCTAAAAATGACTTTGCCCAACAATTGTAATGGATTTGCCAACCACTGGTAATGACTTTGCCAACTACTATTAATCACTTATCCGACCTCTCAAAATGACTTTGCCCAACAATTGAAATGACTTTGCTAACCACTGTAAATGACTTATCCGACCTCTAAAAATGACTTCGCTAACCACTGGTACTGACTTTGCCAACCACTGGTAATGACTATGCCAGCCACTGTAAATCACTTACCCGAACTCTAAAAATGACTTTGCTCAACAATTGTAATGACTTTGCCAACCACTGTTAATCACTTATCCAACCCCTAAAAACGACTTTGCTCAACAATAGTAATGACTTTGCCAACCACTATTAATCACTAATCCGACCACTAAAAATGACTTTGCCCAACAATTGTAATGACTTTGCCAAACAATTGTAATGACTTTGCCAACCACTGGTAATGACTTATCCGACCTGTAAAAATGACTTTGCTAACTACTGGTACTGACTTTGCCAACCACTGGTAATGACTTTGCCAACCACTGTTAATCACTTATCCGACCTCTAAAAATAACTTGTCCAAACAATTGTAATGACTTTGTTAACCACTGGTAATGACTTTGCCAACAACTGTTAATCAATAATCCGACCTCTAAAAATGACTTTGCCCATTAATTCTAATGTTTTTGCCGAAATATTGTAATGACTTTGCCAACCACTGTTAATCACTTATTAGAGCTCTAAAAATGACTTTGCCCAACCACTGGTAATGACTTTGCCCTCCACTGTTAATCACTTATCCGACCTCTAAAAATGACTTTGCCCAACAATTGTAATGACTTTGACAACTACTGTTAATCACTTATCCGACCTCTAAAAATGACTTTGCCAACCACTGGTAATGACTTTGCCAACTACTGTTAATCACTTATCCGACCTCTAAAAATGACTTTGCCCAACAATTGTAGTGACTTTGCCAACTCCTGTTAATCACTTATCCGACCTCTAAAATCGAATTTGCCCAACAATAGAAATGACTTTGCCAACAACTATTAATCACTAATCCGACCACTAAAAATTACTTTGCCTAACAATTGAAATGACTTTGCCAACCACTGCTAATCACTTTTCCAACCCCTCAAAAAGACTTTGCCCAACAATTGTAATGACTTTGACAAACAATTGTAATGACTTTGCCAACAACTATTAATCAATTTTCCGAGCTCTAAAAATCACTTTGCCCAACAATTGTAATGACTTTGCCCAACAATTGTAATGACTTTGCCGACCACTGTTAATCACTTATCCGACCTCTAAAAATGACTTTGCCCAACAATTGTAATGACTTTGACAACTACTGTTAATCACTTATCCGACCTCTAAAAATGACTTTGCCCAACAATTGAAGTGACTTTGCCAACTACTGTTAATCACTTATCCGACCACTGAAAATGACTTTGCCAACTACTGTTAATCACTTATCCGACCTCTAAAATCGAATTTGCCCAACAAAAGTAATGACTTTGCCAACAACTATTAATCACTAATCCGACCACTAAAAATTACTTTGCCTAACAATTGTAATGACTTTGCCAACCACTGTTAATCACATTTCCAACCCCTAAAAAAGATTTTGCCCAACAATTGTAATGACTTTGACAAACAATTGTAATGACTTTGCCAACCACTGGTAATGACTTTGCCAACAACTGTTAATTAATTATCCGAGCTCTAAAAATGACTTTGCCCAACAATTGTAATGACTTTGCCCAACAATTGTAATGACTTTGCCGACCACTGTTAATCACTTATCCGACCTCAAAAAATGACTTTGCCCAACCACTGGTAATTACTTTGCCAACCGCTGTTAATCACTTATCCGAGCTCTAAAAATGACTTTGCCCAACAATTGTAATGACTTTGCCCAACAATTGCAATGACTTTGCCAACCACTGGTAATGACTTTGCCAACAACTGTTAATAAATTATCCGACCTCTAAAAATGACTTTGCCCAACAATTGTAAAGTTTTTGCCCAACTTTTGAAATGACTTTGCCAACCACTGTTAATCACTTATCCGACCTCTAAAAATGACTTTGCCCAACAATTATAATGACTTTGACAACTACTGTTAATCACTTATCCGACCTCTAAAAATGACTTTGCCAACCACTGGTAATTACTTTGCCAAACGCTGTTAATCACTTATCCGACCTCTAAAAATGACTTTGCCCAACAATTGTAGTGACTTTGCCAACTACTGTTAATCACTTATCCGACCTCTAAAGATAACTTTGCCCAACAATTATAATGACTTTGCCAACCACTGTTAATTACTTATCCGACCTCTAAAAATGACTTTGCCAACCACTGGTAATGACTTTGCCAACCACTGTTAATTGCTTATCCGACATCTAAAAATGACTTTACCCAACAATTTGATGACTTTGCCAACCACTGTTAATCACTTATCCGACCTCTAAAAATGACTTTGCCCAACAATTGTAATGACTTTGCCAACCGCTGTTAATCACTTATCCGACCTCTAAAAATGACTTTGCCCAACAATTGTAATGACTTTGCCAACTACTGTTAATCACTTATCCGACCTCTAAAAATGACTTTGCCCAACAATAGTAATGACTTTGCCAAACACTGTTAATCAATTATCCGACCTCTAAAAATGACTTTGCCAACCACTGTTAATCACTTATCCGACCACTAAAAATGACTTTGCCCAGCAATTGTAATGACTTTTCCAACCACTGTTAATCACTAATCCGACCTCTAAAATCGAATTTGCCCAACAATAGAAATGACTTTGCCAACAACTATTAATCACTAATCCGACCACTAAAAATTACTTTGCCTAACAATTGTAATGACTTTGCCAACCACTGCTAATCACTTTTCCAACTCCTCAAAAAGACTTTGCCCAACAATTGTAATGACTTTGACAAACAATTGTAATGACTTTGCCAACAACTATTAATCAATTTTCCGAGCTCTAAAAATCACTTTGCCCAACAATTGTAATGACTTTGCCCAACAATTGTAATGACTTTGCCGACCACTGTTAATCACTTATCCAACCTCTAAAAATGACTTTGCCCAACAATTGTAATGACTTTGACAACTACTGTTAATCACTTATCCGACCTCTAAAAATGACTTTGCCAACCACTGGTAATTACTTTGCCAACCGCTGTTAATCACTTATCCGACCTCTAAAAATGACTTTGCCCAACAATTGAAGTGACTTTGCCAACTACTGTTAATCACTTATCCGACCACTGAAAATGACTTTACCAACTACTGTTAATCACTTATCCGACCTCTAAAATTAAATTTGCCCAACAAAAGTAATGACTTTGCCAACAACTATTAATCACTAATCCGACCACTAAAAATTACTTTGCCTAACAATTGTAATGACTTTGCCAACCACTGTTAATCACATTTCCAACCCCTAAAAAATATTTTGCCCAACAATTGTAATGACTTTGACAAACAATTGTAATGACTTTGCCAACCACTGGTAATGACTTTGCCAACAACTGTTAATTAATTATCCGAGCTCTAAAAATGACTTTGCCCAACAATTGTAATGACTTTGCCCAACAATTGTAATGACTTTGCCGACCACTGATAATCACTTATCCGACCTCAAAAAATGACTTTGCCCAACCACTGGTAATTACTTTGCCAACCGCTGTTAATCACTTATCCGAGCTCTAAAAATGACTTTGCCCAACAATTGTAATGACTTTGCCCAACAATTGCAATGACTTTGCCAACCACTGGTAATGACTTTGCCAACAACTGTTAATAAATTATCCGACCTCTAAAAATGACTTTGCCCAACAATTGTAAAGTTTTTGCCCAACTTTTGAAATGACTTTGCCAACCACTGTTAATCACTTATCCGACCTCTAAAAATGACTTTGCCCAACAATTATAATGACTTTGACAACTACTGTTAATCACTTATCCGACCTCTAAAAATGACTTTGCCAACCACTGGTAATTACTTTGCCAAACGCTGTTAATCACTTATCCGACCTCTAAAAATGACTTTGCCCAACAATTGTAGTGACTTTGCCAACTACTGTTAATCACTTATCCGACCTCTAAAAATAACTTTGCCCAACAATTGTAATGACTTTGCCAACCACTGTTAATTACTTATCCGACCTCTAAAAATGACTTTGCCAACCACTGGTAATGACTTTGCCAACCACTGTTAATTGCTTATCCGACATCTAAAAATGACTTTACCCAACAATTTGATGACTTTGCCAACCACTGTTAATCACTTATCCGACCTCTAAAAATGACTTTGCCCAACAATTGTAATGACTTTGCCAACCGCTGTTAATCACTTATCCGACCTTTAAAAATGACTTTGCCCAACAATTGTAATGACTTTGCCAACTACTGTTAATCACTTATCCGACCTCTAAAAATGACTTTGCCCAACAATAGTAATGACTTTGCCAAACACTGTTAATCAATTATCCGACCTCTAAAAATGACTTTGCCAACCACTGTTAATCACTTATCCGACCACTAAAAATGACTTTGCCCAACAATTGTAATGACTTTTCCAACCACTGTTAATCACTAATCCGACCACTAAAAATGACTTTGCCCAACAATTGTAACGATTTTTCCAACCACAGTTAATCACTTATACGACCGCTAAAAATGACTTTGCTCAACAATTGTAATGACTTTGCCAACCACTGGTAATGACCTTGCCAACCACTATAAATCACTTAAACGACCTCTAAAAATGACTTTGCCGAACTATTGTAATGAATTTGCCCAACAATTGTAATGACTTTGGCAACCACTGTTAATCACATATCCGAACTCTAAAAATGACTTTACCCAACAATTGAAATGACTTTGCCAACCACTGTTAATCACTTATCCGACCTCTAAAAATGACTTGTCCAAACAATTGTAATGACTTTGCCAACCACTGGTAATGACTTTGCCAACAACTGTTAATCAATTATCCGACCTCTAAAAATGACTTTGCCCATTAATTCTAATGTTTTTGCCGAAATATTGTAATGACTTTGCCAACCACTGCTAATCACTTATTAGAGCTCTAAAAATGACTTTGCCCAACCACTGGTAATGACTTTGCCCTCCACTGTTAATCACTTATCCGACCTCTAAAAATGACTTTGCCCAACAATTGTAATGACTTTGACAACTACTGTTAATCACTTATCCGACCTCTAAAAATGACTTTGCCAACCACTGGTAATGACCTTGCCAACCACTATAAATCACTTATACGACCTCTAAAAATGACTTTGCCGAACTATTGTAATGAATTTGCCCAACAATTGTAATGACTTTGGCAACCACTGTTAATCACATATCCGAACTCTAAAAATGACTTTACCCAACAATTGAAATGACTTTGCCAACCACTGTTAATCACTTATCCGACCTCTAAAAATGACTTGTCCAAACAATTGTAATGACTTTGCCAACCACTGGTAATGACTTTGCCAACAACTGTTAATTAATTATCCGACCTCTAAAAATGACTTTGCCCATTAATTCTAATGTTTTTGCCGAAATATTGTAAAGACTTTGCCAACCACTGCTAATCACTTATTAGAGCTCTAAAAATGACTTTGCCCAACCACTGGTAATGACTTTGCCCTCCACTGTTAATCACTTATCCGACCTCTAAAAATGAATTTGCCCAACAATTGTAATGACTTTGACAACCACTGTTTATCACTTATCCGACCTCTAAAAATGACTTTGCCCAACAATTGTAATGACTTTGCAAACTCCTGTTAATCACTTATCCGACCTCTAAAATCGAATTTGCCCAACAATTGTAATGACTTTGACAACTACTGTTAATCACTTATCCGACCTCTAAAAATGACTTTGCCAACCACTGGTAATGACCTTGCCAACCACTATAAATCACTTATACGACCTCTAAAAATGACTTTGCCGAACTATTGTAATGAATTTGCCCAACAATTGTAATGACTTTGGCAACCACTGTTAATCACATATCCGAACTCTAAAAATGACTTTACCCAACAATTGAAATGACTTTGCCAACCACTGTTAATCACTTATCCGACCTCTAAAAATTACTTGTCCAAACAATTGTAATGACTTTGCCAACCACTGGTAATGACTTTGCCAACAACTGTTAATCAATTATCCGACCTCTAAAAATGACTTTGCCCATTAATTCTAATGTTTTTGCCGAAATATTGTAATGACTTTGCCAACCACTGCTAATCACTTATTAGAGCTCAAAAAATGACTTTGCCCAACCACTGGTAATGACTTTGCCCTCCACTGTTAATCACTTATCCGACCTCTAAAAATGACTTTGCCCAACAATTGTAATGACTTTGACAACCACTGTTTATCACTAATCCGACCACTAAAAATGACTTTGCCCAACAATTGTAATGACTTTGCAAACCACTGTTAATCACTTATCCGACCTCTAAAAATGACTTGTCCAAACAATTGTAATGACTTTGCCAACCACTGGTAATGACTTTGCCAACAACTGTTAATCAATTATCCGACCTCTAAAAATGACTTTGCCCATTAATTCTAATGTTTTTGCCGAAATATTGTAATGACTTTGCAAACCACTGCTAATCACTTATTAGAGCTCTAAAAATGACTTTGCCCAACCACTGGTAATGACTTTGCCCTCCACTGTTAATCACTTATCCGACCTCTAAAAATGACTTTGCCCAACAATTGTAATGACTTTGACAACCACTGTTTATCACTAATCCGACCACTAAAAATTACTTTGCCAACCACTGGTAATGACCTTGCCAACCACTGTTAATCACTTATCCGACCTCTAAAAATGACTTGTCCAAACAATTGTAATGACATTGCCAACCACTGGTAATGACTTTGCCAACAACTGTTAATCAATTATCCGACCTCTAAAAATGACTTTGCCCATTAATTCTAATGTTTTTGCCGAAATATTGTAATGACTTTGCCAACCACTGCTAATCACTTATTAGAGCTCTAAAAATGACTTTGCCCAACCACTGGTAATGACTTTGCCCTCCACTGTTAATCACTTATCCGACCTCTAAAAATGACTTTGCCCAACAATTGTAATGACTTTGACAACCACTGTTTATCACTTATCCGACCTCTAAAAATGACTTTGCCCAACAATTGTAATGACTTTGCAATCTCCTGTTAATCACTTATCCGACCTCTAAAATCGAATTTGCCCAACAATAGTAATGACTTTGCCAACAACTATTAATCACTAATCCGACCACTAAAAATTACTTTGCCTAACAATTGTAATGACTTTGCCAACCACTGCTAATCACTTTTCCAACCCCTCAAAAAGACTTTGCCCAACAATTTTAATGACTTTGCCAACCACTGGTAATGACCTTGCCAACCACTATAAATCACTTATACGACCTCTAAAAATGACTTTGCCGAACTATTGTAATGAATTTGCCAACCACTGGTAATGACTTTGCCAACAACTGTTAATCAATTATCCGACCTCTAAAAATGACTTTGCCCATTAATTCTAATGTTTTTGCCGAAATATTGTAATGACTTTTCCAACCTCTGCTAATCACTTATTAGACCTCTAAAAATGACTTTGCCCAACCACTGGTAATGACTTTGCCCTCCACTGTTAATCACTTATCCGACCTCTAAAAATGACTTTGCCCAACAATTGTAATGACTTTGACAACCACTGTTTATCACTTATCCGACCTCTAAAAATGACTTTGCCCAACAATTGTAATGACTTTGCAATCTCCTGTTAATCACTTATCCGACCTCTAAAATCGAATTTGCCCAACAATAGTAATGACTTTGCCAACAACTATTAATCACTAATCCGACCACTAAAAATTACTTTGCCTAACAATTGTAATGACTTTGCCAACCACTGCTAATCACTTTTCCAACCCCTCAAAAAGACTTTGCCCAACAATTTTAATGACTTTGCCAACCACTGGTAATGACCTTGCCAACCACTATAAATCACTTATACGACCTCTAAAAATGACTTTGCCGAACTATTGTAATGAATTTGCCCAACAATTGTAATGACTTTGGCAACCACTGTTAATCACATATCCGAACTCTAAAAATGACTTTACCCAACAATTGAAATGACTTTGCCAACCACTGTTAATCACTTATCCGACCTCTAAAAATGACTTGTCCAAACAATTGTAATGACTTTGCCAACCACTGGTAATGACTTTGCCAACAACTGCAAATCACTTATCCGACCTCTAAAAATGACTTTGCCCATTAATTCTAATGTTTTTGCCGAAATATTGTAATGACTTTGCCAACCACTGATAATCACTTATTAGAGCTCTAAAAATGACTTTGCCCAACCACTGGTAATGACTTTGCCCTCTTCTGTTAATCACTTATCCGACCTCTAAAAATGACTTTGCCCAACAATAGTAATGACTTTGACAACCACTGTTTATCACTTATCCGACCTCTAAAAATGACTTTGCCCAACAATTGTAATGACTTTGCAAACTCCTGTTAATCACTTATCCGACCTCTAAAATCGAATTTGCCCAACAATAGTAATGACTTTGCCAACAACTATTAATCACTAATCCGACCACTAAAAATTACTTTGCCTAACAATTGTAATGACTTTGCCAACCACTGCTAATCACTTTTCCAACCCCTCAAAAAGACTTTGCCCAACAATTTTAATGACTTTGCCAACCACTGGTAATGACCTTGCCAACCACTATAAATCACTTATACGACCTCTAAAAATGACTTTGCCGAACTATTGTAATGAATTTGCCCAACAATTGTAATGACTTTGGCAACCACTGTTAATCACATATCCGAACTCTAAAAATGACTTTACCCAACAATTGAAATGACTTCGCCAACCACTGTTAATCACTTATCCGACCTCTAAAAATGACTTGTCCAAACAATTGTAATGACTTTGCCAACCACTGGTAATGACTTTGCCAACAACTGTTAATCAATTATCCGACCTCTAAAAATGACTTTGCCCATTAATTCAAATGTTTTTGCCCAAATATTGTAATGACTTTGCCAACCACTGCTTATCACTTATTAGAGCTCTAAAAATGACTTTGACCAACCACTGGTAATGACTTTGCCCTCCACTGTTAATCACTTATCCGACCTCTAAAAATGACTTTGCCCAACAATTGTAATGACTTTGACAACCACTGTTTATCACTTATCCGACCTCTAAAAATGACTTTGCCCAACAATTGTAATTACTTTGCAATCTCCTGTTAATCACTTATCCGACCTCTAAAATCGAATTTGCCCAACAATAGTAATGACTTTGCCAACAACTATTAATCACTAATCCGACCACTAAAAATTACTTTGCCTAACAATTGTAATGACTCTGCCAACCACTGCTAATCACTTTTCCAACCCCTCAAAAAGACTTTGCCCAACAATTTTAATGACTTTGACAAACAATTGTAATGACTTTCCCAACCACTGGTAATGACTTTGCCAACAACTTTTAATCAATTATCCAAGCTCTAAAAATCACTTTGCCCAACAATTGTAATGACTTTGCCCAACAACTATTAATCACTAATCCGACCACTAAAAATTACTTTGCCTAACAATTGTAATGACTTTGCCAACCACTGCTAATCACTTTTCCAACCCCTCAAAAAGACTTTGCCCATCAATTTTAATGACTTTGCCAACCACTGGTAATGACCTTGCCAACCACTATAAATCACTTATACGACCTCTAAAAATGACTTTGCCGAACTATTGTAATGAATTTGCCCAACAATTGTAATGACTTTGGCAACCACTGTTAATCACATATCCGAACTCTAAAAATGACTTTACCCAACAATTGAAATGACTTCGCCAACCACTGTTAATCACTTATCCGACCTCTAAAAATGACTTGTCCAAACAATTGTAATGACTTTGCCAACCACTGGTAATGACTTTGCCAACAACTGTTAATCAATTATCCGACCTCTAAAAATGACTTTGCCCATTAATTCTAATGTTTTTGCCGAAATATTGTAATGACTTTGCCAACCACTGCTAATCACTTATTAGAGCTCTAAAAATGACTTTGCCCAACCACTGGTAATGACTTTGCCCTCCACTGTTAATCACTTATCCGACCTCTAAAAATGACTTTGCCCAACAATTGTAATGACTTTGACAACCACTGTTTATCACTTATCCGGCCTCTAAAAATGACTTTGCCCAACAATTGTAATTACTTTGCAAACTCCTGTTAATCACTTATCCGACCTCTAAAATCGAATTTGCCCAACAATAGTAATGACTTTGCCAACAACTATTAATCACTAATCCGACCTGTAAAAAATTACTTTGCCTAAAAATTGTAATGACTTTGCCAACCACTGCTAATCACTTTTCCAACCCCTCAAAAGGACTTTGCCCAACAATTTTAATGACTTTGACAAACAATTGTAATGACTTTGCCAACCACTGGTAATGACTTTGCCAACAACTATTAATCAATTATCCGAGCTCTAAAAATCACTTTGCCCAACAATTGTAATGACTTTGCCCAGAAATTGTAATGACTTTGTCGACCACTGTTAATCACTTATCCGACCTCTAAAAATGACTTTGCCCAACAATTGTAATGACTTTGACAACTAATGTTAATCACTTATCCGACCTCTAAAAATGACTTTGCCAACCACTGGCAATCACTTTTCCAACCCCTAAAAAAGATTTTGCCCAACAATTGTAATGACTTTGACAAACAATTGTAATGACTTTGCCAACCACTGGTAATGACTTTGCCAACAACTGTAAATCAATTATCCGAGCTCTAAAAAAGACTTTGCCCAACAATTTTAATGACTTTGCCAACCACTGGTAATGACCTTGCCAACCACTATAAATCACTTATACGACCTCTAAAAATGACTTTGCCGAACTATTGTAATGAATTTGCCCAACAATTGTAATGACTTTGGCAAACACTGTTAATCACATATCCGAACTCTAAAAATGACTTTACCCAACAATTGAAATGACTTCGCCAACCACTGTTAATCACTTATCCGACCTCTAAAAATGACTTGTCCAAACAATTGTAATGACTTTGCCAACCACTGGTAATGACTTTGCCAACAACTGTTAATCAATTATCCGACCTCTAAAAATGACTTTGCCCATTAATTCTAATGTTTTTGCCGAAATATTGTAATGACTTTGCCAACCACTGCTAATCACTTATTAGAGCTCTAAAAATGACTTTGCCCTCCACTGTTAATCACTTATCCGACCTCTAAAAATGACTTTGCCCAACAATTGTAATGACTTTGACAACCACTGTTTATCACTTATCCGACCTCTAAAAATGACTTTGCCCAACAATTGTAATTACTTTGCAAACTCCTGTTAATCACTTATCCGACCTCTAAAATCGAATTTGCCCAACAATAGTAATGACTTTGCCAACAACTATTAATCACTAATCCGACCACTAAAAATTACTTTGCCTAACAATTGTAATGACTTTGCCAACCACTGCTAATCACTTTTCCAACCCCTCAAAAAGACTTTGCCCAACAATTTTAATGACTTTGACAAACAATTGTAATGACTTTGCCAACCACTGGTAATGACTTTGCCAACAACTATTAATCAATTATCCGAGCTCTAAAAATCACTTTGCCCAACAATTGTAATGACTTTGCCCAACAATTGTAATGACTTTGCCGACCACTGTTAATCACTTATCCGACCTCTAAAAATGACTTTGCCCAACAATTGTAATGACTTTGACAACTACTGTTAATCACTTATCCGACCTCTAAAAATGACTTGGCCAACTACTGGTAATTACTTTGCCAACCGCTGTTAATCACTTATCCGAGCTCTAAAAATGACTTTGCCCAACAATTGTAATGACTTTGCCCAACAATTGTAATGACTTTGCCGACCACTGTTAATCACTTATCCTACCTCTAAAAATGACTTTGCCCAACAATTGTAGTGACTTTGCCAACTACTGTTAATCACTTATCCGACCACTAAAAATGACTTTGCCCAACAATTGTAATGACTTTGCCAACTACTGTTAATCACTTATCCGACCTCTAAAATCGAATTTGCCCAACAATAGTAATGACTTTGCCAACAACTATTAATCACTAATCCGACCACTAAAAATTACTTTGCCTAACAATTGTAATGACTTTGCCAACCACTGTTAATCACTTTTCCAACCCCTAAAAAAGATTTTGCCCAACAATTGTAATGACTTTGACAAACAATTGTAATGACTTTGCCAACCACTGGTAATGACTTTGCCAACAACTGTAAATCAATTATCCGAGCTCTAAAAATGACTTTGCCCAACAATTGTAATGACTTTGCCCAGCAATTGTAATGACTTTGTCGACCACTGTTAATCACTTATCCGACCTCTAAAAATGACTTTGCCCAACAATTGTAATGACTTTGACAACTAATGTTAATCACTTATCCGACCTCTAAAAATGACTTTGCCAACCACTGGTAATTACTTTGCCAACCGCAGTTAATCACTTATCAATTGTAATGACTTTGCCGACCACTGTTAATCACTTATCCTACCTCTAAAAATTACTTTGCCAAACAATTGTAGTGACTTTGCCAACTACTGTTAATCACTTATCCGACCACTAAAAATGACTTTGCCCAACAATTGTAATGACTTTGCCAACTACTGTTAATCACTTATCCGACCTCTAAAATCGAATTTGCCCAACAATAGTAATGACTTTGCCAACAACTATTAATCACTAATCCGACCACTAAAAATTACTTTGCCTAACAATTGAAATGACTTTGCCAACCACTGTTAATCACTTATCCGACCTCTAAAAATGACTTGTCCAAACAATTGTAATGACTTTGCCAACCACTGGTAATGACTTTGCCAACAACTGTTAATCAATTATCCGACCTCTAAAAATGACTTTGCCCATTAATTCTAATGTTTTTGCCGAAATATTGTAATGACTTTGCCAACCACTGCTAATCACTTATTAGAGCTCTAAAAATGACTTTGCCCAACCACTGGTAATGACTTTGCCCTCCACTGTTAATCACTTATCCGACCTCTAAAAATGACTTTGCCCAACAATTGTAATGACTTTGACAACCACTGTTTATCACTTATCCGACCTCTAAAAATGACTTTGCCCAACAATTGTAATTACTTTGCAAACTCCTGTTAATCACTTATCCGACCTCTAAAATCGAATTTGCCCAACAATAGTAATGACTTTGCCAACAACTATTAATCACTAAACCGACCACTAAAAATTACTTTGCTTAACAATTGTAATGACTTTGCCAACCACTGCTAATCACTTTTCCAACACCTCAAAAAGACTTTGCCCAACAATTTTAATGACTTTGACAAACAATTGTAATGACTTTGCCAACCACTGGTAATGACTTATCCGACCTCTAAAAATGACTTTGCCTAACAATTGTAATGACTTTGACAACTACTGTTAATCACTTATCCGACCTCTAAAAATGACTTTGCCAACTACTGGTAATTACTTTGCCAACCGCTGTTAATCACTTATCCGACCTCTAAAAATGACTTTGCCCAACAATTGTAGTGACTTTGCCAACTACTGTTAATCACTTATCCGACCACTAAAAATGACTTTGCCCAACAATTGTAATGACTTTGCCAACTACTGTTAATCACTTATCCGACCTCTAAAATCGAATTTGCCCAACAATAGTAATGACTTTGCCAACAACTATTAATCACTAATCCGACCACTAAAAATTACTTTGCCTAACAATTGTAATGACTTTGCCAACCACTGTTAATCACTTTTCCAACCCCTAAAAAAGATTTTGCCCAACAATTGTAATGACTTTGACAAACAATTGTAATGACTTTGCCAACCACTGGTAATGACTTTGCCAACAACTGTAAATCAATTATCCGAGCTCTAATAATGACTTTGCCCAACAATTGTAATGACTTTGCCCAGCAATAGTAATGACTTTGCCGACCACTGTTAATCACTTATCCGACCTCTAAAAATGACTTTGCCCAACAATTGTAATGACTTTGACAACTAATGTTAATCACTTATCCGACCTCTAAAAATGACTTTACCAACCACTGGCAATTACTTTGCCAACCGCTGTTAATCACTTATCCGAGCTGTAAAAATGACTTTGCCCAACAATTGTAATGACTTTGCCCAACAATTGTAATGACTTTGCCGACCACTGTTAATCACTTATCCTACCTCTAAAAATGACTTTGCCCAACAATTGTAGTGACTTTGCCAACAACTATTAATCACTAATCCGACCACTAAAAATTACTTTGCCTAACAATTGTAATGACTTTGCCAACCACTGTTAATCACTTTTCCAACCCTTAAAAAAGATTTTGCCCAACAATTGTAATGACTTTGCCAACAACTGTTAATCAATTATCCGACCTCTAAAAATGACTTTGCCCGACCATTGTAATGTTTTTGCCCAACTATTGAATTGACTTTGCCAACCCCTAAAAAAGATTTTGCCCAACAATTGTAATGACTTTGACAAACAATTGTAATGACTTTGCCAACCACTGGTAATGACTTTGCCAACAACTGTTAATCAATTATCCGAGCTCTAAAAATGACTTTGCCCAACAATTGTAATGACTTTGCCCAACAATTGTAATGACTTTGCCGACCAGTGTTAATCACTTATCCTACCTCTAAAAATGACTTTGCCCAACAATTGTAATGACTTTGACAAACAAATTGTAATGACTTTGCCAACCACTGGTAATGACTTTGCCAACAACTGTTAATCAATTATCCGACCTCTAAAAATGACTTTGCCCAACCATTGTAATGTTTTTGCCCAACTATTGAAATGACTTTGCCAACCCCTAAAAAAGATTTTGCCCAACAATTGTAATGACTTTGACAAACAATTGTAATGACTTTTCCAACCACTGGTAATGACTTTGCCAACAACTGTTAATCAATTATCCGAGCTCTAAAAATGACTTTGCCCAACAATTGTAATGACTTTGCCCAACGATTGTAATGACTTTGCCGACCACTGTTAATCACTTATCCTCCCTCTAAAAATGACTTTGCCCAACAATTGGAGTGACTTTGCCAACTACTGTTAATCACTTATCCGACCACTAAAAATGACTTTGCCCAACAATTGTAATGACTTTGCCAACTACTGTTAATCACTAATCCGACAACTAAAAATTACTTTGCCTAACAATTGTAATGACTTTGCCAACCACTGTTAATCACTTTTCCAACCCCTAAAAAAGATTTTGCCCAATAATTGTAATGACTTTGACAACAACTATTAATCACTAATCCGACAACTAAAAATTACTTTGCCTGACAATTGTAATGACTTTGCCAACCACTGTTAATCACTTTTCCAACCCCTAAAAAAGATTTTGCCCAACAATTGTAATGACTTTGACAAACAATTGTAATGACTTTGCCAACCACTGGTAATGACTTTGCCAACAACTGTTAATCAATTATCCGACCTCTAAAAATGACTTTGACCAACCATTGTAATGTTTTTGCCCAACTATTGAAATGACTTTGCCAACCACTGTTAATCACTTATCCGACCTCTAAAAATGACTTTGCCCAACAATTGTAATGACTTTGACAACTACTGTTAATCACTTATCCGACCTCTAAAAATGACTTTGCCAACCACTGGTTATTACTTTGCCAACCGCTGTTAATCACTTATCCGACCTCTAAAAATGACTTTGCCCAACAATTGTAGTGACTTTGCCAACTACTGTTAATCACTTATCCGACATCTAAAAATGACTTTGCCCAACAATTGTAGTGACTTTGCCAACTACTGTTAATCACTTATCCGACCTCTAAAAATGACTTTGCCCAACAATTGTAATGACTTTGCCAACTCCTCTTAATCACTTATCCGACCTCTAAAAATTACTTTGCCTAACAATTGTAATGACTTTGCCGACCACTGTTAATCACTTTACCAACCCCTAAAAAAGACTTTGCCCAACAATTGAAATGACTTTGACAAACAATTGAAATGACTTTGCCAACCACTGTTAATCACTTATCCGACCTCTAAAAATGACTTGTCCAAACAATTGTAATGACTTTGCCAACCACTGGTAATGACTTTGCCAACAACTGTTAATCAATTATCCGACCTCTAAAAATGACTTTGCCCATTAATTCTAATGTTTTTGCCGAAATATTGTAATGACTTTGCCAACCACTGCTAATCACTTATTAGAGCTCTAAAAATGACTTTGCCCAACCACTGGTAATGACTTTGCCCTCCACTGTTAATCACTTACCCGACATCTAAAAATGACTTTGCCCAACAATTGTAATGACTTTGACAACCACTGTTTATCACTTATCCGACCTCTAAAAATGACTTTGCCCAACAATTGTAATTACTTTGCAAACTCCTGTTAATCACTTATCCGACCTCTAAAATCGAATTTGCCCAACAATAGTAATGACTTTGCCAACAACTATTAATCACTAATCCGACCACTAAAAATTACTTTGCTTAACAATTGTAATGACTTTGCCAACCACTGCTAATCACTTTTCCAACCCCTCAAAAAGACTTTGCCCAACAATTTTAATGACTTTGAAAAACAATTGTAATGACTTTGCCAACCACTGGTAATGACTTATCCGACCTCTAAAATGACTTTGCCCAACAATTGTAATGACTTTGACAACTACTGTTAATCACTTATCCGACCTCTAAAAATGACTGTGCCAACTACTGGTAATTACTTTGCCAACCGCTGTTAATCACTTATCCGACCTCTAAAAATGACTTTGCCCAACAATAGTAGTGACTTTGCCAACTACTGTTAATCACTTATCCGACCACTAAAAATGACTTCGCCCAACAATTGTAATGACTTTGCCAACTACTGTTAATCACTTATCCGACCTCTAAAATCGAATTTGCCCAACAATAGTAATGACTTTGCCAACAACTATTAATCACTAATCCGACCACTAAAAATTACTTTGCCTAACAATTGTAATGACTTTGCCAACCACTGTTAATCACTTTTCCAACCCCTCAAAAAGACTTTGCCCAACAATTTTAATGACTTTGAAAAACAATTGTAATGACTTTGCCAACCACTGGTAATGACTTATCCGACCTCTAAAAATGACTTTGCCCAACAATTGTAATGACTTTGACAACTACTGTTAATCATTTATCCGACCTCTAAAAATGACTTTGCCAACTACTGGTAATTACTTTGCCAACCGCTGTTAAACACTTATCCGACCTCTAAAAATGACTTTGCCCAACAATTGTAGTGACTTTGCCAACTACTGTTAATCACTTATCCGACCACTAAAAATGACTTTGCCCAACAATTGTAATGACTTTGCCAACTACTGTTAATAACTTATCCGACCTCTAAAATCGAATTTGCCCAACAATAGTAATGACTTTGCCAACAACTATTAATCACTAATCCGACCACTAAAAATTACTTTGCCTAACAATTGTAATGACTTTGCCAACCACTGTTAATCACTTTTCCAACCCCTAAAAAAGATTTTGCCCAACAATTGTAATGACTTTGACAAACAATTGTAATGACTTTGCAAACCACTGGTAATGACTTTGCCAACAACTGTAAATCAATTATCCGAGCTCTAAAAATGACTTTGCCCAACAATTGTAATGACTTTGCCCAGCAATAGTAATGACTTTGCCGACCACTGTTAATCACTTATCCGACCTCTAAAAATGACTTTGCCCAACAATTGTAATTACTTTGCAAACTCCTGTTAATCACTTATCCGACCTCTAAAAATGACTTTACCAACCACTGGTAATTACTTTGCCAACCGCTGTTAATCACTTATCCGAGCTCTAAAAATGACTTTGCCCAACAATTGTAATGACTTTGCCCAACAATTGTAATGACTTTGCCGACCACTGTTAATCACTTATCCAACCTCTAAAAATGACTTTGCCCAACAATTGTAGTGACTTTGCCAACTACTGTTAATCACTTATCCGACCACTAAAAATGACTTTGCCCAACAATTGTAATGACTTTGCCAACTACTGTTAATCACTTATCCGACCTCTAAAATCGAATTTGCCCAACAATAGTAATGACTTTCCTAACAACTATTAATCACTAATCCGACCACTAAAAATTACTTTGCCTAACAATTGTAATGACTTTGCCAACCACTGTTAATCACTTTTCCAACCCCTAAAAAAGATTCTGCCCAACAATTGTAATGACTTTGCCAACAACTGTTTATCAATTATCCGACCTCTAAAAATGACTTTGCCCAACCATTGTAATGTTTTTGCCCAACTATTGAATTGACTTTGCCAACCCCTAAAAAAGATTTTGCCCAACAATTGTAATGACTTTGACAAACAATTGTAATGACTTTGCCAACCACTGGTAATGACTTTGCCAACAACTGTTAATCAATTATCCGAGCTCTAAAAATGACTTTGCCCAACAATTGTAATGACTTTGCCCAACAATTGTAATGACTTTGCCGACCACTGTTAATCACTTATCCTACCTCTAAAAATGACATTGCCCAACAATTGTAGTGACTTTGCCAACTACTGTTAATCACTTATCCGACCACTAAAAATGACTTTGCCCAACAATTGTAATGACTTTGCCAACTACTGTTAATCACTTATCCGACCTCTAAAATCGAATTTGCCCAACAATAGTAATGACTTTGCCAACAACTATTAATCACTAATCCGACCACTAAAAATTACTTTGCCTAACAATTGTAATGACTTTGCCAACCACTGTTAATCACTTTTCCAACCCCTAAAAAAGATTTTGCCCAACAATTGTAATGACTTTGACAAACAATTGTAATGACTTTGCCAACCACTGGTAATGACTTTGCCAACAACTGTTAATCAATTATCCGACCTCTAAAAATGACTTTGCCCAACCATTGTAATGTTTTTGCCCAACTATTGAAATGACTTTGCCAACCCCTAAAAAAGATTTTGCCCAACAATTGTAATGACTTTGACAAACAATTGTAATGACTTTGCCAACCACTGGTAATGACTTTGCCAACAACTGTTAATCAATTATCCGAGCTCTAAAAATGACTTTGCCCAACAATTGTAATGACTTTGCCCAACAATTGTAATGACTTTGCCGACCACTGTTAATCACTTATCCTACCTCTAAAAATGACTTTGCCCAACAATTGTAGTGACTTTGCTAACTACTGTTAATCACTTATCCGACCACTAAAAATGACTTTGCCCAACAATTGTAATGACTTTGCCAACTACTGTTAATCACTTATCCGACCTCTAAAATCGAATTTGCCCAACAATAGTAATGACTTTGCCAACAACTATTAATCACTAATCCGACAACTAAAAATTACTTTGCCTAACAATTGTAATGACTTTGCCAACCACTGTTAATCACTTTTCCAACCCCTAAAAAAGATTTTGCCCAACAATTGTAATGACTTTGACAAACAATTGTAATGACTTTGCCAACCACTGGTAATGACTTTGCCAACAACTGTTAATCAATTATCCGACCTCTAAAAATGACTTTGCCCAACCATTGTAATGTTTTTGCCCAACTATTGAAATGACTTTGCCAACCACTGTTAATCACTTATCCGACCTCTAAAAATGACTTTGCCCAACAATTGTAATGACTTTGACAACTACTGTTAATCACTTATCCGACCTCTAAAAATGACTTTGCCAACCACTGGTTATTACTTTGCCAACCGCTGTTAATCACTTATCCGACCTCTAAAAATGACTTTGCCCAACAATTGTAGTGACTTTGCCAACTACTATTAATCACTTATCCGACATCTAAAAATGACTTTGCCCAACAATTGTAGTGACTTTGCCAACTACTGTTAATCACTTATCCGACCTCTAAAAATGACTTTGCCCAACAATTGTAATGACTTTGCCAACTCCTGTTAATCACTTATCCGACCTCTAAAAATTACTTTGCCTAACAATTGTAATGACTTTGCCGACCACTGTTAATCACTTTACCAACCCCTAAAAAAGACTTTGCCCAACAATTGAAATGACTTTGACAAACAATTGTAATGACTTTGCCAACCACTGGGAATGACTTTGCCAACAACTGTTAATAAATTATCCGACCTCTAAAAATGACTTTGCCCAACAATTGTAATGTTTTTGCCCAACTTTTGAAATGACTTTGCCAACAACTGTTAATCACTTACCCGACCTCTAAAAATGACTTTGCCCAACAATTGTTATGACTTTGACAACTACTGTTAATCACTTATCCGACCTCTAAAAATGACTTTGCCAACCACTGGTAATTACTTTGCCAAACGCTGTTAATCACTTATCCGACCTCTAAAAATTACTTTGCCTAACAATTGTAATGACTTTGCCAACCACTGTTAATCACTTTTCCAACCCCTAAAAAAGATTTTGCCCAACAATTGTAATGACTTTCACAAACAATTGTAATGACTTTGCCAACCACTGGTAATGACTTTGCCAACAACTGTTAATCAATTATCCGACCTCTAAAAATGACTTTGCCCAACCATTGTAATGTTTTTGCCCAACTATTGAAATGACTTTGCCAACCACTGTTAATCACTTATCCGACCTCTAAAAATGACTTTGCCCAACAATTGTAATGACTTTGACAACTACTGTTAATCACTTATCCGACCTCTAATAATGACTTTGCCAACCACTGGTTATTACTTTGCCAACCGATGTTAATCACTTATCTGACCTCTAAAAATGACTTTGCCCAACAATTGTAGTGACTTTGCCAACTACTGTTAATCACTTATCCGACATCTAAAAATGACTTTGCCCAACAATTGTAGTGACTTTGCCAACTACTGTTAATCACTTATCCGACCTCTAAAAATGACTTTGCCCAACAATTGTAATGACTTTGCCAACTCCTGTTAATCTTTTATCCGACCTCTAAAAATTACTTTGCCTAACAATTGTAATGACTTTGCCGACAACTGTTAATCACTTTACCAACCCCTAAAAAAGACTTTGCCCAACAATTGAAATGACTTTGACAAACAATTGTAATGACTTTGCCAACCACTGGGAATGACTTTGCCAACAACTGTTAATCACTTTACCAACCCCTAAAAAAGACTTTGCCCAACAATTGAAATGACTTTGACAAACAATTGTAATGACTTTGCCAACCACTGGGAATGACTTTGCCAACAACTGTTAATCACTTTACCAACCCCTAAAAAAGACTTTGCCCAACAATTGAAATGACTTTGACAAACAATTGTAATGACTTTGCCAACCACTGGGAATGACTTTGCCAACAACTGTTAATAAATTATCCGACCTCTAAAAATGACTTTGCCCAACAATTGTAATGACTTTGACAACTACTGTTAATCACTTATCCGACCTCTAAAAATGACTTTGCCAACCACTGGTAATTACTTTGCCAAACGCTGTTAATCACTTATCCGACCTCTAAAAATGACTTTGCCCAACAATTGTAGTGACTTTGCCAACTACTGTTAATCACCTATCCGACCTCTAAAAATGACTTTGCCCAACAATTGTAATGACTTTGCCAACCACTGTTAATCACTTATCCGACCTCTAAAAATGACTTTGCCAACCACTGGTAATGACTTTGCCAACCACTGTTAATTGCTTATCTTACATCTAAAAATGACTTTACCCAACAATTTGATGACTTTGCCAACCACTATTAATTACTTATCCGACCTCTAAAAATGACTTTGCCCAACAATTGTAATGACTTTGCCAACCGCTGTTAATCACTTATCCGACCTCTAAAAATGACTTTGCCCAACAATTGTAATGACTTTGCCAACTACTGTTAATCACTTATCCGACCTCTAAAAATGACTTTGCCCAACAATAGTAATGACTTTGCCAAACACTGTTAATCAATTATCCGACCTCTAAAAATGACTTTGCCAACCACTGTTAATCACTTATCCGACCACAAAAAATGACTTTGCCCAACAATTGTAATGACTTTTCCAACCACTGTTAATCACTAATCTGACCACTTAAAATGACTTTGCCCAACAATTGTAACGATTTTGCCAACCACAGTTAATCACTTATACGACCGCTAAAAATGACTTTGCCCAACAATTGTAATGACTTTGACAACTACTGTTAATCACTTATCCGACCTCTAAAAATGACTTTGCCAACCACTGGTTATTACTTTGCCTACCGCTGTTAATCACTTATCCGACCTCTAAAAATGACTTTGCCCAACAATTGTAGTGACTTTGCCAACTACTGTTAATCACTTATCCGACATCTAAAAATGACTTTGCCCAACAATTGTAGTGACTTTGCCAACTACTGTTAATCACTTATCCGACCTCTAAAAATGACTTTGCCCAACAATTGTAATGACTTTGCCAACTCCTGTTAATCACTTATCCGACCTCTAAAAATTACTTGGCCTAACAATTGTAATGACTTTGCCGACCACTGTTAATCACTTTACCAACCCCTAAAAAAGACTTTGCCCAACAATTGAAATGACTTTGACAAACAATTGTAATGACTTTGCCAACCACTGGGAATGACTTTGCCAACAACTGTTAATAAATTATCCGACCTCTAAAAATGACTTTGCCCAACAATTGTAATGTTTTTGCCCAACTTTTGAAAAGACTTTGCCAACCACTGTTAATCACTTACCCGACCTCTAAAAATGACTTTGCCCAACAATTGTAATGACTTTGACAACTACTGTTAATCACTTATCCGACCTCTAAAAATGAATTTGCCAACCACTGGTAATTACTTTGCCAAACGCTGTTAATCACTTATCCGACCTCTAAAAATGACTTTGCCCAACAATTGTAGTGACTTTGCCAACTACTATTAATCACTTATCCGACCTCTAAAAATGACTTTGCCCAACAATTGTAATGACTTTGCCAACCACTGTTAATCACTTATCCGACCTCTAAAAATGACTTTGCCAACCACTGGTAATGACTTTGCCAACCACTGTTAATTGCTTATCCGACATCTAAAAATGACTTTACCCAACAATTTGATGACTTTGCCAACCACTGTTAATTACTTATCCGACCTCTAAAAATGACTTTGCCCAACAATTGTAATGACTTTGCCAACCGCTGTAAATCACTTATCCGACCTCTAAAAATGACTTTGCCCAACAATTGTAATGACTTTGCCAACTACTGTTAATCACTTATCCGACCTCTTAAAATGACTTTGCCCAACAATAGTAATGACTTTGCCAAACACTGTTAATCAATTATCCGACCTCTAAAAATGACTTTGCCAACCACTGTTAATCACTTATCCGACCACTAAAAATGACTTTGCCCAACAATTGTAATGACTTTTCCAACCACTGTTAATCACTAATTTGACCACTAAAAATGACTTTGCCCAACAATTGTAACGATTTTGCCAACCACAGTTAATCACTTATACGACCGCTAAAAATGACTTTGCCCAACAATTGTAATGACTTTGGCAAACACTGTTAATCACATATCCGAACTCTAAAAATGACTTTACCCAACAATTAAAATGACTTTGCCAACCACTGTTAATCACTTATCTGACCTCTAAAAATGACTTTGCCCAACAATTGTAATGACTTTGCCAACCACTGTTAATCACTTATCCAACCCCTAAAAAAGACTTTGCCCAACAATAGTAATGACTTTGCAAACCACTATTATTCACTAATCCGACCACTAAAAAAGACTTTGCCCAACAATTGTAATGACTTTGCCCAACAATTGTAATGACTTTGCACAACAATTGTAATGACTTTGCCAACCACTGGTTATGACTTTGCCAACAACTGTTAATCAATTATCCGACCTCTAAAAAAGACTTTGCCCAACAATTGTAATGACTTTGCCGACCACTGGTAATGACTTCGCCAACCACTTTTAATCACTTATCCAACCCCTAAAAAAGACTTTGCCCAACAATTAAAATGACTTTGCCGACCACTGGGAATGACTTTGCCAACAACTGTTAATAAATTATCCGACCTCTAAAAATGACTTTGCCCAACAATTGTAATGTTTTTGCCCAACTTTTGAAATGACTTTTCCAACCACTGTTAATCACTTACCCGACCTCTAAAAATGACTTTGCCCAACAATTGTAATGACTTTGACAACTACTGTTAATCACTTATCCGACCTCTAAAAATGACTTTGCCAACCACTGGTAATTACTTTGCCAAACGCTGTTAATCACTTATCCGACCTCTAAAAATGACTTTGCCAACCACTGGTAATGACTTTGCCAACCACTGTTAATTGCTTATCCGACATCTAAAAATGACTTTACCCAACAATTTGATGACTTTGCCAACCACTGTTAATTACTTATCCGACCTCTAAAAATGACTTTGCCCAACAATTGTAATGACTTTGCCAACCGCTGTTAATCATTTATCCGACCTCTAAAAATGACTTTGCCCAACAATTGTAATGACTTTGCCAACTACTGTTAATCACTTATCCGACCTCTAAAAATGACTTTGCCCAACAATAGTAATGACTTTGCCAAACACTGTTAATCAATTATCCGACCTCTAAAAATGACTTTGCCAACCACTGTTAATCACTTATCCGACCACTAAAAATGACTTTGCCCAACAATTGTAATGACTTTTCCAACCACTGTTAATCACTAATTTGACCACTAAAAATGACTTTGCCCAACAATTGTAACGATTTTGCCAACCACAGTTAATCACTTATACGACCGCTAAAAATGACTTTGCCCAACAATTGTAATGACTTTGGCAAACACTGTTATTCACATATCCGAACTCTAAAAATGACTTTACCCAACAATTAAAATGACTTTGCCAACCACTGTTAATCACTTATCCGACCTCTAAAAATGACTTTGCTAACCACTGGTAATGACTTTGCTAACCACTGGTAATGACTTTGCCAACCACTGTTAATCACTTATCTGACCTCTAAAAATGACTTTGCCCAACAATTGTAATGACTTTGCCAACCACTGTTAATCACTTATCCAACCCCTAAAAAAGACTTTGCCCAACAATAGTAATGACTTTGCAAACCACTATTATTCACTAATCCGACCACTAAAAAAGACTTTGCCCAACAATTGTAATGACTTTGCCCAACAATTGTAATGACTTTGCACAACAATTGTAATGACTTTGCCAACCACTGGTTATGACTTTCCCAACAACTGATAATCAATTATCCCACCTCTAAAAAAGACTTTGCCCAACAATTGTAATGACTTTGCCGACCACTGGTAATGACTTCGCCAACCACTTTTAATCACTTATCCAACCCCTAAAAAAGACTTTGCCCAACAATTGTAATGACTTTGCCGACCACTGGTAATGACTTCGCCAACCACTGTTAATCACTTATCCGACCTCTAAATATGACTTTGCCCAAAAATTGTGATGACTTTGACAACTACTGTTAATCACTTATCCGACCTCTAAAAATGACTTCGCCAACCACTGGTAATGACATTGCCAACCACTGTTAATCACTTATCCGACCTCTAAAAATGACTTTGCCCAACAATTGTAATAATTTTGCCAACCGCTGTTAATCACTTATCCGACCTCTAAAAAAGACTTTGCCCAACAATTGTAACGACTTTGCCAACTACTGTTAATCACTTATCCGACCTCTAAAAATGACTTTGCCCAACAATTGCAATGACTTTGCCAACCACTGTCAATCATATATCCGACCTCTAAAAATGACTTTGCCCAACAATTGTAATGACTTTGCCAACCACTGTTAATCACTTATCCGACCCCTAAAAATGACTTTGCCAACCACTAGTAATGACTTTGCCAGCCACTGTTAATTGCTTATCCTACCTCTAAAAATGAATTTACCCAACAATTTAATGACCTTGCCAACCACTGTTAATCACTTATCCGACCTCTAAAAATGACTTTGCCCAACAATTGTAATGACTTTGCCAACTCCTGTTAATCACTTATCCGACCTCTAAAAATGACTTTGCCCAACAATTGAAATGACTTTGCCAACCACTGTTAATCACTTATCCGACCTCTAAAAATGACTTTGCTAACCACTGGTAATGACTTTGCCTACAACTGTTAAACAATTATCCGACCTCTAAAAATGACTTTGCCAACCACTGTTAATCACTTATCCGACCTCTAAAAATGACTATGCCCAACAATTGTAATGACTTTGACAACTACTGTTAATCACTTATCCGAACTCTAAAAATGACTTTGCCCAACAATTGTAATGACTTCTCCAACCACTGTTAATCACTTATCCGACCTCTTAAAATGACTTTGCTAACCACTGGTAATGACTTTGCCAACCACTGTTAATCACTTATCCGACCTCTAAAAATGACTTTGCCCAACAATTGTAATGACTTTGCCAACCACTGTTAATCACTTATCCGACCTCTAAAAATGACTTTGCCCAACAATTGTAATGACTTCTCCAACCACTGTTAATCACTTATCCGACCTCTTAAAATGACTTTGCTAACCACTGGTAATGACTTTGCCAACCACTGTTAATCACTTATCCGACCTCTAAAAATGACTTTGCCAACCACTGGTAATGACTTTGCCAACCACTGTTAATTGCTTATCCGACATCTAAAAATGACTTTACCCAACAATTTGATGACTTTGCCAACCACTGTTAATTACTTATCCGACCTCTAAAAATGACTTTGCCCAACAATTGTAATGACTTTGCCAGCCACTGTTAATTGCTTATCCTACCTCTAAAAATGAATTTACCCAACAATTTAATGACCTTGCCAACCACTGTTAATCACTTATCCGACCTCTAAAAATGACTTTGCCCAACAATTGTAATGACTTTGCCAACTCCTGTTAATCACTTATCCGACCTCTAAAAATGACTTTGCCCAACAATTGAAATGACTTTGCCAACCACTGTTAATCACTTATCCGACCTCTAAAAATGACTTTGCTAACCACTGGTAATGACTTTGCCTACAACTGTTAAACAATTATCCGACCTCTAAAAATGACTTTGCCAACCACTGTTAATCACTTATCCGACCTCTAAAAATGACTATGCCCAACAATTGTAATGACTTCTCCAACCACTGTTAATCACTTATCCGACCTCTTAAAATGACTTTGCTAACCACTGGTAATGACTTTGCCAACCACTGTTAATCACTTATCCGACCTCTAAAAATGACTTTGCCCAACAATTGTAATGACTTCTCCAACCACTGTTAATCACTTATCCGACCTCTTAAAATGACTTTGCTAACCACTGGTAATGACTTATCCGACCTCTAAAAATGACTTTGCTAACCACTGGTAATGACTTTGCTAACCACTGGTAATGACTTTGCCAACCACTGTTAATCACTTATCTGACCTCTAAAAATGACTTTGCCCAACAATTGTAATGACTTTGCCAACCACTGTTAATCACTTATCCAACCCCTAAAAAAAAACTTGGCCCAACAATAGTAATGACTTTGCAAACCACTATTATTCACTAATCCGACCACTAAAAAAGACTTTGCCCAACAATTGTAATGACTTTGCCCAACAATTGTAATGACTTTGCACAACAATTGTAATGACTTTGCCAACCACTGGTTATGACTTTGCCAACAACTGTTAATCAATTATCCGACCTCTAAAAAAGACTTTGCCCAACAATTGTAATGACTTTGCCGACCACTGGTAATGACTTCGCCAACCACTTTTAATCACTTATCCAACCCCTAAAAAAGACTTTGCCCAACAATTGTAATGACTTTGCCGACCACTGGGAATGACTTTGCCAACAACTGTTAATAAATTATCCGACCTCTAAAAATGACTTTGCCCAACAATTGTAATGTTTTTGCCCAACTTTTGAAATGACTTTTCCAACCACTGTTAATCACTTACCCGACCTCTAAAAATGACTTTGCCCAACAATTGTAATGACTTTGACAACTACTGTTAATCACTTATCCGACCTCTAAAAATGACTTTGCCAACCACTGGTAATTACTTTGCCAAACGCTGTTAATCACTTATCCGACCTCTAAAAATGACTTTGCCCAACAATTGTAGTGACTTTGCCAACTACTGTTAATCACTTATACGACCTCTAAAAATGACTTTGCCAACCACTGGTAATGACTTTGCCAACCACTGTTAATTGCTTATCCGACATCTAAAAATGACTTTACCCAACAATTTGATGACTTTGCCAACCACTGTTAATTACTTATCCGACCTCTAAAAATGACTTTGCCCAACAATTGTAATGACTTTGCCAACCGCTGTTAATCACTTATCCGACCTCTAAAAATGACTTTGCCCAACAATTGTAATGACTTTGCCAACTACTGTTAATCACTTATCCGACCTCTAAAAATGACTTTGCCCAACAATAGTAATGACTTTGCCAAACACTGTTAATCAATTATCCGACCTCTAAAAATGACTTTGCCAACCACTGTTAATCACTTATCCGACCACTAAAAATGACTTTGCCCAACAATTGTAATGACTTTTCCAACCACTGTTAATCACTAATTTGACCACTAAAAATGACTTTGACCAACAATTGTTACGATTTTGCCAACCACAGTTAATCACTTATACGACCGCTAAAAATGACTTTGCCCAACAATTGTAATGACTTTTGCAAACACTGTTATTCACATATCCGAACTCTAAAAATGACTTTACCCAACAATTAAAATGACTTTGCCAACCACTGTTAATCACTTATCCGACCTCTAAAAATGACTTTGCTAACCACTGGTAATGACTTTGCTAACCACTGGTAATGACTTTGCCAACCACTGTTAATCACTTATCTGACCTCTAAAAATGACTTTGCCCAACAATTGTAATGACTTTGCAAACCACTATTATTCACTAATCCGACCACTAAAAAAGACATTGCCCAACAATTGTAATGACTTTGCCCAACAATTGTAATGACTTTGCACAACAATTGTAATGACTTTGCCAACCACTGGTTATGACTTTGCCAACAACTGTTAATCAATTATCCGACCTCTAAAAAAGACTTTGCCCAACAATTGTAATGACTTTGCCGACCACTGGTAATGACTTCGCCAACCACTTTTAATCACTTATCCAACCCCTAAAAAAGACTTTGCCCAACAATTGTAATGACTTTGCCGACCACTGGTAATGACTTCGCCAACCACTGTTAATCACTTATCCGACCTCTAAATATGACTTTGCCCAAAAATTGTAATGACTTTGACAACTACTGTTAATCACTTATCCGACCTCTAAAAATGACTTCGCCAACCACTGGTAATGACATTGCCAACCACTGTTAATCACTTATCCGACCTCTAAAAATGACTTTGCCCAACAATTGTAATAATTTTGCCAACCGCTGTTAATCACTTATCCGACCTCTAAAAAAGACTTTGCCCAACAATAGTAATGACTTTGCCAAACACTGTTAATCAATTATCCGACCTCTAAAAATGACTTTGCCAACCACTGTTAATCACTTATCCGACCACTAAAAATGACTTTGCCCAACAATTGTAATGACTTTTCCAACCACTGTTAATCACTAATTTGACCACTAAAAATGACTTTGCCCAACAATTGTAACGATTTTGCCAACCACAGTTAATCACTTATACGACCGCTAAAAATGACTTTGCCCAACAATTGTAATGACTTTTGCAAACACTGTTAATCACATATCCGAACTCTAAAAATGACTTTACCCAACAATTAAAATGACTTTGCCAACCACTGTTAATCACTTATCCGACCTCTAAAAATGACTTTGCTAACCACTGGTAATGACTTTGCTAACCACTGGTAATGACTTTGCCAACCACTGTTAATCAATTATCCGACCTCTAAAAATGACTTTGCCAACCACTGTTAATCACTTATCCGACCACTAAAAATGACTTTGCCCAACAATTGTAATGACTTTTCCAACCACTGTTAATCACTAATTTGACCACTAAAAATGACTTTGCCCAACAATTGTAACGATTTTGCCAACCACAGTTAATCACTTATACGACCGCTAAAAATGACTTTGCCCAACAATTGTAATGACTTTTGCAAACACTGTTAATCACATATCCGAACTCTAAAAATGACTTTACCCAACAATTAAAATGACTTTGCCAACCACTGTTAATCACTTATCCGACCTCTAAAAATGACTTGCTAACCACTGGTAATGACTTTGCTAACCACTGGTAATGACTTTGCCAACCACTGTTAATCACTTATCTGACCTCTAAAAATGACTTTGCCCAACAATTGTAATGACTTTGCCAACCACTGTTAATCACTTATCCAACCCCTAAAAAAGACTTTGCCCAACAATAGTAATGACTTTGCAAACCACTATTATTCACTAATCCGACCACAAAAAAGACTTTGCCCAACAATTGTAATGACTTTGCCCAACAATTGTAATGACTTTGCACAACAATTGTAATGACTTTGCCAACCACTGGTTTTGACTTTGCCAACAACTGTTAATCAATTATCCGACCTCTAAAAAAGACTTTGCCCAACAATTGTAATGACTTTGCCGACCACTGGTAATGACTTCGCCAACCACTTTTAATCACTTATCCAACCCCTAAAAAAGACTTTGCCCAACAATTGTAATGACTTTGCCGACCACTGGTAATGACTTCGCCAACCACTGTTAATCACTTATCCGACCTCTAAATATGACTTTGCCCAAAAATTGTAATGACTTTGACAACTACTGTTAATCACTTATCCGACCTCTAAAAATGACTTCGCCAACCACTGGTAATGACATTGCCAACCACTGTTAATCACTTATCCGACCTCTAAAAATGACTTTGCCCAACAATTGTAATAATTTTGCCAACCGCTGTTAATCACTTATCCGACCTCTAAAAAAGACTTTGCCCAACAATTGTAACGACTTTGCCAACTACTGTTAATCACTTATCCGACCTCTAAAAATGACTTTTCCCAACAATTGCAATGACTTTGCCAACCACTGTCAATCATATATCCGACCTCTAAAAATGACTTTGCCCAACAATTGTAATGACTTTGCCAACCACTGTTAATCACTTATCCGACCTCTAAAAATGACTTTGCCCAACAATTGTAATGACTTTGCCGACCACTGGTAATGACTTCGCCTACCACTTTTAATCACTTATCCAACCCCTAAAAAAGACTTTGCCCAACAATTGTAATGACTTTGCCGACCACTGGTAATGACTTCGCCAACCACTGTTAATCACTTATCCGACCTCTAAATATGACTTTGCCCAAAAATTGTAATGACTTTGACAACTACTGTTAATCACTTATCCGACCTCTAAAAATGACTTCGCCAACCACTGGTAATGACATTGCCAACCACTGTTAATCACTTATCCGACCTCTAAAAATGACTTTGCCCAACAATTGTAATAATTTTGCCAACCGCTGTTAATCACTTATCCGACCTCTAAAAAAGACTTTGCCCAACAATTGTAATAATTTTGCCAACCGCTGTTAATCACTTATCCGACCTCTAAAAAAGACTTTGCCCAACAATAGTAATGACTTTGCCAAACACTGTTAATCAATTATCCGACCTCTAAAAATGACTTTGCCAACCACTGTTAATCACTTATCCGACCACTAAAAATGACTTTGCCCAACAATTGTAATGACTTTTCCAACCACTGTTAATCACTAATTTGACCACTAAAAATGACTTTGCCCAACAATTGTAACGATTTTGCCAACCACAGTTAATCACTTATACGACCGCTAAAAATGACTTTGCCCAACAATTGTAATGACTTTGGCAAACACTGTTAATCACATATCCGAACTCTAAAAATGACTTTACCCAACAATTAAAATGACTTTGCCAACCACTGTTAATCACTTATCCGACCTCTAAAAATGACTTTGCTAACCACTGGTAATGACTTTGCTAACCACTGGTAATGACTTTGCCAACCACTGTTAATCACTTATCTGACCTCTAAAAATGACTTTGCCCAACAATTGTAATGACTTTGCCAACCACTGTTAATCACTTATCCAACCCCTAAAAAAGACTTTGCCCAACAATAGTAATGACTTTGCAAACCACTATTATTCACTAATCCGACCACAAAAAAGACTTTGCCCAACAATTGTAATGACTTTGCCCAACAATTGTAATGACTTTGCACAACAATTGTAATGACTTTGCCAACCACTGGTTATGACTTTGCCAACAACTGTTAATCAATTATCCGACCTCTAAAAAAGACTTTGCCCAACAATTGTAATGACTTTGCCGACCACTGGTAATGACTTCGCCAACCACTTTTAATCACTTATCCAACCCCTAAAAAAGACTTTGCCCAACAATTGTAATGACTTTGCCGACCACTGGTAATGACTTCGCCAACCACTGTTAATCACTTATCCGACCTCTAAATATGACTTTGCCCAAAAATTGTAATGACTTTGACAACTACTGTTAATCACTTATCCGACCTCTAAAAATGACTTCGCCAACCACTGGTAATGACATTGCCAACCACTGTTAATCACTTATCCGACCTCTAAAAATGACTTTGCCCAACAATTGTAATAATTTTGCCAACCGCTGTTAATCACTTATCCGACCTCTAAAAAAGACTTTGCCCAACAATTGTAACGACTTTGCCAACTACTGTTAATCACTTATCCGACCTCTAAAAATGACTTTTCCCAACAATTGCAATGACTTTGCCAACCACTGTCAATCATATATCCGACCTCTAAAAATGACTTTGCCCAACAATTGTAATGACTTTGCCAACCACTGTTAATCACTTATCCGACCTCTAAAAATGACTTTGCCAACCACTAGTAATGACTTTCCAGCCACTGTTAATTGCTTATCCTACCTCTAAAAATGAATTTACCCAACAATTTAATGACCTTGCCAACCACTGTAAATCACTTATCCGACCTCTAAAAATGACTTTGCCCAACAATTGTAATGACTTTGCCAACTCCTGTTAATCACTTATCCGACCTCTAAAAATGACTTTGCCCAACAATTGAAATGACTTTGCCAACCACTGTTAATCACTTATCCGACCTCTAAAAATGACTTTGCTAACCACTGGTAATGACTTTGCCTACAACTGTTAAACAATTATCCGACCTCTAAAAATGACTTTGCCAACCACTGTTAATCACTTATCCGACCTGTAAAAATGACTATGCCCAACAATTGTAATGACTTTGACAACTACTGTTAATCACTTATCCGAACTCTAAAAATGACTTTGCCCAACAATTGTAATGACTTCTCCAACCACTGTTAATCACTTATCCGACCTCTTAAAATGACTTTGCTTACCACTGGTAATGACTTTGCCAACCACTGTTAATCACTTATCCGACCTCTAAAAATGACTTTGCCCAACAATTGTAATGACTTTGCCAACCACTGTTAATCACTTATCCGACCTCTAAAAATGACTTTGCCCAACAATTGTAATGACTTCTCCAACCACTGTTAATCACTTATCCGACCTCTTAAAATGACTTTGCTAACCACTGGTAATGACTTTGCCAACCACTGTTAATCACTTATCCGACCTCTAAAAATGACTTTGCCCAACAATTGAAATGACTTTGCAAACCACTGTTAATCACTTATCCGACCTCTAAAAATGACTTTGCTAACCACTGGTAATGACTTTGCCTACAACTGTTAAACAATTATCCGACCTCTAAAAATGACTATGCCCAACAATTGTAATGACTTTGACAACTACTGTTAATCACTTATCCGACCTCTTAAAATGACTTTGCCCAACAATTGAAATGACTTTGCCAACCACTGTTAATCACTTATCCGACCTCTAAAAATGACTTTGCTAACCACTGGTAATGACTTTGCCAACCACTGTTAATCACTTATCCGACCTCTAAAAATGACTATGCCCAACAATTGTAATGACTTTGACAACTACTGTTAATCACTTATCCGACCTCTTAAAATGACTTTGCCCAACAATTGTAATGACTTCTCCAACCACTGTTAATCACTTATCCGACCTCTTAAAATGACTTTGCCCAACAATTGAAATGACTTTGCCAACCACTGTTAATCACTTATCCGACCTCTAAAAATGACTTTGCTAACCACTGGTAATGACTTTGCCAACCACTGTTAATCACTTATCCGACCTCTAAAAATGACTATGCCCAACAATTGTAATGACTTTGACAACTACTGTTAATCACTTATCCGACCTCTTAAAATGACTTTGCCCAACAATTGTAATGACTTCTCCAACCACTGTTAATCACTTATCCGACCTCTTAAAATGACTTTGCTAACCACTGGTAATGACTTTGCCAACCACTGTTAATCACTTATCCGACCTCTAAAAATGACTTTGCCCAACAATTGTAATGACTTTGCCAACCACTGTTAATCACTTATCCGACCTCTAAAATGACTTTGCCAACCACTGGTAATGACTTTGCCAACCACTGTTAATCACTTATCCGACCTCTCAAAAATACTTTACCCAACAATTTAATGAATTTGCCAACCACTGTTAATTGCTTATCCGACCTCTCAAAAATACTTAACCCAACAATTTAATGAATTTGCCAACCACTGTTAATCACTTATCCGACCTCTAAAAATGATTTTGCCCAACAATTGTAATGACTTTGCCAACCACTGTTTATCACTTATCCGACCTCTAAAAATGACTTTGCCAACCACTGGTAATGACTTTGCCAACCACTGTTAATCACTTATCCGACTGCTAAAAATGACTTTGCCCAACAATTGAAATGACTTTGCCAACCACTGTTAATCACTTATCCAACCCTTAAAATCGACTTTGCCCAACAATTGTAATGACTTTGCCAACCACTGTTTATCACTTATCCGACCTCTAAAAATGACTTTGCCAACCACTGGTAATGACTTTGCCAACCACTGTGAATCACTTATCCGACCGCTAAAAATGACTTTGCCCAACAATTGTAATGACTTTGACAACTACTGTTAATCACTTATCCGACCTCTTAAAATGACTTTGCCCAACAATTGTAATGACTTCTCCAACCACTGTTAATCACTTATCCGACCTCTTAAAATGACTTTGCTAACCACTGGTAATGACTTTGCCAACCACTGTTAATCACTTATCCGACCTCTAAAAATGACTTTGCCCAACAATTGTAATGACTTTGCCAACCACTGTTAATCACTTATCCGACCTCTAAAAATGACTTTGCCAACCACTGGTAATGACTTTGCCAACCACTGTTAATCACTTATCCGACCTCTCAAAAATACTTTACCCAACAATTTAATGAATTTGCCAACCACTGTTAATTGCTTATCCGACCTCTCAAAAATACTTTACCCAACAATTTAATGAATTTGCCAACCACTGTTAATCACTTATCCGACCTCTAAAAATGATTTTGCCCAACAATTGTAATGACTTTGCCAACCACTGTTTATCACTTATCCGACCTCTAAAAATGACTTTGCCAACCACTGGTAATGACTTTGCCAACCACTGTTAATCACTTATCCGACTGCTAAAAATGACTTTGCCCAACAATTGAAATGACTTTGCCAACCACTGTTAATCACTTATCCAACCCTTAAAATCGACTTTGCCCAACAATTGTAATGACTTTGCCAACCACTGTTTATCACTTATCCGACCTCTAAAAATGACTTTGCCAACCACTGGTAATGACTTTGCCAACCACTGTTAATCACTTATCCGACCGCTAAAAATGATTTTGCCCAACAATTGAAATAACTTTGCCAACCACTGTTAATCACTTATCCAACCCCTAAAAATGACTTTCCCCAACAATTGTAATGACTTTGCCAACCACTGTTAATCACTTATCCGACCTCTAAAAATGACTTTGCCCAACAATTGTAATGACTTTGCCAACAACTGTTAATCACTTATCCAACCCCTAAATAAGACTTTGCCCAACAATTGTAATGACTTTGCCCAACAATTGTAATGACTTTGCCAACCACTGGTAATGACTTTGCCAACAACTGTTAATCAATTATCCGACCTCTAAAAATGACTTTGCCCAACAATTGTTAAGTTTTTGCCCAACTATTGTTAATCACTTATCCGACCTCTAAAAATGACTTTGCCCAACAATTGTAATGACTTTGCCAACCACTGTTAATCACTTATCCGACCTCTAAAATCGAATTTGCCCAACAATTGCAATGACTTTGCCAACCATTGTTAATCACTTATGCGACCGATAAAAATGACTTTGCCCAACAATTGAAATGACTTTGCCAATCACTGTTAATCACTTATCCAACCCCTAAAAATGACTTTGCCCAACATTTGTAATGACTTTGCCAACAACTGTTAATCAATTATCCGACCTCTAAAAATGACTTTGCCCAACAATTGTAAAGTTTTTGCCCAACTATTGTAATGACTTTGCCAACCACTGTTAATCACTTATCCGACCTCTAAAAATGACTTTGCCCAACAATTGTAATGACTTTGACAACTACTGTTAATCACTTATCCGACCTCTAAAAATGACTTTGCCCACCAATTGTAATGACTTTGCCAACCACAGTTAATCACTTATCCGACCTCTAAAATCGAATTTGCCCAACAATTGCAATGACTTTGCCAACAATTGTTAATCACTAATGCGACCGCTAAAAATGACTTTGCCCAACAATTGAAATGACTTTGCCAATCACTGTTAATCACTTATCCAACCCCTAAAAATGACTTTGCCCAACATTTGTAATGAATTTGCCAACCAATGTTAATCACTTATCCGACCGCTAAAAATGACTTTGCCCAACAATTGTAACGACTTTGCCCAACAATTGTAATAACTTTGCCAACCACTGTTAATCACTTATCCGACCTCTAAAAATGACTTTGCCTAACAATTGTAATGACTTTGCCAGACACTGTTAATCACTTATCCGACCTCTTTAAATGACTTTGCCAACCACTGGTAATGACTTTGCCAACCACTGTTAATCACTTATCCGACCTCTAAAAATGACTTTGCCAAACAATTGTAATGAATTTGCCCGACAATTCTATTGACTTTGCCAACCACTGTTAATCACTTTGCCGACCTCTAAAAATGACTTTGCCCAACAATTGTAATGTTTTCATTTATCCGACTTCTAAAAATGACTTTGCCAACCACTGGTAATGACTTTGCCAACCACTGTTAATCACTTATCCAACCTCTAAAAATGACTGTGCCCAACAATTGTAATGTTTTCGCCAAACTATTGTAATGACTTTGCCAACCACTGTTAATCACTTATCCGACCTCTAAAAATGACTTTGCCCAACAATTGAAATGACTTTGACAACTACTATTAATCACTTATCCGACTTCTAAAAATGACTTTGCCAACCACTGGTAATGACTTTGCCAACCACTGTTAGTCACTTATCGGACCTCTAAAAATGACTTTGCCCAACAATTGTAATAATTTTGCCAACCGCTGTTAATCACTTATCCGACCTCTAAAAATGACTTTGCCCAACAATTGTAATGACTTTGCCAACCACTGTTAATCACTTATCCGACATCTAAAAATGACTTTTCCCAACAATTGTAGTGACTTTGCCAACTACTGTTAATCACTTATCCGAACTCTAAAAATGACTTTGCCCAACAATTGTAATGACTTAGCCAACCACTGTTAATCACTTATCCGATCTCTAAAAATGACTTTGCCACCCACTGTTAATCACTTATCCGACCTCTATAAAATGCATTTACCCGACAATTGTAATGACTTTGCCAACCACTGTTAATTACTTATCCGACCTCTAAAATCGAATTTGCCCAACAAATTTAATGACTTTGCCAACCACTGTTAATCACTTATCCGACCTCTAAAAACGACTTTGCCCAACAATTATTATAACTTTGCCAACCACTGTTAATTTCTTATCCGACCTCTAAAAATGACTTTGCCAACCACTGGTAATGACTTTGCTAACCACTGTTAATCACATATCCGACCTCTAAAAATGACTTTGCCAACCACTGGTAATGACTTTGCCAACCACTGTTAATCACTAATCCGACCGCTAAAAATGACTTTGCCCAACAATTGTAATGACTTTGCAAACCACTATTAATCACTTATCCGACGTCTAAAATCGAATTTGCCCAACAATTGCAATGACTTTGCCAACCATTGTTAATCACTTATGCGACCGCTAAAAATGACTTTGCCCAACAATTGAAATGACTTTGCCAATCACTGTTAATCACTTATCCAACCCCTAAAAATGACTTTGCCCAACATTTGTAATGACTTTGCCAACAACTGTTAATCAATTATCCGACCTCTAAAAATGACTTTGCCCAACAATTGTAAAGTTTTTGCCCAACTATTGTAATGACTTTGCCAACCACTGTTAATCACTTATCCGACCTCTAAAAATGACTTTGCCCAACAATTGTAACGACTTTGACAACTACTGTTAATCACTTATCCGACCTCTAAAAATGACTTTGCCCACCAATTGTAATGACTTTGCCAACCACTGTAAATCACTTATCCGACCTCTAAAATCGAATTTGCCCAACAATTGCAATGACTTTGCCAACCATTGTTAATCACTTATGCGACCGCTAAAAATGACTTTGCCCAACAATTAAAATGACTTTGCCAATCACTGTTAATCACTTATCCAACCCCTAAAAATGACTTTGCCCAACATTTGTAATGAATTTGCCAACCAATGTTAATCACTTATCCGACCGCTAAAAATGACTTTGCCCAACAATTGTAACGACCTTGCCCAACAATTGTAATAACTTTGCCAACCACTGTTAATCACTTATCCGACCTCTAAAAATGACTTTGCCTAACAATTGTAATGACTTTGCCTGACACTGTTAATCACTTATCCGACCTCTTAAAATGACTTTGCCAACCACTGGTAATGACTTTGCAAACCACTGTTAATTACTTATCGGACCTCTAAAAATGACTTTGCCCAACAATTGTAATAATTTTGCCAACCGCTGTTAATCACTTATCCGACCTCTAAAAATGACTTTGCCCAACAATTGTAATGACTTTGCCAACCACTGTTAATCACTTATCCGACATCTAAAAATGACTTTTCCCAACAATTGTAGTGACTTTGCCAACTACTGTTAATCACTTATCCGACCTCTAAAAATGACTTTGCCCAACAATTGTAATGACTTTGCCAACCACTGTTAATCACTTATCCGACATCTAAAAATGACTTTTCCCAACAATTGTAGTGACTTTGCCACCCACTGTTAATCACTTATCCGACCTCTATAAAATGCATTTACCCGACAATTGTAATGACTTTGCCAACCACTGTTAATTACTTATCCGACCTCTAAAATCGACTTTGCCCAACAAATTTAATGACTTTGCCAACCACTGTTAATCACTTATCCGACCTCTAAAAACGACTTTGCCCAACAATTATTATAACTTTGCCAACCACTGTTAATTTCTTATCCGACCTCTAAAAATGACTTTGCCCACCACTGGTAATGACTTTGCTAACCACTGTTAATCACTTATCCGACCTCTAAAAATGACTTTGCCAACCACTGGTAATGACTTTGCCAACCACTGTTAATCACTAATCCGACCGCTAAAAATGACTTTGCCCAACAAATTTAATGACTTTGCCAACCACTGTTAATCACTTATCCGACCTCTAAAATCGAATTTGCCCAACAATTGCAATGACTTTGCCAACCATTATTAATCACTTATGCGACCGCTAAAAATGACTTTGCCCAACAATTGTAATAATTTTGCCCAACAATTGTAATAACTTTGCAAACCACTGTTAATCACTTATCCGACCTCTAAAAATGACTTTGCCCAACAATTGTTATGACTTTGCCAGACACTGTTAATCACTTATCCGACCTCTTAAAATGACTTTGCCAACCACTGGTAATGACTTTGCCAACCACTGCTAATTGCTTATCCGACCTCTAAAATCGACTTTGCCCAGCAATTGTAATGACTTTGCCAAACACTGTTAATCACTTATCCGACCGCTAAAAATGACTTTGCCCAACAATTGAAATGACTTTGTAAACCACTGGTAATTACTTTGCCAACCACTGTTAATCACTTATCCGACCTCTAAGAATGATTTTGCCAACCACTGATAATCACTTATCCGACCCCTAAAAATGATTTTGCCCAACAATTGCAACGACTTTGCCCAACAATTGTAATAACTTTGCCAACCACTGTTAATCACTTATCCGACCTCTATAAAATGCATTTACCCAACAATTGTAATGACTTTGCCAACCACTGTTAATTACTTATCCGATCTCTAAAATCGACTTTGCCCAACAAATTTAATGACTTTGCCAACCACTGTTAATCACTTATCCGACCTCTAAAAACGACTTTGCCCAACAATTATTATAACTTTGCCAACCACTGTTAATTTCTTATCCGACCTCTAAAAATGACTTTGCCAACCACTGGTAATGACTTTGCCAACCACTGTTAATCACTAATCCGACCTCTAAAAATGACTTTGCCCAACAATTGAAATGACTTTGACAACTACTGTTAATAACTTATCCGACTTCTAAAAATGACTATGCCCAACAATTGTAATGTTTTCGCCCAACTATTGTAATGACTTTGCCAACCACTGGTAATGACTTTGCCAACCACTGTAAATCACTTATCGGACCTCTAAAAATGACTTTGCCTAACAATTGTAATAATTTTGCCAACCGCTGTTAATCACTTATCCGACCTCTAAAAATGACTTTGCCCAACAATTGTTATAACTTTGCCAACCACTGTAAATCACTTATCCGACATCTAAAAATGACTTTTCCCAACAATTGTAGTGACTTTGCCAACTACTGTTAATCACTTATCCGACCTCTAAAAATGACTTTGCCCAACAATTGTAATGACTTAGCCAACAACTGTTAATCACTAATACGACCTCTAAAAATGACTTTGCCCAACAATTGTAATGACTTTGCCACCCACTGTTAATCACTTATCCGACCTCTATAAAATGCATTTACCCAACTATTGTAATGACTTTGCCAACCACTGTTAATTACTTATCCGACCTCTAAAATCGACTTTGCCCAACAAATTTAATGACTTTGCCAACCACTGTTAATCACTTATCCGACCTCTAAAAACGACTTTGCCCAACAATTATTATAACTTTGCCAACCACTGTTAATTTCTTATCCGACCTCTAAAAATGACTTTGCCAACTACTGGTAATGACTTTGCCAACCACTGTTAATCACTTATCCGACCTCTAAAAATGACTTTGCCAACCACTGGTAATGACTTTGCCAACCACTGTTAATCACTAATCCGACCGCTAAAAATGACTTTGCCCAACAATTATTATAACTTTGCCAACCACTGTTAATTTCTTATCCGACCTCTAAAAATGACTTTGCCAACTACTGGTAATGACTTTGCCAACCACTGTTAATCACTTATCCGACCTCTAAAAATGACTTTGCCAACCACTGGTAATGACTTTGCCAACCACTGTTAATCACTAATCCGACCGCTAAAAATGACTTTGCCCAACAATTGAAATGACTTTGCCAACCACTGTTGATCACTTATCCAACCCCTTAAAATGACTCTGCCCAACAATTGTAATGACTTTGCAAACCACTATTAATCACTAATCCTACCTCTAAAAATCGACTTTGCCAAACAAATGTAATGACTTTGCCAACCACTGTTAATCACAAATCCGACCTCTAAAAATGACTTTGCCCAACAATTGTAACGACTTTGCCCAACAATTGTAATAACTTTGCCAACCACTGTTAATCACTTATCCGACCCATAAAAATGACTTTGCCCAACAATTGTTTTGACTTTGCCAGACACTGTTAATCACTTATCCGACCTCTTAAAATGACTTTGCCAACTACTGGTAATGACTTTGCCAACCACTGTTAATCACTTATCCGACCTCTAAAAATGACTTTGCCAACCACTGGTAATGACTTTGCCAACCACTGTTAATCACTAATCCGACCGCTAAAAATGACTTTGCCCAACAATTATTATAACTTTGCCAACCACTGTTAATTTCTTATCCGACCTCTAAAAATGACTTTGCCAACTACTGGTAATGACTTTGCCAACCACTGTTAATCACTTATCCGACCTCTAAAAATGACTTTGCCAACCACTGGTAATGACTTTGCCAACCACTGTTAATCACTAATCCGACCGCTAAAAATGACTTTGCCCAACAATTGAAATGACTTTGCCAACCACTGTTGATCACTTATCCAACCCCTTAAAATGACTCTGCCCAACAATTGTAATGACTTTGCAAACCACTATTAATCACTAATCCTACCTCTAAAAATCGACTTTGCCAAACAAATGTAATGACTTTGCCAACCACTGTTAATCACAAATCCGACCTCTAAAAATGACTTTGCCCAACAATTGTAACGACTTTGCCCAACAATTGTAATAACTTTGCCAACCACTGTTAATCACTTATCCGACCCATAAAAATGACTTTGCCCAACAATTGTTATGACTTTGCCAGACACTGTTAATCACTTATCCGACCTCTTAAAATGACTCTGCCAACCTCTGGTAATGACTTTGCCCAACAAATATGACTTTGACAACTACTGTGAATCACTTATCCGACCTCTAAAAATGACTTTGCCAACCACTGGTAATGACTTTGCCAACCACTGTTAATCACTTATCCGACCTCTAAAAATGACTGTGCCCAACAATTGTAATGTTTTCGCCCAACTATTGTAATGACTTTGCAAACCACTGGTAATGACTTTGCCAACCACTGTTAATCACTTATCGGACCTCTAAAAATGACTTTGCCTAACAATTGTAATAATTTTGCCAACCGCTGTTAATCACTTATCCGACCTCTAAAAATGACTTTGCCCAACAATTGTAATGACTTTGCCAACCACTGTCAATCACTTATCCGACATCTAAAAATGACTTTTCCCAACAATTGTAGTGACTTTGCCAACTACTGTTAATCACTTATCCGACCTCTAAAAATGACTTTGCCCAACAATTGTAATGACTTAGCCAACAACTGTTAATCACTAATCCGATCTCTAAAAATGACTTTGCACAACAATTGTAATGACTTTGCCACCCACTGTTAATCACTTATCCGACCTCTTTAAAATGCATTTACCCAACAATTGTAATGACTTTGCCAACCACTGTTAATTACTTATCTGACCTCTAAAATCGACTTTGCCCAACAAATTTAATGACTTTGCCAACCACTGTTAATCACTTATCCGACCTCTAAAAACGACTTTGCCCAACAATTATTATAACTTTGCCAACCACTGTTAATTTCTTATCCGACCTCTAAAAATGACTTTGCCAACTACTGGTAATGACTTTGCCAACCACTGTTAATCACTTATTGACCTCTAAAAATGACTTTGCCAACCACTGGTAATGACTTTGCCAACCACTGTTAATCACTAATCCGACCGCTAAAAATGACTTTGCCCAACAATTGAAATGACTTTGCCAACCACTGTTAATCACTTATCCAACCCCTTAAAATGACTCTGCCCAACAATTGTAATGACTTTGCAAACCACTATTAATCACTAATCCTACCCCTAAAAATCGACTTTGCCAAACAATTGTAACCACTTTGCCCAACAATTGTAATAACTTTGCCAACAACTGTTAATCACTTATCCGACCCATAAAAATGACTTTGCCCAACAATTGTTATGACTATGCCAGACACTGTTAATCACTTATCCGACCTCTTAAAATGACTTTGCCAACCACTGGTAATGACTTTGCCAACCACTGCTAATTGCTTATCCGACCTCTAAAAACGACTTTGCACAACAATTGTAATGACTTTGCCAACCACTTTCAATAACTAATCCGACCTCTAAAATCGACTTTGCCCAGCAATTGTAATGACTTTGCCAACCACTGTTAATCACTTATCCGACCGCTAAAAATGACTTTGCCCAACAATTGAAATGACTTTGCCAACCACTGGTAATTACTTTGCCAACCACTTTTAATCACTAATCCGACCTCTAAAATCGACTTAGCCCAGCAATTGTAATGACTTTGCCAACCACCTTTAATCACTTATCCGACCTCTAAGAATGACTTTGCCAACCACTGATAATCACTTATCCGACCCCTAAAAATGACTTTGCCCAACAATTGCAACGACTTTGCCCAACAATTGTAATAACTTTGCCAACCACTGTTAATCACTTATCCGACCTCTATAAAATGCATTTACCCAACAATTGTAATGACTTTGCCAACCACTGTTAATTACTTATCCGACCTCTAAAATCGACTTTGCCCAACAAGTTTAATGACTTTGCCAACCACTGTTAATCACTTATCCGACCGCTAAAAATGACTTTGCCCAACAATTGAAATGACTTTGCCAACCACTGGTAATTACTTTGCCAACCACTTTTAATCACTAATCCGACCTCTAAAATCGACTTAGCCCAGCAATTGTAATGACTTTGCCAACCACTGTTAATCACTTATCCGACCTCTTAGAATGACTTTGCCAACCACTGATAATCACTTATCCGACCCCTAAAAATGACTTTGCCCAACAATTGCAACGACTTTGCCCAACAATTGTAATAACTTTGCCAACCACTGTTAATCACTTATCCGACCTCTATAAAATGCATTTACCCAACAATTGTAATGACTTTGCCAACCACTGTTAATTACTTATCCGACCTCTAAAATCGACTTTGCCCAACAAGTTTAATGACTTTGCCAACCACTGTTAATCACTTATCCGACCTCTAAAAACGACTTTGCCCAACAATTATTATAACTTTGCCAACCACTGTAAATCACTTATCCGACCTCTAAAAATGACTTTGACCAACAATTGTAATGTTTTCGCCCAACTATTGTAATGACTTTGCCAACCACTGTTAATCACTTATCCGACCTCTAAAAACGACTTTGCCCAACAATTATTATAACTTTGCAAACCACTGTTAATTTCTTATCCGACCTCTAAAAATGACTTTGCCAACCACTGGTAATGACTTTGCCAACCACTGTTAATCACTTATCCGACCTCTAAAAATGACTTTTCCCAACAATTGTAGTGACTTTGCCAACTACTGTTAATCACTTATCCGACCTCTAAAAATGACTTTGCCAACCACTGGTAATGACTTTGCCAACCACTGTTTATCACTTATCCGACCTCTAAAAATGACTTTGCCCAACAATTGTAATGCCTTTGCCAACCACTGTTAATCACTTATCCGACCTCTATAAAATGCATTTACCCAACAATTGTAATGACTTTGCCAACCACTGTTAGTTACTTATCCGAACTCTAAAATCGACTTTGCCCAACAAATTTAATGACTTTGCCAACCACTGTTTATCACTTATCCGACCTCTAAAAACGACTTTGCCCAACAATTATTATAACTTTGCCAACCACTGTTAATTTCTTATCCGACCTCTAAAAATGACTTTGCCAACCACTGGAAATGACTTTGCCAACCACTGATAATCACTTATCCGACCCCTAAAAATGACTTTGCCCAACAATTGCAACGACTTTGCCCAACAATTGTAATAACTTTGCCAACCACTGTTAATCACTTATCCGACCTCTATAAAATGCATTTACCCAACAATTGTAATGACTTTGCCAACCACTGTTAATTACTTATCCGACCTCTAAAATCGACTTTGCCCAACAAGTTTAATGACTTTGCCAACCACTGTTAATCACTTATCCGACCGCTAAAAATGACTTTGCCCAACAATTGAAATGACTTTGCCAACCACTGGTAATTACTTTGCCAACCACTTTTAATCACTAATCCGACCTCTAAAATCGACTTAGCCCAGCAATTGTAATGACTTTGCCAACCACTGTTAATCACTTATCCGACCTCTTAGAATGACTTTGCCAACCACTGATAATCACTTATCCGACCCCTAAAAATGACTTTGCCCAACAATTGCAACGACTTTGCCCAACAATTGTAATAACTTTGCCAACCACTGTTAATCACTTATCCGACCTCTATAAAATGCATTTACCCAACAATTGTAATGACTTTGCCAACCACTGTTAATTACTTATCCGACCTCTAAAATCGACTTTGCCCAACAAGTTTAATGACTTTGCCAACCACTGTTAATCACTTATCCGACCTCTAAAAACGACTTTGCCCAACAGTTATTATAACTTTGCCAACCACTGTAAATCACTTATCCGACCTCTAAAAATGACTTTGACCAACAATTGTAATGTTTTCGCCCAACTATTGTAATGACTTTGCCAACCACTGTTAATCACTTATCCGACCTCTAAAAACGACTTTGCCCAACAATTATTATAACTTTGCAAACCACTGTTAATTTCTTACCCGACCTCTAAAAATGACTTTGCCAACCACTGGTAATGACTTTGCCAACCACTGTTAATCACTTATCCGACCTCTAAAAATGACTTTTCCCAACAATTGTAGTGACTTTGCCAACTACTGTTAATCACTTATCCGACCTCTAAAAATGACTTTGCCAACCACTGGTAATGACTTTGCCAACCACTGTTTATCACTTATCCGACCTCTAAAAATGACTTTGCCCAACAATTGTAATGCCTTTGCCAACCACTGTTAATCACTTATCCGACCTCTATAAAATGCATTTACCCAACAATTGTAATGACTTTGCCAACCACTGTTAGTTACTTATCCGAACTCTAAAATCGACTTTGCCCAACAAATTTAATGACTTTGCCAACCACTGTTTATCACTTATCCGACCTCTAAAAACGACTTTGCCCAACAATTATTATAACTTTGCCAACCACTGTTAATTTCTTATCCGACCTCTAAAAATGACTTTGCCAACCACTGGTAATGACTTTGCCAACCACTGTTAATCACTTATCCGACCTCTAAAAATGATTTTGCCCAACAATTGTAACGACTTTGCCCAACAATTGTAATAACTTTGCCAACCACTGTTAATCACTTATCCGACCTCTAAAAATGACTTTGCCCAACAATTGTTATGACTTTGCCAGACACTGTTAATCACTTATCCGACCTCTTAAAATGACTTTGCCAACCACAGGTAATGACTTTGCCAACCACTGCTAATTGCTTATCCGACCTCTAAAATCGACTTTGCCCAACAATTGAAATGACTTTGCCAACCACTGGTAATTACTTTGCCAACCACTTTTAATCACTAATCCGACCTCTAAAAGTGACTTTGCCAACTACTGGTAATGACTTTGCCAACAACTGTTAATCACTTATCCGACCTCTAAAAATGACTTTGCCAACCACTGGTAATGACTTTGCCAACCACTGTTAATCACTAATCCGACCGCTAAAAATGACTTTGCCCAACAATTGAAATGACTTTGCCAACCACTGTTAATCACTAATCCGACCTCTAAAATCGACTTAGCCCAGCAATTGTAATGACTTTGCCAACCACTGTTAATCACTTATCCGACCTCTAAGAATGACTTTGCCAACCACTGATAATCACTTATCCGACCCCTAAAAATTACTTTGCCCAACAATTGCAACGACTTTGCCCAACAATTGTAATAACTTTGCCAACCACTGTTAATCACTAATCCGACCTCTATAAAATGCATTTACCCAACAATTGTAATGACTTTGCCAACCACTGTTAATTACTTATCCGACCTCTAAAATCGACTTTGCCCAACAAATTTAATGACTTTGCCAACCACTGTTAATCACTTATCCGACCTCTAAAAACGACTTTGCCCAACAATTATTATAACTTTGCCATCCACTGTTAATTTCTTATCCGACCTCTAAAAATGACTTTGCCAACCACTGGTAATGACTTTGCCAACCACTGTAAATCACTTATCCGACCTCTAAAAATGACTTTGCCCAACAATTTAAATGACTTTGACAACTACTGTTAATCACTTATCCGACCTCTAAAAACGACTTTGCCCAACAATTATTATAACTTTGCAAACCACTGTTAATTTCTTATCCGACCTCTAAAAATGACTTTGCCAACCACTGGTAATGACTTTGCCAACCACTGTTAATCACTTATCCGACCTCTAAAAATGACTTTTCCCAACAATTGTAGTGACTTTAGCAACTACTGTTAATCACTTATCCGACCTCTAAAAATGACTTTGCCAACCACTGGTAATGACTTTGCCAACCACTGTTAATCACTTATCCGACCTCTAAAAATGACTCTGCCCAACAATTGTAATGACTTTGCCAACCACTGTTTATCACTTATCCGACCTCTAAAAACGACTTTGCCCAACAATTATTATAACTTTGCCAACCACTGTTAATTTCTTATCCGACCTCTAAAAATGACTTTGCCAACCACTGGTAATGACTTTGCCAACCACTGCTAATCACTTATCCGACCTCTAAAAATGATTTTGCCCAACAATTGTAACGACTTTGCCCAACAATTGTAATAACTTTGCCAACCACTGTTAATCACTTATCCGACCTCTAAAAATGACTTTGCCCAACAATTGTTATGACTTTGCCAGACACTGTTAATCACTTATCCGACCTCTTAAAATGACTTTGCCAACCACAGGTAATGACTTTGCCAACCACTGCTAATTGCTTATCCGACCTCTAAAAACGACTTTGCACAACAATTGTAATGACTTTGCCAATCACTTTTAATAACTAATCCGACCTCTAAAATCGACTTTGCCCAACAATTGAAATGACTTTGCCAACCACTGGTAATTACTTTGCCAACCACTTTTAATCACTAATCCGACCTCTTAAAATGACTTTGCCAACTTCTGGTAATGACTTTGCCAACCACTGTTAATCACTTATCCGACCTCTAAAAATGACTTTGCCAACCACTGGTAATGACTTTGCCAACCACTGTTAATCACTAATCCGACCGCTAAAAATGACTTTGCCCAACAATTGAAATGACTTTGCCAACCACTGTTAATCACTAATCCGACCGCTAAAAATGACTTTGCCCAACAATTGAAATGACTTTGCCAACCACTGTTAATCACTTATCCGACCTCTAAGAATGACTTTGCCAACCACTGATAATCACTTATCCGACCCCTAAAAATGACTTTGCCCAACAATTGCAACGACTTTGCCCAACAATTGTAATAACTTTGCCAACCACTGTTAATCACTTTTCCGACCTCTATAAAATGCATTTACCCAACAATTGTAATGACTTTGCCAACCACTGTTAATCACTTATCCGACCTCTAAAATGACTTTGCCCAACAATTGAAATGACTTTGACAACTACTGTTAATCACTTATCCGACCTCTAAAAACGACTTTGCCCAACAATTATTATAACTTTGCAAACCACTGTTAATTTCTTATCCGACCTCTAAAAATGACTTTTCCAACCACTGGTAATGACTTTGCCAACCACTATTAATCACTCATCCGACCTCTAAAAATGACTTTTCCCAACAATTGTAGTGACTTTGCCAACTACTGTTAATCACTTATCCGACCTCTAAAAATGACTTTGCCAACCACTGGTAATGACTTTGCCAACCACTGTTAATCACTTATCCGACCTCTAAAAATGACTTTGCCAACCACTGGTAATGACTTTGCCAACCACTGTTAATCACTTATCCGACCTCTAAAAATGATTTTGCCCAACAATTGTAACGACTTTGCCCAACAATTGTAATAACTTTGCCAACCACTGTTAATCACTTATCCGACCTCTAAAAATGACTTTGCCCAACAATTGTTATGACTTTGCCAGACACTGTTAATCACTTATCCGACCTCTTAAAATGACTTTGCCAACCACAGGTAATGACTTTGCCAACCACTGCTAATTGCTTATCCGACCTCTAAAAACGACTTTGCACAACAATTGTAATGACTTTGCCAATCACTTTTAATAACTAATCCGACCTCTAAAATCGACTTTGCCCAACAATTGAAATGACTTTGCCAACCACTGGTAATTACTTTGCCAACCACTTTTAATCACTAATCCGACCTCTAAAAATGACTTTGCCAACTACTGGTAATGACTTTGCCAACCACTGTTAATCACTTATCCGACCTCTAAAAATGACTTTGCCAACCACTGGTAATGACTTTGCCAACCACTGTTAATCACTAATCCGACCGCTAAAAATGACTTTGCCCAACAATTGAAATGACTTTGCCAACCACTGTTAATCACTAATCCGACCTCTAAAATCGACTTAGCCCAGCAATTGTAATGACTTTGTCAACCACTGTTAATCACTTATCCGACCTCTAAGAATGACTTTGCCAACCACTGATAATCACTTATCCGACCCCTAAAAATGACTTTGCCCAACAATTGCAACGACTTTGCCCAACAATTGTAATAACTTTGCCAACCACTGTTAATCACTTATCCGACCTCTATAAAATGCATTTACCCAACAATTGTAATGACTTTGCCAACCACTGTTAATTACTTATCCGACCTCTAAAATCGACTTTGCCCAACAAATTTAATGACTTTGCCAACCACTGTTAATCACTTATCCGACCTCTAAAAACGACTTTGCCCAACAATTATTATAACTTTGCCAACCACTGTTAATTTCTTATCCGACCTCTAAAAATGACTTTGCCAACCACTGGTAATGACTTTGCCAACCACTGTAAATCACTTATCCGACCTCTAAAAATGACTTTGACCAACAATTGTAATGTTTTCGCCCAACTATTGTAATGACTTTGCCAACCACTGTTAATCACTTATCCGACCTCTAAAAATGACTCTGCCCAACAATTGTAATGACTTTGCCAACCACTGTTTATCACTTATCCGACCTCTAAAAACGACTTTGCCCAACAATTATTATAACTTTGCCAACCACTGTTAATTTCTTATCCGACCTCTAAAAATGACTTTGCCAACCACTGGTAATGACTTTGCCAACCACTGTTAATCACTTATCCGACCTCTAAAAATGATTTTGCCCAACAATTGTAACGACTTTGCCCAACAATTGTAATAACTTTGCCAACCACTGTTAATCACTTATCCGACCTCTAAAAATGACTTTGCCCAACAATTGTTATGACTTTGCCAGACACTGTTAATCACTTATCCGACCTCTTAAAATGACTTTGCCAACCACAGGTAATGACTTTGCCAACCACTGCTAATTGCTTATCCGACCTCTAAAAACGACTTTGCACAACAAGTTTAATGACTTTGCCAATCACTTTTAATAACTAATCCGACCTCTAAAATCGACTTTGCCCAACAATTGAAATGACTTTGCCAACCACTGGTAATTACTTTGCCAACCACTTTTAATCACTAATCCGACCTCTAAAAATGACTTTGCCAACTACTGGTAATGACTTTGCCAACCACTGTTAATCACTTATCCGACCTCTAAAAATGACTTTGCCAACCACTGGTAATGACTTTGCCAACCACTGTTAATCACTAATCCGACCGCTAAAAATGACTTTGCCCAACAATTGAAATGACTTTGCCAACCACTGTTAATCACTAATACGACCTCTAAAATCGACTTAGCCCAGCAATTGTAATGACTTTGTCAACCACTGTTAATCACTTATCCGACCTCTAAGAATGACTTTGCCAACCACTGATAATCATTTATCCGACCCCTAAAAATGACTTTGCCCAACAATTGCAACGACTTTGCCCAACAATTGTAATGACTTTGCCAACCACTGTTTATCACTTATCCGACCTCTAAAAACGACTTTGCCCAACAATTATTATAACTTTGCCAACCACTGTTAATTTCTTATCCGACCTCTAAAAATGACTTTGCCAACCACTGGTAATGACTTTGCCAACCACTGTTAATCACTTATCCGACCTCTAAAAATGACTTTGCCCAACAATTGCAACGACTTTGCCCAACAATTGTAATAACTTTGCCAACCACTGTTAATCACTTATCCGAACTCTATAAAATGCATTTACCCAACAATTGTAATGACTTTGCCAACCACTGTTAATTACTTATCCGACCTCTAAAATCGACTTTGCCCAACAAATTTAATGACTTTGCCAACCACTGTTAATCACTTATCCGACCTCTAAAAACGACTTTGCCCAACAATTATTATAACTTTGCCAACCACTGTTAATTTCTTATCCGACCTCTAAAAATGACTTTGCCAACCACTGGTAATGACTTTGCCAACCACTGTAAATCACTTATCCGACCTCTAAAAATGACTTTGACCAACAATTGTAATGTTTTCGCCCAACTATTGTAATGACTTTGCCAACCACTGTTAATCACTTATCCGACCTCTAAAAATGACTTTGCCCAACAATTGAAATGACTTTGACAACTACTGTTAATCACTTATCCGACCTCTAAAAACGACTTTGCCCAACAATTATTATTACTTTGCCAACCACTGTTAGTTTCTTATCCGACCTCTAAAAATGACTTTGCCAACCACTGGTAATGACTTTGCCAACCACTGTAAATCACTTATCCGACCTCTAAAAATTACTTTGACCAACAATTGTAATGTTTTCGCCCAACTATTGTAATGACTTTGCCAACCACTGTTTATGACTTTGCCAACCACTGTTTATCACTAATCCGACCGCTAAAAATGACTTTGCCCAACAATTGAAATGACTTTGCCAACCACTGTAAATCACTAATCCGACCTCTAAAATCGACTTAGCCCAGCAATTGTAATGACTTTGCCAACCACTGTTAATCACTTATCCGACCTCTAAGAATGACTTTGCCAACCACTGATAATCACTTATCCGACCCCTAAAAATGACTTTGCCCAACAATTGCAACGACTTTGCCCAACAATTGTAATAACTTTGCCAACCACTGTTAATCACTTATCCGACCTCTATAAAATGCATTTACCCAACAATTGTAATGACTTTGCCAACCACTGTTAATTACTTATCCGACCTCTAAAATCGACTTTGCCCAACAAATTTAATGACTTTGCCAACCACTGTTAATCACTTATCCGACCTCTAAAAACGACTTTGCCCAACAATTATTATAACTTTGCCAACCACTGTTAATTTCTTATCCGACCTCTAAAAATGACTTTGCCAACCACTGGTAATGACTTTGCCAACCACTGTAAATCACTTATCCGACCTCTAAAAATGACTTTGACCAACAATTGTAATGTTTTCGCCCAACTATTGTAATGACTTTGCCAACCACTGTTAATCACTTATCCGACCTCTAAAAATGACTTTGCCCAACAATTGAAATGACTTTGACAACTACTGTTAATCACTTATCCGACCTCTAAAAACGACTTTGCCCAACAATTATTATAACTTTGCAAACCACTGTTAATTTCTTATCCGACCTCTAAAAATGACTTTGCCAACCACTGTTAATCACTTATCCGACCTCTAAAAATGACTTTTCCAAACAATTGTAGTGACTTTGCCAACTACTGTTAATCACTTATCCGACCTCTAAAAATGACTTTGCCAACCACTGGTAATGACTTTGCCAACCACTGTTAATCACTTATCCGACCTCTAAAAATGACTCTGCCCTACAATTGTAATGACTTTGCCAACCACTGTTAATCACTTATCCGACCTCTATAAAATGCATTTACCCAACAATTGTAATGACTTTGCCAATAACTTTTAGTTACTTATCCGACCTCTAAAATCGACTTTGCCCAACAAATTTAATGACTTTGCCAACCACTGTTAATCACTTATCCGACCTCTAAAAACGACTTTGCCCAACAATTATTATAACTTTGCCAACCACTGTTAATTTCTTATCCGACCTCTAAAAATGACTTTGCCAACCACTGGTAATGACTTTGCCAACCACTGTTAATCACTTATCCGACCTCTAAAAATGATTTTGCCCAACAATTGTAACGACTTTGCCCAACAATTGTAATAACTTTACCAACCACTGTTAATCACTTATCCGATCTCTTAAAATCGACTTTGCCCAGCAATTGTAATGACTTTGCCAACCACTGTTAATCACTTATCCGACCCCTAAAAATGACTTTGCCCAACAATTGAAATGACTTTGCCAACCACTGGTAATTACTTTGCCAACCACTTTTAATCACTAATCCGACCTCTAAAATCGACTTTGCCCAGCAATTGTAATGACTTTGCCAACCACTGTTAATCACTTATCCGACCGCTATAAATGACTTTGCCCAACAATTGTAATGACTTTGCCAATCACTGTTAATTACTTATCCGACCTCTAAAATCGACTTTGCCCAACAAATTTAATGACTTTTCCAACCACTGTTAATCACTTATCCGACCTCTAAAAACGACTTTGCCCAACAATTATTATAACTTTGCCAACCACTGTTAATTTCTTATCCGACCTCTAAAAATGACTTTGCCAACCAATGGTAATGACTTTGCCAACCACTGTTAATCACTTATCCGACCTCTAAAAATGACTTTGCCAACCACTGGTAATGACTTTGCCAACCACTGTTAATCACTAATCCGACCGCTAAAAATGACTTTGCCCAACAATTGAAATGACTTTGCCAACCACTGGTAATGACTTTGCCAACCACTGTTAATCACTAATCCGACCGCTAAAAATGACTTTGCCCAACAATTGAAATGACTTTGCCAACCACTGGTAATTACTTTGCCAACCACTTTTAATCACTAATCCTACCTCTAAAATCGAATTTGCCCAGCAATTGTAATGACTTTGCCAACCACTGTTAATCACTTATCCGACCGCTAAAAATGATTTTGCCAACCACTGGTAATTACCTTGCCAACCACTTTTAATCACTAATCCTACCTCTAAAATCGAATTTGCCCAACAATTGAAATGACTTTGCCAACCACTGTTAATCACTAATCCGACCTCTAAAATCGACTTAGCCCAGCAATTGTAATGACTTTGTCAACCACTGTTAATCACTTATCCGACCTCTAAGAATGACTTTGCCAACCACTGATAATCACTTATCCGACCCCTAAAAATGACTTTGCCCAACAATTGCAACGACTTTGCCCAACAATTGTAATAACTTTGCCAACCACTGTTAATCACTTATCCGACCTCTATAAAATGCATTTACCCAACAATTGTAATGACTTTGCCAACCACTGTTAATTACTTATCCGACCTCTAAAATCGACTTTGCCCAACAAATTTAATGACTTTGCCAACCACTGTTAATCACTTATCCGACCTCTAAAAACGACTTTGCCCAACAATTATTATAACTTTGCCAACCACTGTTAATTTCTTATCCGACCTCTAAAAATGACTTTGCCAACCACTGGTAATGACTTTGCCAACCACTGTAAATCACTTATCCGACCTCTAAAAATGACTTTGACCAACAATTGTAATGTTTTCGCCCAACTATTGTAATGACTTTGCCAACCACTGTTAATCACTTATCCGACCTCTAAAAATGACTTTGCCCAACAATTGAAATGACTTTGACAACTACTGTTAATCACTTATCCGACCTCTAAAAACGACTTTGCCCAACAATTATTATTACTTTGCCAACCACTGTTAATTTCTTATCCGACCTCTAAAAATGACTTTGCTAACCACTGGTAATGACTTTGCCAACCACTGTAAATCACTTATCCGACCTCTAAAAATGACTTTGACCAACAATTGTAATGTTTTCGCCCAACTATTGTAATGACTTTGCCAACCACTGTTAATCACTTATCCGACCTCTAAAAATGACTTTGCCCAACAATTGAAATGACTTTGACAACTAATGTTAATCACTTATCCGACCTCTAAAAACGACTTTGCCCAACAATTATTATAACTTTGCAAACCACTGTTAATTTCTTATCCGACCTCTAAAAATGACTTTGCTAACCACTGGTAATGACTTTGCCAACCACTGTTAATCACTTATCCGACCTCTAAAAATGACTTTTCCCAACAATTGTAGTGACTTTGCCAACTACTGTTAATCACTTATCCGACCTCTAAAAATGACTTTGCCAACCACTGGTAATGACTTTGCCAACCACTGTTAATCACTTATCCGACCTCTAAAAATGACTCTGCCCAACAATTGTAATGACTTTGCCAACCACTGTTAATCACTTATCCGACCTCTATAAAATGCATTTACCCAACAATTGTAATGACTTTGCAAACCACTTTTAGTTACTTATCCGACCTCTAAAATCGACTTTGCCCAACAAATTTAATGACTTTGCCAACCACTGTTAATCACTTATCCGACCTCTAAAAACGACTTTGCCCAACAATTATTATAACTTTGCCAACCACTGTTAATTTCTTATCCGACCTCTAAAAATGACTTTGCCAACCACTGGTAATGACTTTGCCAACCACTGTTAATCACTTATCCGACCTCTAAAAATGATTTTGCCCGACAATTGTAATAACTTTACCAACCACTGTTAATCACTTATCCGACCTCTAAAAATGACTTTGCCCAACAATTGTTATGACTTTGCCAGCCACTGTAAATCACTTATCCGACCTCTTAAAATCGACTTTGCCCAGCAATTGTAATGAATTTGCCAACCACTGTTAATCACTTATCCGACCGCTAAAAATGACTTTGCCCAACAATTGAAATGACTTTGCCAATCACTGTTAATTACTTATCCGACCTCTAAAATCGACTTTGCCCAACAAATTTAATGACTTTGCCAACCACTGTTAATCACTTATCCGACCTCTAAAAACGACTTTGCCCAACAATTATTATAACTTTGCCAACCACTGTTAATCACTTATCCGACCGCTATAAATGACTTTGCCCAACAATTGTAATGACTTTGCAAATCACTGTTAATTTCTTATCCGACCTCTAAAAATGACTTTGCCAACCACTGGTAATGACTTTGCCAACCACTGTTAATCACTTATCCGACCTCTAAAAATGACTTTGCCAACCACTGTTAATCACTTATCCGACCTCTAAAAATGATTTTGCCCGACAATTGTAATAACTTTACCAACCACTGTTAATCACTTATCCGACCTCTAAAAATGACTTTGCCCAACAATTGTTATGACTTTGCCAGCCACTGTAAATCACTTATCCGACCTCTTAAAATCGACTTTGCCCAGCAATTGTAATGAATTTGCCAACCACTGTTAATCACTTATCCGACCGCTAAAAATGACTTTGCCCAACAATTGAAATGACTTTGCCAATCACTGTTAATTACTTATCCGACCTCTAAAATCGACTTTGCCCAACAATTATTATAACTTTGCCAACCACTGTTAATCACTTATCCGACCGCTATAAATGACTTTGCCCAACAATTGTAATGACTTTGCAAATCACTGTTAATTTCTTATCCGACCTCTAAAAATGACTTTGCCAACCACTGGTAATGACTTTGCCAACCACTGTTAATCACTTATCCGACCTCTAAAAATGACTTTGCCAACCACTGGTAATGAGTTTGCCAACCACTGTTAATCACTAATCCGACCGCTAAAAATGACTTTGCCCAACAATTGAAATGACTTTGCCAACCACTGGTAATGACTTTGCCAACCACTGTTAATCACTAATCCGACCGCTAAAAATGACTTTGCCCAACAATTGAAATGACTTTGCCAATCACTGGTAATTACTTTGCCAACAACTTTTAATCACTAATCCTACCTCTAAAATCGAATTTGCCCAGCAATTGTAATGACTTTGCCAACCACTGTTAATCACTTATCCGACCGCTAAAAATGACTTTGCCAACCACTGGTAATTACTTTGCCAACCACTTTTAATCACTAATCCGACCTCTAAAATCGACTTTGCCCAGCAATTGTAATGACTTTGCCAACCACAGTTAATCACTTATCCGACCGCTAAAAATGACTTTGCCAACCAGTGGTAATGACTTTGCCAACCACTGTTAATCACTTATCCGACCTCTAAAAATGATTTTGCCCAACAATTGTAACGACTTTGCCCAACAATTGTAATAACTTTACCAACCACTGTTAATCACTTATCCGATCTCTTAAAATCGACTTTGCCCAGCAATTGTAATGACTTTGCCAACCACTGTTAATCACTTATCCGACCGCTAAAAATGACTTTGCCCAACAATTGAAATGACTTTGCCAACCACTGGTAATTACTTTGCCAACCACTTTTAATCACTAATCCGACCTCTAAAATCGACTTTGCCCAGCAATTGTAATGACTTTGCCAACCACTGTTAATCACTTATCCGACCGCTATGAATGACTTTGCCCAACAATTGTAATGACTTTGCCAATCACTGTTAATTACTTATCCGACCTCTAAAATCGACTTTGCCCAACAAATTTAATGACTTTGCCAACCACTGTTAATCACTTATCCGACCTCTAAAAACGACTTTGCCCAACAATTATTATAACTTTGCCAACCACTGTTAATTTCTTATCCGACCTCTAAAAATGACTTTGCCAACCACTGGTAATGACTTTGCCAACCACTGTTAATCACTTATCCGACCTCTAAAAATGACTTTGCCAACCACTGGTAATGACTTTGCCAACCACTGTTAATCACTAATCCGACCGCTAAAAATGACTTTGCCCAACAATTGAAATGACTTTGCCAACCACTGGTAATGACTTTGCCAACCACTGTTAATCACTAATCCGACCGCTAAAAATGACTTTGCCCAACAATTGAAATGACTTTGCCAACCACTGGTTATTACTTTGCCAACCACTTTTAATCACTAATCCTACCTCTAAAATCGAATTTGCCCAGCAATTGTAATGACTTTGCCAACCACTGTTAATCACTTATCCGACCGCTAAAAATGATTTTGCCAACCACTGGTAATTACTTTGCCAACCACTTTTAATCACTAATCCTACCTCTAAAATCGAATTTGCCCAACAATTGAAATGACTTTGCCAACCACTGTTAATCACTAATCCGACCTCTAAAATCGACTTAGCCCAGCAATTGTAATGACTTTGTCAACCACTGTTAATCACTTATCCGACCTCTAAGAATGACTTTGCCAACCACTGATAATCACTTATCCGACCCCTAAAAATGACTTTGCCCAACAATTGCAACGACTTTGCCCAACAATTGTAATAACTTTGCCAACCACTGTTAATCACTTATCCCACCTCTATAAAATGCATTTACCCAACAATTGTAATGACTTTGCCAACCACTGTTAATTACTTATCCGACCTCTAAAATCGACTTTGCCCAACAAATTTAATGACTTTGCCAACCACTGTTAATCACTTATCCGACCTCTAAAAACGACTATGCCCAACAATTATTATAACTTTGCCAACCACTGTTAATTTCTTATCCGACCTCTAAAAATGACTTTGCCAACCACTGGTAATGACTTTGCCAACCACTGTAAATCACTTATCCGACCTCTAAAAATGACTTTGACTAACAATTGTAATGTTTTCGCCCAACTATTGTAATGACTTTGCCAACCACTGTTAATCACTTATCCGACCTCTAAAAATGACTTTGCCCAACAATTGAAATGACTTTGACAACTACTGTTAATCACTTATCCGACCTCTAAAAACGACTTTGCCCAACAATTATTATTACTTTGCCAACCACTGTTAATTTCTTATCCGACCTCTAAAAATGACTTTGCCAACCACTGGTAATGACTTTGCCAACCACTGTAAATCACTTATCCGACCTCTAAAAATGACTTTGACCAACAATTGTAATGTTTTCGCCCAACTATTGTAATGACTTTGCCAACCACTGTTAATCACTTATCCGACCTCTAAAAATGACTTTGCCCAACAATTGAAATGACTTTGACAACTACTGTTAATCACTTATCCGACCTCTAAAAACGACTTTGCCCAACAATTATTATAACTTTGCAAACCACTGTTAATTTCTTATCCGACCTCTAAAAATGACTTTGCTAACCACTGGTAATGACTTTGCCAACCACTGTTAATCACTTATCCGACCTCTAAAAATGACTTTTCCCAACAATTGTAGTGACTTTGCCAACTACTGTTAATCACTTATCCGACCTCTAAAAATGACTTTGCCAACCACTGGTAATGACTTTGCCAACCACTGTTAATCACTTATCCGACCTCTAAAAATGACTCTGCCCAACAATTGTAATGACTTTGCCAACCACTGTTAATCACTTATCCGACCTCTATAAAATGCATTTACCCAACAATTGTAATGACTTTGCAAACCACTTTTAGTTACTTATCCGACCTCTAAAATCGACTTTGCCCAACAAATTTAATGACTTTGCCAACCACTGTTAATCACTTATCCGACCTCTAAAAACGACTTTGCCCAACAATTATTATAACTTTGCCAACCACTGTTAATTTCTTATCCGACCTCTAAAAATGACTTTGCCAACCACTGGTAATGACTTTGCCAACCACTGTTAATCACTTATCCGACCTCTAAAAATGATTTTGCCCAACAATTGTAATAACTTTACCAACCACTGTTAATCACTTATCCGACCTCTAAAAATGACTTTGCCCAACAATTGTTATGACTTTGCCAGAAACTGTAAATCACTTATCCGACCTCTTAAAATCGACTTTGCCCAGCAATTGTAATGAATTTGCCAACCACTGTTAATCACTTATCCGACCGCTAAAAATGACTTTGCCCAACAATTGAAATGACTTTGCCAACCACTGGTAATTACTTTGCCAACCACTTTTAATCACTAATCCGACCTCTAAAATCGACTTTGCCCAGCAATTGTAATGACTTTGCCAACCACTGTTAATCACTTATCCGACCGCTATAAATGACTTTGCCCAACAATTGTAATGACTTTGCCAATCACTGTTAATTACTTATCCGACCTCTAAAATCGACTTTGCCCAACAAATTTAATGACTTTGCCAACCACTGTTAATCACTTATCCGACCTCTAAAAACGACTTTGCCCAACAATTATTATAACTTTGCCAACCACTGTTAATTTCTTATCCGACCTCTAAAAATGACTTTGCCAACCACTGGTAATGACTTTGCCAACCACTGTTAATCACTTATCCGACCTCTAAAAATGACTTTGCCAACCACTGGTAAAGACTTTGCCAACCACTGTTAATCACTAATCCGACCGCTAAAAATGACTTTGCCCAACAATTGAAATGACTTTGCCAACCACTGGTAATGACTTTGCCAACCACTGTTAATCACTAATCCGACCGCTAAAAATGACTTTGCCCAACAATTGAAATGACTTTGCCAACCACTGGTAATTACTTTGCCAACCACTTTTAATCACTAATCCTACCTCTAAAATCGAATTTGCCCAGCAATTGTAATGACTTTGCCAACCACTGTTAATCACTTATCCGACCGCTAAAAATGACTTTGCCAACCACTGGTAATTACTTTGCCAACCACTTTTAATCACTAATCCGACCTCTAAAATCGACTTTGCCCAGCAATTGTAATGACTTTGCCAACCACTGTTAATCACTTATCCGACCGCTAAAAATGACTTTGCCCAACAATTGTAATGACTTTGCCAACCACTGTTAATTACTTATCCGACCTCTAAAATCGACTTTGCCCAACAAATTTAATGACTTTGCCAACCACTGTTAATCACTTATCCGACCTCTAAAAACGACTTTGCCCAACAATTATTATAACTTTGCCAACCACTGTTAATTTCTTATCCGACCTCTAAAAATGACTTTGCCAACCACTGGTAATGACTTTGCCAACCACTGTTAATCACTTATCCGACCTCTAAAAATGACTTTGCCAACCACTGGTAATGACTTTGCCAACCACTGTTAATCACTTATCCGACCGCTAAAAATGACTTTGCCCAACAATTGAAATGACTTTGCCAACCACTGGTAATGACTTTGCCAACCACTGTTAATCACTAATCCGACCGCTAAAAATGACTTTGCCCAACAATTGAAATGACTTTGCCAACCACTGGTAATTACTTTGCCAACAACTTTTAATCACTAATCCTACCTCTAAAATCGACTTTGCCCAGCAATTGTAATGACTTTGCCAACCACTGTTAATCACTTATCCGACCGCTAAAAATGACTTTGCCCAACAATCGAAATTACTTTGCCAACCACTGGTAATTACTTTGCCAACCACTTTTAATCACTAATCCTCCCTCTAAAATCGACTCTGCCCAGCAATTGAAATTACTTTGCCAACCACTGGTAATTACTTTGCCAACCACTTTTAATCACTAATCCTCCCTCTAAAATCGACTCTGCCCAGCAATTGTAATGACTTTGCCAACCACTGTTAATCACTTATCCGACCGCTAAAAATGACCTTGCCCAACAATTGAAATTACTTTGCCAACCACTGGTAATGACTTTGCCAACCACTGTTAATCACTAATCCGACCGCTAAAAATGACTTTGCCCAACAATTGAAATGACTTTGCCAACCACTGGTAATGACTTTGCCAACCACTGTTAATCACTAATCCGACCGCTAAAAATGACTTTGCCCAACAATTGAAATGACTTTGCCAACCACTGGTAATTACTTTGCCAACAACTTTTAATCACTAATCCTACCTCTAAAATCGACTTTGCCCAGCAATTGTAATGACTTTGCCAACCACTGTTAATCACTTATCCGACCGCTAAAAATGACTTTGCCCAACAATTGAAATTACTTTGCCAACCACTGGTAATTACTTTGCCAACCACTTTTAATCACTAATCCTCCCTCTAAAATCGACTCTGCCCAGCAATTGAAATTACTTTGCCAACCACTGGTAATTACTTTGCCAACCACTTTTAATCACTAATCCTCCCTCTAAAATCGACTCTGCCCAGCAATTGTAATGACTTTGCCAACCACTGTTAATCACTTATCCGACCGCTAAAAATGACTTTGCCCAACAATTGTAATGACTTTGCCAACCACTTTTAATAACTAATCCGACCTCTAAAATCGACTTTGCCCAGCAATTGTAATGACTTTGCCAACCACTGTTAATCACTTATCCGACCGCTAAAAATGACTTTTCCCAACAATTGAAATGACTTTGCCAACCACTGGTAATTACTTTGCCAACCACTGTTAATCACTTATCCGACCGCTAAAAATGACTTTGCCCAACAATTGAAATGACTTTGCCAACCACTGGTAATTACTTTGCCAACCACTTTTAATCACTAATCCTACCTCTAAAATCGAATTTGCCCAGCAATTGTAATGACTTTGCCAACCACTGTTAATCACTTATCCGACCTCTAAAATCGACTTTGCCCAGCAATTGTAATGACTTTGCCAACCACTGTTAATCACTTATCCGACCGCTAAAAATGACTTTGCCCAACAATTGTAATGACTTTGCCAACCACTGTTAATTACTTATCCGACCTCTAAAATCGACTTTGCCCAACAAATTAAATGACTTTGCCAACCACTGTTAATCACTTATCCGACCTCTAAAAACGACTTTGCCCAACAATTATTATAACTTTGCCAACCACTGTTAATTTCTTATCCGACCTCTAAAAATGACTTTGCCAACCACTGGTAATGACTTTGCCAACCACTGTTAATCACTTATCCGACCTCTAAAAATGACTTTGCCAACCACTGGTAATGACTTTGCCAACCACTGTTAATCACTAATCCGACCGCTAAAAATGACTTTGCCCAACAATTGAAATGACTTTGCCAACCACTGGTAATGACTTTGCCAACCACTGTTAATCACTAATCCGACCGCTAAAAATGACTTTGCCCAACAATTGAAATGACTTTGCCAACCACTGGTAATTACTTTGCCAACAACTTTTAATCACTAATCCTACCTCTAAAATCGACTTTGCCCAGCAATTGTAATGACTTTGCCAACCACTGTTAATCACTAATCCGACCGCTAAAAATGACTTTGCCCAACAATTGAAATTACTTTGCCAACCACTGGTAATTACTTTGCCAACCACTTTTAATCACTAATCCTCCCTCTAAAATCGACTCTGCCCAGCAATTGAAATTACTTTGCCAACCACTAGTAATTACTTTGCCAACCACTTTTAATCACTAATCCTCCCTCTAAAATCGACTCTGCCCAGCAATTGTAATGACTTTGCAAAACCACTGATAATCACTTATCCGACCCCTAAAAATGACTTTGCCCAACAATTGCAACGACTTTGCCCAACAATTGTAATAACTTTGCCAACCACTGTTAATCACTTATCCGACCTCTATAAAATGCATTTACCCAACAATTGTAATGACTTAGCCAACCACTGTTAATTACTTATCCGACCTCTAAAATCGACTTTGCCCAACAAATTTAATGACTTTGCCAACCACTGTTAATCACTTATCCGAACTCTAAAATAGACTTTGCCCAGCAATTGTAATGACTTTGCCAACCACTGTTAATCACTTATCCGACCTCTAAGAATGACTTTGCCAACCACTGATAATCACTTATCCGACCCCTAAAAATGGCTTTGCCCAACAATTGCAACGACTTTGCCCAACAATTGTAATGACTTTGCAAACCACTATTAATCACTAATCCGACCTCTAAAAATCGACTTTGCCCAGCAATTGTAATGACTTTGCCAACCACTGTTAATCACAAATCCGACCTCTAAAAATGATTTTGCCCAACAATTGTAACGACTTTGCCCAACAATTGTTATAACTTTGCCAACCACTGTTAATCACTTATCCGACCTCTAAAAATGACTTTGCCCAACAATTGTTATGACTTTGCCAGACACTGTTAATCACTTATCCGACCTCTTAAAATGACTTTGCCAACCACTGGTAATGACTTTGCCAACCACTGCTAATTGCTTATCCGACCTCTAAAAACGACTTTGCACAACAATTGTAATGACTTTGCCAACCACTTTTAATAACTAATCCGACCTCTAAAATCGACTTTGCCTAGCAATTGTAATGACTTTGCCAACCACTGTTAATCACTTATCCGACCGCTAAAAATGACTTTGCCCAACAATTGAAATGACTTTGCCAACCACTTTGAAAACGAATCCGACCTCTAAAATCGACTTTGCCCAGCAATTGTAATGACTTTGCCAACCACTGTTAATCACTTATCCGACCTCTAAGAATGACTTTGACAACCACTGATAATCACTTATCCGACCTCTAAGAATGACTTTGCCAACCACTGATCATCACTTATCCGACCTCTAAAATCGACTTTGCCCAACAAATTTAATGACTTTGCCAACCACTGTTAATCACTTATCCGACCTCTAAGAATGACTTTGCCAACCACTGATAATCACTTATCCGACCCCTAAAAATGACTTTGCCCAACAATTGCAACGACTTTGCCCAACAATTGTAATGACTTTGCAAACCACTATTAATCACTAATCCGACCTCTAAAAATCGACTTTGCCCAGCAATTGTAATGACTTTGCCAACCACTGTTAATCACAAATCCGACCTCTAAAAATGATTTTGCCCAACAATTGTAACGTTTTTGCCCAACAATTGTAATAACTTTGCCAACCACTGGTAATTACTTTGCCAACCACTTTTAATCACTAATCCGACCTCTAAAATCGACTTTGCCCAGCAATTGTAATGACTTTGCCAACCACTGTTAATCACTTATCCGACCTCTAAAAACGACTTTGCACAACAAATTTAATGACTTTGCCAACCACTGTTAATCACTTATCCGACCTCTAAGAATGACTTTGCCAACCACTGAAAATCACTTATCCGACCCCTAAAAATGACTTTGCCCAACAATTGCAACGACTTTGCCCAACAATTGTAATGACTTTGCAAACCACTATTAATCACTAATCCGACCTCTAAGAATGACTTTGCCAACCACTGATAATCACTTATCCGACCTCTAAAATCGACTTTGCCCAACAAATTTAATGACTTTAACAACCACTGATAATCACTTATCCGACCCCTAAAAATGGCTTTGCCCAACAATTGTAACGACTTTGCCCAACAATTGTAATAACTTTGCCAACCACTGGTAATTACTTTGCCAACCACTTTTAATCACTAATCCGACCTCTAAAATCGACTTTGCCCAGCAATTGTAATGACTTTGCCAACCACTGTTAATCACTTATCCGACCTCTAAGAATGACTTTGCCAACCACTGATAATCACTTATCCGACCCCTAAAAATGGCTTTGCCCAACAATTGCAACGACTTTGCCCAACAATTGTAATGACTTTGCAAACCACTATTAATCACTAATCCGACCTCTAAAAATCGACTTTGCCCAGCAATTGTAATGACTTTGCCAACCACTGTTAATCACAAATCCGACCTCTAAAAATGATTTTGCCCAACAATTGTAACGACTTTGCCCAACAATTGTTATAACTTTGCCAACCACTGTTAATCACTTATCCGACCTCTAAAAATGACTTTGCCCAACAATTGTTATGACTTTGCCAGACACTGTTAATCACTTATCCGACCTCTTAAAATGACTTTGCCAACCACTGCTAATTGCTTATCCGACCTCTGAAAACGACTTTGCACATCAATTGTAATGACTTTGCCAACCACTTTTAATAACTAATCCGACCTCTAAAATCGACTTTGCCCAGCAATTGTAATGACTTTGCCAACCACTGTTAATCACTTATCCGACCGCTAAAAATGACTTTGCCCAACAATTGAAATGACTTTGCCAACCACTGGGAATTACTTTGCCAACCACTTTTAATCACTAATCCGACCTCTAAAATCGACTTTGCCCAGCAATTGTAATGACTTTGCCAACCACTGTTAATCACTTATCCGACCTCTAAGAATGACTTTGCAAACCACTGATAATCACTTATCCGACCCCTAAAAATGACTTTGCTCAACAATTGCAACGACTTTGCCCAACAATTGTAATAACTTTGCCAACCACTGTTAATCACTTATCCGACCTCTATAAAATGCATTTACCCAACAATTGTAATGACTTTGCCAACCACTGTTAATTACTTATCCGACCTCTAAAATCGACTTTGCCCAACAAATTTAATGACTTTGCCAACCACTGTGAATCACTTATCCGACCTCTAGGAATGACTTTGCCAACCACTGATAATCACTTATCAGACCCCTAAAAATGACTTTGCCCAACAATTGCAACGACTTTGCCCAACAATTGTAATGACTTTGCAAACCACTATTAATCACTAATCCGACCTCTAAAAATCGACTTTGCCCAGCAATTGTAATGACTTTGCCAACCACTGTTAATCACAAATCCGACCTCTAAAAATGATTTTGCCCAACAATTGTAACGACTTTGCCCAACAATTGTAATAACTTTGCCAACCACTGGTAATTACTTTGCCAACCACTTTTAATCACTAATCCGACCTCTAAAATCCACTTTGCCCAGCAATTGTAATGACTTTGCCAACCACTGTTAATCACTTATCCGACCTCTAAGAATGACTTTGCCAACCACTGATAATCACTTATCCGACCCCTAAAAATGACTTTGCCCAACAATTGCAACGACTTTGCCCAACAATTGTAATAACTTTGCCAACCACTGTTAATCACTTATCCGACCTCTATAAAATGCATTTACCCAACAATTGTAATGACTTTGCCAACCACTGTTAATTACTTATCCGACCTCTAAAATCGACTTTGCCCAACAAATTTAATGACTTTGCCAACCACTGTTAATCAATTATCCGAACTCTAAAATAGACTTTGCCCAGCAATTGTAATGACTTTGCCAACCACTGTTAATCACTTATCCGACCTCAAAGAATGACTTTGCCAACCACTGATAATCACTTATCCGACCTCTAAAAATGACTTTGCCCAACAATTGCAACGACTTTGCCCAACAATTGTAATAACTTTACCAACCACTTTTAATCACTAATCAGACCTCTAAAATCGACTTTGCCCAGCAATTGTAATGACTTTGCAAACCACTGTTAATCACTTATCCGACCTCTTAAAACGACTCTGCCCAACAATTGAAATGACTTTGCCAACCACTTTTAATCACTAATCCGACCTCTAAAATAGACTTTGCCCAGCAATTGTAATGACTTTGCTAACCACAGTTAATCACTTATCCGACCTCTAAAAATGACTTTGCCAACCACTGATAATCACTTATCCGACCCCTAAAAATGACTTTGCCCAACAATTGCAACGACTTTGCCCAACAATTGTAATGACTTTGCAAACCACAATTAATCACTAATCCGACCTCTAAAAATCGACTTTGCCCAGCAATTGTAATGACTTTGCCAACCACTGTTAATCACTTATCCGACCTCTAAAAATGACTTTGCCCAACAATTGTTATGACTTTGCCAGACACTGTTAATCACTTATCCGACCTCTTAAAATGACTTTGCCAACCACTGGTAATGACTTTGCCAACCACTGCTAATTGCTTATCCGACCTCTAAAAACGACTTTGCACAACAATTGTAATGACTTTGCCAACCACTTTTAATAACTAATCCGACCTCTAAAATCGACTTTGCCCAGCAATTGTAATGACTTTGCCAACCACTGTTAATCACTTATCAGACCGCTAAAAATGACTTTGCCCAAAAATTGTAATGACTTTGCCAACCACGTTAATAACTAATCCGACCTCTAAAATCGACTTTTCCCAGCAATTGTAATGACTTTGCCAACCACTGTTAATCACTTATCCGACCGCTAAAAATGACTTTGCCCAACAATTGAAATGACTTTGCCAACCACTGGTAATTACTTTGCCAACCACTTTTAATCACTAATCCGACCTCTTAAATCGACTTTGCCCAGCAATTGTAATGACTTTGCCAACCACTGTTAATCACTTATCCGACCTCTAAGAATTACTTTGCCAACCACTGATAATCACTTATCCGACCTCTAAAAATGACTTTGCCCAACAATTGCAACGACTTTTCCCAACAATTGTAATAACTTTGCCAACCATTTTTAATCACTAATCCGACCTCTAAAATCGACTTTGCCCAGCAATTGTAATGACTTTGCAAACCACTGTTAATCACTTATCCGACCTCTTAAAACGACTCTGCCCAACAATTGAAATGACTTTGCTAACCACTGTTAATCACTTATCCGACCTCTAAAAATGACTTTGCCAACCACTGGTTATTACTTTGCCAACCACTGTTAATCACTTATCCAACCCTTAAAAATGACTTTGCCCAACAATTGAAATGACTTTGCCAACCACTGTTAATCACTTATCCTTCCTCTAAAAATGACTTTGCCCAACAATTGTAATGACTTTGCTAACCACTTTTAATCACTAATAAGACCACTAAAAATGACTTGGCCCAACAATTGTAATGACTTTGCCAACCACTGTTAATCACTAATCCGACCGCTAAAAATGACTTTGCCCAACAATTGTATTGACTTTGCCAACCACTGGTAATGACTTTGTCAACCACTGTTAATCACTTATCCGACCTCTAGAAATGACTTTGTTCAACAATTGTAATGAATTTGCTCAACAATTGTAATTACTTTGCAAACCACTGTTAATCACTTATCCGACCTCCAAAAATTACTTTGCCAGACACTGTTAATCACTTATCCGACCTCTTAAAATGACTTTGCCAACCACTGGTAATGACTTTGCCAACCACTGCTAATTGCTTATCCGACCTCTAAAAACGACTTTTCCCAGCAATTGTAATGACTTTGCCAACCACTGTTAATCACTTATCCGACCGCTAAAAATGACTTTGCCCAACAATTGAAATGACTTTGCCAACCACTGGTAATTACTTTGCCAACCACTTTTAATCACTAATCCGACCTCTAAAATCGACATTGCCCAGCAATTGTAATGACTTTGCCAACCACTGTTAATCACTTATCCGACCTCTAAGAATGACTTTGCCAACCACTGATAATCACTTATCCGACCTCTAAAAATGACTTTGCCCAACAATTGCAACGACTTTGCCCAACAATTGTAATAACTTTGCCAACCACTTTTAATCACTAATCCGACCTCTAAAATCGACTTTGCCCAGCAATTGTAATGACTTTGCAAACCACTGTTAATCACTTATCCGACCTCTTAAAACGACTCTGCCCAACAATTGTAATGACTTTGCTAACCACTGTTAATCATTTATCCGACCTCTAAAAATGACTTGCCAACCACTGGTTATTACTTTGCCAACCACTGTTAATCACTTATCCAACCCTTAAAAATAACTTTGCCCAACAATTGAAATGACTTTGACAACCACTGTTAATCACTTATCCTTCCTCTAAAAATGACTTTGCCCAACAATTGTAATGACTTTGCTAACCACTTTTAATCACTAATAAGACCACTAAAAATGACTTTGCCCAACAATTGTATTGACTTTGCAAACTACTGGTAATGACTTTGTCAACCACTGTTAATCACTTATCCGACCTCTAGAAATGACTTTGTTCAACAATTGTAAAGAATTTGCTCAACAATTGTAATTACTTTGCAAACCACTGTTAATCACTTATCCTTCCTCTAAAAATGACTTGTCCCAACAATTGTAATGACTTTGCTAACCCCTGTTAATCACTTATCCTTCCTCTAAAAATGACTTTGCCCAACAATTGTAATGACTTTGCTAACCCCTGTTAATCACTTATCCGACCTCCAAAAATTACTTTGCCAACCACTGGTTATTACTTTGCCAACCACTGTTAATCACTGATCCAACCCTTAAAAATGACTTTGCCCAACAATTTAAATGACTTTGCCAACCACTGTTAATCACTTATCCTTCCTCTAAAAATCATTTTGCCCAACAATTGTAATGACTTTGCAAACCACTGTTAATCACTTATCCGACCTCTTAAAACGACTCTGCCCAACAATTGAAATGACTTTGCCAACCACTTTTAATCACTAATCCGACCTCTAAAATAGACTTTGCCCAGCAATTGTAATGACTTTCCTAACCACTGTTAATCACTTATCCGACCTCTAAAAATGACTTTGCCAACCACTGGTTATTACTTTGCCAACCACTGTTAATCACTTATCCAACCCTTAAAAATGACTTTGCCCAACAATTGAAATGACTTTGCCAACAACTGTTAATCACTCATCCTTCCTCTAAAAATGACTTTGCCCAACAATTGTAATGACTTTGCTAACCACTTTTAAACACTAATAAGACCACTAAAAATGACTTGGCCCAACAATTGTAATGACTTTGACAAACAATGTTAATCACTAATCCGACCGCTAAAAATGACTTTGCCCAACAATGGTATTGACTTTGCCAACCACTGGTAATGACTTTGTCAAACACTGTTAATCACTTATCCGACCTCTAAAAATGACTTAGTTCAACAATTGTAATATATTTGCTCAACAATTTTAATTACTTTGCCAACCACTGTTAATCACTTATCCTTCCTCTAAAAATGACTTTGCCCAACAATTGTAATGACTTTGCTAACCACTGTTAATCACTTATCCGACCTCCAAAAATTAATTTGTCAACCACTTGTTATTACTTTGCCAACCACTGTTAATCACTTATCCAACCCTTAAAAATGACTTTGCCCAACAATTGAAATGACTTTGCCAACCACTGTTAATCACTTATCCATCCTCTAAAAATGACTTTGCCCAACAATTGTAATGACTTTGCTAACCACTTTTAATCACTAATAAGACCACTAAAAATGACTTGGCCCAACAATTGTAATGACTTTGCCAACCACTGTTAATCACTAATCCGACCGCTAAAAATGACTTTGCCCAACAATTGAATTGACTTTGCCAACCACTGGTAATGACTTTGTCAACCACTGTTAATCACTTATCCGACCTCTAAAAATGACTTTGTTCAACAATTCTAATGAATTTGCTCAACAATTGTAATGACTTTGCTAACCACTGTTAATCACTTATCCGACCTCCAAAAATTACTTTGCCAACCACTGGTTATTACTTTGCCAACCACTGTTAATCACTTATCCAACCCTTAAAAATGACTTTGCCCAACAATTGAAATGACTTTGCCAACCACTGTTAATCACTTATCCTTCCTCTAAAAATGACTTTGCTCAACAATTGTAATGACTTTGCTAACCACTTTTAATCACTAAAAAGACCACTAAAAATGACTTGGCCCAACAATTGTAATGACTTTGCCAACCACTGTTAATCACTAATCCGACCGCTAAAAATGACTTTGCCCAACAATTGTATTGACTTTGCCAACCACTGTTAATCACTTATCCGACCTCTTAAAATGACTTTGCCAACCACTGGTAATGACTTTGCCAACCACTGCTAATTGCTTATCCGACCTCTAAAAACGACTTTGCACAACAATTGTTATGACTTTGCCAACCACTTTTAATAACTAATCCGACCTCTAAAATCGACTTTGCCCAGCAATTGTAATGACTTTGCCAACCACTGTTAATCACTTATCCGACCGCTAAAAATGACTTTGCCCAACAATTGAAATGACTTTGCCAACCACTGGTAATTACTTTGCCAACCACTTTTAATCACTAATCCGACCTCTAAAATCGACTTTGCCCAGCAATTGTAATGACTTTGCCAACCACTGTTAATCACTTATCCGACCTCTAAGAATGACTTTGCCAACCACTGATAATCAATTATCCGACCCCTAAAAATAACTTTGCCCAACAATTGCAACGACTTTGCCCAACAATTGTAATAACTTTGCCAACCACTTTTAATCACTAATCCGACCTCTAAAATCGACTTTGCCCAGCAATTGTAATGACTTTGCAAACCACTGTTAATCACTTATCCGACCTCTTAAAACGACTCTGCCCAACAATTGTAATGACTTTGCCAACCACTTTTAATCACTAATCCGACCTCTAAAATCGACTTTGCCCAGCAATTGTAATGACTTTGCTAACCACTGTTAATCACTTATCCGACCTCAAAAAATGACTTTGCCAACCACTGGTTATTACTTTGCCAACCACTGTTAATCACTTATCCAACCCTTAAAAATGACTTTGCCCAACAATTGAAATGACTTTGCCAACCACTGTTAAACACTTATCCTTCCTCTAAAAATGACTTTGCCCAGCAATTGTAATGACTTTGCTAACCACTTTATTACTAATAAGACCACTAAAAATGACTTGGCCCAACAATTGTACTGACTTTGCCAACCACTGTTAGTCACTAATCCGACCGCTAAAAATGACTTTGTTCAACAATTGTAATTACTTTGCCAACCACTGTTAATCACTTATCCTTCCTCTAAAAATGACTTTGCCCAACAATTGTAATGACTTTGCTAACCACTGTTAATCACTTATCCGACCTCCAAAAATTACTTTGCCAACCACTGGGAATGACTTTGCCAATCACTGTTAATCACTTATCCGACCTCTAAAAATGACTTTGCCAATCAATTGTAATGACTTTGCCAACCACTGTTAATCACTTATCCAACCCCTAAAAAAGAGTTTGCCCAACAATAGTAATGATTTTGCCAACCACTATTAATCACTAATCCGACCTTTAAAAATGACTTTGCCTTACAATTTTAATGACTTTGCCAACCACTGTTAATCACTTATTCGACCTCTAAAAACGACTTTGCCCAACAATTATTATAACTTTGCCAACCACTGTTAATTTCTAATCCGACCTCTAAAAATGACTTTGCCAACCACTGGTAATGACTTTGCCAACCACTGTTAATCACTATTCCGACCGCTAAAAATGACTTTGCCCAACAATTAAAATGACTTTGCCAACCACTGTTAATCACTTATCCAACTCCTTAAAATGACTCTGCCCAACAATTGTAATGACTTTGCAAACCACTATTAATCACTAATCCGACCTCTGAAATCGACTTTGCACAACAATTGTAAAGACCTTGCCAACCACTTTAAATAAATAATCCGACCTCTAAAATCGACTTTGCCCAGCAATTGTAATGACTTTGCCAACCACTGTTAATCACAAATCCGACCTCTGAAATCGACTTTGCACAACAATTGTAAAGACCTTGCCAACCACTTTAAATAAATAATCCGACCTCTAAAATCGACTTTGCCCAGCAATTGTAATGACTTTGCCAACCACTGTTAATCACTAATCAGACCGCTAAAAATGACTTTGCCCAACAATTGAAATGACTTTGCCAACATCTGGTAATTACTTTGCCAACCACTTTTTATCACTAATCCGACCTCTAAAATCGAATTTGCCCAGCAATTGTAATGACTTTGCCAACCACTATTAATCACTTATCCGACCTCTAAGAATGACTTTGCCAACCACTGATAGTCACTTATCCGACCTCTAAAAATGACTTTGCCCAACAATTGTAATGACTTTGCTAACCACTGTTAATCACTTATCCGTTCTCAAAAAATTACTTTGCCAACCACTGGTTATTACTTTGCCAACCACTGTTAATCACTTATCCAACCCTTAAAAATGATTTGCCCAACAATTGAAATGACTTTGCCAACCACTGATAATCACTCATCCTTCCTCTAAAAATGACTTTGCCCAACAATTGTAATGACTTTGCTAACCACTTTTAAACACTAATAAGACCACTAAAAATGACTTGGCCCAACAATTGTAATGACTTTGCCAACCACTGTTAATCACTAATCCGACCGCTAAAAATGACTTTGCCCAACAATGGTATTGACTTTGCCAACCACTGGTAATGACTTTGTCAAACACTGTTAATCACTTATCCGACCTCTAAAAATGACTTTGTTCAACAATTGTAATGAATTTGCTCAACAATTTTAATTACTTTGCCAACCACTGTTGATCACTTATCCTTCCTCTAAAAATGACTTTGCCCAACAATTGTAATAACTTTGCTAATCACTGTTAATCACTTATCCGACCTCCAAAAATTACTTTGCCAACCACTGGTTATTACTTTGCCAACCACTGTTAATCACTTATCCAACCCTTAAAAATGACTTTGTTCAACAATTGTAATTACTTTGCCAACCACTGTTAATCACTTATCCTTCCTCTAAAAATGACTTTGCCCAACAATTGTAATGACTTTGCTAACCACTGTTAATCACTTATCCGACCTCCAAAAATTACTTTGCCAACCACTGGGAATGACTTTGCCAATCACTGTTAATCACTTATCCGACCTCTAAAAATGACTTTGCCAATCAATTGTAATGACTTTGCCAACCACTGTTAATCACTTATCCAACCCCTAAAAAAGAGTTTGCCCAACAATAGTAATGATTTTGCCAACCACTATTAATCACTAATCCGACCTTTAAAAATGACTTTGCCTTACAATTTTAATGACTTTGCCAACCACTGTTAATCACTTATTCGACCTCTAAAAACGACTTTGCCCAACAATTATTATAACTTTGCCAACCACTGTTAATTTCTAATCCGACCTCTAAAAATGACTTTGCCAACCACTGGTAATGACTTTGCCAACCACTGTTAATCACTATTCCGACCGCTAAAAATGACTTTGCCCAACAATTAAAATGACTTTGCCAACCACTGTTAATCACTTATCCAACTCCTTAAAATGACTCTGCCCAACAATTGTAATGACTTTGCAAACCACTATTAATCACTAATCCGACCTCTAAAAATCGACATTGTCAAACAAATGTAATGACTTTGCCAACCACTGTTAATCACAAATCCGACCTCTGAAATCGACTTTGCAAAACAATTGTAAAGACCTTGCCAACCACTTTAAATAAATAATCCGACCTCTAAAATCGACTTTGCCCAGCAATTGTAATGACTTTGCCAACCACTGTTAATCACTAATCAGACCGCTAAAAATGACTTTGCCCAACAATTGAAATGACTTTGCCAACATCTGGTAATTACTTTGCCAACCACTTTTTATCACTAATCGGACCTCTAAAATCGAATTTGCCCAGCAATTGTAATGACTTTGCCAACCACTATTAATCACTTATCCGACCTCTAAGAATGACTTTGCCAACCACTGATAATCACTTATCCGACCTCTAAAAATGACTTTGCCCAACAATTGTAATGACTTTGCTAACCACTGTTAATCACTTATCCGACCTCAAAAAATTACTTTGCCAACCACTGGTTATTACTTTGCCAACCACTGTTAATCACTTATCCAACCCTTAAAAATGATTTGCCCAACAATTGAAATGACTTTGCCAACCACTGTTAATCACTCATCCTTCCTCTAAAAATGACTTTGCCCAACAATTGTAATGACTTTGCTAACCACTTTTAAACACTAATAAGACCACTAAAAATGACTTGGCCCAACAATTGTAATGACTTTGCCAACCACTGTTAATCACTAATCCGACCGCTAAAAATGTCTTTGCCCAACAATGGTATTGACTTTGCCAACCACTGGTAATGACTTTGTCAAACACTGTTAATCACTTATCCGACCTCTAAAAATGACTTTGTTCAACAATTGTAATGAATTTGCTCAACAATTTTAATTACTTTGCCAACCACTGTTGATCACTTATCCTTCCTCTAAAAATGACTTTGCCCAACAATTGTAATAACTTTGCTAATCACTGTTAATCACTTATCCGACCTCCAAAAATTACTTTGCCAACCACTGGTTATTACTTTGCCAACCACTGTTAATCACTTATCAAACCCTTAAAAATGACTTTGCCCAACAATTGAAATGACTTTGCCAACCACTGTTAATCACTTATCCTTCCTCTAAAAATGACTTTGCCCAACAATTGTAATGACTTTGCTAACCACTGTTAATCACTAATCCGACCGCTAAAAATGACTTTGCCCAACAATTGAATTGACTTTGCCAACCACTGGTAATGACTTTGTCAACCACTGTTAATCACTTATCCGACCTCTAAAAATGACTTTGTTCAACAATTCTAATGAATTTGCTCAACAATTGTAATGACTTTGCTAACCACTGTTAATCACTTATCCGACCTCCAAAAATTACTTTGCCAACCACTGGTTATTACTTTGCCAACCACTGGTAATGACTTTGTCAAACACTGTTAATCACTTATCCGACCTCTAAAAATGACTTTGTTCAACAATTGTAATGAATTTGCTCAACAATTTTAATTACTTTGCCAACCACTGTTGATCACTTATCCTTCCTCTAAAAATGACTTTGCCCAACAATTGTAATAACTTTGCTAACCACTGTTAATCACTTATCCGACCTCCAAAAATTACTTTGCCAACCACTGGTTATTACTTTGCCAACCACTGTTAATCACTTATCCAACCCTTAAAAATGACTTTGCCCAACAATTGAAATGACTTTGCCAACCACTGTTAATCACTTATCCTTCCTCTAAAAATGACTTTGCCCAACAATTGTAATGACTTTGCTAACCACTGTTAATCACTAATCCGACCGCTAAAAATGACTTTGCCCAACAATTGAATTGACTTTGCCAACCACTGGTAATGACTTTGTCAACCACTGTTAATCACTTATCCGACCTCTAAAAATGACTTTGTTCAACAATTCTAATGAATTTGCTCAACAATTGTAATGACTTTGCTAACCACTGTTAATCACTTATCCGACTTCCAAAAATTACTTTGCCAACCACTGGTTATTACTTTGCCAACCACTGTTAATCACTTATCCAACCCTTAAAAATGACTTTGCCCAACAATTGAAATGACTTTGCTAACCACTTTTAATCACTAAAAAGACCACTAAAAATGACTTGGCCTAACAATTGTAATGACTTTGCCAACCACTGTTAATCACTAATCAGACCGCTAAAAATGACTTTGCCAAACAATTGTATTGACTTTGCCAACCACTGTGAATCACTTATCCGACCTCTTAAAATGACTTTGCCAACCACTGGTAATGACTTTGCCAACCACTGCTAATTGCTTATCCGACCTCTAAAAACGACTTTGCACAACAATTGTAATGACTTTGCCAACCACTTTTAATAACTAATCCGACCTCTAAAATCGATTTTGCCCAGCAATTGTAATGACTTTGCCAACCACTGTTAATCACTTATCCGACCGCTAAAAATGACTTTGCCCAACAATTGAAATGACTTTGCCAACCACTGGTAATTACTTTGCCAACCACTTTTAATCACTAATCCGACCTCTAAAATCGACTTTGCCCAGCAATTGTAATGACTTTGCCAACCACTGTTAATCACTAATCCGACCGCTAAAAATGACTTTGCCCAACAATTGAATTGACTTTGCCAACCACTGGTAATGACTTTGTCAACCACTGTCAATCACTTATCCGACCTCTAAAAATGACTTTGTTCAACAATTCTAATGAATTTGCTCAACAATTGTAATGACTTTGCTAACCACTGTTAATCACTTATCCGACCTCCAAAAATTACTTTGCCAACCACTGGTTATTACTTTGCCAAACACTGTTAATCACTTATCCTTCCTCTAAAAATGACTTTGCCCAACAATTGTAATGACTTTGCTAACCACTTTTAATCACTAAAAAGACCACTAAAAATGACTTGGCCCAACAATTGTAATGACTTTGCCAACCACTGTTAATCACTAATCCGACCGCTAAAAATGACTTTGCCCAACAATTGTATTGACTTTGCCAACCACTGTGAATCACTTATCCGACCTCTTAAAATGACTTTGCCAACCACTGGTAATGACTTTGCCAACCACTGCTAATTGCTTATCCGACCTCTAAAAACGACTTTGCACAACAATTGTTATGACTTTGCCAACCACTTTTAATAACTAATCCGACCTCTAAAATCGACTTTGCCCAGCAATTTTAATGACTTTGCCAACCACTGTTAATAACTTATCCGACCGCTAAAAATGACTTTGCCCAACAATTGAAATGACTTTGCCAACCACTGGTAATTACTTTGCCAACCACTTTTAATCACTAATCCGACCCTTAAAATCGACTTTGCCCAGCAATTGTAATGACTTTGCCAACCACTGTTAATCACTTATCCGACCTCTAAGAATGAATTTGCCAACCACTGATAATCACTTATCCGACCCCTAAAAATGACTTTGCCCAACAATTGCAACGACTTTGCCCAACAATTTTAATAACTTTGCCAACCACTTTTAATCACTAATCCGACCTCAAAAATCGACTTTGCCCAGCAATTGTAATGACTTTGCAAACCACTGTTAATCACTTATCCGACCTCTTAAAATGACTTTGCCCAACAATTGTAATGACTTTGCTAACCACTTTTAAACACTAATAAGACCACTAAAAATGACTTGGCCCAACAATTGTAATGACTTTGCCAACCACTGTTAATCACTAATCCGACCGCTAAAAATGACTTTGCCCAACAATGGTATTGACTTTGCCAACCACTGGTAATGACTTTGTCAAACACTGTTAATCACTTATCCGACCTCTAAAAATGACTTTGTTCAACAATTGTAATGAATTTGCTGAACAATTTTAATTACTTTGCCAACCACTGTTAATCACTTATCCTTCCTCTAAAAATGACTTTGCCCAACAATTGTAATGACTTTGCTAACCACTGTTAATCACTTATCCGACCTCCAAAAATTACTTTGCCAACCACTGGTTATTACTTTGCCAACCACTGTTAATCACTTATCCAACCCTTAAAAATGACTTTGCCCAACAATTGAAATGACTTTGCCAACCACTGTTAATCACTTATCCTTCCTCTAAAAATGACTTTGCCCAACAATTGTAATGACTTTGCTAACCACTTTTAATCACTAATAAGACCACTAAAAATGACTTGGCCCAACAATTGTAATGATTTTGCCAACCACTGTTAATCACTAATCCGACCGCTAAAAATGACTTTGCCCAACAATTGAATTGACTTTGCCAACCACTGGTAATGACTTTGTCAACCACTGTTAATCACTTATCCGACCTCTAAAAATGACTTTGTTCAACAATTGAAATGACTTTGCCAACCACTGGTAATTACTTTGCCAACCACTTTTAATCACTAATCCGACCTCTAAAATCGACTTTGCCCAGCAATTGTAATGACTTTGCCAACCACTGTTAATCACTAATCCGACCGCTAAAAATGACTTTGCCCAACAATTTAATTGACTTTGCCAACCACTGGTAATGACTTTGCCAACCACTTTTAATCACTTATCCGACCTCTAAAAATGACTTTGTTCAACAATTCTAATGAATTTGCTCAACAATTGTAATGACTTTGCTAACCACTGTTAATCACTTATCCGACCTCCAAAAATTACTTTGCCAACCACTGGTTATTACTTTGCCAAACACTGTTAATCACTTATCCTTCCTCTAAAAATGACTTTGCCCAACAATTGTAATGACTTTGCTAACCACTTTTAATCACTAACAAGACCACTAAAAATGACTTGGCCCAACAATTGTAATGACTTTGCCAACCACTGTTAATCACTAATCCGACCGCTAAAAATGACTTTGCCCAACAATTGTATTGACTTTGCCAACCACTGTGAATCACTTATCCGACCTCTTAAAATGTATTTGCCAACCACTGGTAATGACTTTGCCAACCACTGCTAATTGCTTATCCGACCTCTAAAAACGACTTTGCACAACAATTGTTATGACTTTGCCAACCACTTTTAATAACTAATCCGACCTCTAAAATCGACTTTGCCCAGCAATTTTAATGACTTTGCCAACCACTGTTAATAACTTATCCGACCGCTAAAAATGACTTTGCCCAACAATTGAAATGACTTTGCCAACCACTGGTAATTACTTTGCCAACCACTTTTAATCACTAATCCGACCTCTAAAATCGACTTTGCCCAACAATTGAATTGACTTTGCCAACCACTGGTAATGACTTTGTCAACCACTGTTAATCACTTATCCGACCTCTAAAAATGACTTTGTTCAACAATTCTAATGAATTTGCTCAACAATTGTAATGACTTTGCTAACCACTGTTAATCACTTATCCGACTCCAAAAATTACTTTGCCAACCACTGATTATTACTTTGCCAACCACTGTTAATCACTTATCCTTCCTCTAAAAATGACTTTGCCCAACAATTGTAATGACTTTGCTAACCACTTTTAATCACTAAAAAGACCACTAAAAATGACTTGGCCCATCAATTGTAATGACCTTGCCAACCACTGTTAATCACTTATCCGACCTCTAAGAATGACTTTGCCAACCACTGATAATCACTTATCCGACCCCTAAAAATGACTTTGCCCAACAATTGCAACGACTTTGCCCAACAATTGTAATAACTTTGCCAACCACTTTTAATCACTAATCCGACCTCAAAAATCGACTCTGCCCAGCAATTGTAATGACTTTGCCAACCACTGTGAATCACTTATCCGACCTCTAAAATCGACTTTGCCCAGCAATTTTAATGACTTTGCCAACCACTGTTAATAACTTATCCGACCGCTAAAAATGACTTTGCCCAACAATTGAAATGACTTTGCCAACCACTGGTAATTACTTTGCCAACCACTTTTAATCACTAATCCGACCTCTAAAATCGACTTTGCCCAGCAATTGTAATGACTTTGCCAACCACTGTTAATCACTTATCCGACCTCTAAGAATGACTTTGCCAACCACTGATAATCACTTATCCGACCCCTAAAAATGACTTTGCCCAACAATTGCAACGACTTTGCCCAACAATTGTAATAACTTTGCCAACCACTTTTAATCACTAATCCGACCTCAAAAATCGACTTTGCCCAGCAATTGTAATGACTTTGCCAACCACTGTGAATCACTTATCCGACCTCTTAAAATGACTTTGCCAACCACTGGTAATGACTTAGCCAACCACTGCTAATTGCTTATCCGACCTCTAAAAACGACTTTGCACAACAATTGTTATGACTTTGCCAACCACTTTTAATAACTAATCCGACCTCTAAAATCGACTTTGCCCAGCAATTTTAATGACTTTGCCAACCACTGTTAATAACTTATCCGACCGCTAAAAATGACTTTGCCCAACAATTGAAATGACTTTGCCAACCACTGGTAATTACTTTGCCGACCACTTTTAATCACTAATCCGACCTCTAAAATCGACTTTGCCCAGCAATTGTAATGACTTTGCCAACCACTGTTAATCACTTATCCGACCTCTAAGAATGACTTTGCCAACCACTGATAATCACTTATCCGACCCCTAAAAATGACTTTGCCCAACAATTGCAACGACTTTGCCCAACAATTGTAATAACTTTGCCAACCACTTTTAATCACTAATCCGACCTCAAAAATCGACTTTGCCCAGCAATTGTAATGACTTTGCAAACCACTGTTAATCACTTATCCGACCTCTTAAAACGACTCTGCCCAACAATTATAATGACTTTGCCAACCACTTTTAATCACTAATCCGACCTCTAAAATCGACTTTGCCCAGCAATTGTAATGACTTTGCTAACCACTGTTAATCACTTATCCGACCTCAAAAAATGACTTTGCCAACCACTGGTTATTACTTTGCCAACCACTGTTAATCACTTATCCAACCCTTAAAAATGACTTTGCCCAACAATTGAAATGACTTTGCCAACCACTGTTAAACACTTATCCTTCCTCTAAAAATGACTTTGCCCAGCAATTGTAATGACTTTGCTAACCACTTTATTACTAATAAGACCACTAAAAATGACTTGGCCCAACAATTGTAATGACTTTGCCAACCACTGTTAGTCACTAATCCGACCGCTAAAAATGACTTCGTTCAACAATTGTAATTACTTTGCCAACCACTGTTAATCACTTATCCTTCCTCTAAAAATTACTTTGCCCAACAATTGTAATGACTTTGCTAACCACTGTTAATCACTTATCCGACCTCCAAAAATTACTTTGCCAACCACTGGGAATGACTTTGCCAACCACTGTTAATCACTTATCCGACCTCTAAAAATGACTTTGCCAATCAATTGTAATGACTTTGCCAACCACTGTTAATCACTTATCCAACCCCTAAAAAAGAGTTTGCCCAACAATAGTAATGATTTTGCCAACCACCATTAATCACTAATCCGACCTTTAAAAATGACTTTGCCAACCACTGGTAATGACTTTGCCAACCCCTGCTAATTGCTTATCCGACCTCTAAAAACGACTTTGCACAACAATTGTTATGACTTTGCCAACCACTTTTAATAACTAATCCGACCTCTAAAATCGACTTTGCCCAGCAATTTTAATGACTTTGCCAACCACTGTTAATAACTTATCCGACCGCTAAAAATGACTTATCCCAACAATTGAAATGACTTTGCCAACCACTGTTAATAACTAATCCGACCTCTAAAATCGACTTTGCCCAGCAATTTTAATGACTTTGCCAACCACTGTTAATAACTTATCCGACCGCTAAAAATGACTTATCCCAACAATTGAAATGACTTTGCCAACCACTGGTAATTACTTTGCCAACCACTTTTAATCACTAATCCGACCTCTAAAATCGACTTTGCCCAGCAATTGTAATGACTTTGCCAACCACTGTTAATCACTTATCCGACCTCTATGAATGACTTTGCCAACCACTGATAATCACTTATCCGACCCCTAAAAATGACTTTGCCCAACAATTGCAACGACTTTGCCCAACAATTGTAATAACTTTGCCAACCACTTTTAATCACTAATCCGACCTCAAAAATCGACTTTGCCCAGCAATTGTAATGACTTTGCAAACCACTGTTAATCACTTATCCGACCTCTTAAAACGACTCTGCCCAACAATTGTAATGACTTTGCCAACCACTTTTAATCACTAATCCGACCTCTAAAATAGACTTTGCCCAGCAATTGTAATGACTTTGCTAACCACTGTTAATCACTTATCCGACCTCAAAAAATGACTTTGCCAACCACTGGTTATTACTTTGCCAACCACTGTTAATCACTTATCCAACCCTTAAAAATGACTTTGCCCAACAATTGAAATGACTTTGCCAACCACTGTTAAACACTTATCCTTCCTCTGAAAATGACTTTGCCCAGCAATTGTAATGACTTTGCTAACCACTTTATTACTAATAAGACCACTAAAAATGACTTGGCCCAACAATTGTAATGACTTTGCCAACCACTGTTAATAACTAATCCGACCGCTAAAAATGACTTTGTTCAACAATTGTAAATACTTTGCCAACCACTGTTAATCACTTATCCTTCCTCTAAAAATTACTTTGCCCAACAATTGTTATGACTTTGCTAACCACTGTTAATCACTTATCCGACCTCCAAAAATTACTTTGCCAACCACTGGGAATGACTTTGCAAACCACTGTTAATCACTTATCCGACCTCTAAAAATGACTTTGCCAATCAATTGTAATGACTTTGCCAACCACTGTTAATCACATATCCAACCCCTAAAAAAGAGTTTGCCCAACAATAGTAATGATTTTGCCAACCACCATTAATCACTAATCCGACCTTTAAAAATGACTTTGCCTTACAATTTTAATGACTTTGCCAACCACTGTTAATCACTTATTCGACCTCTAAAAACGACTTTGCCCAACAATTATTATAACTTTGCCAACCACTGTTAATTTCTTATCCGACCTCTAAAAATGACTTTGCCAACCACTGGTAATGACTTTGCCAACCACTGTTAATCACTTATCCGACCTCTAAAAATGACTTTGCCAACCACTGGTAATGACTTTGCCAACCACTGTTAATCACTAATCCGACCGCTAAAAATGACTTTGCCCAACAATTAAAATGACTTTGCCAACCACTGTTAATCACTTATCCAACCCCTTAAAATGACTCTGCCCAACAATTGTAATGACTTTGCAAACCACTATTCATCACTAATCCGACCTCTAAAAATCGACTTTGCCAAACAAATGTAATGACTTTGCCAACCACTGTTAATCACAAATCCGACCTCTAAAATCATCTTTGCACTACAATTGTAATGACTTTGCCAACCACTTTAAATAAATAATCCGACCTCTAAAATCGACTTTGCCCAGCAATTGTAATGACTTTGCCAACCACTGTTAATCACTAATCAGACCGCTAAAAATGACTTTGCCCAACAATTGAAATGACTTTGCCAACATCTGGTAATTACTTTGCCAACCACTTTTAATCACTAATCCGACCTCTATAATCGAATTTGCCCAGCAATTGTAATGACTTTGCCAACCACTGTTAATCACTTATCCGACCTCTAAGAATGACTTTACCAACCACTGATAATCACTTATCCGACCCCTAAAAATGACTTTGCCCAACAATTGCAACGAATTTGCCCAACAATTGTAATAACTTTGCCAACCACTGTTAATCACTTATCCGACCTCTATAAAATGCATTTACCCAACAATTGTAATGACTTTGCCAACCACTGTTAATTACTTATCCGACCTCTAAAATCGACTTTGCCCAACAAATTTTAATGACTTTGCCAACCACTGTTAATCACTTATCCGACCTCTAAAAACGACTTTGGCCAACAATTATTATAACTTTGTCAACCACTGTTAATTTCTTATCCGACCTCAAAAAATTACTTTGCCAACCACTGGTAAAGACTTTGCCAACCACTGTTAATCAATTATCCGACCTCTAAAAATTACTTTGCCAACCACTGGTAATGACTTTGCCAACCACTGTTAATCACTAATCCGACCGCTAAAAATGACTTTGCCCAACAATTGAAATGACTTTGCCAACCACTGTTAATCACTTATCCAACCCCTTAAAATGACTCTGCCCAACAATTGTAATGACTTTGCCAACCACTTTAAATAAATAATCCGACCTCTAAAATCGACTTTGCCCAGCAATTGTAATGACTTTGCCAACCACTGTTAATCACTTATCAGACCGCTAAAAATGACTTTGCCCAACAATTGAAATGACTTTGCCAACCACTGGTAATTACTTTGCCAACCACTTTTAATCACTAATCCGACCTCTAAAATCGACTTTGCCCAGCAATTGTAATGACTTTGCCAACCACTGTTAATCACTTATCCGACCTCTAAGAATGACTTTGCCCAACAATTGCTACGACTTTGCCCAACAATTGTAATAACTTTGCCAACCACTGTTAATCACTTATCCGACCTCTATAAAATGCATTTACCCAACAATTGTAATGACTTTGCCAATCACTGTTAATCACTTATCCGACCTCTATAAAATGCATTTACCCAATAATTGTAATGACTTTGCCAACCACTGGTAATGACTTTGCCAACCACTGTTAATCACTAATCCGACCGCTAAAAAAGACTTTGCCCAACAATTATTATAACTTTGCCAACCACTGTTAATTTCTTATCCGACCTCATAAAATGACTTTGCCAACCACTGGTAATGACTTTGCCAACCACTGTTAATCACTTATCCGACCTCTAAAAATGACTTTGCCAACCACTGGTAATGACTTTGCCAACCACTGTTAATCACTAATCCGACCGCTAAAAATGACTTTGCCCAACAATTGAAATGACTTTGCCAACCACTGTTAATCACTTATCCAACCCCTTAAAATGACTCTGCCCAACAATTGAAATGATTTTGCAAACCACTATTAATCACTAATCCGACCTCTAAAAATCGACTTTGCCAAACAAATGTAATGACTTTGCCAACCACTGTTAATCACAAATCCGATTTCTAAAAATGACTTTGCCCAACAATTGTAACGACTTTGCCCAACAATTGTAATAACTTTGCCAACCACTGTAAATCACTTATCCTTCCTTTAAAAATGACTTTGCCTTACAATTGTAATGACTTTGCCAACCACTGTTAATCACTAATCCGACCTCTTAAAATGACTTTGCCAACCACTGGTAATGACTTTGCCAACCACTGCTAATTGCTTATCCGACCTCTAAAAACGACTTTGCACAACATTTGTTATGACTTTGCCAACCACTTTTAATAACTAATCCGACCTCTAAAATCGACTTTGCCCAGCAATTTTAATGACTTTGCCAACCACTGTTAATAACTTATCCGACCGCTAAAAATGACTTTGCCCAACAATTGAAATGACTTTGCCAACCACTGGTAATTACTTTGCCAACCACTTTTAATCACTAATCCGACCTCTAAAATCGACTTTGCCCAGCAATTGTAATGACTTTGCCAACCACTGTTAATCACTTATCCGACCTCTAAGAATGACTTTGCCAACCACTGATAATCACTTATCCGACCCCTAAAAATGACTTTGCCCAACAATTGCAACGACTTTGCCCAACAATTGTAATAACTTTGCCAACCACTTTTAATCACTAATCCGACCTCAAAAATCGACTTTGCCCAGCAATTGTAATGACTTTGCAAACCACTGTTAATCACTTATCCGACCTCTTAAAACGACTCTGCCCAACAATTGTAATGACTTTGCCAACCACTTTTAATCACTAATCCGACCTCTAAAATCGACTTTGCCCAGCAATTGTAATGACTTTGCTGACCACTGTTAATCACTTATCCGACCTCAAAAAATGACTTTGCCAACCACTGGTTATTACTTTGCCAACCACTGTAAATCACTTATCCAACCCTTAAAAATGACTTTGCCCAACAATTGAAATGACTTTGCCAACCACTGTTAAACACTTATCCTTCCTCTAAAAATGACTTTGCCCAGCAATTGTAATGACTTTGCTAACCACTTTATTACTAATAAGACCACTAAAAATGACTTGGCCCAACAATTGTAATGACTTTGCCAACCACTGTTAGTCACTAATCCGACCGCTAAAAATGACTTTGTTCAACAATTGTAATTACTTTGCCAACCACTGTTAATCACTTATTCGACCTCTAAAAACGACTTTGCCCAACAATTATTATAACTTTGCCAACCACTGTTAATTTCTTATCCGACCTCTAAAAATGACTTTGCCAACCACTGGTAATGACTTTGCCAACCACTGTTAATCACAAATCCGACCGCTAAAAATGACTTTGCCCAACAATTGAAATGACTTTGCCAACCACTGTTAATCACTTATCCAACCCCTTAAAATGACTCTGCCCAACAATTGTAATGACTTTGCAAACCACTATTAATCACTAATCCGACCTCTAAAAATCGACTTTGCCCAACAAATGTAATGACTTTGCCAACCACTGTTAATCACAAATCCGATTTCTAAAAATGACTTTGCCCAACAATTGTAACGACTTTGCCCAACAATTGTAATAACTTTGCCAACCACTGTAAATCACTTATCCTTCCTTTAAAAATGACTTTGCCTTACAATTGTAATGACTTTGCCAACCACTGTTAATCACTAATCCGACCTCTTATAATGACTTTGCCAACCACTGGTAATGACTTTGCCAACCACTGCTAATTGCTTATCCGACCTCTAAAAACGACTTTGCACAACAATTGTTATGACTTTGCCAACCACTTTTAATAACTAATCCGACCTCTAAAATCGACTTTGCCCAGCAATTTTAATGACTTTGCCAACCACTGTTAATAACTTATCCGACCGCTAAAAATGACTTTGCCCAACAATTGAAATGACTTTGCCAACCACTGGTAATTACTTTGCCAACCACTTTTAATCACTAATCCGACCTCTAAAATCGACTTTGCCCAGCAATTGTAATGACTTTGCCAACCACTGTTAATCACTTATCCGACCTCTAAGAATGACTTTGCCAACCACTGATAATCACTTATCCGACCCCTAAAAATGACTTTGCCCAACAATTGCAACGACTTTGCCCAACAATTGTAATAACTTTGCCAACCACTTTTAATCACTAATCCGACCTCAAAAATCGACTTTGCCCAGCAATTGTAATGACTTTGCTAACCACTGTTAATCGCTTATCCGACCTCTTGAAACGACTCTGCCCAACAATTGTAATCACTTTGCCAACCACTTTTAATCACTAATCCGACCTCTAAAATCGACTTTGCCCAGCAATTGTAATGACTTTGCTGACCACTGTTAATCACTTATCCGACCTCAAAGAATGACTTTGCCAACCACTGGTTATTACTTTGCCAACCACTGTTAATCACTTATCCAACCCTTAAAAATGACTTTGCCCAACAATTGAAATGACTTTGCCAACCACTGTTAAACACTTATCCTTCCTCTAAAAATGACTTTGCCCAGCAATTGTAATGACTTTGCTAACCACTTTATTACTAATAAGACCACTAAAAATGACTTGGCCCAACAATTGTAATGACTTTGCCAACCACTGTTAGTCACTAATCCGACCGCTAAAAATGACTTTGTTCAACAATTGTAATTACTTTGCCAACCACTGTTAATCACTTATCCTTCCTCTAAAAATTACTTTGCCCAACAATTGTAATGACTTTGCTAACCACTGTTAATCACTTATCCGACTTCCAAAAATTACTTTGCCAACCACTGGGAATGACTTTGCCAACCACTGTTAATCACTTATCCGACCTCTAAAAATGACTTTGCCAATCAATTGTAATGACTTTGCCAACCACTGTTAATCACTTATCCAACCCCTAAAAAAGAGTTTGCCCAACAATAGTAATGATTTTGCCAACCACCATTAATCACTAATCCGACCTTTAAAAATGACTTTGGGTTACAATTTTAATGACTTTGCCAACCACTGTTAATCACTTATTCGACCTCTAAAAACGACTTTGCCCAACAATTATTATAACTTTGCCAACCACTGTTAATTTCTTATCCGACCTCTAAAAATGACTTTGCCAACCACTGGTAATGACTTTGCCAACCACTGTTAATCACTTATCCGACCTCTAAAAATGACTTTGCCAACCACTGGTAATGACTTTGCCAACCACTGTTAATCACTAATCCGACCGCTAAAAATGACTTTGCCAACCACTGTTAATCACTTATCCAGCCCCTTAAAATGACTCTGCCCAACAATTGTAATGACTTTGCAAACCACTATTAATCACTAATCCGACCTCTAAAAATCGACTTTGCCAAACAAATGTAATGACTTTGCCAACCACTGTTAATCACAAATCCGACCTCTAAAATCGACTTTGCACAACAATTGTAATGACTTTGCCAACCACTTTAAATAAATAATCCGACCTCTAAAATCGACTTTGCCCAGCAATTGTAATGACTTTGCCAACCACTGTTAATCACTAATCAGACCGCTAAAAATGACTTTGCCCAACAATTGAAATGACTTTGCCAACATCTGGTAATTACTTTGCCAACCACTGTTAATCACTTATCCGACCTCTAAGAATGACTTTGCCAACCACTGATAATCACTTATCCGACCCCTAAAAATGACTTTGCCCAACAATTGCAACGAATTTGCCCAACAATTGTAATAACTTTGCCAACCACAGTTAATCACTTATCCGACCTCTATAAAATGCATTTACCCAACAATTGTAATGACTTTGCCAACCACTGTTAATCACTTATCCGACCTCTAAAAACGACTTTGCCCAACAATTATTATAACTTTGCCAACCACTGTTAATTTCTTATCCGACCTCAAAAAATGACTTTGCCAACCACTGGTAAAGACTTTGCCAACCACTGTTAATCAATTATCCGACCTCTAAAAATTACTTTGCCAACCACTGGTAATGACTTTGCCAACCACTGTTAATCACTAATCCGACCGCTAAAAATGACTTTGCCCAACAATTGAAATGACTTTGCCAACCACTGTTAATCACTTATCCAACCCCTTAAAATGACTCTGCCCAACAATTGTAATGACTTTGCAAACCACTATTAATCACTAATCCGACCTCTAAAAATCGACTTTGCCAAACAAATGTAATGACTTTGCCAACCACTGTTAATCACAAATCCGACCTCTAAAATCGACTTTGCACAACAATTGTAATGACTTTGCCAACCACTTTAAAAAAATAATCCGACCTCTAAAATCGACTTTGCCCAGCAATTGTAATGACTTTGCCAACCACTGTTAATCACTAATCAGACCGCTAAAAATGACTTTGCCCAACAATTGAAATGACTTTGCCAACATCTGGTAATTACTTTGCCAACCACTGTTAATCACTTATCCGACCTCTAAGAATGACTTTGCCAACCACTGATAATCACTTATCCGACCCCTAAAAATGACTTTGCCCAACAATTGAAATGACTTTGCCAACCACTGTTAATCACTTATCCAACCCCTTAAAATGACTCTGCCCAACAATTGTAATGACTTTGCAAACCACTATTAATCACTAATCCGACCTCTAAAAATCGACTTTGCCAAACAAATGTAATGACTTTGCCAACCACTGTTAATCACAAATCCGATTTCTAAAAATGACTTTGCCCAACAATTGTAACGACTTTGCCCAACAATTGTAATAACTTTGCCAACCACTGTAAATCACTTATCCTTCCTTTAAAAATGACTTTGCCTTACAATTGTAATGACTTTGCCAACCACTGTTAATCACTAATCCGACCTCTTAAAATGACTTTGCCAACCACTGGTAATGACTTTGCCAACCACTGCTAATTGCTTATCCGACCTCTAAAAACGACTTTGCACAACAATTGAAATGACTTTGCCAACCACTTTTAATAACTAATCCGACCTCTAAAATCGACTTTACCCAGCAATTCTAATGACTTTGCCAACCACTGTTAATCACTTATCCGACCGCTAAAAATGACTTTGCCCAACAATTGAAATGACTTTGCCAACCACTGGTAATTACTTTGCCAACCACTTTTAATCACTAATCCGACCTCTAAAATCGACTTTGCCCAGCAATTGTAATGACTTTGCCAACCACTGTTAATCACTTATCCGACCTCTATAAAATGCATTTACCCAACAATTGTAATGACTTTGCCAACCACTGTTAATTACTTATCCGACCTCTAAAATCGCCTTTGCCCAACAAATTTAATGACTTTGCCAACCACTGTTAATCACTTATCCGACCTCTAAAAAAGACTTTGCCCAACAATTATTATAACTTTGCCAACCACTGTTAATCACTTATCCAACCCCTTAAAATGACTCTGCCCAACAATTGTAATGACTTTGCAAACCACTATTAATCACTAATCCGACCTCTAAAAATCGACTTTGCCAAACAAATGTAATGACTTTGCCAACCACTGTTAATCACAAATCCGATTTCTAAAAATGACTTTGCCCAACAATTGTAACGACTTTGCCCAACAATTGTAATAACTTTGCCAACCACTGTAAATCACTTATCCTTCCTTTAAAAATGACTTTGCCTTACAATTGTAATGACTTTGCCAACCACTGTTAATCACTAATCCGACCTCTTAAAATGACTTTGCCAACCACTGGTAATGACTTTGCCAACCACTGCTAATTGCTTATCCGACCTCTAAAAACGACTTTGCACAACAATTGAAATGACTTTGCCAACCACTTTTAATAACTAATCCGACCTCTAAAATCGACTTTACCCAGCAATTCTAATGACTTTGCCAACCACTGTTAATCACTTATCCGACCGCTAAAAATGACTTTGCCCAACAATTGAAATGACTTTGCCAACCACTGGTAATTACTTTGCCAACCACTTTTAATCACTAATCCGACCTCTAAAATCGACTTTGCCCAGCAATTGTAATGACTTTGCCAACCACTGTTAATCACTTATCCGACCTCTATAAAATGCATTTACCCAACAATTGTAATGACTTTGCCAACCACTGTTAATTACTTATCCGACCTCTAAAATCGCCTTTGCCCAACAAATTTAATGACTTTGCCAACCACTGTTAATCACTTATCCGACCTCTAAAAAAGACTTTGCCCAACAATTATTATAACTTTGCCAACCACTGTTAATTTCTTATCCGACCTCATAAAATGACTTTGCCAACCACTGGTAATGACTTTGCCAACCACTGTTAATCACTTATCCGACCTCTAAAAATGACTTTGCCAACCACTGGTAATGACTTTGCCAACCACTGTTAATCACTAATCCGACCGCTAAAAATGACTTTGCCCAACAATTGAAATGACTTTGCCAACCACTGTTAATCACTTATCCAACCCCTTAAAATGACTCTGCCCAACAATTGTAATGACTTTGCAAACCACTATTAATCACTAATCCGACCTCTAAAAATCGACTTTGCCAAACAAATGTAATGACTTTGCCAACCACTGTTAATCACAAATCCGATTTCTAAAAATGACTTTGCCCAACAATTCTAACGACTTTGCCCAACAATTGTAATAACTTTGCCAACCACTGTAAATCACTTATCCTTCCTTTAAAAATGACTTTGCCTTACAATTGTAATGACTTTGCCAACCACTGTTAATCACTAATCCGACCTCTTAAAATGACTTTGCCAACCACTGGTAATGACTTTGCCAACCACTGCTAATTGCTTATCCGACCTCTAAAAACGACTTTGCACAACAATTGAAATGACTTTGCCAACCACTTTTAATAACTAATCCGACCTCTAAAATCGACTTTGCCCAGCAATTGTAATGACTTTGCCAACCACTGTTAATCACTTATCCGACCGCTAAAAATGACTTTGCCCAACAATTGAAATGACTTTGCCAACCACTGGTAATTACTTTGCCAACCACTTTTAATCACTAATCCGAACTCTAAAATCGACTTTGCCCAGCAATTGTAATGACTTTGCCAACCACTGTTAATCACTTATCCGACCTCTAAGAATGACTTTGCCAACCACTGATAATCACTTATCCGACCCCTAAAAATGACTTTGCCCAACAATTGCAACGACTTTGCCCAACAATTGCAATAACTTTGCCAACCACTTTTAATCACTAATCCGACCTCTAAAATCGACTTTGCCCAGCAATTGTAATGACTTTGCAAACCACTGTTAATCACTTATCCGACCTCTTAAAACGACTCTGCCCAACAATTGTAATGACTTTGCCAACCACTTTTAATCACTAATCCGACCTCTGAAATCGACTTTGCCCAGCAATTGTAATGACTTTGCTAACCACTGTTAATCACTTATCCGACCTCTAAAAATGACTTTGCCAACCACTGGTTATTAGTTTGCCAACCATTGTTAATCACTTATCCAACCCTTAAAAATGACTTTGCCCAACAATTGAAATGACTTTGCCAACCACTGTTAATCACTTATCCTTCCTTTAAAAATGACTTTGCCCAACAATTGTAATGACTTTGCTAACCACTTTTAATCACTAATAAGACCACTAAAAATGACTTGGCCCAACAATTGTAATGACTTTGCCAACCACTGTTAATCACTAATCCGACCGCTAAAAATGACTTTGCCCAACAATTGTTTTGACTTTGCCAACCACTGGTAATGACTTCGCCAACCACTGTTAATCACTTATCCGACCTCTAAAAATGACTTTGTTCAACAATTGTAATGAATTTGCTCAACAATTGTAATTACTTTGCCAACCACTGTTAATCACTTATCCTTCCTCTAAAAATGACTTTGCCCAACAATTGTAATGACTTTGCTAACCACTGTTAATCACTTATCCGACCCCCAAAAATTACTTTGCCAACCACTGGGAATGACTTTGCCTACCACTGTTAATCACTTATCCGACCTCTAAAAATGACTTTGCCAATCAATTGTAATGACTTTGCCAACCACTGTTAATCACTTATCGAACCCCTAAAAAAGAGTTTGCCCAACAATAGTAATGATTTTGCCAACCACTATTAATCACTAATCCGACCCTTAAAAATGACTTTGCCTTACAATTGTAATGACTTTGCCGACCACTGTTAATCACTAATCCGACCTCTAAAAATGACTTTGCCCAACAATTGTAACGACTTTGCCCAACAATTGTAATACTTTTGCCAACGACTGTTAATCACTTATCCGACCTCTAAAAATGACTTTGCCCAACAATTGTTATGACTTTGCCAGACACTGTTAATCACTTATCAGACCTCTTAAAATGAATATGCCAACCACTGGTAATGACTTTGCCAACCACTGCTAATTGCTTATCAGACCTCTAAAAACGACTTTGCCCAACAATTGTAATGACTTTGCCAACCACTTTTAATCACTTATCCGACCTCTAAAAATGACTTTGCCAACCACTGTTAACTGCTTATCCGACCTCTTAAAACGACTTTGCCCAACAATTGTAATGACTTTGCCAACCACTTTTAATAACTAATCCGACCTCTAAAATCGACTTTGCCCAGCAATTGTAATGACTTTGCCAACCACTTTCAATCACTAATCCGACCTCTAAAATCGACTTTGCCCAGCAATTGTAATGACTTTGCCAACCACTGTTAATCACTTATCCGACCTCTAAAAATGACTTTGCCAACCACTGTTAATTGCTTATCCGACCTCTTAAAACGACTTTGCCCAACAATTGTAATGACTTTGCCAACCACTGTTAATCACTTATCCGACCTCTAAAAATGACTTTGCCAACCACTGTTAATCACTTATCCGACCTCTATAAAATGCATTTACCCAACATTTGTAATGACTTTGCCAACCACTGTTAATTACTTATCCGACCTCTAAAATCGCCTTTGCCCAACAAATTTAATGACTTTGCCAACCACTGTTAATCACTTATCCGACCTCTAAAAAAGACTTTGCCCAACAATTATTATAACTTTGCCAACCACTGTTAATTTCTTATCAGACCTCATAAAATGACTTTGCCAACCACTGGTAATGACTTTGCCAACCACTTTTAATCACTTATCCGACCTCTAAAAATGACTTTGCCAACCACTGGTAATGACTTTGCCAACCACTGTTAATCACTAATCCGACCGCTAAAAATGACTTTGCCCACAAATTGAAATGACTTTGCCAACCACTGTTAATCACTTATCCAACCCCTTAAAATGACTCTGCCCAACAATTGTAATGACTTTTCAAACCACTATTAATCACTAATCCGACCTCTAAAAATCGACTTTGCCAAACAAATGTAATGACTTTGCCAACCACTGTTAATCACATATCCGATTTCTAAAAATGACTTTGCCCAACAATTGTAACGACTTTGCCCAACAATTGTAATAACTTTGCCAACAACTGTAAATCACTTTTCCTTCCTTTAAAAATGACTTTGCCCTACAATTGTAATGACTTTGCCAACCACTGTAAATCACTAATCCGACCTCTTAAAATGACTTTGCCAACCACTGGTAATGACTTTGCCAACCACTGCTAATTGCTTATCCGACCTCTAAAAACGACTTTGCACAACAATTGAAATGACATTGCCAACCACTTTTAATAACTAATCCGACCTCTAAAATCGACTTTGCCCAGCAATTGTAATGACTTTGCCAACCACTGTTAATCACTTATCCGACCGCTAAAAATGACTTTGCCCAACAATTGTAATGACTTTGCCAACCACTGGTAATTACTTTGCCAACCACTTTTAATCACTAATCCGACCTCTAAAATCGACTTTGCCCAGCAATTGTAATGACTTTGCCAACCACTGTTAATCACTTATCCGACCTCTATAAAATGCATTTACCCAACAATTGTAATGACTTTGCCAACCACTGTTAATTACTTATCCGACCTCTAAAATCGCCTTTGCCCAACAAATTTAATGACTTTGCCAACCACTGTTAATCACTTATCCGACCTCTAAAAAAGACTTTGCCCAACAATTATTATAACTTTGCCAACCACTGTTAATCACTTATCCAACCCCTTAAAATGACTCTGCCCAACAATTGTAATGACTTTGCAAACCACTATTAATCACTAATCCGACCTCTAAAAATCGACTTTGCCAAACAAATGTAATGACTTTGCCAACCACTGTTAATCACAAATCCGATTTCTAAAAATGACTTTGCCCAACAATTGTAACGACTTTGCCCAACAATTGTAATAACTTTGCCAACCACTGTAAATCACTTATCCTTCCTTTAAAAATGACTTTGCCTTACAATTGTAATGACTTTGCCAACCACTGTTAATCACTAATCCGACCTCTTAAAATGACTTTGCCAACCACTGGTAATGACTTTGCCAACCACTATTAATCACTAATCCGACCTCTAAAAATCGACTTTGCCAAACAAATGTAATGACTTTGCCAACCACTGTTAATCACATATCCGATTTCTAAAAATGACTTTGCCCAACAATTGTAACGACTTTGCCCAACAATTGTAATAACTTTGCCAACAACTGTAAATCACTTTTCCTTCCTTTAAAAATGACTTTGCCTTACAATTGTAATGACTTTGCCAACCACTGTAAATCACTAATCCGACCTCTTAAAATGACTTTGCCAACCACTGGTAATGACTTTGCCAACCACTGCTAATTGCTTATCCGACCTCTAAAAACGACTTTGCACAACAATTGAAATGACATTGCCAACCACTTTTAATAACTAATCCGACCTCTAAAATCGACTTTGCCCAGCAATTGTAATGACTTTGCCAACCACTGTTAATCACTTATCCGACCTCTAAAATCGACTTTGCCCAGCAATTGTAATGACTTTGCCAACCACTGTTAATCACTAATCAGACCGCTAAAAATGACTTTGCCCAACAATTGAAATGACTTTGCCAACATCTGGTAATTACTTTGCCAACCACTGTTAATCACTTATCCGACCTCTAAGAATGACTTTGCCAACCACTGATAATCACTTATCCGACCCCTAAAAATGACTTTGCCCAACAATTGAAATGACTTTGCCAACCACTGTTAATCACTTATCCAACCCCTTAAAATGACTCTGCCCAACAATTGTAATGACTTTGCAAACCACTATTAATCACTAATCCGACCTCTAAAAATCGACTTTGCCAAACAAATGTAATGACTTTGCCAACCACTGTTAATCACAAATCCGATTTCTAAAAATGACTTTGCCCAACAATTGTAACGACTTTGCCCAACAATTGTAATAACTTTGCCAACCACTGTAAATCACTTATCCTTCCTTTAAAAATGACTTTGCCTTACAATTGTAATGACTTTGCCAACCACTGTTAATCACTAATCCGACCTCTTAAAATGACTTTGCCAACCACTGGTAATGACTTTGCCAACCACTGCTAATTGCTTATCCGACCTCTAAAAACGACTTTGCACAACAATTGAAATGACTTTGCCAACCACTTTTAATAACTAATCCGACCTCTAAAATCGACTTTACCCAGCAATTCTAATGACTTTGCCAACCACTGTTAATCACTTATCCGACCGCTAAAAATGACTTTGCCCAACAATTGAAATGACTTTGCCAACCACTGGTAATTACTTTGCCAACCACTTTTAATCACTAATCCGACCTCTAAAATCGACTTTGCCCAGCAATTGTAATGACTTTGCCAACCACTGTTAATCACTTATCCGACCTCTATAAAATGCATTTACCCAACAATTGTAATGACTTTGCCAACCACTGTTAATTACTTATCCGACCTCTAAAATCGCCTTTGCCCAACAAATTTAATGACTTTGCCAACCACTGTTAATCACTTATCCGACCTCTAAAAAAGACTTTGCCCAACAATTATTATAACTTTGCCAACCACTGTTAATCACTTATCCAACCCCTTAAAATGACTCTGCCCAACAATTGTAATGACTTTGCAAACCACTATTAATCACTAATCCGACCTCTAAAAATCGACTTTGCCAAACAAATGTAATGACTTTGCCAACCACTGTTAATCACAAATCCGATTTCTAAAAATGACTTTGCCCAACAATTGTAACGACTTTGCCCAACAATTGTAATAACTTTGCCAACCACTGTAAATCACTTATCCTTCCTTTAAAAATGACTTTGCCTTACAATTGTAATGACTTTGCCAACCACTGTTAATCACTAATCCGACCTCTTAAAATGACTTTGCCAACCACTGGTAATGACTTTGCCAACCACTGCTAATTGCTTATCCGACCTCTAAAAACGACTTTGCACAACAATTGAAATGACTTTGCCAACCACTTTTAATAACTAATCCGACCTCTAAAATCGACTTTACCCAGCAATTCTAATGACTTTGCCAACCACTGTTAATCACTTATCCGACCGCTAAAAATGACTTTGCCCAACAATTGAAATGACTTTGCCAACCACTGGTAATTACTTTGCCAACCACTTTTAATCACTAATCCGACCTCTAAAATCGACTTTGCCCAGCAATTGTAATGACTTTGCCAACCACTGTTAATCACTTATCCGACCTCTATAAAATGCATTTACCCAACAATTGTAATGACTTTGCCAACCACTGTTAATTACTTATCCGACCTCTAAAATCGCCTTTGCCCAACAAATTTAATGACTTTGCCAACCACTGTTAATCACTTATCCGACCTCTAAAAAAGACTTTGCCCAACAATTATTATAACTTTGCCAACCACTGTTAATTTCTTATCCGACCTCATAAAATGACTTTGCCAACCACTGGTAATGACTTTGCCAACCACTGTTAATCACTTATCCGACCTCTAAAAATGACTTTGCCAACCACTGGTAATGACTTTGCCAACCACTGTTAATCACTAATCCGACCGCTAAAAATGACTTTGCCCAACAATTGAAATGACTTTGCCAACCACTGTTAATCACTTATCCAACCCCTTAAAATGACTCTGCCCAACAATTGTAATGACTTTGCAAACCACTATTAATCACTAATCCGACCTCTAAAAATCGACTTTGCCAAACAAATGTAATGACTTTGCCAACCACTGTTAATCACAAATCCGATTTCTAAAAATGACTTTGCCCAACAATTCTAACGACTTTGCCCAACAATTGTAATAACTTTGCCAACCACTGTAAATCACTTATCCTTCCTTTAAAAATGACTTTGCCTTACAATTGTAATGACTTTGCCAACCACTGTTAATCACTAATCCGACCTCTTAAAATGACTTTGCCAACCACTGGTAATGACTTTGCCAACCACTGCTAATTGCTTATCCGACCTCTAAAAACGACTTTGCACAACAATTGAAATGACTTTGCCAACCACTTTTAATAACTAATCCGACCTCTAAAATCGACTTTGCCCAGCAATTGTAATGACTTTGCCAACCACTGTTAATCACTTATCCGACCGCTAAAAATGACTTTGCCCAACAATTGAAATGACTTTGCCAACCACTGGTAATTACTTTGCCAACCACTTTTAATCACTAATCCGAACTCTAAAATCGACTTTGCCCAGCAATTGTAATGACTTTGCCAACCACTGTTAATCACTTATCCGACCTCTAAGAATGACTTTGCCAACCACTGATAATCACTTATCCGACCCCTAAAAATGACTTTGCCCAACAATTGCAACGACTTTGCCCAACAATTGCAATAACTTTGCCAACCACTTTTAATCACTAATCCGACCTCTAAAATCGACTTTGCCCAGCAATTGTAATGACTTTGCAAACCACTGTTAATCACTTATCCGACCTCTTAAAACGACTCTGCCCAACAATTGTAATGACTTTGCCAACCACTTTTAATCACTAATCCGACCTCTGAAATCGACTTTGCCCAGCAATTGTAATGACTTTGCTAACCACTGTTAATCACTTATCCGACCTCTAAAAATGACTTTGCCAACCACTGGTTATTAGTTTGCCAACCATTGTTAATCACTTATCCAACCCTTAAAAATGACTTTGCCCAACAATTGAAATGACTTTGCCAACCACTGTTAATCACTTATCCTTCCTTTAAAAATGACTTTGCCCAACAATTGTAATGACTTTGCTAACCTCTTTTAATCACTAATAAGACCACTAAAAATGACTTGGCCCAACAATTGTAATGACTTTGCCAACCACTGTTAATCACTAATCCGACCGCTAAAAATGACTTTGCCCAACAATTGTTTTGACTTTGCCAACCACTGGTAATGACTTCGCCAACCACTGTTAATCACTTATCCGACCTCTAAAAATGACTTTGTTCAACAATTGTAATGAATTTGCTCAACAATTGTAATTACTTTGCCAACCACTGTTAATCACTTATCCTTCCTCTAAAAATGACTTTGCCCAACAATTGTAATGACTTTGCTAACCACTGTTAATCACTTATCCGACCCCCAAAAATTACTTTGCCAACCACTGGGAATGACTTTGCCTACCACTGTTAATCACTTATCCGACCTCTAAAAATGACTTTGCCAATCAATTGTAATGACTTTGCCAACCACTGTTAATCACTTATCGAACCCCTAAAAAAGAGTTTGCCCAACAATAGTAATGATTTTGCCAACCACTATTAATCACTAATCCGACCCTTAAAAATGACTTTGCCTTACAATTGTAATGACTTTGCCGACCACTGTTAATCACTAATCCGACCTCTAAAAATGACTTTGCCCAACAATTGTAACGACTTTGCCCAACAATTGTAATACTTTTGCCAACGACTGTTAATCACTTATCCGACCTCTAAAAATGACTTTGCCCAACAATTGTTATGACTTTGCCAGACACTGTTAATCACTTATCAGACCTCTTAAAATGAATATGCCAACCACTGGTAATGACTTTGCCAACCACTGCTAATTGCTTATCAGACCTCTAAAAACGACTTTGCCCAACAATTGTAATGACTTTGCCAACCACTTTTAATCACTTATCCGACCTCTAAAAATGACTTTGCCAACCACTGTTAACTGCTTATCCGACCTCTTAAAACGACTTTGCCCAACAATTGTAATGACTTTGCCAACCACTTTTAATAACTAATCCGACCTCTAAAATCGACTTTGCCCAGCAATTGTAATGACTTTGCCAACCACTTTCAATCACTAATCCGACCTCTAAAATCGACTTTGCCCAGCAATTGTAATGACTTTGCCAACCACTGTTAATCACTTATCCGACCTCTAAAAATGACTTTGCCAACCACTGTTAATTGCTTATCCGACCTCTTAAAACGACTTTGCCCAACAATTGTAATGACTTTGCCAACCACTGTTAATCACTTATCCGACCTCTAAAAATGACTTTGCCAACCACTGTTAATCACTTATCCGACCTCTATAAAATGCATTTACCCAACATTTGTAATGACTTTGCCAACCACTGTTAATTACTTATCCGACCTCTAAAATCGCCTTTGCCCAACAAATTTAATGACTTTGCCAACCACTGTTAATCACTTATCCGACCTCTAAAAAAGACTTTGCCCAACAATTATTATAACTTTGCCAACCACTGTTAATTTCTTATCAGACCTCATAAAATGACTTTGCCAACCACTGGTAATGACTTTGCCAACCACTTTTAATCACTTATCCGACCTCTAAAAATGACTTTGCCAACCACTGGTAATGACTTTGCCAACCACTGTTAATCACTAATCCGACCGCTAAAAATGACTTTGCCCACAAATTGAAATGACTTTGCCAACCACTGTTAATCACTTATCCAACCCCTTAAAATGACTCTGCCCAACAATTGTAATGACTTTTCAAACCACTATTAATCACTAATCCGACCTCTAAAAATCGACTTTGCCAAACAAATGTAATGACTTTGCCAACCACTGTTAATCACATATCCGATTTCTAAAAATGACTTTGCCCAACAATTGTAACGACTTTGCCCAACAATTGTAATAACTTTGCCAACAACTGTAAATCACTTTTCCTTCCTTTAAAAATGACTTTGCCTTACAATTGTAATGACTTTGCCAACCACTGTAAATCACTAATCCGACCTCTTAAAATGACTTTGCCAACCACTGGTAATGACTTTGCCAACCACTGCTAATTGCTTATCCGACCTCTAAAAACGACTTTGCACAACAATTGAAATGACATTGCCAACCACTTTTAATAACTAATCCGACCTCTAAAATCGACTTTGCCCAGCAATTGTAATGACTTTGCCAACCACTGTTAATCACTTATCCGACCGCTAAAAATGACTTTGCCCAACAATTGAAATGACTTTGCCAACCACTGGTAATTACTTTGCCAACCACTTTTAATCACTAATCCGACCTCTAAAATCGACTTTGCCCAGCAATTGTAATGACTTTGCCAACCACTGTTAATCACTTATCCGACCTCTAAGAATGACTTTGCCAACCACTGATAATCACTTATCCGACCCCTAAAAATGACTTTGCCCAACAATTGCAACGACTTTGCCCAACAATTGTAATAACTTTGCCAACCACTTTTAATCATTAATCCGACCTCTAAAATCGACTTTGCCCAGCAATTGTAATGACTTTGCAAACCACTGTTAATCACTTATCGGACCTCTTAAAACGACTCTGCCCAACAATTGTAATGACTTTGCCAACCACTTTTAATCACTAATCCGACCTGTAAAATCGACTTTGCCCAGCAATTGTAATGACTTTGCTAACCACTGTTAATCACTTATCCGACCTCTAAAAATGACTTTGCCAACCACTGGTTATTACTTTGCCAACCATTGTTAATCACTTATCCAACCCTTAAAAATGACTTTGCCCAACAATTGAAATGACTTTGCCAACCACTGTTAATCACTTATCCTTCCTTTAAAAATGACTTTGCCCAACAATTGTAATGACTTTGCTAACCACTTTTAATCACTAATAAGACCACTAAAAATGACTTGGCCCAACAATTGTAATGACTTTGCCAACCAATGTTAATCACTAATCCGACCGCTAAAAATGACTTTGCCCAACAATTGTTTTGACTTTGCCAACCACTGGTGATGACTTCGCCAACCACTGTTAATCACTTATCCGACCTCTAAAAATGACTTTGTTCAACAATTGTAATGAATTTTCTCAACAATTGTAATTACTTTGCCAACCACTGTTAATCACTTATCCTTCCTCTAAAAATGACTTTGCACAACAATTGTAATGACTTTGCTAACCACTGTTAATCACTTATCCGACCCCCAAAAATTACTTTGCCAACCACTGGGAATGACTTTGCCAACCACTGTTAATCACTTATCCGACCTCTAAAAATGACTTTGCCAACCACTGTTAATTGCTTATCCGACCTCTTAAAACGACTTTGCCCAACAATTGTAATGACTTTGCCAACCACTTTTAAAAACTAATCCGACCTCTAAAATCGACTTTGCCCAGAAATTGTAATGACTTTGCCAACCACTTTCAATCACTAATCCGACCTCTAAAATCGACTTTGCTCAACAATTGTAATTACTTTGCCAACCACTGTTAATCACTTATCCTTCCTCTAAAAATGACTTTGCACAACAATTGTAATGACTTTGCTAACCACTGTTAATCACTTATCCGACCCCCAAAAATTACTTTGCCAACCACTGGGAATGACTTTGCCAACCACTGTTAATCACTTATCCGACCTCTAAAAATGACTTTGCCAATCAATTGTAATGACTTTGCCAACCACTGTTAATCACTTATCCAACCCCTAAAAAAGAGTTTACCCAACAATAGTAATGATTTTGCCAACCACTATTAATCACTAATCCGACCCTTAAAAATGACTTTGCCTTACAATTGTAATGACTTTGCCAACCACTGTTAATCACTAATCCGACCTCTAATAATGACTTTGCCCAACAATTGTAACGACTTTGCCCAACAATTGTAATACTTTTGCCAACGACTGTTAATTACTTATCCGACCTCTAAAAATGACTTTGCCCAACAATTTTTATGACTTTGCCAGACACTGTTAATCACTTATCAGACCTCTTAAAATGAATTTGCCAACCACTGGTAATGACTTTGCCAACCACTGCTAATTGCTTATCAGACCTCTAAAAACGACTTTGCCCAACAATTGTAATGACTTTGCCAACCACTTTTAATCACTTATCCGACCTCTAAAATCGACTTTGCCCAGCAATTGTAATGACTTTGCCAACCACTGTTAATCACTTATCCGACCTCTAAAAATGACTTTGCCAACCACTGTTAATTGCTTATCCGACCTCTTAAAACGACTTTGCCCAACAATTGTAATGACTTTGCCAACCACTTTTAATAACTAATCCGACCTCTAAAATCGACTTTGCCCAGCAATTGTAATGACTTTGCCAATCACTTTCAATCACTAATCCGACCTCTAAAATCGACTTTGCCCAGCAATTGTAATGACTTTGCCAACCACTGTTAATCACTTATCCGACCTCTAAAAATGACTTTGCCAACCACTGTTAATTGCTTATCCGACCTCTTAAAACGACTTTGCCCAACAATTGTAATGACTTTGCCAACCACTGTTAATCACTTATCCGACCTCTAAAAATGACTTTGCAAACCACTGATAATTACTTTGCCAACCACTGTTAATCACTTATCCGACCGCTAAAAATGACTTTGCCCAACAATTGTAATGACTTTGCCAACCACTATTAATCACTAATCCGACCGCTAAAAATGACTTTGCCCAACAATTGGAATGACTTTGCCAACCACTGGTAATGACTTTGCCAACCACTGTTAATCACTTATCCGACCTCTAAAAATGACTTTGTTCAACAATTGTAATGAATTTGCTCAACAATTGTAATTAATTTGCCGACCACTGTTAATCACTTTTTCTTCCTCTAAAAATGACTTTGCCCAACAATTGTAATGACTTTGCTAACCACTGTTAATCACCTATCCGACCTCCAAAAATTACTTCGACATCCACTGGCAATGACTTTGCCAACCACTGTTAATCACTTATCCGACCTCTAAAAATGACTTTGCCAATCAATTGTAATGACTTTGCCAACCACTGTTAATCACTTATCCAACCCCTAAAAAAGACTTTGCCCAACAATAGATATGATTTTGCCAACCACTATTAATCACTAATCCGACCTTTAAAAATGACTTTGCCTTACAATTGTAATGACTTTGCCAACCACTGTTAATCACTAATCCGACCTCTAAAAATGACTTTGCCCAACAATTGTAACGACAATGCCCAACAATTGTAATAACTTTGCCAACCACTGTTAATCACTTAACCGACCTCTAAAAATGACTTTGCCAACCACTGGTAATGACTTTGCCAATCACTGCGAATTGCTTATCTGACCTCTAAAAACGACTTTGCCCAACAATTGTAATGACTTTGCAGCCCACTTTTAATCACTAATCCGACCTCTAAAATCGACTTTGCCCAGCAATTGTAATGACTTTGCCAACCACTGTTAATCACTTATCCGACCTCTAAAAATGACTTTGTTCAACAATTGTAATGAATTTGCTCAACAATTGTAATTAATTTGCTGACCACTGTTAATCACTTTTTCTTCCTCTAAAAATGACTTTGCCCAACAATTGTAATGACTTTGCTAACCACTGTTAATCACCTATCCGACCTCCAAAAATTACTTCGACATCCACTGGCAATGACTTTGCCAACCACTGTTAATCACATATCCAACCCCTAAAAAAGACTTTGCCCAACAATAGATATGATTTTGCCAACCACAATTAATCACTAATCCGACCTTTAAAAATGACTTGCCTTACAATTGTAATGACTTTGCCAACCACTGTTAATCACTAATCCGACCTCCAAAAATGACTTTGCCCAACAATTGTAACGACTTTGCCCAACAATTGTAATAACTTTGCCAACCACTGTTAATCACTTAACCGACCTCTAAAAATGACTTTGCCAACCACTGGTAATGACTTTGCCAATCACTGCGAATTGCTTATCTGACCTCTAAAAACGACTTTGCCCAACAATTGTAATGACTTTGCCAACCACTTTTAATCACTAATCCGACCTCTAAAATCGACTTTGCCCAGCAATTGTAATGACTTTGCCAACCACTGTTAATCACTTATCCGACCTCTAAAAATGACTTTGTTCAACAATTGTAATGAATTTGCTCAACAATTGTATTTAATTTGCCGACCACTGTTAATCACTTTTTCTTCCTCTAAAAATGACTTTGCCCAACAATTGTAATGACTTTGCTAACCACTGTTAATCACCTATCCGACCTCCAAAAATTACTTCGACATCCACTGGCAATGACTTTGCCAACCACTGTTAATCACTTATCCGACCTCTAAAAATGACTTTGCCAATCAATTGTAATGACTTTGCCAACCACTGTTAATCACTTATCCAACCCCTAAAAAAGACTTTGCCCAACAATAGATATGATTTTGCCAACCACTATTAATCACTAATCCGACATTTAAAAATGACTTTGCCTTACAATTGTAATGACTTTACCAACCACTGTTAATCACTAATCCGACCTCTAAAAATGACTTTGCCCAACAATTGTAACGACTTTGTCCATCAATTGTAATAACTTTGCCAACCACTGTTAATCACTTAACCGACCTCTAAAAATGACTTTGCCAACCACTGGTAATGACTTTGCCAATCACTGCGAATTGCTTATCTGACCTCTAAAAACGACTTTGCCCAACAATTGTAATGACTATGCCAACCACTTTAATCACTAATCCGACCTCTAAAATCGACTTTGCCCAGCAATTGTAATGACTTTGCCAACCACTGTTAATCACTTATCCGACCTCTAAAAATGACTTTGTCAACCACAGATAATCACTTATCCGACCTCTTAAAATGACTTTGCCAACCACTGGTAATGACTTTACCAACCACTGTTAATCACTTATCCAACCTCTAAAAACGACTTTGCCCAACAATTGTAATGACTTTGCCAACCACTGATAATCACTTATCCGACCGCTAAAAATGACTTTGCCCAAAAATTGAAATGACTTTTCCAACCACTGGTAATTACTTTGCCAACCACTTTTAATCACTAATCCGACCTCTAAAATCGACTTTGCCCAGCCATTGTAATGACTTTGCCAACCACTGTTAATCACTTATCCGACCTCTAAAAATGACTTTGCCAACTACTGATAATCACTTATCCGACCCCTAAAAATAACTTTGCCGAACAATTGTAATGATTTTGCCAACCACTGTTAATCACTTGTCCGACCTCTTAAAACGACTTTGCCCATCAATTGTAATAACTTTGCCAACCACTGTTAATCACTTAACCGACCTCTAAAAATGACTTTGCCAACCACTGGTAATGACTTTGCCAATCACTGCGAATTGCTTATCTGACCTCTAAAAACGACTTTGCCCAACAATTGTAATGACTATGCCAACCACTTTAATCACTAATCCGACCTCTAAAATCGACTTTGCCCAGCAATTGTAATGACTTTGCCAACCACTGTTAATCACTTATCCGACCTCTAAAAATGACTTTGTCAACCACTGATAATCACTTATCCGACCTCTTAAAATGACTTTGCCAACCACTGGTAATGACTTTACCAACCACTGTTAATCACTTATCCAACCTCTAAAAACGACTTTGCCCAACAATTGTAATGACTTTGCCAACCACTGATAATCACTTATCCGACCGCTAAAAATGACTTTGCCCAAAAATTGAAATGACTTTTCCAACCACTGGTAATTACTTTGCCAACCACTTTTAATCACTAATCCGACCTCTAAAATCGACTTTGCCCAGCCATTGTAATGACTTTGCCAACCACTGTTAATCACTTATCCGACCTCTAAAAATGACTTTGCCAACTACTGATAATCACTTATCCGACCCCTAAAAATAACTTTGCCGAACAATTGTAATGATTTTGCCAACCACTGTTAATCACTTGTCCGACCTCTTAAAATGACTTTGCTCAACAATTGTAATGACTTTGCCAGACACTGTTAATCACTTATCCGACCTCTAAAAATGACTTCGCCAACCACTGTTGATTGCTTTTCCGACTTCTAAAAACGACTTTGCCCAACAATTGTAATGACTTTGCCAACCACTTTTAATCACTAATCCGACATCTAAAATCGACTTTGCCCAGCAATTGTAATGACTTTGCCAACCACTGTTAATCACTTATCCGACCTCTAAAAATGACTTTGCCCAACAATTGTAATGACTTTGCCAACCACTGATAATTACTTTGCCAACCACTGTTAATCACTTATCCGACCGCTAAAAATGACTTTGCCCAACAATTGTAATGACTTTGCCAACCACTGGTAATGACTTTGCCAACCACTGTTAATCACTTATCCGACCTCTAAAAATGACTTTGCCCAACAATTGTAATGAATTTGCTCAACAATTGTAATTACTTTGCCAACCACTGTTAATCACTTATCCTCCCTCTAAAAATGACTTTGCCCAACAATTGTAATGACTTTGCCAACCACTATTTATCACTAATCCGACCGCTAAAAATGACTTTGCCCAACAATTGGAATGACTTTGCCAACCACTGGTAATGACTTTGCCAACCACTGTTAATCACTTATCCGACCTCTAAAAATGACTTTGTCAACCACTGATAATCACTTATCCGACCTCTTAAAATGACTTTGCCAACCACTGGTAATGACTTTACCAACCACTGTTAATCACTTATCCAACCTCTAAAAACGACTTTGCCCAACAATTGTAATGACTTTGCCAACCACTGATAATCACTTATCCGACCGCTAAAAATGACTTTGCCCAAAAATTGAAATGACTTTTCCAACCACTGGTAATTACTTTGCCAACCACTTTTAATCACTAATCCGACCTCTAAAATCGACTTTGCCCAGCCATTGTAATGACTTTGCCAACCACTGTTAATCACTTATCCGACCTCTAAAAATGACTTTGCCAACTACTGATAATCACTTATCCGACCCCTAAAAATAACTTTGCCGAACAATTGTAATGATTTTGCCAACCACTGTTAATCACTTGTCCGACCTCTTAAAATGACTTTGCTCAACAATTGTAATGACTTTGCCAGACACTGTTAATCACTTATCCGACCTCTAAAAATGACTTCGCCAACCACTGTTGATTGCTTTTCCGACTTCTAAAAACGACTTTGCCCAACAATTGTAATGACTTTGCCAACCACTTTTAATCACTAATCCGACATCTAAAATCGACTTTGCCCAGCAATTGTAATGACTTTGCCAACCACTGTTAATCACTTATCCGACCTCTAAAAATGACTTTGCCCAACAATTGTAATGACTTTGCCAACCACTGATAATTACTTTGCCAACCACTGTTAATCACTTATCCGACCGCTAAAAATGACTTTGCCCAACAATTGTAATGACTTTGCCAACCACTGGTAATGACTTTGCCAACCACTGTTAATCACTTATCCGACCTCTAAAAATGACTTTGCCCAACAATTGTAATGAATTTGCTCAACAATTGTAATTACTTTGCCAACCACTGTTAATCACTTGTCCGACCTCTTAAAATGACTTTGCTCAACAATTGTAATGACTTTGCCAGACACTGTTAATCACTTATCCGACCTCTAAAAATGACTTCGCCAACCACTGTTGATTGCTTTTCCGACTTCTAAAAACGACTTTGCCCAACAATTGTAATGACTTTGCCAACCACTTTTAATCACTAATCCGACATCTAAAATCGACTTTGCCCAGCAATTGTAATGACTTTGCCAACCACTGTTAATCACTTATCCGACCTCTAAAAATGACTTTGCCCAACAATTGTAATGACTTTGCCAACCACTGATAATTACTTTGCCAACCACTGTTAATCACTTATCCGACCGCTAAAAATGACTTTGCCCAACAATTGTAATGACTTTGCCAACCACTGGTAATGACTTTGCCAACCACTGTTAATCACTTATCCGACCTCTAAAAATGACTTTGCCCAACAATTGTAATGAATTTGCTCAACAATTGTAATTACTTTGCCAACCACTGTTAATCACTTATCCTCCCTCTAAAAATGACTTTGCCCAACAATTGTAATGACTTTGCCAACCACTATTTATCACTAATCCGACCGCTAAAAATGACTTTGCCCAACAATTGGAATGACTTTGCCAACCACTGGTAATGACTTTGCCAACCACTGTTAATCACTTATCCGACCTCTAAAAATGACTTTGTTCAACAATTATAATGAATTTGCTCTACAATTGTAATTAATTTGCTAACCACTGTTAATCACCTATCCGACCTCCAAAAATTACTTCGCCATCCACTGGCAATGACTTTGCCAACCACTGTTAATCACTTATCCGACCTCTAAAAATGACTTTGCCAATCAATTGTAATGACTTTGCCAACCACTTTTAATCACTAATCCGACCTCTAAAATCGACTTTGCCCAGCCATTGTAATGACTTTGCCAACCACTGTTAATCACTTATCCGACCTCTAAAAATGACTTTGCCAACTACTGATAATCACTTATCCGACCCCTAAAAATAACTTTGCCGAACAATTGTAATGATTTTGCCAACCACTGTTAATCACTTGTCCGACCTCTTAAAACGACTTTGCCCATCAATTGTAATAACTTTGCCAACCACTGTTAATCACTTAACCGACCTCTAAAAATGACTTTGCCAACCACTGGTAATGACTTTGCCAATCACTGCGAATTGCTTATCTGACCTCTAAAAACGACTTTGCCCAACAATTGTAATGACTATGCCAACCACTTTAATCACTAATCCGACCTCTAAAATCGACTTTGCCCAGCAATTGTAATGACTTTGCCAACCACTGTTAATCACTTATCCGACCTCTAAAAATGACTTTGTCAACCACTGATAATCACTTATCCGACCTCTTAAAATGACTTTGCCAACCACTGGTAATGACTTTACCAACCACTGTTAATCACTTATCCAACCTCTAAAAACGACTTTGCCCAACAATTGTAATGACTTTGCCAACCACTGATAATCACTTATCCGACCGCTAAAAATGACTTTGCCCAAAAATTGAAATGACTTTTCCAACCACTGGTAATTACTTTGCCAACCACTTTTAATCACTAATCCGACCTCTAAAATCGACTTTGCCCAGCCATTGTAATGACTTTGCCAACCACTGTTAATCACTTATCCGACCTCTAAAAATGACTTTGCCAACTACTGATAATCACTTATCCGACCCCTAAAAATAACTTTGCCGAACAATTGTAATGATTTTGCCAACCACTGTTAATCACTTGTCCGACCTCTTAAAATGACTTTGCTCAACAATTGTAATGACTTTGCCAGACACTGTTAATCACTTATCCGACCTCTAAAAATGACTTCGCCAACCACTGTTGATTGCTTTTCCGACTTCTAAAAACGACTTTGCCCAACAATTGTAATGACTTTGCCAACCACTTTTAATCACTAATCCGACATCTAAAATCGACTTTGCCCAGCAATTGTAATGACTTTGCCAACCACTGTTAATCACTTATCCGACCTCTAAAAATGACTTTGCCCAACAATTGTAATGACTTTGCCAACCACTGATAATTACTTTGCCAACCACTGTTAATCACTTATCCGACCGCTAAAAATGACTTTGCCCAACAATTGTAATGACTTTGCCAACCACTGGTAATGACTTTGCCAACCACTGTTAATCACTTATCCGACCTCTAAAAATGACTTTGCCCAACAATTGTAATGAATTTGCTCAACAATTGTAATTACTTTGCCAACCACTGTTAATCACTTATCCTCCCTCTAAAAATGACTTTGCCCAACAATTGTAATGACTTTGCCAACCACTATTTATCACTAATCCGACCGCTAAAAATGACTTTGCCCAACAATTGGAATGACTTTGCCAACCACTGGTAATGACTTTGCCAACCACTGTTAATCACTTATCCGACCTCTAAAAATGACTTTGTTCAACAATTATAATGAATTTGCTCAACAATTGTAATTAATTTGCTAACCACTGTTAATCACCTATCCGACCTCCAAAAATTACTTCGCCATCCACTGGCAATGACTTTGCCAACCACTGTTAATCACTTATCCGACCTCTAAAAATGACTTTGCCAATCAATTGTAATGACTTTGCCAACCACTTTTAATCACTAATCCGACCTCTAAAATCGACTTTGCCCAGCCATTGTAATGACTTTGCCAACCACTGTTAATCACTTATCCGACCTCTAAAAATGACTTTGCCAACTACTGATAATCACTTATCCGACCCCTAAAAATAACTTTGCCGAACAATTGTAATGATTTGGCCAATCACTGTTAATCACTTATCCGACCTCTTAAAATGACTTTGCTCAACAATTGTAATGACTTTGCCAGTCACTGTTAATCACTTATCCGACCTCTAAAAATGACTTCGCCAACCACTGTTGATTGCTTTTCCGACTTCTAAAAACGACTTTGCCCAACAATTGTAATGACTTTGCCAACCACTTTTAATCACTAATCCGACATGTAAAATCGACTTTGCCCAGCAATTGTAATGACTTTGCCAACCACTGTTAATCACTTATCCGACCTCTAAAAATGACTTTGCCCAACAATTGTAATGACTTTGCCAACCACTGATAATTACTTTGCCAACCACTGTTAATCACTTATCCGACCGCTAAAAATGACTTTGCCCAACAATTGTAATGACTTTGCCAACCACTGGTAATGACTTTGCCAACCACTGTTAATCACTTATCCGACCTCTAAAAATGACTTTGTTCAACAATTGTAATGAATTTGCTCAACAATTGTAATTACTTTGCCAACCACTGTTAATCACTTATCCGACCTCTAAAAATGACTTTGCCCAACAATTGTAATGACTTTGCGAACCACTGTTAATCACGTATCCTACCTCTAAAAATGAGTTTGCCCAACAATTGTAATGAATTTGCTCAACAATTGTAATTACTTTGCCAACCACTGTTAATCACTTATCCTCCCTCTAAAAATGACTTTGCCCAACAATTGTAATGACTTTGCCAACCACTATTTATCACTAATCCGACCGCTAAAAATGACTTTGCCCAACAATTGGAATGACTTTGCCAACCACTGGTAATGACTTTGCCAACCACTGTTAATCACTTATCCGACCTCTAAAAATGACTTTGTTCAACAATTATAATGAATTTGCTCAACAATTGTAATTAATTTGCTAACCACTGTTAATCACCTATCCGACCTCCAAAAATTACTTCGCCATCCACTGGCAATGACTTTGCCAACCACTGTTAATCACTTATCCGACCTCTAAAAATGACTTTGCCAATCAATTGTAATGACTTTGCCAACCACTGTTAATCACTTATCCAACCCCTAAAAAAGACTTTGCCCAACAATAGATATGATTTTGCCAACCACTATTAATCACTAATCCGACCTTTAAAAATGACTTTGCCTTACAATTGTAATGACTTTGCCAACCACTGTTAATCACTAATCCGACCTCTAAAAATGACTTTGCCAAACAATTGTAACGACTTTGCCCAACAATTGTAATAACTTTGCCAACCACTGTTAATCACTTAACCGACCTCTAAAAATGACTTTGCCAACCACTGGTAATGACTTTGCCAACTACTGCGAATTGCTTATCCGACCTCTAAAAACGACTTTGCCCAACAATTGTAATGACTTTGCCAACCACTTTTAATCACTTATCCTCCCTCTAAAAATGACTTTGCCCAGCCATTGTAATGACTTTGCCAACCACTGTTAATCACTTATCCGACCTCTAAAAATGACTTTGCCAACTACTGATAATCACTTATCCGACCCCTAAAAATAACTTTGCCGAACAATTGTAATGATTTGGCCAATCACTGTTAATCACTTATCCGACCTCTTAAAATGACTTTGCTCAACAATTGTAATGACTTTGCCAGTCACTGTTAATCACTTATCCGACCTCTAAAAATGACTTCGCCAACCACTGTTGATTGCTTTTCCGACTTCTAAAAACGACTTTGCCCAACAATTGTAATGACTTTGCCAACCACTTTTAATCACTAATCCGACATGTAAAATCGACTTTGCCCAGCAATTGTAATGACTTTGCCAACCACTGTTAATCACTTATCCGACCTCTAAAAATGACTTTGCCCAACAATTGTAATGACTTTGCCAACCACTGATAATTACTTTGCCAACCACTGTTAATCACTTATCCGACCGCTAAAAATGACTTTGCCCAACAATTGTAATGACTTTGCCAACCACTGGTAATGACTTTGCCAACCACTGTTAATCACTTATCCGACCTCTAAAAATGACTTTGTTCAACAATTGTAATGAATTTGCTCAACAATTGTAATTACTTTGCCAACCACTGTTAATCACTTATCCGACCTCTAAAAATGACTTTGCCCAACAATTGTAATGACTTTGCGAACCACTGTTAATCACGTATCCTACCTCTAAAAATGAGTTTGCCCAACAATTGTAATGAATTTGCTCAACAATTGTAATTACTTTGCCAACCACTGTTAATCACTTATCCTCCCTCTAAAAATGACTTTGCCCAACAATTGTAATGACTTTGCCAACCACTATTTATCACTAATCCGACCGCTAAAAATGACTTTGCCCAACAATTGGAATGACTTTGCCAACCACTGGTAATGACTTTGCCAACCACTGTTAATCACTTATCCGACCTCTAAAAATGACTTTGTTCAACAATTATAATGAATTAGCTCAACAATTGTAATTAATTTGCTAACCACTGTTAATCACCTATCCGACCTCCAAAAATTACTTCGCCATCCACTGGCAATGACTTTGCCAACCACTGTTAATCACTTATCCGACCTCTAAAAATGACTTTGCCAATCAATTGTAATGACTTTGCCAACCACTGTTAATCACTTATCCAACCCCTAAAAAAGACTTTGCCCAACAATAGATATGATTTTGCCAACCACTATTAATCACTAATCCGACCTTTAAAAATGACTTTGCCTTACAATTGTAACGACTTTGCCCAACAATTGTAATAACTTTGCCAACCACTGTTAATCACTTAACCGACCTCTAAAAATGACTTTGCCAACCACTGGTAATGACTTTGCCAACCACTGCGAATTGCTTATCCGACCTCTAAAAACGACTTTGCCCAACAATTGTAATGACTTTGCCAACCACTTTTAATCACTTATCCTCCCTCTAAAAATGACTTTGCCCAACAATTGTAATGACTTTGCTAACCACTGTTAATCACTTATCCGACCTCCAAAAATTACTTTGCCCAACAATTGTAATGACTTTGCCAACCACTGTTAATCACTTATCCAACCCCTAAAAAAGACTTTGCCAAACAAAAGCATAGTCCCCACTTATGTTGACTTTGCCCTTCACTGATGGTGACTTAAACAACTGTAATGGTGACTTTGCTCATCACTATTGTGAATTTACACCAACACATGTTGGATTTGCCCTTCACTGATGCTGACTTTACTAAGTAAAATTATGACTTTGCTAATCAATGATGGTGTCTTAACAAGACCAATGGTAACTTTGCTCATTAATGATGGTTTATTTGTCCCCACTTATGTTGACTTTACCCTTCACTGATGGTGACTTAATCAATACTAATGGTGACTTTGCTCATCACTGATTTCGACTTCGCACCAACACATGATGGCTTTTCCTTTAACTGATGGTGACTTTACCAACAATAATAATGACTTTGCTCATCAATGATGGTGTCTTAACAAGACCAATGGTAACTTTGCTCATTAATGATGGTGACTTTGCCCCAACTTATTTTGACTTTGCCATTCACTAATGGTGACTTTACCAACAATAATTATGACTTTGCTCATCAATGATGGTGTCTTAACAACACCAATGGTAACTTTGCTCATTAATGATGGTTTATTTGTCCCCACTTATGTTGACTTTGCCCTTCACTGATGGTGACTTTAACAAAAGGAATGGTGACTTTGCCCCAACTAATTATGACTTTGCAAATAACTGATGGTGACTTTACCAACTCTAATTATGAATTTGCTCATCACTGATGGTGACTTTGTCCCCACTAATTATGACTTTGCAAATCACTGATGAGGACTTTGCTCATCACTGATTGTGACTTTGCACCAACACATGTTGGCTTTGCCCGTCACTTATGGTGACGCCACCAGCACAATTTATGACTTTGCTCATCACTGATGGAGACTTTAACAACACTAATGGTGACTTTGTACCCACTGATTATGAACATGCCGATCACTGATTGTGACTTTGCACCAACACATGTTGTCTTTGCCCTTCACTGATGGCGACTTTACCAATATCAATTACGACAGTGCTCGTCACTTATGGAGACTTTGTACCCACTGATTATGAATATGCCGATCACTGATTGTGACTTTGCACCAACACATGTTGGCTTTGCCCGTCACTTTTGGTGACGCTACCAGCACAATTTATGACTTTTCTTATCACTGATGGAGACTTTGCCCCAACTAATTATGACTTTGCAAATTACTGATGGTGACTTTGCCCCTACATATGTTGGCTTTGCCCTTAACTGATGGTGACTTTACCAACACTAATAATGACTTTGCTCATCACTGCTGGTGACTTAAACAACACTAATGGTAACTTTTCTCATCAGTGATGGTGACTTTGCCCCCACTAATTATGACTTTGCTCATCGCTAATGGTAACTTTTTTCATCAGTGATGGTGACTTTGTACCCACTAATTATGAATATGCCGATCACTGATGGTGACTTTGCCAACACTAATGGTGACTTTGCTCATCACTGACGTTGACTTTACAAACACCAATGACGACTTTGCTCATCACTGATGGAGACTTTGCCCATACATTTGTTGGCTTTGCCCTTCACTTATGGTGACTATACCAACTCTAATTTTGACATTGCTCATCACTGATGATGACTTTAACAACACTAATGGAGACTTTTCCCATCACTGACGGAGACCATGTCCCCACTTTTTATTACTTTGCTAATCGCTGATGGTGACTTTACCAAAACTGATTATGACTTTGCTCATCACTCCTGGTGACTTAAACAACACTTATGGTCACTTTGCTTATCACTGATTGGGACTTTGTCACCACTAATTAAGACTTTGCAAATCACTGATGTTGACTTTTTCAACACTAATGGTGACTTTGCTCATCACTGATTCTGACTTTGCACCAACACATGTTGGCTTTGCCCCTCACTGATGGTGACGTTACAAACACTTATTATGACTTTACAAATCACTGATGGTGACTTTTTCAACACTAATGGTGACTTTGCTCATCACTGACGATGACTTTGCGCCAACATATGTTGGCTTTGCTCATCACTGATGGTGACTTAAACAACTTTAATGGTGACTTTGCTCATCACTTATTGGGACTTAGCACCAACACATGTTGGCTTAGCTCATCACTGATGGAGACTTTAACAAAAGTAATGCTGACTTTTCTCATCACTGATGTAGACTTTGCCCCCACTTAGGTTGACTTTTCCTTTCGATTATGGTGACTTTACCAACTCTAATTATGACTTTGCTCATCACTGAAGGTGACTTCACCAACACTAATGGTGACTTTGTACCCACTGATTATGAATTTGCCGATCACTGATGGTGACTTTACCAACACTAATGGTGACTTTGCTCATCACTGACGGTGACTTTACCAAATCTAATTATGACTTTGCTTATCAATGATGGTGACTTTAACAATACTAATGGTAACATTGCTCATGACTGATGGTGACTTTGCCCCAACTTATGTTGGCTTTGCCATTCATTGATGGTGACTTTACCAACAATAATTATGACTTTGCTCATCAATGATATTGTCTTAACAACACCAATGGTAACTTTGCTAATTAATGATGGTTTATTTGTCCCCACTTATGGTGACTTTGCTCATCACTGATTTCGACTTCGCACCAACACATGATGGCTTTGCCATCCACTGATGGTGACTTAACCAACAATAATTATGACTTTGCTCATCACTTATGGTGACTTTAACGACACTAATGGTGACTTTGTACCCACTGATTATGAATATTCCGATCACTAATGGTGACATTACCAACACTAATGGTGACTTTGCTCATCACTTACGGTGTTTTTACCCACTCTAATTATGACTTTGCTCATCACTGATTGTTACTTTGCACCCACAAATGTTGGCTTTGCCCTTCACTGATGGTGACTTTACCAACACTAATGGTGACTTTGCTCATCAAAAATGGTGACTTTAACAATACTAATGGTTACATTGCTCATCACTGATGTAGACTTAGTCCCCACTAATTATGACTTTGCAAATCACTGATGGTGACTTTGCCCATAACTGATTGTGGCTTTGCACCAACACATGTTGGCTATGCCCCTCACTTAAGGTGACGCTACCAGCAAAATTTATGACTTTGCTCATCACTGGTGGTGACTTTTACAACAGTTATGTTGACTTTTCTAATTACTGATGGATACTTTGTCCCCACTTATATTGGCTTTGACTTCCACTGATGGTGACTTTTTCAACACTAATGGTGACTTTGCTCATCACCGATTCTTTCTTTGCACCAACACATGTTGGCTCTGCCCTTCACTGATGGTGACGTTACAAACACTTATTATGACTTTGCTCATCAAGATGGTGACTTTCCCCCCACTCATGTTGACTTTTTCTTTCACTGATGGTGACTATAACAACACAATTTATGACTTTGCTCATCACTGACGATGACTTTGCGCCAACATCTGTTGGCTTTGCTCATCACTGATGGTGACTTAAACAACTTTAATGGTGACTTTGCTCATCACAGATTGTGAATTTACACCAACACATGTTGGATTTGCCCTTCACTGATGCTGACTTTACCAAGTAAAATTATGACTTTGCTAATCACTGATGGTGACTTAAACAACACCAATGGTAACTTTGCTAATTAATGATGGTTTATTTGTCCCCACTTATGTTAACTTTGCCTTTCACTGATAGTGACTTTATCAACACTAATGGTGACTTTGCTCATCACTGATTTCGACTTCGCACCAACACATGATGGCTTTGCCTTTAACTTATGGTGACTTTACCAACACTAATAATGACTTTGCCCCAACTAATTATGACTTTGCAAATTACTGATAATGACTTTGCCCCCACATATGTTGGCTTTGCCCTTAACTGATGGTGACTTTACCAACACTAATAATGACTTTGCTCATCACTGCTGGTGACTTAAACAACACTAATGGTTACTTTGCTCATCAGTGATGGTGACTTTGCCCCCACTAATTATGACTTTGCTTATCACTAATGGTGACTTTACCAACACTAATGGTGACTTTGCTCATCACTGATTGGGACTTTGCACCAACACATGTCGGCTTAGCCCATCACTGATGGAGACTTTAACAAAAGTAATTTAACAAAAGTACTTTTCTCATCACTGTTGGTGATATTACAAACACTAATGATGACTTGGATCATCACTGATTGTGACTTTGCACCAACACATGTTGTCTTTGCCCTTCACTGATAGTGACTTTACCAACATCAATTACGACTTTGCTCGTCACTTATGGAGACTTTGTACCCACTATTTATGAATTTGCCGATCACTGATGGTGACTTTACCTACACTAATGGTGACTTTGCTCATCACTGACGTTGACTTTACCAACTCTAATTATGACTTTGCTCATCACTGATGGTGACTTTACCCACACTAATGGTGACTTTGCTCATCACTGCGGTGACTTTACCAACTCTAATTATGACTTTGCTCATCACTGATGGTGACTTTACCAACACTAATTACGACTTTGCTCATCACTGATTGTTACTTTGCACCCACACATGTTGGCTTAGCCCTTCACTGATGGTGACTTTAACAACACTAATTTTGACTTTGCTCATCAAAGATGGTGACATTAACAATACTAATGGTAACATTGCTCATTACTGATGTAGACTTTGTCCCCACTAATTATGACTTTGCAAATCACTGATGGTGACTTTGCTCATAACTGATTGTGACTTTGCACCAACACATGTTGACTTTGCCCCTCACTTATGGTGACGCTACCAACACAATTAATGACTTTGCCCATCACTGATGTTGACTTTAACAACACTAATGTTGACTTTTCTCATTACTGATGGATACTTTGTCAAGGCTTAAATTGGCTTTGTCATGACTAAGAATCAGTGATGGTGACTTTGCCCCCAATAATTAAGACTTTGCTAATCACTGATTGTGACTTTATCAACACTAATGGTGACTGTGCTCATCACTGATTTCGACTTCGCACCAACACATGATGGCTTTGCCATTAACTGATGGTGACTTTACAAACACTAATAATGACTTTGCTCATCACTGCTGGTGACTTAAACAACACTAATGGTAACTTTGCTCATCAGTGATGGTGACTTTGCCCTCATTAATTATGACTTTGCTTATCACTAATGGTGACTTTACCAACACTAATGGTGACTTTGCTCATCACTGATTGGGACTTTGCACCAACACATGTCGGCTTAGCTCATCACTGATTGAGACTTTAACAAAAGTACTTTTTTCATCACTGTTGGTGATATTTCCAACACTAATGGTGACTTTACCAACACTAATTATGACTTTGCTCATCAAAGATGGTGACATTAACAATACTTATGGTAACATTGCTCATCACTGATGTAGACTTTGTCCCCACTAATATGACTTTGCAAATCACTGATGGTGACTTTTTCAACACCAATGGTGACTTTGCTCATCACCGATTCTGACTTTGCACCAACACATGTTGTCTTTGCCCCTCACTGATGGTGACGTTACAAACACTTATTATGACTTTGCTCATCAATGATGGTGACTTTGCCCCCACTTATGTTGACTTTTTCTTTCACTGATGGTGACTATAACAACACAATTTATGACTTTGCTCATCACTGATGGTGACTTTAACAACACTTATGTTGACTTTTCTCATTACTGATGGATACTTTGTCCCCACTTATATTGGCTTTGACATCCACTGATAGTGACTTTAACAAAAGGAATGGTTACTTTTCTCATCACTGATGGAGACTTTTCCCGAACTAATTATGACTTTGCAAATAATTGATGCTGACTTTACCAACTCTAATTATGACTTTGCTCATCACTGATTTCGACTTCGCACCAACACATGATGGCTTTGCCCTTAACTGATGGTGACTTTACTAACACTCTTAATGTCTTTGCTCATCACTGCTGGTGACTTATACAACACTAATGGTAACTTTGCTCATCAGTGATGGTGACTTTGCCCCCACTAATTATGACTTTGCTCATCACTGATGGTGACTTTACCAACACTAATGGTTACTTTGTACCCACTGATTATGAATATGACTTTTTCGACACTAATGATGACTTTGTCCCCACTAATTATGAGTTTGCAAATCATTGATGGTGACATTTTCGACACTAATGGTGACTTTTCTCAACACTGACGGAGACTTTGTCCCCACTAATTATGACTTTGCAAATCACTGATGGTGACTTTTTCAACACTAATGGTGACTTTGCTCATCAGTGATGGTGACTTTGCCCCCACTAATTATGACTTTGCTTACCACTGATTGTGATTTTATCAACACTAATGGTGACTTTGCACCAACACATGTTGGCTTTTCCCCTCACTGATGGTGACTTTAACAACACCAATGGTAACTTTGCTCATCAGTGAGGGTGACTTTGCTCATCACTGATTTCGACTTCGCACCAACACATGATGGCTTTGCCCTTAACTGATGGTGACTTTACCAACACTAATAATGACTTTGCTCATCACTGCTGGTGACTTAAACAACACTTATGGTTACTTTGCTCATCAGTGATGGCGACTTTGTCCCCACTAATTATGACCTTGCAAATCACTGATGGTGACTTTGCTCATCACTGATTGTGACTTTGCACCAACACATGTTGACTTTGCCCCTCACTTATGGTGACGCTACCAACACAAATAATGACTTTGCTCCTCACTGATGGTGACTTTAACAACACTTATGTTGACTTTTCTCATTGCTGACGGATACTTTGTCCCCACTAATATTGGCTTTGACATCCAATGACATAACCAACATTAATTATTAATTTGCTCATCACTGATTGTGACTTTAACAAAAGGAATGGTGACTTTTCTCATCACTGATGGAGACCTTGCCCTAACTAATTATGACTTTGCAAATAACTGATGGTGACTTTACCAACTCTAATTATGACTTTGCTCATCACTGATGGTGACTTTACCAACACTAATGGTGACTTTGTACCCACTGATTATGAATATGCCGATCACTGATGGTGACTTTGCCAACACTAATGGTGACTTTGCTCATCACTGACGGTGACTTTACCAACTCTAATTATGACTTTGCTCATCAAAGATGGTGACATTAACAATACTAATGGTAACATTACTCATCACTGATGTAGACTTTGTCCCCACTAATTATGATCTTGCAAATCACTGATGGTGACTTTGCTCATCACTGACGGTGACTTTACCAACTCTAATTATGACTTTGCTCATCACTGATGGTGACTTTACCAACACTAATGACGACTTTGCTCATAACTGATTTTGACATTGCACCAACACATGTGACTTTGCCCCTCACTTATGGTGACGCTACCAACACAAATTATGACTTTGCTCATCACTGATGGTGACTTTAACAACACTTATGTTGACTTTTCTCATTACTGATGGATACTTTGTCCCCTCTTAAATTGGCTTTGCAATCCACTGATGGTGATTTAACCAACAATAATTATGACTTTGCTCATCACTGATAGTGACTTTAACAAAAGGAATGGTGACTTTTCTCATCACTGATGGAGACTTTGCCCCAACTAATTATGACTTTGCAAATAACTGATGGTGACTTTACCAACTCTAATTATGACTTTGCTCATCACTGATGGGGACTTTACCAACACTAATGGTGACTTTGTACCAACTGATTATGAATATGCCGATCACTAATGGTGACTTTGCCAACTCTAATTATGACTTTGCTCATCACTGATGGTGACTTTACCAACACTAATGACGACTTTGCTCATCACTGATTGTTACTTTGCACCTACACATGTTGGCTATGCCATTCACTGATGGTGACTTTACCAACACTAATTATGACTTTGCTCATAAAAGATGGTGACATTAACAATACTAATGGTAACATTACTCATCACTGATGTAGACTTTGTCCCCACTAATTATGACTTTGCAAATCACCGATGGTGACTTTGCTCATAACTGATTGTGACTTTGCACCAACACATGTTGACTTTGCCCCTCACTTATGGTGACGCTACCAACACAATTTATGACTTTGCTCATCACTGATGGTGACTTTAACAACACTTATGTTGACTTTTCTCATTACTGATGGATACTTTGTCCCCACTTAAATTGGCTTTGCAATCCACTGATGGTGATTTAACCAACAATAATTATGACTTTGCTCATCACTGATAGTGACTTTAACAAAAGGAATGGTGACTTTTCTCATCACTGATGGAGACTTTGCCCCAACTAATTATGACTTTGCAAATAACTGATGGTGACTTTACCAACTCTAATTATGACTTTGCTCATCACTGATGGTGACTTTACCAACACTAATGGTGACTTTGTACCCACTGATTATGAATATGCCGATCACTGATGGTGACTTTGCCAACTCTAATTATGACTTTGCTCGTCACTGATGGTGACTTTACCAACACTAATGACGACTTTGCTCATCACTGATTGTTACTTTGCACCTACACATGTTGGCTATGCCATTCACTGATGGTGACTTTACCAACACTAATTATGACTTTGCTCATAAAAGATGGTGACATTAACAATACTAATGGTAACATTACTCATCACTGATGTAGACTTTGTCCCCACTAATTATGACTTTGCAAATCACCGATGGTGACTTTGCTCATAACTGATTGTGACTTTGCACCAACACATGTTGACTTTGCCCCTCACTTATGGTGACGCTACCAACACAATTTATGACTTTGCTCATCACTGATGGTGACTTTAACAACACTTATGTTGACTTTTCTCATTACTGATGGATACTTTGTCCCCACTTAAATTGGCTTTGCAATCCACTGATGGTGATTTAACCAACAATAATTATGACTTTGCTCATCACTGATAGTGACTTTAACAAAAGGAATGGTGACTTTTCTCATCACTGATGGAGACTTTGCCCCAACTAATTATGACTTTGCAAATAACTGATGGTGACTTTACCAACTCTAATTATGACTTTGCTCATCACTGATGGTGACTTTACCAACACTAATGGTGACTTTGTACCCACTGATTATGAATATGCCGATCACTGATGGTGACTTTGCCAACTCTAATTATGACTTTGCTCATCACTGATGGTGACTTTACCAACACTAATGACGACTTTGCTCATCACTGATTGTTACTTTGCACCTACACATGTTGGCTATGCCATTCACTGATGGTGACTTTACCAACACTAATTATGACTTTGCTCATAAAAGATGGTGACATTAACAATACTAATGGTAACATTACTCATCACTGATGTAGACTTTGTCCCCACTAATTATGACTTTGCAAATCACTAATGGTGACTTTGCTCATCACTGACGGTGACTTTACCAACTCTAATTATGACTTTGCTCATCACTGATGGTGACTTTACCAACACTAATGACGACTTTGCTCATCACTGATTGTTAATTTGCACCCACACATGTTGGCTTAGCCCTTCACTGATGGTGACTTTAACAACACTAATTATGACTTTGCTCATCAAAGATGGTGACATTAACAATACTAATGGTAACATTGCTCATCACTGTTGTAGACTTTGTCCCCACTAATTATGACTTTGCAAATCACTGATGGTGACTTTGCTCATAACTGATTTTGACTTTGCACCAACACATGTTGACTTTGCCCCTCACTTATGGTGACGCTACCAACAGAATTTATGACTTTGCTCATCACTGATGGTGACTTTAACAACACTTATGTTGACTTTTCTCATTACTGATGGATACTTTGTCCCTACTTAAATTGGCTTTGCAATCCACTGATGGTGATTTAACCAACAATAATTATGGCTTTGCTCATCACTGATAGTGACTTTAACAAAAGGAATGGTGACTTTTCTCATCACTGATGGAGACTTTGCCCCAACTAATTATGACTTTGCAAATAACTGATGGTGACTTTACCAACTCTAATTATGACTTTGCTCATCACTGATGGTGACTTTACCAACACTAATGGTTACTTTGTACCCACTGATTATGAATATGCCGATCACTGATGGTGACTTTGCCAACTCTAATTATGACTTTGCTCATCACTGATGGTGACTTTACCAACACTAATGACGACTTTGCTCATCACTGATTGGGACTTTGCACCAACACATGTCGGCTTAGCTCATCACTGATTGAGACTTTAACAAAAGTACTTTTTTCATCACTGTTGGTGATATTTCCAACACTAATGGTGACTTTACCAACACTAATTATGACTTTGCTCATCAAAGATGGTGACATTAACAATACTTATGGTAACATTGCTCATCACTGATGTAGACTTTGTCCCCACTAATATGACTTTGCAAATCACTGATGGTGACTTTTTCAACACCAATGGTGACTTTGCTCATCACCGATTCTGACTTTGCACCAACACATGTTGTCTTTGCCCCTCACTGATGGTGACGTTACAAACACTTATTATGACTTTGCTCATCAATGATGGTGACTTTGCCCCCACTTATGTTGACTTTTTCTTTCACTGATGGTGACTATAACAACACAATTTATGACTTTGCTCATCACTGATGGTGACTTTAACAACACTTATGTTGACTTTTCTCATTACTGATGGATACTTTGTCCCCACTTATATTGGCTTTGACATCCACTGATAGTGACTTTAACAAAAGGAATGGTTACTTTTCTCATCACTGATGGAGACTTTTCCCGAACTAATTATGACTTTGCAAATAATTGATGCTGACTTTACCAACTCTAATTATGACTTTGCTCATCACTGATTTCGACTTCGCACCAACACATGATGGCTTTGCCCTTAACTGATGGTGACTTTACTAACACTCTTAATGTCTTTGCTCATCACTGCTGGTGACTTATACAACACTAATGGTAACTTTGCTCATCAGTGATGGTGACTTTGCCCCCACTAATTATGACTTTGCTCATCACTGATGGTGACTTTACCAACACTAATGGTTACTTTGTACCCACTGATTATGAATATGACTTTTTCGACACTAATGATGACTTTGTCCCCACTAATTATGAGTTTGCAAATCATTGATGGTGACATTTTCGACACTAATGGTGACTTTTCTCAACACTGACGGAGACTTTGTCCCCACTAATTATGACTTTGCAAATCACTGATGGTGACTTTTTCAACACTAATGGTGACTTTGCTCATCAGTGATGGTGACTTTGCCCCCACTAATTATGACTTTGCTTACCACTGATTGTGATTTTATCAACACTAATGGTGACTTTGCACCAACACATGTTGGCTTTTCCCCTCACTGATGGTGACTTTAACAACACCAATGGTAACTTTGCTCATCAGTGAGGGTGACTTTGCTCATCACTGATTTCGACTTCGCACCAACACATGATGGCTTTGCCCTTAACTGATGGTGACTTTACCAACACTAATAATGACTTTGCTCATCACTGCTGGTGACTTAAACAACACTTATGGTTACTTTGCTCATCAGTGATGGCGACTTTGTCCCCACTAATTATGACCTTGCAAATCACTGATGGTGACTTTGCTCATCACTGATTGTGACTTTGCACCAACACATGTTGACTTTGCCCCTCACTTATGGTGACGCTACCAACACAAATAATGACTTTGCTCCTCACTGATGGTGACTTTAACAACACTTATGTTGACTTTTCTCATTGCTGACGGATACTTTGTCCCCACTAATATTGGCTTTGACATCCAATGACATAACCAACATTAATTATTAATTTGCTCATCACTGATTGTGACTTTAACAAAAGGAATGGTGACTTTTCTCATCACTGATGGAGACCTTGCCCTAACTAATTATGACTTTGCAAATAACTGATGGTGACTTTACCAACTCTAATTATGACTTTGCTCATCACTGATGGTGACTTTACCAACACTAATGGTGACTTTGTACCCACTGATTATGAATATGCCGATCACTGATGGTGACTTTGCCAACACTAATGGTGACTTTGCTCATCACTGACGGTGACTTTACCAACTCTAATTATGACTTTGCTCATCAAAGATGGTGACATTAACAATACTAATGGTAACATTACTCATCACTGATGTAGACTTTGTCCCCACTAATTATGATCTTGCAAATCACTGATGGTGACTTTGCTCATCACTGACGGTGACTTTACCAACTCTAATTATGACTTTGCTCATCACTGATGGTGACTTTACCAACACTAATGACGACTTTGCTCATAACTGATTTTGACATTGCACCAACACATGTGACTTTGCCCCTCACTTATGGTGACGCTACCAACACAAATTATGACTTTGCTCATCACTGATGGTGACTTTAACAACACTTATGTTGACTTTTCTCATTACTGATGGATACTTTGTCCCCTCTTAAATTGGCTTTGCAATCCACTGATGGTGATTTAACCAACAATAATTATGACTTTGCTCATCACTGATAGTGACTTTAACAAAAGGAATGGTGACTTTTCTCATCACTGATGGAGACTTTGCCCCAACTAATTATGACTTTGCAAATAACTGATGGTGACTTTACCAACTCTAATTATGACTTTGCTCATCACTGATGGGGACTTTACCAACACTAATGGTGACTTTGTACCAACTGATTATGAATATGCCGATCACTAATGGTGACTTTGCCAACTCTAATTATGACTTTGCTCATCACTGATGGTGACTTTACCAACACTAATGACGACTTTGCTCATCACTGATTGTTACTTTGCACCTACACATGTTGGCTATGCCATTCACTGATGGTGACTTTACCAACACTAATTATGACTTTGCTCATAAAAGATGGTGACATTAACAATACTAATGGTAACATTACTCATCACTGATGTAGACTTTGTCCCCACTAATTATGACTTTGCAAATCACCGATGGTGACTTTGCTCATAACTGATTGTGACTTTGCACCAACACATGTTGACTTTGCCCCTCACTTATGGTGACGCTACCAACACAATTTATGACTTTGCTCATCACTGATGGTGACTTTAACAACACTTATGTTGACTTTTCTCATTACTGATGGATACTTTGTCCCCACTTAAATTGGCTTTGCAATCCACTGATGGTGATTTAACCAACAATAATTATGACTTTGCTCATCACTGATAGTGACTTTAACAAAAGGAATGGTGACTTTTCTCATCACTGATGGAGACTTTGCCCCAACTAATTATGACTTTGCAAATAACTGATGGTGACTTTACCAACTCTAATTATGACTTTGCTCATCACTGATGGTGACTTTACCAACACTAATGGTGACTTTGTACCCACTGATTATGAATATGCCGATCACTGATGGTGACTTTGCCAACTCTAATTATGACTTTGCTCGTCACTGATGGTGACTTTACCAACACTAATGACGACTTTGCTCATCACTGATTGTTACTTTGCACCTACACATGTTGGCTATGCCATTCACTGATGGTGACTTTACCAACACTAATTATGACTTTGCTCATAAAAGATGGTGACATTAACAATACTAATGGTAACATTACTCATCACTGATGTAGACTTTGTCCCCACTAATTATGACTTTGCAAATCACCGATGGTGACTTTGCTCATAACTGATTGTGACTTTGCACCAACACATGTTGACTTTGCCCCTCACTTATGGTGACGCTACCAACACAATTTATGACTTTGCTCATCACTGATGGTGACTTTAACAACACTTATGTTGACTTTTCTCATTACTGATGGATACTTTGTCCCCACTTAAATTGGCTTTGCAATCCACTGATGGTGATTTAACCAACAATAATTATGACTTTGCTCATCACTGATAGTGACTTTAACAAAAGGAATGGTGACTTTTCTCATCACTGATGGAGACTTTGCCCCAACTAATTATGACTTTGCAAATAACTGATGGTGACTTTACCAACTCTAATTATGACTTTGCTCATCACTGATGGTGACTTTACCAACACTAATGGTGACTTTGTACCCACTGATTATGAATATGCCGATCACTGATGGTGACTTTGCCAACTCTAATTATGACTTTGCTCATCACTGATGGTGACTTTACCAACACTAATGACGACTTTGCTCATCACTGATTGTTACTTTGCACCTACACATGTTGGCTATGCCATTCACTGATGGTGACTTTACCAACACTAATTATGACTTTGCTCATAAAAGATGGTGACATTAACAATACTAATGGTAACATTACTCATCACTGATGTAGACTTTGTCCCCACTAATTATGACTTTGCAAATCACTAATGGTGACTTTGCTCATCACTGACGGTGACTTTACCAACTCTAATTATGACTTTGCTCATCACTGATGGTGACTTTACCAACACTAATGACGACTTTGCTCATCACTGATTGTTAATTTGCACCCACACATGTTGGCTTAGCCCTTCACTGATGGTGACTTTAACAACACTAATTATGACTTTGCTCATCAAAGATGGTGACATTAACAATACTAATGGTAACATTGCTCATCACTGTTGTAGACTTTGTCCCCACTAATTATGACTTTGCAAATCACTGATGGTGACTTTGCTCATAACTGATTTTGACTTTGCACCAACACATGTTGACTTTGCCCCTCACTTATGGTGACGCTACCAACAGAATTTATGACTTTGCTCATCACTGATGGTGACTTTAACAACACTTATGTTGACTTTTCTCATTACTGATGGATACTTTGTCCCTACTTAAATTGGCTTTGCAATCCACTGATGGTGATTTAACCAACAATAATTATGGCTTTGCTCATCACTGATAGTGACTTTAACAAAAGGAATGGTGACTTTTCTCATCACTGATGGAGACTTTGCCCCAACTAATTATGACTTTGCAAATAACTGATGGTGACTTTACCAACTCTAATTATGACTTTGCTCATCACTGATGGTGACTTTACCAACACTAATGGTTACTTTGTACCCACTGATTATGAATATGCCGATCACTGATGGTGACTTTGCCAACTCTAATTATGACTTTGCTCATCACTGATGGTGACTTTACCAACACTAATGACGACTTTGCTCATCACTGATTGTTACTTTGCACCTACACATGTTGGCTATGCCATTCACTGATGGTGACTTTACCAACACTAATTATGACTTTGCTCATAAAAGATGGTGACATTAACAATACTAATGGTAACATTACTCATCACTGATGTAGACTTTGTCCCCACTAATTATGACTTTGCAAATCACTAATGGTGACTTTGCTCATCACTGACGGTGACTTTACCAACTCTAATTATGACTTTGCTCATCACTGATGGTGACTTTACCAACACTAATGACGACTTTGCTCATCACTGATTGTTAATTTGCACCTACACATGTTGGCTTAGCCCTTCACTGATGGTGACTTTAACAACACTAATTATGACTTTGCTCATCAAAGATGGTGACATTAACAATACTAATGGTAACATTGCTCATCACTGTTGTAGACTTTGTCCCCACTAATTATGACTTTGCAAATCACTGATGGTGACTTTGCTCATAACTGATTTTGACTTTGCACCAACACATGTTGACTTTGCCCCTCACTTATGGTGACGCTACCAACAGAATTTATGACTTTGCTCATCACTGATGGTGACTTTAACAACACTTATGTTGACTTTTCTCATTACTGATGGATACTTTGTCCCTACTTAAATTGGCTTTGCAATCCACTGATGGTGATTTAACCAACAATAATTATGGCTTTGCTCATCACTGATAGTGACTTTAACAAAAGGAATGGTGACTTTTCTCATCACTGATGGAGACTTTGCCCCAACTAATTATGACTTTGCAAATAACTGATGGTGACTTTACCAACTCTAATTATGACTTTGCTCATCACTGATGGTGACTTTACCAACACTAATGGTGACTTTGTACCCACTGATTATGAATATGCCGATCACTGATGGTGACTTTGCCAACTCTAATTATGACTTTGCTCATCACTGATGGTGACTTTACCTACACTAATGACGACTTTGCTCATCACTGATTGTTACTTTGCACCTACACATGTTGGCTATGCCATTCAATGATGGTGACTTTACCAACACTAATTATGACTTTGCTCATAAAAGATGGTGACATTAACAATACTAATGGTAAAATTACTCATCACTGATCAAGACTTTGTCCCCACTAATTATGACTTTGCAAATCACTGATGGTGACTTTGCTCATAACTGATTGTGACTTTGCACCAACACATGTTGACTTTGCCATTCACTGATGGTGACTTTACCAACACTAATTATGACTTTGCTCATAAAAGATGGTGACATTAACAATACTAATGGTAACATTACTCATCACTGATGTAGACTTTGTCCCCACTAATTATGACTTTGCGAATCACTAATGGTGACTTTGCTCATCACTGACGGTGACTTTACCAACTCTAATTATGACTTTGCTCATCACTGATTGTTAATTTGCACCCACACATGTTGGCTTAGCCCTTCACTGATGGTGACTTTAACAACACTAATTATGACTTTGCCCATCAAAGATGGTGACATTAACAATACAAATGGTAACATTGCTCATCACTGATGTAGACTTTGTCCCCACTAATTATGACTTTGCAAATCACTGATGGTGACTTTGCTCATAACTGATTTTGACTTTGCTCCAACACATGTGACTTTGCACCTCACTTATGGTGACGCTACCAACACAATTTATGACTTTGCTCATCACTGATGGTGACTTTAACAACACTTATGTTGACTTTTCTCATTACTGATGGATACTTTGTCCCCACTTAAATTGGCTTTGCAATCCACCGATGGTGATTAAACCAACAATAATTATGACTTTGCTCATCACTGATAGTGACTTTAACAAAAGGAATGGTGACTTTTCTCATCACTGATGGAGACTTTGCCCCAACTAATTATGACTTTGCAAATAACTGATGGTGACTTTACCAACTCTAATTATATCTTTTCTCATCACTGATGGTGACTTTACCAACACTAATGGTGACTTTGTACCCACTGATTATGAATATGCCGATCACTGATGGTGACTTTGCCAACTCTAATTATGACTTTGCTCATCACTGATTGTTAATTTGCACCCACACATGTTGGCTTAGCCCTTCACTGATGGTGACTTTAACAACACTAATTATGACTTTGCTCATCAAAGATGGTGACATTAACAATACTAATGGTAACATTGCTCATCACTGATGTAGACTTTGTCCCCACTAATTATGACTTTGCAAATCACTGATGGTGACTTTGCTCATAACTGATTTTGACTTTGCTCCAACACATGTGACTTTGCACCTCACTTATGGTGACGCTACCAACACAATTTATGACTTTGCTCATCACTGATGGTGACTTTAACAACACTTATGTTGACTTTTCTCATTACTGATGGATACTTTGTCCCCACTTAAATTGGCTTTGCAATCCACCGATGGTGATTAAACCAACAATAATTATGACTTTGCTCATCACTGATAGTGACTTTAACAAAAGGAATGGTGACTTTTCTCATCACTGATGGAGACTTTGCCCGAACTAATTATGACTTTGCAAATAACTGATGGTGACTTTACCAACTCTAATTATATCTTTGCTCATCACTGATGGTGACTTTACCAACACTAATGGTGACTTTGTACCCACTGATTATGAATATGCCGATCACTGATGGTGACTTTGCCAACTCTAATTATGACTTTGCTCATCACTGATAGTGACTTTACCAACACTAATGACGACTTTGCTCATCACTGATTATTACTTTCCACCTACACATGTTGGCTATGCCATTCACTGATGGTGATTAAACCAACAATAATTATGACTTTGCTCATCACTGATGGTGACTTTAACAAAAGGAATGGTGACTTTTCTCATCACTGATGGAGACTTTGCCCCAACTAATTATGACTTTGCAAATAACTGATGGTGACTTTACCAACTCTAATTATATCTTTGCTCATCACTGATGGTGACTTTACCAACACTAATGGTGACTTTGTACCCACTGATTATGAATATGCCGATCACTGATGGTGACTTTGCCAACTCTAATTATGACTTTGCTCATCACTGATAGTGACTTTACCAACACTAATGACGACTTTGCTCATCACTGATTGTTAATTTGCACCCACACATGTTGGCTTAGCCCTTCACTGATGGTGACTTTAACAACACTAATTATGACTTTGCTCATCAAAGATGGTGACATTAACAATACTAATGGTAACATTGCTCATCACTGATGTAGACTTTGTCCCCACTAATTATGACTTTGCAAATCACTGATGGTGACTTTGCTCATAACTGATTTTGACTTTGCTCCAACACATGTGACTTTGCACCTCACTTATGGTGACGCTACCAACACAATTTATGACTTTGCTCATCACTGATGGTGACTTTAACAACACTTATGTTGACTTTTCTCATTACTGATGGATACTTTGTCCCCACTTAAATTGGCTTTGCAATCCACCGATGGTGATTAAACCAACAATAATTATGACTTTGCTCATCACTGATAGTGACTTTAACAAAAGGAATGGTGACTTTTCTCATCACTGATGGAGACTTTGCCCCAACTAATTATGACTTTGCAAATAACTGATGGTGACTTTACCAACTCTAATTATATCTTTGCTCATCACTGATGGTGACTTTACCAACACTAATGGTGACTTTGTACCCACTGATTATGAATATGCCGATCACTGATGGTGACTTTGCCAACTCTAATTATGACTTTGCTCATCACTGATAGTGACTTTACCAACACTAATGACGACTTTGCTCATCACTGATTGTTACTTTCCACCTACACATGTTGGCTATGCCATTCACTGATGGTGACTTAACTAACAATAATTATGACTTTGCTCATCAATGATAGTGACTTTAACAAAAGTAATGGTGACTTTTCTCATCACTGATGGAGACTTTGCCCCAACTAATTATGACTTTGCAAATAACTGATGGTGACTTTACCAACTCTAATTATATCTTTGCTCATCACTGATGGTGACTTTACCAACACTAATGGTGACTTTGTACCCACTGATTATGAATATGCCGATCACTGATGGTGACTTTGCCAACTCTAATTAAGACTTTGCTCATCACTGATAGTGACTTTACCAACACTAATGACGACTTTGCTCATCACTGATTGTTAATTTGCACCCACACATGTTGGCTTAGCCCTTCACTGATGGTGACTTTAACAACACTAATTATGACTTTGCTCATCAAAGATGGTGACATTAACAATACTAATGGTAACATTGCTCATCACTGATGTAGACTTTGTCCCCACTAATTATGACTTTGCAAATCACTGATGGTGACTTTGCTCATAACTGATTTTGACTTTGCTCCAACACATGTGACTTTGCACCTCACTTATGGTGACGCTACCAACACAATTTATGACTTTGCTCATCACTGATGGTGACTTTAACAACACTTATGTTGACTTTTCTCATTACTGATGGATACTTTGTCCCCACTTAAATTGGCTTTGCAATCCACCGATGGTGATTAAACCAACAATAATTATGACTTTGCTCATCACTGATAGTGACTTTAACAAAAGGAATGGTGACTTTTCTCATCACTGATGGAGACTTTGCCCCAACTAATTATGACTTTGCAAATAACTGATGGTGACTTTACCAACTCTAATTATATCTTTGCTCATCACTGATGGTGACTTTACCAACACTAATGGTGACTTTGTACCCACTGATTATGAATATGCCGATCACTGATGGTGACTTTGCCAACTCTAATTATGACTTTGCTCATCACTGATAGTGACTTTACCAACACTAATGACGACTTTGCTCATCACTGATTGTTACTTTCCACCTACACATGTTGGCTATGCCATTCACTGATGGTGACTTAACTAACATTAATTATGACTTTGCTCATCAATGATAGTGACTTTAACAAATGTAATGGTGACTTTTCTCATCACTGATGGAGACTTTGCCCCAACTAATTATTACTTTGCAAATCACTGATGGTGACTTTGCTCATAACTGATTGTGACTTTGCACCAACACATGTTGACTTTGCCCCTCACTTATGGTGACGCTACCAACACAATTTATGACTTTGCTCCTCACTGATGGTGACTTTAACAACACTTATGTTGACTTTTCTCATTACTGACGGATACTTTGTCCCCACTTATATTGGCTTTGAAATCCACTGATGGTGACTTTAACAACGCTAATGGAGACTTTTCCCATCACTGACGGAGACCATGTCCCCACTTTTTATAACTTTGCTAATCGCTGATGGTGACTTTACCAAAACTGATTATGACTTTGCTCATCACTGATGGTGACTTTTACAACACCATTGGTATTTTTGCTCATCACTGATTGTGAATTTACACCAACAAATGTTAACTGATGATGACTATGTCCCCACTAATTATGATTTTGCAAATCATTGATGGTGACTTTTTCGTCACTAATGGTGACTTTTCTCAACACTGATGGAGACTCTGTCCCCACTAATTATGACTTTGCAAATCACTGATGGTGACTTTACCATAACTAATGACGACTTTGCTCATCACTGATTGTTAATTTGCACCGACACATGTTGGCTTAGCCCTTCACTGATGGTGACTTTAACAACACTAATTATGACTTTGCTCATCAAAGATGGTGACATTAACAATACTAATGGTAACATTGCTCATCACTGATGTAGACTTTGTCCCCACTAATTATGACTTTGCAAATCACTGATGGTGACTTTGCTCATAACTGATTTTGACTTTGCACCAACACATGTGACTTTGCCCCTCACTTATGGTGACGCTACCAACACAATTTATGACGTCGCTCCTCACTGATGGTGACTTTAACAACACTTATGTTGACTTTTCTCATTACTGACGGATACTTTGTCCCCACTTATATTGGCTTTGAAATCCACTGATGGTGACTTAACTAACATTAATTATGACTTTGCTCATCAATGATAGTGACTTTAACAAAAGTAATGGTGACTTTTCTCATCACTGATGGAGACTATGCCCCAACTAATTATGACTTTATAAATCGCTGATGGTCACTTTGCTCATAACTGATTGTGACTTTGCACCAACACATGTTGACTTTGCCCCTCACTTATGGTGACGCTACCAACACAATTTATGACTTTGCTCCTCACTGATGGTGACTTTAACAACACTAATTATGACTTTGCTCATCAAAGATGGTGACATTAATAATACTAATGGTAACATTGCTCATCACTGATCTAGACTTTGTCCCCACTAATTATGACTTTATAAATCGCTGATGGTCACTTTGCTCATAACTGATTGTGACTTTGCACCAACACATGTTGGCTATGCCATTCACTGATGGTGACTTTACCAATACTAATTATGACTTTGCTCATAAAAGATGGTGACATTAACAATACTAATGGTAACATTACTCATCACTGATGTAGACTTTGTCCCCACTAATTATGACTTTGCAAATCACTGATGGTGACTTTGCTCATCACTGATTGTTACTTTGCACCTACACATGTTGGCTATGCCATTCACTGATGGTGACTTTACCAATACTAATTATGAATTTGCTCATAAAAGATGGTGACATTAACAATACTAATGGTAACATTACTCATCACTGATGTAGACTTTGTCCCCACTAATTATGACTTTGCAAATCACTGATGGTGACTTTGCTCATCACTGATTGTTACTTTGCACCGACACATGTTGGCTTAGCCCTTCACTGATGGTGACTTTAACAACACTAATTATGACTTTGCTCATCAAAGATGGTGACATTAACAATACTAATGGTAACATTGCTCATCACTGATGTAGACTTTGTCCCCACTAATTATGACTTTGCAAATCACTGATGGTGACTTTGCTCATATCTGATTTTGACTTTGCACCAACACATGTGACTTTGCCCCTCACTTATGGTGACGCTCCCAACACAATTTATGACGTCGCTCCTCACTGATGGTGACTTTAACAACACTTATGTTGACTTTTCTCATTACTGACGGATACTTTGTCCCCACTTATATTGGCTTTGAAATCCACTGATGGTGACTTAACTAACATTAATTATGACTTTGCTCATCAAAGATGGTGACATTAACAATACTAATGGTAACATTGCTCATCACTGATGTAGACTTTGTCCCCACTAATTATGACTTTGCAAATCACTGATGGTGACTTTGCTCATAACTGATTTTGACTTTGCACCAACACATGTGACTTTGCCCCTCACTTATGGTGACGCTACCAACACAATTTATGACGTCGCTCCTCACTGATGGTGACTTTAACAACACTTATGTTGACTTTTCTCATTACTGACGGATACTTTGTCCCCACTTATATTGGCTTTGAAATCCACTGATGGTGACTTAACTAACATTAATTATGACTTTGCTCATCAATGATAGTGACTTTAACAAAAGTAATGGTGACTTTTCTCATCACTGATGGAGACTATGCCCCAACTAATTATGACTTTATAAATCGCTGATGGTCACTTTGCTCATAACTGATTGTGACTTTGCACCAACACATGTTGACTTTGCCCCTCACTTATGGTGACGCTACCAACACAATTTATGACTTTGCTCCTCACTGATGGTGACTTTAACAACACTAATTATGACTTTGCTCATCAAAGATGGTGACATTAATAATACTAATGGTAACATTGCTCATCACTGATCTAGACTTTGTCCCCACTAATTATGACTTTATAAATCGCTGATGGTCACTTTGCTCATAACTGATTGTGACTTTGCACCAACACATGTTGGCTATGCCATTCACTGATGGTGACTTTACCAATACTAATTATGACTTTGCTCATAAAAGATGGTGACATTAACAATACTAATGGTAACATTACTCATCACTGATGTAGACTTTGTCCCCACTAATTATGACTTTGCAAATCACTGATGGTGACTTTGCTCATCACTGATTGTTACTTTGCACCTACACATGTTGGCTATGCCATTCACTGATGGTGACTTTACCAATACTAATTATGAATTTGCTCATAAAAGATGGTGACATTAACAATACTAATGGTAACATTACTCATCACTGATGTAGACTTTGTCCCCACTAATTATGACTTTGCAAATCACTGATGGTGACTTTGCTCATCACTGATTGTTACTTTGCACCGACACATGTTGGCTTAGCCCTTCACTGATGGTGACTTTAACAACACTAATTATGACTTTGCTCATCAAAGATGGTGACATTAACAATACTAATGGTAACATTGCTCATCACTGATGTAGACTTTGTCCCCACTAATTATGACTTTGCAAATCACTGATGGTGACTTTGCTCATATCTGATTTTGACTTTGCACCAACACATGTGACTTTGCCCCTCACTTATGGTGACGCTCCCAACACAATTTATGACGTCGCTCCTCACTGATGGTGACTTTAACAACACTTATGTTGACTTTTCTCATTACTGACGGATACTTTGTCCCCACTTATATTGGCTTTGAAATCCACTGATGGTGACTTAACTAACATTAATTATGACTTTGCTCATCAATGATAGTGACTTTAACAAAAGTAATGGTGACTTTTCTCATCACTGATGGAGACTATGCCCCAACTAATTATGACTTTATAAATCGCTGATGGTCACTTTGCTCATAACTGATTGTGACTTTGCACCAACACATGTTGACTTTGCCCCTCACTTATGGTGACGCTACCAACACAATTTATGACTTTGCTCCTCACTGATGGTGACTTTAACAACACTAATTATGACTTTGCTCATCAAAGATGGTGACATTAACAATACTAATGGTAACATTGCTCATCACTGATGTAGACTTTGTCCGCACTAATTATGACTTTATAAATCGCTGATGGTCACTTTGCTCATAACTGATTGTGACTTTGCACCAACACATGTTGGCTATGCCATTCACTGATGGTGACTTTACCAATACTAATTATGACTTTGCTCATAAAAGATGGTGACATTAACAATACTAATGGTAACATTACTCATCACTGATGTAGACTTTGTCCCCACTAATTATGACTTTGCAAATCACTGATGGTGACTTTGCTCATCACTGATTGTTACTTTGCACCTACACATGTTGGCTATGCCATTCACTGATGGTGACTTTACCAATACTAATTATGAATTTGCTCATAAAAGATGGTGACATTAACAATACTAATGGTAACATTACTCATCACTGATGTAGACTTTGTCCCCACTAATTATGACTTTGCAAATCACTGATGGTGACTTTGCTCATCACTGATTGTTACTTTGCACCTACACATGTTGGCTATGCCATTCACTGATGGTGACTTTACCAATACTAATTATGAATTTGCTCATAAAAGATGGTGACATTAACAATACTAATGGTAACATTACTCATCACTGATGTAGACTTTGTCCCCACTAATTATGACTTTGCAAATCACTGATGGTGACTTTGCTCATCACTGATTGTTACTTTGCACCTACACATGTTGGCTATGCCATTCACTGATGGTGACTTTACCAATACTAATTATGACATTGCTCATAAAAGATGGTGACATTAACAATACTAATGGTAACATTACTCATCACTGATGTAGACTTTGTCCCCACTAATTATGACTTTGCAAATCACTGATGGTGACTTTGCTCATAACTGATTGTGACTTTGCACCAACACATGTTGACTTTGCCCCTCACTTATGGTGACGCTACCAACACAATTTATGACGTCGCTCCTCACTGATGGTGACTTTAACAACACTTGTGTTGACTTTTCTCATTACTGACGGATACTTTGTCCCCACTTATATTGGCTTTGAAATCCACTGATGGTGACTTAACTAACATTAATTATGACTTTGCTCATCAATGATAGTGACTTTAACAAAAGTAATGGTGACTTTTCTCATCACTGATGGAGACTTTGCCCCAACTAATTATGACTTTATAAATCGCTGATGGTCACTTTGCTCATAACTGATTGTGACTTTGCACCAACACATGTTGACTTTGCCCCTCACTTATGGTGACGCTACCAACACAATTTATGACTTTGCTCCTCACTGATGGTGACTTTAACAACACTAATTATGACTTTGCTCATCAAAGATGGTGACATTAACAATACTAATGGTAACACTGCTCATCACTGATGTAGACTTTGTCCCCACTAATTATGACTTTTTAAATCGCTGATGGTCAATTTGCTCATAACTGATTGTGACTTTGCACCAACACATGTGACTTTGCCCCTCACTTATGGTGACGCTACCAACACAATTTATGACTTTGCTCATCACTGATGGTGACTTTAACAACACTTATGTTGACTTTTCTCATTACTGATGGATACTTTGTCCCCACTTAAATTGGCTTTGCAATTCACTGATGGTGATTTAATCAACAATAATTATGACTTTGCTCATCACTGATAGTGACTTTAACAAAAGGAATGGTGACTTTTCTCATCACTGATGGAGACTTTGCCCCAACTAATTATGACTTTGCAAATAACTGATGGTGACTTTACCAACTCTAATTATGACTTTGCTCATCACTGATGGTGACTTTACCAACACTAATGGTGACTTTGTACCCACTGATTATGAATATGCCGATCACTGATGGTGACTTTAACAACACTTATGTTGACTTTTCTCATTACTGATGGATACTTTGTCCCCACTTAAATTGGCTTTGCAATCCACTGATGGTGATTTAATCAACAATAATTATGACTTTGCTCATCACTGATAGTGACTTTAACAAAAGGAATGGTGACTTTTCTCATCACTGATGGAGACTTTGCCCCAACTAATTATGACTTTGCAAATAACTGATGGTGACTTTACCAACTCTAATTATTACTTTGCTCATCACTGATGGTGACTTTACCAACACTAATGACGACTTTGCTCATCACTGATTGTTACTTTGCACCTACACATGTTGGCTATGCCATTCACTGATGGTGACTTTACCAATACTAATTATGACTTTGCTCATAAAAGATGGTGACATTAACAATACTAATGGTAACATTACTCATCACTGATGTAGACTTTGTCCCCACTAATTATGACTTTGCAAATCACTGATGGTGACTTTGCTCATAACTGATTGTGACTTTGCACCAACACATGTTGACTTTGCCCCTCACTTATGGTGACGCTACCAACACAATTTATGACGTCGCTCCTCACTGATGGTGACTTTAACAACACTTATGTTGACTTTTCTCATTACTGACGGATACTTTGTCCCCACTTATATTGGCTTTGAAATCCACTGATGGTGACTTAACTAACATTAATTATGACTTTGCTCATCAATGAAAGTGACTTTTACAAAAGTAATGGTGACTTTTCTCATCACTGATGGAGACTTTGCCCCAACTAATTATGACTTTATAAATCGCTGATGGTCACTTTGCTCATAACTGATTGTGACTTTGCACCAACACATGTTGACTTTGCCCCTCACTTATGGTGACGCTACCAACACAATTTATGACTTTGCTCCTCACTGATGGTGACTTTAACAACACTAATTATGACTTTGCTCATCAAAGATGACGAAATTAACAATACTAATGGTAACATTGCTCATCACTGATGTAGACTTTGTCCCCACTAATTATGACTTTGCAAATCACTGATGGTGACTTTGCTCATAACTGATTTTGACTTTGCACCAACACATGTGACTTTGCCCCTCACTTATGGTGACGCTACCAACACAATTTATGACTTTGCTCATCACTGATGGTGACTTTAACAACACTTATGTTGACTTTTCTCATTACTGATGGATACTTTGTCCCCACTTAAATTGGCTTTGCAATCCACTGATGGTGATTTAACCAACAATAATTATGACTTTGCTCATCACTGATAGTGACTTTAACAAAAGGAATGGTGACTTTTCTCATCATTGATGGAGACTTTAACAACACTTATGTTGACTTTTCTCATTACTGATGGATACTTTGCCCCAACTAATTATGACTTTGCAAATAACTGATGGTGACTTTACCAACTCTAATTATGACTTTGCTCATCACTGATGGTGACTTTACCAACACTAATGGTGACTTTGTACCCACTGATTATGAATATGCCGATCACTGATGGTGACTTTGCCAACTCTAATTATGACTTTGCTCATCACTGATGGTGACTTTACCAACACTAATGACGACTTTGCTCATCACTGATTGTTACTTTGCACCTACACATGTTGGCTATGCCATTCACTTATGGTGACTTTACCAATACTAATTATGACTTTGCTCATAAAAGATGGTGACATTAACAATACTAATGGTAACATTACTCATCACTGATGTAGACTTTGTCCCCACTAATTATGACTTTGCAAATCACTGATGGTGACTTTGCTCATAACTGATTGTGACTTTGCACCAACACATGTTGACTTTGCCCCTCACTTATGGTGACGCTACCAACACAATTTATGACGTCGCTCCTCACTGATGGTGACTTTAACAACACTTATGTTGACTTTTCTCATTACTGACGGATACTTTGTCCCCACTTATATTGGCTTTGAAATCCACTGATGGTGACTTTAACAACACTAATGGAGACTTTTCCCATCACTGACGGAGACCATGTCCCCACTTTTTATAACCTTGCTAATCGCTGATGGTGACTTTACCAAAACTGATTATGACTTTGCTCATCACTGATGGTGACTTTTACAACACCATTGGTATTTTTGCTCATCACTGATTGTGAATTTACACCAACACATGTTAACTGATGATGACTTTGTCCCCACTAATTATGATTTTGCAAATCACTGATGGTGACATTTTCAACACTAATGGTGACTTTGCTCATCACCGATTCTGTTTCTGCACCAACACATGTTGGCTTTGCCCCTCACTGATGGTGACGTTACAAACACTTATTATGACTTTGCTCATCAATGATGGTGCCTTTGGCCCCACTAATGTCGACTTTTTCTTTCACTGATGGTGACTATAACAACACAATTTATGACTTTGCTCATCACTGATGGTGACTTTAACAACACTTATGTTGACTTTTCTCATTACTGATAGATACCTTGTACCCACTTATATTGGCTTTGACATCCACTGATAGTGACTTAACCAACATTAATTATGACTTTGCTCATCACTGATGGTGACTTTAACAAAAGGAATGGTTACTTTTCTCATCACTGATGGAGACTTTGCCCCAACTAATTATGACTTTGCAAATAACTGATGGTGACTTTACCAACACTAATGACGACTTTGCTCATCACTGATTGTTACTTTGCACCCACACATGTTGGCTTTGCCCTTAACTGATGGAGACTTTGTCCCCACTAATTATGACTTTGCAAATCACTGATGGTGACTTTTTCAACACTAATGGTGACTTTGCTCATCAGTGATGGTGACTTTGCCCCCACTAATTATGACTTTGCTTATCACTTATTATGACTTTATCAACACAAATGGTGACTTTGCACCAACACATGTTGGCTTTGCCCCTCATTGATGGTGACGTTACAAACACTTATTATGACTTTGCTCATCAATAATGGTGACTTTGCCCCCACTTATGTTGACTTTTTCTTTCACTGATGGTGACTATAACAACACAATTTATGACTTTGCTTATCACTGATGGTGACTTTAACAACACTTATGTTGACTTTTCTCATTATTGATGGATACCTTGGATCCACTTATATTGGCTTTGACATCCACTGATAGTGACTTAACCAACATTAATTATGACTTTGCTCATCACTGATAGTGACTTTAACAAAAGGAATGGTTTCTTTTCTCATCACTGATGGAGACTTTGCCCCAACTAATTATGACTTTGCAAATAACTGATGGTGACTTAACCAATTCTAATTATGACTTTGCTCATCACTGATGGTGACTTTACCAACACTAATGACGACTTTGCTCATCACTGATTGTTACTTTGCACCCACACATGTTGGCTTTGCCCTTAACTGATGGAGACTTTGTCCCCACTAATTATGACTTTGCAAATCACTGATGTTGACTTTTTCAACACTAATGGTGACTTTGCTCATCAGTGATGGTGACCTTGCCCCCACTAATTATGACTTTGCTTATCAATTATTGTGACTTTATCAACACTAATGGTGACTTTGCACCAACACATGTTGGCTTTGCCCCCACTTATGTTGACTTTTTCTTTCACTAATGGTGACTATAACAACACAATTTATGAAATTGCTCATCACTGACGATGACTTTGCGCCAACATATGTTGGCTTTGCTCAACACTGATGGTAAATTAAACAACTTTAATGGTGACTTTGCTCATCACTATTGTGAATTTACACAAACACATGTTGGATTTGCCCTTTACTGATGCTGACTTTACCAACTAAAATTATGACTTGGCTAAACACTGATGGTGACTTTAACAACACCAATGGTAACTTTGCTCATCAGTGATGGTGACTTTGCCCCCACTAATTATGACTTGGCTTATCACTGATTGTGACTTTATCAACACTAATGGTGACTTTGCTCATCACTGATTTCGACTTCGCACCAACACATGATGGCTTTGCCCTTAACTGATGGTGACTTTACCAACACTAATAATGACTTTGCTCATCACTGCTGGTGACTTATACAACACTAATGGTAACTTTGCTAATCAGTGATGGTGACTTTGCCCCCACTGTTTATGACTTTGCTCATCACTGATGGTGACTTTTACAACACCATTGGTATTTTTGCTCATCACTGATTGTGAATTTTCACCAACACATGTTGGCTTTGCCCTTAACTGATGATGACTTTGTCACAACTAATTATGACTTTGCAAATCATTGATGGTGACTTTACCAACACTAATAATGACTTTGCTCATCACTGCTGGTGACTTATACAACACTAATGTTAACTTTGCTAATCAGTGATGGTGACTTTACCAATTCTAATTATGACTTTGCTCATCACTGATGGTGACTTTACCAACACTAATGACGACTTTGCTCATCACTGATTGTTACTTTGCCCCCACTGATTATGACTTTGCTCATCACTGATGGTGACATTAACAATACTAATGGTAACATTACTCATCACTGATGTAGACTTTGTCCCCACTAATTATGACTTTGCAAATCACTGATGGTGACTTTGCTCATAACTGATTGTGACTTTGCACCAACACATGTTGACTTTGCCCCTCACTTATGGTGACGCTACCAACACAATTTATGACGTCGCTCCTCACTGATGGTGACTTTAACAACACTTATGTTGACTTTTCTCATTACTGACGGATACTTTGTCCCCACTTATATTGGCTTTGAAATCCACTGATGGTGACTTAACTTACATTAATTATGACTTTGCTCATCAATGATAGTGACTTTAACAAAAGTAATGGTGACTTTTCTCATCACTGATGGAGACTTTGCCCCAACTAATTATGACTTTATAAATCACTGATGGTCACTTTGCTCATAACTGATTGTGACTTTGCACCAACACATGTTTACTTTGCCCCTCACTGATGGTGACTTTAACAACACTTATGTTGACTTTTCTCATTACTGACGGATACTTTGTCCCCACTTATATTGGCTTTGAAATCCACTGATGGTGACTTTAACAACACTAATGGAGACTTTTCCCATCACTGACGGAGACCATGTCCCCACTTTTTATAACTTTGCTAATCGCTGATGGTGACTCTACCAAAACTGATTATGACTTTGCTCATCACTGATGGTGACTTTTACAACACCATTGGTATTTTTGCTCATCACTGATTGTGAATTTACACCAACACATGTTAACTGATGATGACTTTGTCCCCACTAATTATGATTTTGCAAATCATTGAAGGTGACTTTTTCGACACTAATGGTGACTTTTCTCAACACTGATGGAGACTTTGTCCCCACTAATAATGACTTTGCTCATCACTGCTGGTGACTTATACAACACTAATGTTAACTTTGCTAATCAGTGATGGTGACTTTACCAATTCTAATTATGACTTTGCTCATCACTGATGGTGACTTTACCAACACTAATGACGACTTTGCTCATCACTGATTGTTACTTTGCCCCCACTGATTATGACTTTGCTCATCACTGATGGTGACATTAACAACACTTATGTTGACTTTTCTCATTACTGACGGATACTTTGTCCCCACTTATATTGGCTTTGAAATCCACTGATGGTGACTTAACTAACATTAATTATGACTTTGCTCATCAATGATAGTGACTTTAACAAAAGTAATGGTGACTTTTCTCATCACTGATGGAGACTTTGCCCCAACTAATTATGACTTTATAAATCACTGATGGTCACTTTGCTCATAACTGATTGTGACTTTGCACCAACACATGTTTACTTTGCCCCTCACTTATGGTGACGCTACCAACACAATTTATGACTTTGCTCCTCACTGATGGTGACTTTAACAACACTTATGTTGACTTTTCTCATTACTGACGGATACTTTGTCCCCACTTATATTGGCTTTGAAATCCACTGATGGTGACTTTAACAACACTAATGGAGACTTTTCCCATCACTGACGGAGACCATGTCCCCACTTTTTATAACTTTGCTAATCGCTGATGGTGACTTTACCAAAACTGATTATGACTTTGCTCATCACTGATGGTGACTTTTACAACACCATTGGTATTTTGCTCATCACTGATTGTGAATTTACACCAACACATGTTAACTGATGATGACTTTGTCCCCACTAATTATGATTTTGCAAATCATTGATGGTGACTTTTTCGACACTAATGGTGACTTTTCTCAACAGTGATGGAGACTTTGTCCCCACTAATTATGACTTTGCAAATCACTGATGGTGACTTTTTCAACACTAATGGTGACTTTGCTCATCACCGATTCTGTTTTTGCACCAACACATGTTGGCTTGGCCCCTCACTGATGGTGACGTTACAAACACTTATTATGACTTTGCTCATCAATGATGGTGTCTTTGCCCCCACTTATGTTGACTTTTTCTTTCATTGATGGTGACTATAACAACACAATTTATGACTTTGCTCATCACTGACGGTGACTTTAACAACACTTATGTTGACTTTTCTCATTACTGATGGATACCTTGAACCCACTTATATTGGCTTTGACATCCACTGATAGTGACTTAACCAACATTAATTATGACTTTGCTCATCACTGATAGTGACTTTAACAAAAGGAATGGTTACTTTTGTCATCACTGATGGAGACTTTGCCCCAACTACTTATGACTTTGCAAATAACTGATGGTGACTTTACCAATTCTAATTATGACTTTGCTCATCACTGATAGTGACTTTACCAACACTAATGACGACTTTGCTCATCACTGATTGTTACTTTGAACCCACACATGTTGGCTTTGCCCTTAACTGATGGAGACTTTGTCCCCACTAATTATGACTTTGCTTATCACTTATTGTGACTTTATCAACACTAATGGTGACTTTGCTCATCAGTGATGGTGACTTTGCCCCCACTAATTATGACTTTGCTTATCAATTATTGTGACTTTATCAACACTAATGGTGACTTTGCACCAACACATGTTGGCTTTGCCCCTCACTGATGGTGACGTTACAAACACTTATTATGACTTTGCTCATCATTGTGACCTTGCCCCCACTTATGTTGACTTTTTCTTTCACTGATGGTGACTATAACAACACAATTTATGACATTGCTCATCACTGACGATGACTTTGCGCCAACATATGTTGGCTTTGCTCAACACTGATGGTAACTTAAACAACTTTAATGGTGACTTTACTCATCACTATTGTGAATTTACACAAACACATGTTGGATTTGCCCTTTACTGATGCTGACTTTACCAACTAAAATTATGACTTGGCTAATCACTGATGGTGACTTTAACAACACCAATGGTAACTTTGCTCATCCGTGATGGTGACTTTGCCCCTCACTTATGGTGACGCTACCAACACAATTTATGACGTCGCTCCTCACTGATGGTGACTTTAACAACACTTTTGTTGACTTTTCTCATTACTGACGGATTCTTTGTCCCCACTTATATTGGCTTTGAAATCCACTGATGGTGACTTAACTAACATTAATTATGACTTTGCTCATCAATGATAGTGACTTTAACAAAAGTAATGGTGACTTTTCTCATCACTGATGGAGACTTTGCCCCAACTAATTATGACTTTGCAAATAACTGATGGTGACTTTACCAACTCTAATTATGACTTTGCTCATCACTGATGGTGACTTTACCAACACTAATGACGACTTTGCTCATCACTGATTGTTACTTTGCACCCACACATGTTGGCTTTGCCCTTAACTGATGGAGACTTTGTCCCCACTAATTATGACTTTGCAAATCACTGATGGTGACTTTTTCAACACTAATGGTGACTTTGCTCATCAGTGATGGTGACTTTGTCCCCACTAATTATGACTTTGCAAATCACTGATGGTGACTTTTTCAACACTAATGGTGACTTTGCTCATCACCGATTCTGTTTTTGCACCAACACATGTTGGCTTGGCCCCTCACTGATGGTGACGTTACAAACACTTATTATGACTTTGCTCATCAATGATGGTGTCTTTGCCCCCACTTATGTTGACTTTTTCTTTCATTGATGGTGACTATAACAACACAATTTATGACTTTGCTCATCACTGATGGTGACTTTAACAACACTTATGTTGACTTTTCTCATTACTGATGGATACCTTGAACCCACTTATATTGGCTTTGACATCCACTGATAGTGACTTAACCAACATTAATTATGACTTTGCTCATCACTGATAGTGACTTTAACAAAAGGAATGGTTACTTTTGTCATCACTGATGGAGACTTTGCCCCAACTACTTATGACTTTGCAAATAACTGATGGTGACTTTACCAATTCTAATTATGACTTTGCTCATCACTGATAGTGACTTTACCAACACTAATGACGACTTTGCTCATCACTGATTGTTACTTTGAACCCACACATGTTGGCTTTGCCCTTAACTGATGGAGACTTTGTCCCCACTAATTATGACTTTGCTTATCACTTATTGTGACTTTATCAACACTAATGGTGACTTTGCTCATCAGTGATGGTGACTTTGCCCCCACTAATTATGACTTTGCTTATCAATTATTGTGACTTTATCAACACTAATGGTGACTTTGCACCAACACATGTTGGCTTTGCCCCTCACTGATGGTGACGTTACAAACACTTATTATGACTTTGCTCATCATTGTGACCTTGCCCCCACTTATGTTGACTTTTTCTTTCACTGATGGTGACTATAACAACACAATTTATGACATTGCTCATCACTGACGATGACTTTGCGCCAACATATGTTGGCTTTGCTCAACACTGATGGTAACTTAAACAACTTTAATGGTGACTTTACTCATCACTATTGTGAATTTACACAAACACATGTTGGATTTGCCCTTTACTGATGCTGACTTTACCAACTAAAATTATGACTTGGCTAATCACTGATGGTGACTTTAACAACACCAATGGTAACTTTGCTCATCCGTGATGGTGACTTTGCCCCTCACTTATGGTGACGCTACCAACACAATTTATGACGTCGCTCCTCACTGATGGTGACTTTAACAACACTTTTGTTGACTTTTCTCATTACTGACGGATTCTTTGTCCCCACTTATATTGGCTTTGAAATCCACTGATGGTGACTTAACTAACATTAATTATGACTTTGCTCATCAATGATAGTGACTTTAACAAAAGTAATGGTGACTTTTCTCATCACTGATGGAGACTTTGCCCCAACTAATTATGACTTTGCAAATAACTGATGGTGACTTTACCAACTCTAATTATGACTTTGCTCATCACTGATGGTGACTTTACCAACACTAATGACGACTTTGCTCATCACTGATTGTTACTTTGCACCCACACATGTTGGCTTTGCCCTTAACTGATGGAGACTTTGTCCCCACTAATTATGACTTTGCAAATCACTGATGGTGACTTTTTCAACACTAATGGTGACTTTGCTCATCAGTGATGGTGACTTTGCCCCCACTAATTATGACTTTGCTTATCACTTATTGTGACTTTATCAACACTAATGGTGACTTTGCTCATCAGTGATGGTGACTTTGCTCCCACTAATTATGACTTTGCTTATCACTGATTGTGACTTTATCAACACTAATGGTGACTTTGCACCAACACATGTTGGCTTTTCCCCTCACTGATGGTGACGTTACAAACACTTATTATGACTTTGCTCATCACTGATGGTGACTTTACCAACACTAATGACGACATTGCTCATCACTGATTGTTATTTTGCACCCACACATGTTGGCTTTGCCCTTAACTGATGGAGACTTTGTCCCCACTAATTATGACTTTGCAAATCACTGATGGTGACTTTTTCAACTTTAATGGCGACTTTGCTCATCAGTAATGGAGACTTTGCCCCCACTAATTATGACTTTGCTTAACACTGATTGTGACTTAATCAACACTAAAGGTGACTATGCTCATCACTGATTTCGACTTCGCACCAACACATGATGGCTTTGCCCTTAACTGATGGTGACTTTACCAACACTAATAATGACTTTGCTCATCACTGCTGATGACTTATACAACTTAAATGGTAACTTTGCTCATCAGTGATGGCGACTTTGCCCCCACTAATTATGACTTTGCTCATCACTGATGGTGACTTTACCAACACTAATGGTGACTTTGTACCCACTGATTATGAATATGCCGATCACTGATGGTGAATTTAACAACACCAATGGGAACTTTGATCATCACTGACGGTGACTTTACCAACTCTAATTATGAATTTGCTCATCACTGATGGTGACTTTACCAACACTAATGACGACTTTGCTCATCACTGATAGTTCCTTTAACAAAAGTAATGGTGACTTTTCTCATCACTGATGGAGACTTTGACCCGCATATGTTTGCTTTGCCCTTCACTTATGGTGACTATACCAACTCTAATTTTGACTTTGCTCATCACTGATGATGACTTTAACAAAAGTAATGGTGACTTTTATCATCACTGACGGAGACCATGTCCCCACTTTTTATAACTTTGCTAATCGCTGATGGTGACTTTACCAAAACTGATTATGACTTTGCTCATCACTGATGGTGACTTTTACAACACCATTGGTATCTTTGCTCATCACTGATTGTGAAATTACACCAACACATTTTGGCTTTGCCCCAAACTGATGATGACTATGTCCCCACTAATTACGACTTTGCAAATCATTGAAGGTGACTTTTTCGACACTAATGGTGACTTTTCTCAACACTGATTGAGACTTTGTCCCCACTAATTATGACTTTGCAAATCACTGATGGTTACTTTTTCAACACTAATGGTGACTTTGCTCATCACTGATTGTGACTTTATCAACACTAATGGTGACTTTGCACCAACACATGTTGGCTTTGCCCCTCAATGATGGTGACGTTACAAACACTTATTATGACTTTGCTCATCAATGATGGTGACCTTGCCCCAACTTATGTTGACTTTTTCTTTCACTGATGGTGACAATAACAACACAATTTATGACTTTGCTCATCACTGACGATGACTTTGCGCCAACATATGTTGGCTTTGCTCAACACTGATGGTGACTTAAACAACTTTAATGGTGACTTTGCTCATCACTGATTCTGAATTTACACCAACACATGTTGGATTTGCCCTTTACTGATGCTGACCTTACCAACTAAAATTATGACTTTGCTAATCACTGATGGTGACTTTAACAACACCAATGGTAACTTTGATCATCAGTGATGGTGACTTTGCCCCCACTAATTATGACATTGTTTATCACTGATGGTGACTTTATCAACACTAATGGTGACTTTGCTCATCACTGATTTCGACTTCGCACCAACACATGATGGCTTTGCCCTTAACTGATGGTGACTTTACCAAAACTGATTATGACTTTGCTCATCACTGATGGTGACTTTTACAACACCATTGGAATTTTTGCTCATCACCGATTCTGACTTTGCACAAACAGATGTTGGCTTTGCCCCTCACTGATGGTGACGTTACAAACACTTATAATGACTTTGCTCATCAATGATGGTGACTTTGCCCCCACTTATGTTGACTTTTTCTTTCACTGATGGTGACTATAACAACACAATTTATGACTTTGCTCATCACTGACGATAACTTTGCGCCAACATATGTTGGCTTTGCTCAACACTGATGGTGACTTAAACAACTTTAATGGTGACTTTGCTCATCACTGATTGTGAATTTACACCAACACATGTTGGATTTGCCCTTTACTGATGCTGACTTTACCAACTAAAATTATGACTTTGCTAATCACTGATGGTGACTTTAACAACACCAATGGTAACTTTGCTCATCAGTGATGGTGACTTTGCCCCCACTAATTATGACATTGTTTATCACTGATGGTGACTTTATCAACACTAATGGTGACTTTGCTCATCACTGATTTCGACTTCGCACCAACACATGATGGCTTTGCCCTTAACTGATGGTGACTTTACCAACACTAATAATGACTTTGCTCATCACTGCTGGTGACTTAAACAACACTAATGGTAACTGTGCTCATCAGTGATGGTGACTTTGCCCCCACTAATTATGACTTTGCTTATTACTAATGGTGACTTTACCAACGCTAATGGTGACTTTGCTCATCACTGATTGGGACTTTGCACCAACACATGTCGGCTTAGCTCATCACTGATGGAGACTTTAACAAAAGTAATTTAACAAAAGTATTTTTCTCATCACTGTTGGTGATATTACCAAAACTAATGATGACTTCGCTCATCACTGATTGTGACTTTGCACCAATACATGTTGTCTTTGCCCTTCACGGAAGGTGACTTTACCAACATCAATTACGACTTTGCTCTTCACTTATGGATACTTTGTACCCACTATATATGAATTTGCCGATCACTGATGGTGACTTTGCCCCCTCTAATTATGACTTTGCTTATCACTGATGGTGACTTTACCAACACTAATGGTGACTTTGCTCATCACTGATGGTGACTTTACCAACACTAATGACGACATTGCTCATCACTGATTGTTATTTTGCACCCACACATGTTGGCTTTGCCCTTAACTGATGGAGACTTTGTCCCCACTAATTATGACTTTGCAAATCACTGATGGTGACTTTTTCAACTTTAATGGCGACTTTGCTCATCAGTAATGGAGACTTTGCCCCCACTAATTATGACTTTGCTTAACACTGATTGTGACTTAATCAACACTAAAGGTGACTATGCTCATCACTGATTTCGACTTCGCACCAACACATGATGGCTTTGCCCTTAACTGATGGTGACTTTACCAACACTAATAATGACTTTGCTCATCACTGCTGATGACTTATACAACTTAAATGGTAACTTTGCTCATCAGTGATGGCGACTTTGCCCCCACTAATTATGACTTTGCTCATCACTGATGGTGACTTTACCAACACTAATGGTGACTTTGTACCCACTGATTATGAATATGCCGATCACTGATGGTGACTTTGCCAACACTAATGGTGACTTTGCTCATCACTGACGGTGACTTTACCAACTCTAATTATGAATTTGCTCATCACTGATGGTGACTTTACCAACACTAATGACGACTTTTCTCATCACTGATAGTTCCTTTAACAAAAGTAATGGTGACTTTTCTCATCACTGATGGAGACTTTGACCCGCATATGTTTGCTTTGCCCTTCACTTATGGTGACTATACCAACTCTAATTTTGACTTTGCTCATCACTGATGATGACTTTAACAAAAGTAATGGTGACTTTTATCATCACTGACGGAGACCATGTCCCCACTTTTTATAACTTTGCTAATCGCTGATGGTGACTTTACCAAAACTGATTATGACTTTGCTCATCACTGATGGTGACTTTTACAACACCATTGGTATCTTTGCTCATCACTGATTGTGAAATTACACCAACACATTTTGGCTTTGCCCCAAACTGATGATGACTATGTCCCCACTAATTACGACTTTGCAAATCATTGAAGGTGACTTTTTCGACACTAATGGTGACTTTTCTCAACACTGATTGAGACTTTGTCCCCACTAATTATGACTTTGCAAATCACTGATGGTTACTTTTTCAACACTAATGGTGACTTTGCTCATCACTGATTGTGACTTTATCAACACTAATGGTGACTTTGCACCAACACATGTTGGCTTTGCCCCTCAATGATGGTGACGTTACAAACACTTATTATGACTTTGCTCATCAATGATGGTGACCTTGCCCCAACTTATGTTGACTTTTTCTTTCACTGATGGTGACAATAACAACACAATTTATGACTTTGCTCATCACTGACGATGACTTTGCGCCAACATATGTTGGCTTTGCTCAACACTGATGGTGACTTAAACAACTTTAATGGTGACTTTGCTCATCACTGATTCTGAATTTACACCAACACATGTTGGATTTGCCCTTTACTGATGCTGACCTTACCAACTAAAATTATGACTTTGCTAATCACTGATGGTGACTTTAACAACACCAATGGTAACTTTGATCATCAGTGATGGTGACTTTGCCCCCACTAATTATGACATTGTTTATCACTGATGGTGACTTTATCAACACTAATGGTGACTTTGCTCATCACTGATTTCGACTTCGCACCAACACATGATGGCTTTGCCCTTAACTGATGGAGACTTTGTTCCCACTAATTATGACTTTGCAAATCACTGATGGTGACTTTTTCAACACTAATGGTGACTTTGCTCATCAGTGATGGTGACTTTGCCCCCACTAATTATGACTTTGCTTATCACTTATTGTGACTTTATCAACACTAATGGTGACTTTGCTCATCAGTGATGGTGACTTTGCTCCCACTAATTATGACTTTGCTTATCACTGATTGTGACTTTATCAACACTAATGGTGACTTTGCACCAACACATGTTGGCTTTTCCCCTCACTGATGGTGACGTTACAAACACTTATTATGACTTTGCTCATCACTGATGGTGACTTTACCAACACTAATGACGACATTGCTCATCACTGATTGTTATTTTGCACCCACACATGTTGGCTTTGCCCTTAACTGATGGAGACTTTGTCCCCACTAATTATGACTTTGCAAATCACTGATGGTGACTTTTTCAACACTAATGGTGACTTTGCTCATCAGTAATGGAGACTTTGCCCCCACTAATTATGACTTTGCTTAACACTGATTGTGACTTAATCAACACTAAAGGTGACTATGCTCATCACTGATTTCGACTTCGCACCAACACATGATGGCTTTGCCCTTAACTGATGGTGACTTTACCAACACTAATAATGACTTTGCTCATCACTGCTGATGACTTATACAACTTAAATGGTAACTTTGCTCATCAGTGATGGCGACTTTGCCCCCACTAATTATGACTTTGCTCATCACTGATGGTGACTTTACCAACACTAATGGTGACTTTGTACCCACTGATTATGAATATGCCGATCACTGATGGTGACTTTGCCAACACTAATGGTGACTTTGCTCATCACTGACGGTGACTTTACCAACTCTAATTATGAATTTGCTCATCACTGATGGTGACTTTACCAACACTAATGACGACTTTTCTCATCACTGATAGTTCCTTTAACAAAAGTAATGGTGACTTTTCTCATCACTGATGGAGACTTTGACCCGCATATGTTTGCTTTGCCCTTCACTTATGGTGACTATACCAACTCTAATTTTGACTTTGCTCATCACTGATGATGACTTTAACAAAAGTAATGGTGACTTTTATCATCACTGACGGAGACCATGTCCCCACTTTTTATAACTTTGCTAATCGCTGATGGTGACTTTACCAAAACTGATTATGACTTTGCTCATCACTGATGGTGACTTTTACAACACCATTGGTATCTTTGCTCATCACTGATTGTGAAATTACACCAACACATTTTGGCTTTGCCCCAAACTGATGATGACTATGTCCCCACTAATTACGACTTTGCAAATCATTGAAGGTGACTTTTTCGACACTAATGGTGACTTTTCTCAACACTGATTGAGACTTTGTCCCCACTAATTATGACTTTGCAAATCACTGATGGTTACTTTTTCAACACTAATGGTGACTTTGCTCATCACTGATTGTGACTTTATCAACACTAATGGTGACTTTGCACCAACACATGTTGGCTTTGCCCCTCAATGATGGTGACGTTACAAACACTTATTATGACTTTGCTCATCAATGATGGTGACCTTGCCCCAACTTATGTTGACTTTTTCTTTCACTGATGGTGACAATAACAACACAATTTATGACTTTGCTCATCACTGACGATGACTTTGCGCCAACATATGTTGGCTTTGCTCAACACTGATGGTGACTTAAACAACTTTAATGGTGACTTTGCTCATCACTGATTCTGAATTTACACCAACACATGTTGGATTTGCCCTTTACTGATGCTGACCTTACCAACTAAAATTATGACTTTGCTAATCACTGATGGTGACTTTAACAACACCAATGGTAACTTTGATCATCAGTGATGGTGACTTTGCCCCCACTAATTATGACATTGTTTATCACTGATGGTGACTTTATCAACACTAATGGTGACTTTGCTCATCACTGATTTCGACTTCGCACCAACACATGATGGCTTTGCCCTTAACTGATGGAGACTTTGTTCCCACTAATTATGACTTTGCAAATCACTGATGGTGACTTTTTCAACACTAATGGTGACTTTGCTCATCAGTGATGGTGACTTTGCCCCCACTAATTATGACTTTGCTTATCACTTATTGTGACTTTATCAACACTAATGGTGACTTTGCTCATCAGTGATGGTGACTTTGCTCCCACTAATTATGACTTTGCTTATCACTGATTGTGACTTTATCAACACTAATGGTGACTTTGCACCAACACATGTTGGCTTTTCCCCTCACTGATGGTGACGTTACAAACACTTATTATGACTTTGCTCATCACTGATGGTGACTTTACCAACACTAATGACGACATTGCTCATCACTGATTGTTATTTTGCACCCACACATGTTGGCTTTGCCCTTAACTGATGGAGACTTTGTCCCCACTAATTATGACTTTGCAAATCACTGATGGTGACTTTTTCAACACTAATGGTGACTTTGCTCATCAGTAATGGAGACTTTGCCCCCACTAATTATGACTTTGCTTAACACTGATTGTGACTTAATCAACACTAAAGGTGACTATGCTCATCACTGATTTCGACTTCGCACCAACACATGATGGCTTTGCCCTTAACTGATGGTGACTTTACCAACACTAATAATGACTTTGCTCATCACTGCTGATGACTTATACAACTTAAATGGTAACTTTGCTCATCAGTGATGGCGACTTTGCCCCCACTAATTATGACTTTGCTCATCACTGATGGTGACTTTACCAACACTAATGGTGACTTTGTACCCACTGATTATGAATATGCCGATCACTGATGGTGACTTTGCCAACACTAATGGTGACTTTGCTCATCACTGACGGTGACTTTACCAACTCTAATTATGAATTTGCTCATCACTGATGGTGACTTTACCAACACTAATGACGACTTTGCTCATCACTGATAGTTCCTTTAACAAAAGTAATGGTGACTTTTCTCATCACTGATGGAGACTTTGACCCGCATATGTTTGCTTTGCCCTTCACTTATGGTGACTATACCAACTCTAATTTTGACTTTGCTCATCACTGATGATGACTTTAACAAAAGTAATGGTGACTTTTATCATCACTGACGGAGACCATGTCCCCACTTTTTATAACTTTGCTAATCGCTGATGGTGACTTTACCAAAACTGATTATGACTTTGCTCATCACTGATGGTGACTTTTACAACACCATTGGTATCTTTGCTCATCACTGATTGTGAAATTACACCAACACATTTTGGCTTTGCCCCAAACTGATGATGACTATGTCCCCACTAATTACGACTTTGCAAATCATTGAAGGTGACTTTTTCGACACTAATGGTGACTTTTCTCAACACTGATTGAGACTTTGTCCCCACTAATTATGACTTTGCAAATCACTGATGGTTACTTTTTCAACACTAATGGTGACTTTGCTCATCACTGATTGTGACTTTATCAACACTAATGGTGACTTTGCACCAACACATGTTGGCTTTGCCCCTCAATGATGGTGACGTTACAAACACTTATTATGACTTTGCTCATCAATGATGGTGACCTTGCCCCAACTTATGTTGACTTTTTCTTTCACTGATGGTGACAATAACAACACAATTTATGACTTTGCTCATCACTGACGATGACTTTGCGCCAACATATGTTGGCTTTGCTCAACACTGATGGTGACTTAAACAACTTTAATGGTGACTTTGCTCATCACTGATTCTGAATTTACACCAACACATGTTGGATTTGCCCTTTACTGATGCTGACCTTACCAACTAAAATTATGACTTTGCTAATCACTGATGGTGACTTTAACAACACCAATGGTAACTTTGATCATCAGTGATGGTGACTTTGCCCCCACTAATTATGACATTGTTTATCACTGATGGTGACTTTATCAACACTAATGGTGACTTTGCTCATCACTGATTTCGACTTCGCACCAACACATGATGGCTTTGCCCTTAACTGATGGTGACTTTACCAAAACTGATTATGACTTTGCTCATCACTGATGGTGACTTTTACAACACCATTGGAATTTTTGCTCATCACCGATTCTGACTTTGCACAAACAGATGTTGGCTTTGCCCCTCACTGATGGTGACGTTACAAACACTTATAATGACTTTGCTCATCAATGATGGTGACTTTGCCCCCACTTATGTTGACTTTTTCTTTCACTGATGGTGACTATAACAACACAATTTATGACTTTGCTCATCACTGACGATAACTTTGCGCCAACATATGTTGGCTTTGCTCAACACTGATGGTGACTTAAACAACTTTAATGGTGACTTTGCTCATCACTGATTGTGAATTTACACCAACACATGTTGGATTTGCCCTTTACTGATGCTGACTTTACCAACTAAAATTATGACTTTGCTAATCACTGATGGTGACTTTAACAACACCAATGGTTACTTTGCTCATCAGTGATGGTGACTTTGCCCCCACTAATTATGACATTGTTTATCACTGATGGTGACTTTATCAACACTAATGGTGACTTTGCTCATCACTGATTTCGACTTCGCACCAACACATGATGGCTTTGCCCTTAACTGATGGTGACTTTACCAACACTAATAATGACTTTGCTCATCACTGCTGGTGACTTAAACAACACTAATGGTAACTGTGCTCATCAGTGATGGTGACTTTGCCCCCACTAATTATGACTTTGCTTATTACTAATGGTGACTTTACCAACGCTAATGGTGACTTTGCTCATCACTGATTGGGACTTTGCACCAACACATGTCGGCTTAGCTCATCACTGATGGAGACTTTAACAAAAGTAATTTAACAAAAGTATTTTTCTCATCACTGTTGGTGATATTACCAAAACTGATGATGACTTCGCTCATCACTGATTGTGACTTTGCACCAATACATGTTGTCTTTGCCCTTCACGGAAGGTGACTTTACCAACATCAATTACGACTTTGCTCTTCACTTATGGATACTTTGTACCCACTATATATGAATTTGCCGATCACTGATGGTGACTTTGCCCCCTCTAATTATGACTTTGCTTATCACTGATGGTGACTTTACCAACACTAATGGTGACTTTGCTCATCACTGATGGTGACTTTACCAACACTAATGGTGATTTTGTACCCACTGATTATGAATATGCCGATCACTGATGGTGACTTAAACAACACTAATGGTAACTGTGCTCATCAGTGATGGTGACTTTGCCCCCACTAATTATGACTTTGCTTATAACTAATGGTGACTTTACCAACGCTAATGGTGACTTTGCTCATCACTGATTGGGACTTTGCACCAACACATGTCGGCTTAGCTCATCACTGATGGAGACTTTAACAAAAGTAATTTAACAAAAAAACTTTTCTCATCACTGTTGGTGATATTACCAAAACTAATGATGACTTCGCTCATCACTGATTGTGACTTTGCACCAATACATGTTGTCTTTGCCCTTCACGGAAGGTGACTTTACCAACATCAATTACGACTTTGCTCTTCACTTATGGATACTTTGTACCCACTATATATGAATTTGCCGATCACTGATGGTGACTTTGCCCCCACTAATTATGACTTTGCTTATCACTGAAGGTGACTTTACCAACACCAATGGTGACTTTGCTCATCACTGATGGTGACTTTACCAACACTAATGGTGACTTTGTACCCACTGATTATGAATATGCCGATCACTGATGCTGACTTTGCCAACACTAATGACGACTTTGCTAATCACTGATTGTTACTTTGCACCCACACATGTTGGCTTTGCCCTTCACTGATGGTGACTTTACCATCACTAATGGTGACTTTGTACCAACTGATTATGAATATGCCGATCACTGATGGTGACTTTACCAACACTAATTATGACTTTGCAAATCACTGATGTTGACTTTTTCAACACTAATGGTGACTTTGCTCATCAGTGATGGTGACTTTGCCCCCACTAATTATGACTTTGCTTATCAATTATTGTGACTTTATCAACACTAATGGTGACTTTGCACCAACACATGTTGGCTTTGCCCCTCACTTATGGTGACGTTACAAACACTTATTATGACTTTGCTCATCATTGTGACCTTGCCCCCACTTATGTTGACTTTTTCTTTCACTGATGGTGACTATAACAACACAATTTATGACATTGCTCATCACTGACGATGGCTTTGCGCCAACATATGTTGGCTTTGCTCAACACTGATGGTAACTTAAACAACTTAAATGGTGACTTTGCTCATCACTATTGTGAATTTACACAAACACATGTTGGATTTGCCCTTTACTGATGCTGACTTTACCAACTAAAATTATGACTTGGCTAATCACTGATGGTTACTTTAACAACACCAATGGTAACTTTGCTCATCAGTGATGGTGACTTTGCCCCTCACTTATGGTGACGCTACCAACACAATTTATGACGTCGCTCCTCACTGATGGTGACTTTAACAACACTTTTGTTGACTTTTCTCATTACTGACGGATTCTTTGTCCCCACTTATATTGGCTTTGAAATCCACTGATGGTGACTTAACTAACATTAATTATGACTTTGCTCATCAATGATAGTGACTTTAACAAAAGTAATGGTGACTTTTCTCATCACTGATGGAGACTTTGCCCCAACTAATTATGACTTTGCAAATAACTGATGGTGACTTTACCAACTCTAATTATGACTTTGCTCATCACTGATGGTGACTTTACCAACACTTATGACGACTTTGCTCATCACTGATTGTTACTTTGCACCCACACATGTTGGCTTTGCCCTTAACTGATGGAGACTTTGTCCCCACTAATTATGACTTTGCAAATCACTGATGGTGACTTTTTCAACACTAATGGTGACTTTGCTCATCAGTGATGGTGACTTTGCCCCCACTAATTATGACTTTGCTTATCACTTATTGTGACTTTATCAACACTAATGGTGACTTTGCTCATCAGTGATGGTGACTTTGCTCCCACTAATTATGACTTTGCTTATCACTGATTGTGACTTTATCAACACTAATGGTGACTTTGCACCAACACATGTTGGCTTTTCCCCTCACTGATGGTGACGTTACAAACACTTATTATGACTTTGCTCATCACTGATGGTGACTTTACCAACACTAATGACGACTTTGCTCATCACTGATTGTTATTTTGCACCCACACATGTTGGCTTTGCCCTTAACTGATGGAGACTTTGTCCCCACTAATTATGACTTTGCAAATCACTGATGGTGACTTTTTCAACACTAATGGTGACTTTGCTCATCAGTGATGGTGACTTTACCAACACTTATGACGACTTTGCTCATCACTGATTGTTACTTTGCACCCACACATGTTGGCTTTGCCCTAACTGATGGAGACTTTGTCCCCACTAATTATGACTTTGCAAATCACTGATGGTGACTTTTTCAACACTAATGGTGACTTTGCTCATCAGTGATGGTGACTTTGCCCCCACTAATTATGACTTTGCTTATCACTTATTGTGACTTTATCAACACTAATGGTGACTTTGCTCATCAGTGATGGTGACTTTGCTCCCACTAATTATGACTTTGCTTATCACTGATTGTGACTTTATCAACACTAATGGTGACTTTGCACCAACACATGTTGGCTTTTCCCCTCACTGATGGTGACGTTACAAACACTTATTATGACTTTGCTCATCACTGATGGTGACTTTACCAACACTAATGACGACTTTGCTCATCACTGATTGTTATTTTGCACCCACACATGTTGGCTTTGCCCTTAACTGATGGAGACTTTGTCCCCACTAATTATGACTTTGCAAATCACTGATGGTGACTTAAACAACACTAATGGTAACTGTGCTCATCAGTGATGGTGACTTTGCCCCCACTAATTATGACTTTGCTTATTACTAATGGTGACTTTACCAACTCTAATTATGACTTTGCTCATCACTGATGGTGACTTTATCAACACTAATGGTGACTTTGCACCAACACATGTTGGCTTTTCCCCTCACTGATGGTGACGTTACAAACACTTATTATGACTTTGCTCATCACTGATGGTGACTTTACCAACACTAATGACGACTTTGCTCATCACTGATTGTTATTTTGCACCCACACATGTTGGCTTTGCCCTTAACTGATGGAGACTTTGCCCCAACTAATTATGACTTTGCAAATCACTGATGGTGACTTAAACAACACTAATGGTAACTGTGCTCATCAGTGATGGTGACTTTGCCCCCACTAATTATGACTTTGCTTATTACTAATGAGGACTTTACCAACGCTAATGGTGACTTTGCTCATCACTGATGGTGACTTTACCAACACTTATGACGACTTTGCTCATCACTGATTGTTACTTTGCACCCACACATGTTGGCTTTGCCCTTAACTGATGGAGACTTTGTCCCCACTAATTATGACTTTGCAAATCACTGATGGTGACTTTTTCAACACTAATGGTGACTTTGCTCATCAGTGATGGTGACTTTGCCCCCACTAATTATGACTTTGCTTATCACTTATTGTGACTTTATCAACACTAATGGTGACTTTGCTCATCAGTGATGGTGACTTTGCTCCCACTAATTATGACTTTGCTTATCACTGATTGTGACTTTATCAACACTAATGGTGACTTTGCACCAACACATGTTGGCTTTTCCCCTCACTGATGGTGACGTTACAAACACTTATTATGACTTTGCTCATCACTGATGGTGACTTTACCAACACTAATGACGACTTTGCTCATCACTGATTGTTATTTTGCACCCACACATGTTGGCTTTGCCCTTAACTGATGGAGACTTTGTCCCCACTAATTATGACTTTGCAAATCACTGATGGTGACTTAAACAACACTAATGGTAACTGTGCTCATCAGTGATGGTGACTTTGCCCCCACTAATTATGACTTTGCTTATTACTAATGGTGACTTTACCAACTCTAATTATGACTTTGCTCATCACTGATGGTGACTTTACCAACACTTATGACGACTTTGCTCATCACTGATTGTTACTTTGCACCCACACATGTTGGCTTTGCCCTTAACTGATGGAGACTTTGTCCCCACTAATTATGACTTTGCAAATCACTGATGGTGACTTTTTCAACACTAATGGTGACTTTGCTCATCAGTGATGGTGACTTTGCCCCCACTAATTATGACTTTGCTTATCACTTATTGTGACTTTATCAACACTAATGGTGACTTTGCTCATCAGTGATGGTGACTTTGCTCCCACTAATTATGACTTTGCTTATCACTGATTGTGACTTTATCAACACTAATGGTGACTTTGCACCAACACATGTTGGCTTTTCCCCTCACTGATGGTGACGTTACAAACACTTATTATGACTTTGCTCATCACTGATGGTGACTTTACCAACACTAATGACGACTTTGCTCATCACTGATTGTTATTTTGCACCCACACATGTTGGCTTTGCCCTTAACTGATGGAGACTTTGTCCCCACTAATTATGACTTTGCAAATCACTGATGGTGACTTAAACAACACTAATGGTAACTGTGCTCATCAGTGATGGTGACTTTGCCCCCACTAATTATGACTTTGCTTATTACTAATGGTGACTTTACCAACGCTAATGGTGACTTTGCTCATCACTGATTGGGACTTTGCACCAACACATGTCGGCTTAGCTCATCACTGATGGAGACTTTAACAAAAGTAATTTAACAAAAGTATTTTTCTCATCACTGTTGGTGATATTACCAAAACTAATGATGACTTCGCTCATCACTGATTGTGACTTTGCACCAACACATGTTGTCTTTGCCCTTCACGGATGGTGACTTTACCAACATCAATTTCGACTTTGCTCTTCACTTATGGATACTTTGTACCCACTATACATGAATTTGCCGATCACTGATGGTGACTTTGCCCCCTCTAATTATGACTTTGCTTATCACTGATGGTGACTTTACCAACACTAATGGTGACTTTGCTCATCACTGATGGTGACTTTACCAACACTAATGGTGACTTTGTACCCACTGATTATGAATATGCCGATCACTGATGGTGACTTAAACAACACTAATGGTAACTGTGCTCATCAGTGATGGTGACTTTGCCCCCACTAATTATGACTTTGCTTATAACTAATGGTGACTTTACCAACGCTAATGGTGACTTTGCTCATCACTGATTGGGACTTTGCACCAACACATGTCGGCTTAGCTCATCACTGATGGAGACTTTAACAAAAGTAATTTAACAAAAAAACTTTTCTCATCACTGTTGGTGATATTACCAAAACTAATGATGACTTCGCTCATCACTGATTGTGACTTTGCACCAACACATGTTGTCTTTGCCCTTCACGGATGGTGACTTTACCAACATCAATTACGACTTTGCTCTTCACTTATGGATACTTTGTACCCACTATATATGAATTTGCCGATCACTGATGGTGACTTTGCCCCCACTAATTATGACTTTCTTATCACTGAAGGTGACTTTACCAACACAAATGGTGACTTTGCTCATCACTGATGGTGGCTTTACCAACACTAATGGTGACTTTGTACCCACTGATTATGAATATGCCCATCACTGATGCTGACTTTGCCAACACTAATGACGACTTTGCTAATCACTGATTGTTACTTTGCACCCACACATGTTGGCTTAGCCCTTCACTGATGGTGACTTTACCATCACTAATGGTGACTTTGTACCAACTGATTATGAATATGCCGATCACTGATGGTGACTTTACCAACACTAATTATGACTTTGCAAATCACTGATGTTGACTTTTTCAACACTAATGGTGACTTTGCTCATCAGTGATGGTGACTTTGCCCCCACTAATTATGACTTTGCTTATCAATTATTGTGACTTTATCAACACTAATGGTGACTTTGCACCAACACATGTTGGCTTTGCCCCTCACTTATGGTGACGTTACAAACACTTATTATGACTTTGCTCATCATTGTGACCTTGCCCCCACTTATGTTGACTTTTTCTTTCGCTGATGGTGACTATAACAACACAATTTATGACAATGCTCATCACTGACGATGACTTTGCGCCAACATATGTTGGCTTTGCTCAACACTGATGGTAACTTAAACAACTTTAATGGTGACTTTGCTCATCACTATTGTGAATTTACACAAACACATGTTGGATTTGCCCTTTACTGATGCTGACTTTACCAACAAAAATTATGACTTGGCTAATCACTGATGGTGACTTAAACAACACCAATGGTAACTTTGCTCATCAGTGATGGTGACTTTGCCCCTCACTTATGGTGACGCTACCAACACAATTTATGACGTCGCTCCTCACTGATGGTGACTTTAACAACACTTTTGTTGACTTTTCTCATTACTGACGGATTCTTTGTCCCCACTTATATTGGCTTTGAAATCCACTGATGGTGACTTAACTAACATTAATTATGACTTTGCTCATCAATGATAGTGACTTTAACAAAAGTAATGGTGACTTTTCTCATCACTGATGGAGACTTTGCCCCAACTAATTATGACTTTGCAAATAACTGATGGTGACTTTACCAACTCTAATTATGACTTTGCTCATCACTGATGGTGACTTTACCAACACTAATGACGACTTTGCTCATCACTGATTGTTACTTTGCACCCACACATGTTGGCTTTGCCCTTAACTGATGGAGACTTTGTCCCCACTAATTATGACTTTGCAAATCACTGATGGTGACTTTTTCAACACTAATGGTGACTTTGCTCATCAGTGATGGTGACTTTGCCCCCACTAATTATGACTTTGCTTATCACTTATTGTGACTTTATCAACACTAATGGTGACTTTGCTCATCAGTGATGGTGACTTTGCTCCCACTAATTATGACTTTGCTTATCACTGATTGTGACTTTATCAACACTAATGGTGACTTTGCACCAACACATGTTGGCTTTTCCCCTCACTGATGGTGACGTTACAAACACTTATTATGACTTTGCTCATCACTGATGGTGACTTTACCAACACTAATGACGACTTTGCTCATCACTGATTGTTATTTTGCACCCACACATGTTGGCTTTGCCCTTAACTGATGGAGACTTTGTCCCCACTAATTATGACTTTGCAAATCACTGATGGTGACTTTTTCAACACTAATGGTGACTTTGCTCATCAGTGATGGTGACTTTGCCCCCACTAATTATGACTTTGCTTAACACTGATTGTGACTTAATCAACACTAATGGTGACTATGCTCATCACTGATTTCGACTTCGCACCAACACATGATGGCTTTGCCCTTAACTGATGGTGACTTTACCAACACTAATAATGACTTTGCTCATCACTGATGGTGACTTTACCAACACTAATGGTGACTTTGTACCCACTGATTATGAATATGCCGATCACTGATGGTGACTTTGCCAACACTAATGGTGACTTTGCTCATCACTGACGGTGACTTTACCAACTCTAATTATGAATTTGCTCATCACTGATGGTGACTTTACCAACACTAATGACGACTTTGCTCATCACTGATAGTTCCTTTAACAAAAGTAATGGTGACTTTTCTCATCACTGATGGAGACTTTGACCCGCATATGTTTGCTTTGCCCTTCACTTATGGTGACTATACCAACTCTTATTTTGACTTTGCTCATCACTGATGATGACTTTAACAAAAGTAATGGTGACTTTTATCATCACTGACGGAGACCATGTCCCCACTTTTTATAACTTTGCTAATCGCTGATGGTGACTTTACCAAAACTGATTATGACTTTGCTCATCACTGATGGTGACTTTTACAACACCATTGGTATCTTTGCTCATCACTGATTGTGAAATTACACCAACACATTTTGGCTTTGCCCCAAACTGATGATGACTATGTCCCCACTAATTACGACTTTGCAAATCATTGAAGGTTACTTTTTCAACACTAATGGTGACTTTGCTTATCAATTATTGTGACTTTATCAACACTAATGGTGACTTTGCACCAACACATGTTGGCTTTGCCCCTCAATGATGGTGACGTTACAAACACTTATTATGACTTTGCTCATCAATGATGGTGACCTTGCCCCAACTTATGTTGACTTTTTCTTTCACTGATGGTGACAATAACAACACAATTTATGACAATGCTCATCACTGACGATGACTTTGCGCCAACATATGTTGGCTTTGCTCAACACTGATGGTAACTTAAACAACTTTAATGGTGACTTTGCTCATCACTATTGTGAATTTACACAAACACATGTTGGATTTGCCCTTTACTGATGCTGACTTTACCAACTAAAATTATGACTTGGCTAATCACTGATGGTGACTTTAACAACACCAATGGTAACTTTGCTCATCAATGATGGTGACTTTGCCCCTCACTTATGGTGACGCTACCAACACAATTTATGACGTCGCTCCTCACTGATGGTGACTTTAACAACACTTTTGTTGACTTTTCTCATTACTGACGGATTCTTTGTCCCCACTTATATTGGCTTTGAAATCCACTGATGGTGACTTAACTAACATTAATTATGACTTTGCTCATCAATGATAGTGACTTTAACAAAAGTAATGGTGACTTTTCTCATCACTGATGGAGACTTTGCCCCAACTAATTATGACTTTGCAAATAACTGATGGTGACTTTACCAACTCTAATTATGACTTTGCTCATCACTGATGGTGACTTTACCAACACTAATGACGACTTTGCTCATCACTGATTGTTACTTTGCACCCACACATGTTGGCTTTGCCCTTAACTGATGGAGACTTTGTCCCCACTAATTATGACTTTGCAAATCACTGATGGTGACTTTTTCAACACTAATGGTGACTTTGCTCATCAGTGATGGTGACTTTGCCCCCACTAATTATGACTTTGCTTATCACTTATTGTGACTTTATCAACACTAATGGTGACTTTGCTCATCAGTGATGGTGACTTTGCTCCCACTAATTATGACTTTGCTTATCACTGATTGTGACTTTATCAACACTAATGGTGACTTTGCACCAACACATGTTGGCTTTTCCCCTCACTGATGGTGACGTTACAAACACTTATTATGACTTTGCTCATCACTGATGGTGACTTTACCAACACTAATGACGACTTTGCTCATCACTGATTGTTATTTTGCACCCACACATGTTGGCTTTGCCCTTAACTGATGGAGACTTTGTCCCCACTAATTATGACTTTGCAAATCACTGATGGTGACTTTTTCAACACTAATGGTGACTTTGCTCATCAGTGATGGTGACTTTGCCCCCACTAATTATGACTTTGCTTAACACTGATTGTGACTTAATCAACACTAATGGTGACTATGCTCATCACTGATTTCGACTTCGCACCAACACATGATGGCTTTGCCCTTAACTGATGGTGACTTTACCAACACTAATAATGACTTTGCTCATCACTGATGGTGACTTTACCAACACTAATGGTGACTTTGTACCCACTGATTATGAATATGCCGATCACTGATGGTGACTTTGCCAACACTAATGGTGACTTTGCTCATCACTGACGGTGACTTTACCTACTCTAATTATGAATTTGCTCATCACTGATGGTGACTTTACCAACACTAATGACGACTTTGCTCATCACTGATAGTTCCTTTAACAAAAGTAATGGTGACTTTTCTCATCACTGATGGAGACTTTGACCCGCATATGTTTGCTTTGCCCTTCACTTATGGTGACTATACCAACTCTAATTTTGACTTTGCTCATCACTGATGATGACTTTAACAAAAGTAATGGTGACTTTTATCATCACTGACGGAGACCATGTCCCCACTTTTTATAACTTTGCTAATCGCTGATGGTGACTTTACCAAAACTGATTATGACCTTGCTCATCACTGATGGTGACTTTTACAACACCATTGGTATCTTTGCTCATCACTGATTGTGAAATTACACCAACACATTTTGGCTTTGCCCCAAACTGATGATGACTATGTCCCCACTAATTACGACTTTGCAAATCATTGAAGGTGACTTTTTCGACACTAATGGTGACTTTTCTCAACACTGATTGAGACTTTGTCCCCACTAATTATGACTTTGCAAATCACTGATGGTTACTTTTTCAACACTAATGGTGACTTTGCTCATCACTGATTGTGACTTTATCAACACTAATGGTGACTTTGCACCAACACATGTTGGCTTTGCCCCTCAATGATGGTGACGTTACAAACACTTATTATGACTTTGCTCATCAATGATGGTGACCTTGCCCCAACTTATGTTGACTTTTTCTTTCACTGATGGTGACAATAACAACACAATTTATGACTTTGCTCATCACTGACGATGACTTTGCGCCAACATATGTTGGCTTTGCTCAACACTGATGGTGACTTAAACAACTTTAATGGTGACTTTGCTCATCACTGATTCTGAATTTACACCAAGACATGTTGGATTTGCCCTTTACTGATGCTGACCTTACCAACTAAAATTATGACTTTGCTAATCACTGATGGTGACTTTAACAACACCAATGGTAACTTTGATCATCAGTGATGGTGACTTTGCCCCCACTAATTATGACATTGTTTATCACTGATGGTGACTTTATCAACACTAATGGTGACTTTGCTCATCACTGATTTCGACTTCGCACCAACACATGATGGCTTTGCCCTTAACTGATGGTGACTTTACCAAAACTGATTATGACTTTGCTCATCACTGATGGTGACTTTTACAACACCATTGGAATTTTTGCTCATCACCGATTCTGACTTTGCACAAACAGATGTTGGCTTTGCCCCTCACTGATGGTGACGTTACAAACACTTATAATGACTTTGCTCATCAATGATGGTGACTTTGCCCCCACTTATGTTGACTTTTTCTTTCACTGATGGTGACTATAACAACACAATTTATGACTTTGCTCATCACTGACGATAACTTTGCGCCAACATATGTTGGCTTTGCTCAACACTGATGGTGACTTAAACAACTTTAATGGTGACTTTGCTCATCACTGATTGTGAATTTACACCAACACATGTTGGATTTGCCCTTTACTGATGCTGACTTTACCAACTAAAATTATGACTTTGCTAATCACTGATGGTGACTTTAACAACACTAATGGTAACTGTGCTCATCAGTGATGGTGACTTTGCCCCCACTAATTATGACTTTGCTTATTACTAATGGTGACTTTACCAACGCTAATGGTGACTTTGCTCATCACTGATTGGGACTTTGCACCAACACATGTCGGCTTAGCTCATCACTGATGGAGACTTTAACAAAAGTAATTTAACAAAAGTATTTTTCTCATCACTGTTTATGATATTACCAAAACTAATGATGACTTCGCTCATCACTGATTGTGACTTTGCACCAACACATGTTGTCTTTGCCCTTCACGGATGGTGACTTTACCTACATCAATTACGACTTTGCTCTTCACTTATGGATACTTTGTACCCACTATATATGAATTTGCCGATCACTGATGGTGACTTTGCCCCCACTAATTATGACTTTGCTTATCACTGATGGTGACTTTACCAACACTAATGGTGACTTTGCTCATCACTGATGGTGACTTTACCAACACTAATGGTGACTTTGTACCCACTGATTATGAATATGCCGATCACTGATGGTGACTTAAACAACACTAATGGTAACTGTGCTCATCAGTGATGGTGACTTTGCCCCCACTAATTATGACTTTGCTTATTACTAATGGTGACTTTACCAACGCTAATGGTGACTTTGCTCATCACTGATTGGGACTTTGCACCAACACATGTCGGCTTAGCTCATCACTGATGGAGACTTTAACAAAAGTAATTTAACAAAAGTATTTTTCTCATCACTGTTGGTGATATTACCAAAACTAATGATGACTTCGCTCATCACTGATTGTGACTTTGCACCAACACATGTTGTCTTTGCCCTTCACGGATGGTGACTTTACCAACATCAATTACGACTTTGCTCTTCACTTATGGATACTTTGTACCCACTATATATGAATTTGCCGATCACTGATGGTGACTTTGCCCCCACTAATTATGACTTTGCTTATCACTGATGGTGACTTTACCAACACTAATGGTGACTTTGTACCCACTGATTATGAATATGCCGATCACTGATGGTGACTTAAACAACACTAATGGTAACTGTGCTCATCAGTGATGGTGACTTTGCCCCCACTAATTATGACTTTGCTTATAACTAATGGTGACTTTACCAACGCTAATGGTGACTTTGCTCATCACTGATTGGGACTTTGCACCAACACATGTCGGCTTAGCTCATCACTGATGGAGACTTTAACAAAAGTAATTTAACAAAAAAACTTTTCTCATCACTGTTGGTGATATTACCAAAACTAATGATGACTTCGCTCATCACTGATTGTGACTTTGCACCAACACATGTTGTCTTTGCCCTTCACGGATGGTGACTTTACCAACATCAATTACGACTTTGCTCTTCACTTATGGATACTTTGTACCCACTATATATGAATTTGCCGATCACTGATGGTGACTTTGCCCCCACTAATTATGACTTTGCTTATCACTGATGGTGACTTTACCAACACTAATGGTGACTTTGCTCATCACTGATGGTGACTTTACCAACACTAATGGTGACTTTGTACCCACTGATTATGAATATGCCGATCACTGATGGTGACTTAAACAACACTAATGGTTACTGTGCTCATCAGTGATGGTGACTTTGCCCCCACTAATTATGACTTTGCTTACAACTAATGGTGACTTTACCAACGCTAATGGTGACTTTGCTCATCACTGATTGGGACTTTGCACCAACACATGTCGGCTTAGCTCATCACTGATGGAGACTTTAACAAAAGTAATTTAACAAAAAAACTTTTCTCATCACTGTTGGTGATATTACCAAAACTAATCATGACTTCGCTCATCACTGATTGTGACTTTGCACCAACACATGTTGTCTTTGCCCTTCACGGATGGTGACTTTACCAACATCAATTACGACTTTGCTCTTCACTTATGGATACTTTGTACCCACTTTATATGAATTTGCCGATCACTGATGGTGACTTTGCCCCCACTAATTATGACTTTGCTTATCACTGAAGGTACTTTTACCAACACCAATGGTGACTTTGCTCATCACTGATGGTGACTTTACCAACACTAATGGTGACTTTGTACCCACTGATTATGAATATGCCGATCACTGATGGTGACTTTGCCAACACTAATGGTGACTTTGCTCATCACTGACGGTGACTTTACCAACACTAATTATGACTTTGCTCATCACTGATGGTGACTTTACCAACACTAATGACGACTTTGCTAATCACTGATTGTTACTTTGCACCCACACATGTTGGCTTAGCCCTTCACTGATGGTGACTTTACCATCACTAATGGTGACTTTGTACCAACTGATTATGAATATGCCGATCACTGACGGTGACTTTACCAACACTAATTATGACTTTGCTCATCACTGATGGTGACTTTACCAACACTAATGACGACTTTGCTAATCACTGATTGTTACTTTGCACCCACACATGTTGGCTTAGCCCTTCACTGATGGTGACTTTACCATCACTAATGGTGACTTTGTACCAACTGATTATGAATATGCCGATCACTGATGGTGACTTTACCAACACTAATGGTGACTTTGCTCATCACTGACGGTGACTTTACCAACTCTATTTATGACTAAACTAATCACTGATGGTGACTTTACCAACACTAATGACGATTTTGCTCATCACTGATTGTTACTTTGAACCCACACATATTGGCTTTGCCCTTCACTGATGGTGACTTTACCAACACTAATTATGACTTTGCTCATCAAAGATGGTGACATTAACAATACTAATGGTAACATTGCTCATCACTGATGAAGACTTTGTCCCCACTAATTATGACTTTGCAAATCACTGATGGTGACTTTGCTCATCACTGATAGTGACTTTTACAAAAGGAATGGTGACTTTTCTCATCACTGATGAAGACTTTGCCCCAACTAATTATGAATTTGCAAATCATTGATGGTGACTTTTTCGACACTAATGGTGACTTTTCTCAACACTGATGGAGACTTTGTCCCCACTAATTATGACTTTGCAAATAACTGATGGTGACTTTTTCAACACTAATGATGACTTTGCTCATCACCGATTCTGACTTTGAACCAACACATGTTTACTTTGCCCCTCACTTATGGTGACGCTACCAACACAATTTATGACTTTGCTTATCACTGATGGTTACTTTAACAACACTTATGTTGACTTTTTTCATTACTGATGGATACTTTGTCCCCACTTATATTGGCTTTGACATCCACTGATGGTGACTTAACCAACAATAATAATGACTTTGCTCATCTCTGATAGTGACTTTAACAAAAGAAATGGTGACTTTTCTCATCACTTATGTAGACTTTGCCCCAACTAATTATGACTTTGCAAAAAACTGATGGTGACTTTACCAACTCTAATTATGACTTTGCTCATCACTGATTGTTACTTTACCAACACTAATGGTGACTTTGTACCCACTGATTATGAATATGCCGATCACTGATGGTGAATTTGCCAACACTAATGGTGACTTTGCTCATCACTCATGGTGACTTTAACAACACTTATGTTGACATTTCTCATTCCTGATGGATACTTTGTCCCCACTTATATTGGCTTTGCCATCCACTGATGGTGACTTAACCAACAATAATTATGACTTTGCTCATCTCTGATAGTGACTTTAACAAAAGGAATGGTGACGTTTCTCATCACTGATGGTGACTTTGCCAACTCTAATTATGACTTTGCTCATCACTGATGGTGACTTTAACAACACTAATTATGACTTTGCTCATCAAAGATGGTGACTTTATCAATACTAATGGTAACATTGCTCATCACTGATGTAGACTTTGTCCCCACTAATTATGACTTTCCAAATCACTGATGGTGACTTTGCTCATAACTGATTGTGACTTTGCACCAACACATGTTGACTTTGCCCCTCACTTATGGTGACGCTACCAACACAATTTATGACTTTGCTCATCACTGATTGTTACTTTGCACCCACACATGTTGGCTTAGCCCTTCACTGATGGTGACTTTAACAACACTTATTATGACTTTGCTCATCAAAGATGGTGACTTTAATAATACTAATGGTAACATTGCTCATCACTGATCTAGACTCTGTCCCCACTAATTATGACTTTGCAAATCACTGATGGTGACTTTGCACCCACACATGTTGTCTTTGCCCTTCACTGATGGTGACTTTACCAACATCAATTACGACTTTACTCGTCACTTATGGAGACTTTGTACCCACTATTTATGAATTTGCCGATCACTGATGGTTACTTTACCCACTCTAATTATGACTTTGCTCATCAATGATAGTGACTTTAACAAAAGTAATGGTGACTTTTCTCATCACTGATGGAGACTTTGCCCCAACTAATTATGACTTTGCAAATTACTGATGGTGACTTTGCACCCACATATGTTGGCTTTGCCCTTCACTTATGGTGACTATACCATCTCTTATTTTGATTTGCTCATCACTGATGATGTTTTTAACAACATCAATGGAGACTTTTCCGATCACTGACGGAGACCATCTCCCCACTTTTTATAACTTTGCACATCACTGATGGTGACTTTGCACCAACACATGTTGGCTTTGCCCTTAACTGATGATGACTTTGTCCCCACTAATTATGACTTTGCAAATCATTGATGGTGACTTTTTCGACACTAATGGTGGCTTTTCTCAACACTGATGGAGACTTTGTCCCCACTAATTATGACTGTGCAAATCACTGATGGTGACTTTTTCAACACTAATGGTTACTTTGCTCATCAATGATGGTGACTTTGCACCAACACTTGTTGGCTTTGCCACTCACTGATGGTGACTTTACCAACTAAAATTATGTCTTTGCTAATCACTGATGGTGACTTTAACAACACCAATGGTAACTTTACTCATCAGTGATGGTGACTTCACCACACTAATTATGACTTGGTTTATCACTTATGGTGACTTTATCAACACTAATGGTGACTTTGATCATCACTGATAGGGACTTTAACAAAAGGAATGGTGACTTTTCTCAACACTGATGGAGACTTTGTCCCCACTAATTATGACTGTGCAAATCACTGATGGTGACTTTTTCAACACTAATGGTTACTTTGCTCATCAATGATGGTGACTTTGCCCCCACTTATGTTGACTTTTTCTTTCACTGATGCTGAATATAACAAAACAATTTATGACTTTGCTCATCACTGACGATGACTTTGCGCCAACATATGTTGGCTTTGCTCAACACTGATGGTGACTTAAACAACTTTAATGGTGACTTTGCTCATCACTGATTGTGAATTTACACCAACACATGTTGGCTTTGCCCCTCACTGATGGTGACTTTACCAACTAAAATTATGATTTTGCTAATCACTGATGGTGACTTTGCTAATCACTGATGGTGACTTTTACAATACCAATGGAAACTTTGCCCATCAGTGATGGTGACTTTGCCCCCACTAATTATGACTTTGTTTATCACTGATGGTGACTTTATCAACACTAATGGTGACTTTGATCATCACTGATAGGGACTTTAACAAAAGGAATGGTGATTTTTCTCAACACTGATGGAGACTTTGTCCCCACTAATTATGACTTTGCAAATCACTGATGGTGACTTTTTCAACACTAATGGTTACTTTGCTCATCAATGATGGTGACTTTGCACTAACACATGTTGGCTTTGCCCCTCACTGATGGTGACGTTACAAACACTTATTATGACTTTGCTCATCAATGATGGTGACTTTGCCCCCACTTATGTTGACTTTTTCTTTCACTGATGCTGACTATAACAACACAATTTATGACTTTGCTCATCACTGACGATGACTTTGCGCCAACATATGTTGGCTTTGCTCAACACTGATGGTGACTTAAACAACTTAAATGGTGACTTTGCTCATCACTGATTGTGAATTTACACCAACACATGTTGGATTTGCCCTTCACTGATGCTGACTTTACCAACTAAAATTATGACTTTGCTAATCACTGATGGTGACTTTAACAACACCAATGGTAACTTTGCTCATCAGTGATGGTGACTTTATCAACACTAATGGTGACTTTGCTCATCACTAATCTCGACTTCGCACCAACACATGATGGCTTTGCCCTTAACTGATGGTTACTTTACCAACACTAATAATGACTTTGCTCATCACTGCTGGTGACTTAAACAACACTAATGGTAACTTTGCTCATCACTGATAGGGACTTTAACAAAAGGAATGGTGACTTTTTTCAACACTGATGGAGACTTTGTCCCCACTAATTGTGACTTTGCAAATCACTGATGGTGACTTTTTCAACACAAATGGTTACTTTGCTCATCAATGATGGTGACTTTGCACTATAATATGTTGGCTTTGCCCCTCACTGATGGTGACGTTACCAACACTTATTATGACTTTGCTCATCAATGATGGTGACTTTGCCCCCACTTATGTTGACTTTTTCTTTCACTGATGCTGACTATAACAACACAATTTATGACTTTGCTCATCACTGACGATGACTTTGCGCCAACATATGTTGGCTTTGCTCAACACTGATGGTGACTTAAACAACTTTAATGGTGACTTTGCTCATCACTGATTGTGAATTTACACAAACACATGTTGGATTTGCCCTTCACTGATGCTGACTTTACCAACTAAAATTATGACTTTGCTAATCACTGATGGTGACTTTAACAACACCAATGGTGACTTTGCTCATCACTAATTTCGACTTCGCACCAACACATGATGGCTTTGCCCTTAACTGATGGTGACTTTACCAACACTAATAATGACTTTGCTCATCACTGCTGGTGACTTAAACAACACTAATGGTAACTTTGCTCATCACTGATTGTGAATTTACACCAACACATGTTGGATTTGCCCTTCACTGATGCTGACTTTACCAACTAAAATTATGACTTTGCTAATCACTGATGGTGACTTTGCTAATCACTGATGGTGACTTTAACAACACCAATGGTAACTTTGCTCATCAGTGATGGTGACTTTGCCCCAACTAATTATGACTTTGTTTATCACTGATGGTGACTTTATCAACACTAATGGTGACTTTGATCATCACTGATAGGGACTTTAACAAAAGGAATGGTGACTTTTCTCAACACTGATGGAGACTTTGTCCCCACTATTTATGACTGTGCAAATCACTGATGGTGACTTTTTCAACACTAATAGTTACTTTGCTCATCAATGATGGTGACTTTGCACCAACACATGTTGGCTTTGCCCCTCACTGATGGTGACGTTACAAACACTTATTATGACTTTGCTCATCAATGATGGTGACTTTGCCCCCACTTATGTTGACTTTTTCTTTCACTGATGCTGACTATAACAACACAATTTATGACTTTGCTCATCACTGACGATGACTTTGCGCCAACATATGTTGGCTTTGCTCAAGACTGATGGTGACTTAAACAACTTAAATGGTGACTTTGCTCATCACTGATTGTGAATTTACACCAACACATGTTGGATTTGCCCTTCACTGATGCTGACTTTACCAACTAAAATTATGACTTTGCTAATCACTGATGGTGACTTTAACAACACCAATGGTAACTTTGCTCATCAGTGATGGTGACTTTATCAACACTAATGGTGACTTTGCTCATCACTAATCTCGACTTCGCACCAACACATGATGGCTTTGCCCTTAACTGATGGTTACTTTACCAACACTAATAATGACTTTGCTCATCACTGCTGGTGACTTAAACAACACTAATGGTAACTTTGCTCATCACTTATAGGGACTTTAACAAAAGGAATGGTGACTTTTTTCAACACTGATGGAGACTTTGTCCCCACTAATTATGACTTTGCAAATCACTGATGGTGACTTTTTCAACACAAATGGTTACTTTGCTCATCAATGATGGTGACTTTGCACTATAACATGTTGGCTTTGCCCCTCACTGATGGTGACGTTACAAACACTTATTATGACTTTGCTCATCAATGATGGTGACTTTGCCCCCACTTATGTTGACTTTTTCTTTCACTGATGCTGACTATAACAACACAATTTATGACTTTGCTCATCACTGACGATGACTTTGCGCCAACATATGTTGGCTTTGCTCAACACTGATGGTGACTTAAACAACTTTAATGGTGACTTTGCTCATCACTGATTGTGAATTTACACAAACACATGTTGGATTTGCCCTTCACTGATGCTGACTATACCAAATAAAATTATGACTTTGCTAATCACTGATGGTGACTTTAACAACACCAATGGTGACTTTGCTCATCACTAATTTCGACTTCGCACCAACACATGATGGCTTTGCCCTTAACTGATGGTGACTTTACCAACACAAATAATGACTTTGCTCATCACTGCTGGTGACTTAAACAACACTAATGGTAACTTTGCTCATCACTGATAGGGACTTTAATAAAAGGAATGGTGACTTTTCTCAACACTGATGGTTACTTTGCTCATCAATGATGGTGACTTTGCACCAACACATGTTGGCTTTGCCCCTCACTGATGGTGACTTAAACAACTTTAATGGTGACTTTGCTCATCACTGATTGGGACTTTGCACCAACACATGTCGGCTTAGTCCATCACTGATTGAGACTTTAACAAAAGTAATTTAACAAAACTACTTTTCTCATCACTGTTGGTGATATTACCAACACTAATGATGACTTCGCTCATCACTGATTGTGACTTTGCACCAACTAATTATGAATATGCCAATCACTGATGGTGACTTTGCCAACATTAATGGTGACTTTGCTCATCACTGACGGTGACTTTACCAACTCTATTTATGACTTTGCTCATCACTGATGGTGACTTTACCAACACTAATGACCACTTTGCTCATCACTGATTGTTATTTTGCACCCACACATGTTGGCTTAGCCCTTCACTGATGGTGACTTTACCAACATCAATTACGACTTTACTCGTCTCTTATGGAGACTTTGTACCCACTATTTATGAATTTTCCGATCACTGATGGTTACTTTACCTAAACTAATGGTGACTTTGCTCATCAGTTACGGTGACTATACCAACTCTAATTATGACTTTGCTCATCACTGATGATGTTTTTAACAACATTAATGGAGACTTTTCCCATCACTGACGGAGACCATGTCCCCAATTTTTATAACTTTGCAAATCGCTGATGGTGACTTTACCAAAACTGATTATGACTTTGCTCATCACTGATGGTGACTTTTACAACACCAATGGTATTTTTGCTCATCACTGATTGTGAATTTACACCAACACATGTTGGCTTTGCCCTTTACTGATGATGACTTTGTCCCCACTAATTATGACTTTGCAAATCATTGATGGTGACTTTTTCGACACTAATGGTGACTTTTTTCAACACTGATGGAGACTTTGTAACCACTAATTATGACTTTGCAAATCACTGATGGTGACTTTTTCAACACTAATGGTTACTTTGCTCATCAATGATGGTGACTTTGCACTAACACATGTTGGCTTTGCCCCTCACTGATGGTGACGTTACAAACACTTATTATGACTTTGCTCATCAATGATGGTGACTTTGCCCCCACTTATGTTGACTTTTTCTTTCACTGATGCTGAATATAACAATACAATTTATGACTTTGCTCATCACTGACGATGACTTTGCGCCAACATATGTTGGCTTTGCTCAACACTGATGGTGACTTAAACAACTTTAATGGTGACTTTGCACATCACTGATTGTGAATTTACACAAACACATGTTGGATTTGCCCTTCACTGATGCTGACTTTACCAACTAAAATTATGACTTTGCTAATCACTGATGGTGACTTTAACAACACCAATGGTAACTTGGCTCATCAGTGATGGTGACTTTATCAACACTAATGGTGACTTTGCTCATCACTAATTTCGACTTCGCACCAACACATGATGGCTTTGCCCTTAACTGATGGTGACTTTACCAACACTAATAATAACTTTGCTCATCACTGCTGGTGACTTAAACAACACTAATGGTAACTTTGTTCATCACTGATAGGGACTTTAATAAAAGGAATGGTGACTTTTCTCAACACTGATGGAGACTTTGTCCCCACTAATTATGACTGTGCAAATCACTGATGGTGACTTTTTCAACACTAATGGTTACTTTGCTCATCAATGATGGTGACTTTGCACCAACACATGTTGGCTTTGCCCCTCACTAATGGTGACGTTACAAGCACTTATTATGACTTTGCTCATCGATGATGGTGACTGTTCCCACTTATGTTGACTTTTTCTTTCACTGATGCTGACTATAACAACACAATTTATGACTTTGCTCATCACTGACGATGACTTTGCGCCAACATATGTTGACTTTGCTCAACACTGATTGTGACTTAAACAACTTTAATGGTGACTTTGCTCATCACTGATTGTGAATTTACACCAACACATGTTGGATTTGCCCTTCACTGATGCTGACTTTACCAACTAAAATTATGACTTTGCTAATCACTGATGGTGACTTTAACAACACCAATGGTAACTTTGCTCATCACTGATAGGGACTTTAACAAAAGGAATGGTGACTTTTCTCAACACTGATGGAGACTTTGTCCCCACTAATTATGACTGTGCAAATCACTGATGGTGCATTTTTCAACACTAATGGTTACTTTGCTCATCAATGATGGTGACTTTGCACCAACACATGTTGGCTTTGCCCCTCACTAATGGTGACGTTACAAACACTTATTATGACTTTGCTCATCGATGATGGTGACTTTGCCCCCACTTATGTTGACTTTTTCTTTCACTGATGCTGACTATAACAACACAATTTATGACTTTGCTCCTCACTGACGATGACTTTGCGCCAACATATGTTGGCTTTGCTCAACACTGATGGTGACTTAAACAGCTTTAATGGTGACTTTGCTCATCACTGATTGTGAATTTACACCAACACATGTTGGATTTGCCCTTCACTGATGCTGACTTAACCAACTAAAATTATGACTTTGCTAATCACTGATGGTGACTTTAACAACACCAATGGTAACTTTTCTCATCAGTGATGGTGACTTTATCAACACTAATGGTGACTTTGCTCATCACTAATTTCGACTTCGCACCAACACATGATGGCTTTGCCCTTAACTGATGGTGACTTTACCAACACTAATAATGACTTTGCTCATCACTGCTGGTGACTTAAACAACATAAATGGTAACTTTGCTCATCAGTGATGGTGACTTTGCCCCCACTAATTATGACTTTGCTTATCACTGATGTTGACTTTAACAACACCAATGGTGACTTTGCTCATCACTGATTGGGACTTTGCACCAACACATGTCGGCTTAGCTCATCACTGATGAAGACTTTAACAAAAGTAATTTAACAAAAGTGCTTTTCTCATCACTGTTGGTGATAAAACCAACACTAATGATGACTTCGCTCATCACTGATTGTGAATTTACACCAACACATGTTGGATTTGCCCTTCACTGATGCTGACTTTACCAACTAAAATTATGACTTTGCTAATCACTGATGGTGACTTTAACAACATCAATGGTAACTTTGCTCATCAGTGATGGTGACTTTATCAACACTAATGGTGACTTTGCTCATCACTAATTTCGACTTCGCACCAACACATGATGGCTTTGCCCTTAACTGATGGTGACTTTACCAACACTAATAATAACTTTGCTCATCACTGGTGGTGACTTAAACAACACTAATGGTAACTTTGTTCATCACTGATAGGGACTTTAATAAAAGAAATGGTGACTTTTCTCAACACTGATGGAGACTTTGTCCCCACTAATTATGACTGTGCAAATCACTGATGGTGACTTTTTCAACACTAATGTTTACTTTGCTCATCAATGATGGTGACTTTGCACCAACACATGTTGGCTTTGCCCCTCACTAATGATGACGTTACAAACACTTATTATGACTTTGCTCATCGATGATGGTGACTTTGCCCCCACTTATGTTGACTTTTTCTTTCACTGATGCTGACTATAACAACACAATTTATGACTTTGCTCATCACTGACGATGACTTTGCGCCAACATATGTTGACTTTGCTCAACACTGATTGTGACTTAAACAACTTTAATGGTGACTTTGCTCATCACTGATTGTGAATTTACACCAACACATGTTGGATTTGCCCTTCACTGATGCTGACTTTACCAACTAAAATTATGACTTTGCTAATCACTGATGGTGACTTTAACAACACCAATGGTAACTTTGCTCATCACTGATAGGGACTTTAACAAAAGGAATGGTGACTTTTCTCAACACTGATGGAGACTTTGTCCCCACTAATTATGACTGTGCAAATCACTGATGGTGCATTTTTCAACACTAAAGGTTACTTTGCTGATCAATGATGGTGACTTTGCACCAACACATGTTGGCTTTGCCCCTCACTAATGGTGACGTTACAAACACTTATTATGACTTTGCTCATCGATGATGGTGACTTTGCCCCCACTTATGTTGACTTTTTCTTTCACTGATGCTGACTATAACAACACAATTTATGACTTTGCTCATCACTGACGATGACATTGCGCCAACATATGTTGGCTTTGCTCAACACTGATGGTGACTTAAACAGCTTTAATGGTGACTTTGCTCATCACTGATTGTGAATTTACACCAACACATGTTGGATTTGCCCTTCACTGATGCTGACTTTACCAACTAAAATTATGACTTTGCTAATCACTGATGGTGACTTTAACAACACCAATGGTAACTTTTCTCATCAGTGATGGTGACTTTATCAACACTAATGGTGACTTTGCTCATCACTAATTTCGACTTCGCACCAACACATGATGGCTTTGCCCTTAACTGATGGTGACTTTACCAACACTAATAATGACTTTGCTCATCACTGCTGGTGACTTAAACAACACTAATGGTAACTTTGCTCATCAGTGATGGTGACTTTGCCCCCACTAATTATGACTTTGCTTATCACTGATGTTGACTTTAACAACACCAATGGTGACTTTGCTCATCACTGATTGGGACTTTGCACCAACACATGTCGGCTTAGCTCATCACTGATGAAGACTTTAACAAAAGTAATTTAACAAAAGTACTTTTCTCATCACTGTTGGTGATATAACCAACACTAATGATGACTTCGCTCATCACTGATTGTGACTTTGCACCAACACATGTTGTCTTTGCCCTTCACTGATGGTGACTTTACCAACATCAATTACGACTTTACTCGTCACTTATGGAGACTTTGTACCCACTATTTATGAATTTTCCGATCACTGATGGTTACTTTACCTAAACTAATGGTGACTTTGCTCATCAGTTACGGTGACTATACCAACTCTAATTATGACTTTGCTCATCACTGATGATGTTTTTAACAACATTAATGGAGACTTTTCCCATCACTGACGGAGACCATGTCCCCACTTTTTATAACTTTGCAAATCGCTGATGGTGACTTTATCAAAACTGATTATGACTTTGCTCATCACTGATGGTGACTTTTACAACACCATTGGTATTTTTGCTCATCACTGATTGTGAATTTACACCAACACATGTTGGCTTTGCCCTTTACTGATGATGACTTTGTCCCCACTAATTATGACTTTGCAAATCATTGATGGTGACTTTTCCGACACTAATGGTGACTTTTTTCAACACTGATGGAGACTTTGTCCCCACTAATTATGACTTTGCAAATCACTGATGGTGACTTTTTCAACACTAATGGTTACTTTGCTCATCAATGATGGTGACTTTGCACTAACACATGTTGGCTTTGCCCCTCACTGATGGTGACGTTTCAAACACTTATTATGACTTTGCTCATCACTGACGATGACTTTGCGCCAACATATGTTGGCGCTGCTCAACACTGATGGTGACTTAAACAACTTTAATGGTGACTTTGCTCATCACTGATTGTGAATTTACACAAACACATGTTGGATTTGCACTTCACTGATGCTGACTTTACCAACTAAAATTATGACTTTGCTAATCACTGATGGTGACTTTGCTAATCACTGATGGTGACTTTGCTAATCACTGATGGTGACTTTAACAACACCAATGGTAACTTTGCTCATCAGTGATGGCTACTTTGCCCCCACTAATTATAACTTTGTTTATCACTGATGGTGACTTTATCAACACTAATGATGACTTTGATCATCACTGATTTCGACTTCGCACCAACTCATGATGGCTTTGCCCTTAACTGATGGTGACTTTACCAACACTAATAATGACTTTGCTCATCTCTGCTGGTGACTTGAACAACACTAATGGTGACTTTGCTCATCACTAACTGTGACTTTACCAACTCTAATTATGACTTTGCTCATCACTAACTGTGACTTTACCAACTCTAATTATGACTTTGCTCATCACTGATGGTGACTTTACCAACACTAATGACGACTTTGCTCATCACTAATGTAGACTTTGTGCGCACTAATTATGACTTTGCAAATCACTGATGGTGACTTTGCTCATAACTGATTGTGACTTTGCACCAACACATGTTCACTTTGCCCCTCACTTATGGTGACGCTACCAACACAATTTATGTTTTTGCTCAGCACTGATGGTGACTTTTATGTTGACTTTTCTCATTCCTGATGGATACTTTGTCCCCACTTATATTGGCTTTGCCATCCACTGATGGTGACTTAACCAACAATAATTATGACTTTGCTCATCACTGATAGTGACTTTAACAAAAGGAATGGTGACTTTTCTCATCACTGATGAAGACTTTGCCCCAACTAATTATGACTTTGCAAAAAACTGATGGTGACTTTACCAACTCTAATTATGATTTTGCTCATCACTGATGGTGACTTCGTACCCACTGATTATGAATATGCCGATCATTGATGGTGACTTTGCAAACACTAATGGTGACTTTGCTCATCACTGACGGTGACTTTACCAACTCTAATTATGACTTTGCTCATCACTGATGGTGACTTTACCAACACTAATGACGACTTTGCTCATCACTGATTGTTACTTTGCACCCACACATGTTGGCTTAGCCCTTCACTGATGGTGACTTTAACAACACTAATTATGTCTTTGCTCATCAAAGATGGTGACTTTAACAATACTAATGGTAACATTGCTCATCACTGATGTAGACTTTGTCCCCACTAATTATGACTTTGCAAATCACTGATGGTGACTTTGCTCATAACTGATTGTGACTTTGCACCAACACATGTTGACTTTGCCCCTCACTTATGGTGACGCTACCAACACAATTTATGTTTTTGCTCATCACTGATGAAGACTTTGCCCCAACTAATTATGACTTTGCAAATCATTGATGGTGACTTTTTCGACACTAATGGTGACTTTTCTGAACACTGATGGAGACTTTGTCTCCACTAATTATGACTTTGCTAATCTCTGATGGTGACTTTAACAACACCAATGGTAAATTTGCTCATTAATGATGGTTTATTTGTCCCCACTTATGTTGACTTTGCCCTTCACTGATGGTGACTTTATCAACACTAATGGTGACTATGCTCATCACTGATTTCGACTTCGCACCAACACATGATGGCTTTGCCCTTAACTGATGGTGACTTTAAAAACACTAATGGTAACTTTGCTCATCAGTGATGGTGACTTTGTCCCCACTAATTATGACTTTGCTAATCACTAATGTCGACTTTACCAACACTAATGGTGACTTTGATCATCACTGACGATGACTTTGCGCCAACCTATGTTGGCTTTGCTCAACACTGATGGTGACTTAAACAACTTTAATGGTGACTTTGCTCATCACTGATTGTGAATTTACACCAACACATGTTGTATTTGTTCTTTACTGATGCTGACTTTACCAACTAAAATTATGACTTTGCTAATCACTGATGGTGACTTAAACAACACCAATGGTAACTTTGCTCATCAGTGATGGTGACTTTGCCCCCACTAATTATGACTTTTTTTATCACTGATGGTGACTTTATCAACTCTAATGATGACTTCGCTCATCACTGATTGTGACTTTGCACCAACACATGTTGTCTTTGCCCTTCACTGATGGTGACTTTACCAACATCAATTACGGCTTTGATCGTCACATCTGGAGACTTTGTACCCACTATTTATGAATTTTCCGATCACTGATGGTGACTTTACCTACTCTAATTATGACTTTGCTCATCACTGATGGTGACTTTACCAACACTAATGGTGACTTTGTACCCACTGATAATGAATATTCCAATCACTGATGGTGACTTTGCCTACACTAATGGTGACTTTGCTCATCACTGACGGTGACTTTACCAACTCTAATTATGACTTTGCTTATCACTGATGGTGACTTTACCAACACTAATGACCACTTTTCTCATCACTGATTGTTACTTTGCACCCACACATGTTGGCTTAGCCCTTCACTGATGTTTACTTTACCAACACTAATGACGACTTTGCTCATCAATGATTGTTACTTTGCACCCACACATGTTGGCTTTGCCCTTCACTGATGGTGACTTTACCAACACTAATTATGACTTTGCAAATCACTGATGGTGACTTTGCTCATAACTGATTGTGACTTTGCACCAACACATGTTGACTTTGCCCCTCACTTATGGTGACGCTACCAACACAATTTTTGACTTTGCTCATCACTGATGGCGACTTTAACAACACTTATGTTGACTTTTCTCATTACTGATGGATACTTTGTCCACACTTATATTGGCTTTGCCCTTCACTGATGGTGACTTTATTAACACTAATTATGACTTTGCTCATCAAAGATGGTGACTTTAACAATACTAATGGTAACATTGCTCATAACTGATGTAGACTTTGTCCCTACTAATTTGGACTTTGCAAATCACTGATGGTGACTTTGCTCATCACTGATTGTGACTTTGCACCAACACATGTTGGCTTTGCCCCTTACTTATGGTGACGCTACCAGCACAATTTATGACTTTGCTCATCAATGATGGTGACTTTAACAACACTTTGTTGACTTTTCTCATTACTGATGGATACTTTGTCCCCACTTATATTGGCTTTGACATCCACTGATGTCGACTTTAACAAAAGTAATGATGACTTTTCTCATCACTGATGGAGACTTTGCCCCAACTAATCATGACTTTGCTCATCACTGACGATGACTTTGCCCCCACATATGTTGTCTTTGCCCTTCACTCATGGTGACTATACCAACTCTAATTTTGACTTTGCTCATCACTGATGATGACTTTAACAACACTAATGGAGACTTTTCCCATCACTGACGGAGACCATGTCCCCACTTTTTATAACTTTGCTAATCGCTGATGGTGACTTTACCAAAACTGATTATGACTTTGCTCATCACTGATGGTGACTTTTACAACACTTTTGGTATTTTTGCTCATCACAGATTGTGAATTTACACCAACACATGTTGGCTTTGCCCTTAACTGATGATGATTTTGTCCCCACTAATTATGACTTTGCAAATCATTGATGGTGACTTTTTCAACACTAATGGTGACTTTTCTCATCACCGATTCTGACTTTGCACCAACACATGTTGGCTTTTCCCTCACTGATGGTGACGTTACAAACACTTATTATGACTTTGCTCATCACTGACGATGACTTTGCGCCAACATATGTTGGCTTTGCTCATCACTGATGGTGACTTAAACAACTTTAATGGTGACTTTGCTCATCACCGATTGTGAATTTACAACAACACATGTTGAATTTGCCCTTAACTGATGCTGACTTTACCAACTAAAATTATGACTTTGCTAATCACTGATGGTGAATTTAACAACACCAATGGTACATTTGCTCATTAATGATGGTTTTCTAGTCCCCACTTATGTTGACTTTGCCCTTCACTGATGGTGACTTAAACAACTTTAATAGTGACTTTGCTTATCACCGATTGTGAATTTACAACAACACATGTTGGATTTGCCCTTAACTGATGCTGACTTTACCAACTAAAATTATGACTTTGCTAATCACTGATGGTAAATTTAACAACACCAATGGTACATTTGCTCATTGATGATGGTTTTCTAGTCCCCACTTATGTTGACTTTGCCCTTCACTGATGGTGACTTTATCAACACTAATGGTGACTTTGCTAATCACTGATTTCGACTTCGCACCAACACATGATGGCTTTGCCATTAACTGATGGTTACTTTACCAACAAAAATAATGACTTTGCTTATCACTGCTGGTGACTTAAACAACACTAATGGTAACTTTTCTCAAAACTGATGGAGACTTTGTCCCCGCTAATTATGACTTTGCAAATCACTGATGGTGACTATAACAACACAATTTATGACTTTGCTCATCACTGACGATGACTTTAACAACATTAATGGAGACTTTTCCCATCACTGACGGAGACCATGTCCCCACTTTTTATAACTTTGCTAATCGCTGATGGTGACTTTACCAAAACTGATTATGACTTTGCTCATCACTGATGTTGACTTTTACAACACCATTGGTATTTTTGCTCATCACTGATTGTGAATTTACACCAACACATGTTGGTTTTTCCCTTAACTGATGATGACTTTGTCCCCACTAATTATGACTTTGCAAATCACTGATGGTGACTATTTTAACACTAATGGTTACTTTGCACATCAATGATGGTGACTTTGCACCAACACATGTTGGCTTTGCCCCTCACTGATGGTGACGTTACAAACACTTATTATTACTTTGCTCATCAATGATGTTGTTTCTTTCACTGATGCTGACTATAACAACACAATTTATGACTTTGCTCATCACTGACGATGACTTTGCGCCAACATATGATGGCTTTGCTCAACACTGTTGGTGACTTAAACAACTTTAATGGTGACTTTGCTCATCACTGATTGTGAATTTACACAAACACATGTTGGATTTGCACTTCACTGATGCTGACTTTACCAACTAAAATTATGACTTTGCTTATCACTGATGGTGACTTTGCTAATCACTGATGGTGACTTTAACAACACCAATGGTGACTTTGATCATCACTGATTTCGACTTCGCACCAACACATGATGGCTTTGCCCTTAACTGATGGTGACTTTACCAACACTAATAATGACTTTGCTCATCACTGCTGGTGACTTGAACAACACTAATGGTGACTTTGCTCATCACTAACTGTGACTTTACCAACTATAATTATGACTTTGCTCATCACTGATGGTGACTTTACCAACACCAATGACGACTTTGCTCATCACTGATTGTTACTTTGCACCCACTTATGTTGACTTTTTCTTTCACTGATGCTGACTATAACAACACAATTTATGACTTTGCTCATCACTGACGATGACTTTGCGCCAAAATATGTTGGCTTTGCTCAACACTGATGGTGACTTAAACAACTTTAATGGTGACTTTGCTCATCACTGATTGTGAATTTACACGAACACATGTTGGATTTGCACTTCACTGATGCTGACTTTACCAACTAAAATTATGACTTTGCTAATCACTGATGGTGACTTTGCTTATCACTGATGGTGACTTTAACAACACCAATGGTAACTTTGCTCATCAGTGATGGTTACTTTGCCCCCACTAATTATGACTTTTTTTATCACTGATGGTGACTTTATCAACACTAATGGTGACTTTGCTCATCACTGATTGGTACTTTGCACCAACACATGTCGGCTTAGCTCATCACTGATGGAGACTTTAACATAAGTAATTTAACAAAAGTACTTTTCTCATCACTGTTGGTGATATTACCAACACTAATGATGACTTCGCTCATCACTGATTGTGACTTTGCACCAACACATGTTGTCTTTGCTCTTCAATGATGGTGACTTTACCAACATCAATTACGGCTTTGCTCGTCACATATGGAGACTTTGTACCCACTATTTATGAATTTTCCGATCACTGATGGTGACTTTACCTACTCTAATTATGACTTTGCTCATCACTGATGGTGACTTTACCAACACTAATGGTGACTTTGTACCCACTGATAATGAATATTCCAATCACTGATGGTGACTTTGCCTACACTAATGGTGACTTTGCTCATCACTGACGGTGACTTTACCAACTCTAATTATGACTTTGCTCATCACTGATGGTGACTTTACCAACACTAATGACCACTTTTCTCATCACTGATTGTTACTTTGCACCCACACATGTTGGCTTAGCCCTTCACTGATGTTTACTTTACCAACACTAATGACGACTTTGCTCATCAATGATTGTTACTTTGCACCCACACATGTTGGCTTTGCCCTTCACTGATGGTGACTTTACCAACACTAATTATGACTTTGCAAATCACTGATGGTGACTTTGCTCATAACTGATTGTGACTTTGCACCAACACATGTTGACTTTGCCCCTCACTTATGGTGACGCTACCAACACAATTTTTGACTTTGCTCATCACTGATGGTGACTTTAACAACACTTATGTTGACTTTTCTCATTACTGATGGATACTTTGTCCCCACTTATATTGGCTTTGCCCTTCACTGATGGTGACTTTATTAACACTAATTATGACTTTGCTCATCAAAGATGGTGACTTTAACAATACTAATGGTAACATTGCTCATAACTGATGTAGACTTTGTCCATACTAATTAGGACTTTGCAAATCACTGATGGTGACTTTGCTAATCACTGATTGTGACTTTGCACCAACACATGTTGGCTTTGCCCCTCACTTATCGTGACGCTACCAGCACAATTTGTGACTTTGCTCATCAATGATGGTGACTTTAACAACACTTTGTTGACTTTTCTCATTTCTGATGGATACTTTGTCCCCACTTATATTGGCTTTGACATCCACTGATGGTGACTTTAACAAAAGTAATGGTGACTTTTCTCATCACTGATGGAGACTTTGCCCCAACTAATAATGACTTTGCAAATAACTGATGATGACTTTGCCCCCACATATGTTGGCTTTGCCCATCACTTATGGTGACTATACCAACTCTAATTTTGACTTTGCTCATCACTGATGATGACTTTAACAACACTAATGGAGACTTTTCCCATCACTGACGGAGACCATGTCCCCACTTTTTATAACTTTGCTCATCACTGATGGTGACTTTTACAACACTATTGGTATTTTTGCTCACCACTGATTTTGAATTTACACCAACACATGTTGGCTTTGCCCTTAACTGATGATGACTTTGTCCCCACTAATTATGACCTTGCAAATCATTGATGGTGACTTTTTCAACACTAATGGTGACTTTTCTCAACACTGATGGAGACTTTGTCCACACTAATTATGACTTTGCATATCACTAATGGTGACTTTTTCAACACTAATGGTGACTTTGCTCATCACTGATGATGACTTTAACAACACTTATGTTGACTTTTCTCATTACTGATGGATACTTTGTCCACACTTATATTGGCTTTGCCCTTCACTGATGGTGACTTTACCAAAACTGATTATGACTTTGCAAATCATTGATGGTGAATTTTTCAACACTAATGACGACTTTGCTCATCACTGATTGTTCATTTGCACCCACACATGTTGGCTTTGCCCTTCACTGATGGTGACTTTATTAACACTAATTATGACTTTGCTCATCAAAGATGGTGACTTTAACAATACTAATGGTAACATTGCTCATCACTGACGTTGACTTTGTCCCTACTAATTAGGACTTTGCAAATCACTGATGGTGACTTTGCTCATCACTGATTGTGACTTTGCACCAACACTATTGGTATTTTTGCTCACCACTGATTTTGAATTTACACCAACACATGTTGGCTTTGCCCTTAACTGATGATGACTTTGTCCCCACTAATTATGACCTTGCATATCACTAATGGTGACTTTTTCAACACTAATGGTGACTTTGCTCATCACTGATGATGACTTTAACAACACTAATGGAGACTTTTCCCATCACTGACGGAGACCATGTCCCCACTTTTTATAACTTTGCTAATCGCTGATGGTGACTTTACCAAAACTGATTATGACTTTGCAAATCATTGATGGTGAATTTTTCAACACTAATGACGACTTTGCTCATCACTGATTGTTACTTTGCACCCACACATGTTGGCTTTGCCCTTCACTGATGGTGACTTTATTAACACTAATTATGACTTTGCTCATCAAAGATGGTGACTTTAACAATACTAATGGTAACATTGCTCATCACTGACGTAGACTTTGTCCCTACTAATTAGGACTTTGCAAATCACTGATGGTGACTTTGCTCATCACTGATTGTGACTTTGCACCAACACATGTTGGCTTTGCCTCTCACTTATGGTGACGCTACCAGCACAATTTATTAATTTGCTCATCAATGATGGTGACTTTAACAACACTTATGTTGACTTTTCTCATTACTGATGGATACTTTGTCCCCACTTATATTGGCTTTGACATCCACTGATGTCGACTTTAACAAAAGTAATGATGACTTTTCTCATCACTGATGGAGACTTTGCCCCAACTAATCATGACTTTGCTCATCACTGACGATGACTTTGCCCCCACATATGTTGTCTTTGCCCTTCACTCATGGTGACTATACCAACTCTAATTTTGACTTTGCTCATCACTGATGATGACTTTAACAACACTAATGGAGACTTTTCCCATCACTGACGGAGACCATGTCCCCACTTTTTATAACTTTGCTAATCGCTGATGGTGACTTTACCAAAACTGATTATGACTTTGCTCATCACTGATGGTGACTTTTACAACACTTTTGGTATTTTTGCTCATCACAGATTGTGAATTTACACCAACACATGTTGGCTTTGCCCTTAACTGATGATGATTTTGTCCCCACTAATTATGACTTTGCAAATCATTGATGGTGACTTTTTCAACACTAATGGTGACTTTTCTCATCACCGATTCTGACTTTGCACCAACACATGTTGGCTTTTCCCTCACTGATGGTGACGTTACAAACACTTATTATGACTTTGCTCATCACTGACGATGACTTTGCGCCAACATATGTTGGCTTTGCTCATCACTGATGGTGACTTAAACAACTTTAATGGTGACTTTGCTCATCACCGATTGTGAATTTACAACAACACATGTTGGATTTGCCCTTAACTGATGCTGACTCTACCAACTAAAATTATGACTTTGCTAATCACTGATGGTGAATTTAACAACACCAATGGTACATTTGCTCATTAATGATGGTTTTCTAGTCCCCACTTATGTTGACTTTGCCCTTCACTGATGGTGACTTAAACAACTTTAATAGTGACTTTGCTTATCACCGATTGTGAATTTACAACAACACATGTTGGATTTGCCCTTAACTGATGCTGACTTTACCAACTAAAATTATGACTTTGCTAATCACTGATGGTAAATTTAACAACACCAATGGTACATTTGCTCATTGATGATGGTTTTCTAGTCCCCACTTATGTTGACTTTGCCCTTCACTGATGGTGACTTTATCAACACTAATGGTGACTTTGCTAATCACTGATTTCGACTTCGCACCAACACATGATGGCTTTGCAATTAACTGATGGTTACTTTACCAACAAAAATAATGACTTTGCTTATCACTGCTGGTGACTTAAACAACACTAATGGTAACTTTTCTCAAAACTGATGGAGACTTTGTCCCCACTAATTATGACTTTGCAAATCACTGATGGTGACTATAACAACACAATTTATGACTTTGCTCATCACTGACGATGACTTTAACAACATTAATGGAGACTTTTCCCATCACTGACGGAGACCATGTCCCCACTTTTTATAACTTTGCTTATCGCTGATGGTGACTTTACCAAAACTGATTATGACTTTGCTCATCACTGATGTTGACTTTTACAACACCATTGGTATTTTTGCTCATCACTGATTGTGAATTTACACCAACACATGTTGGTTTTTCCCTTAACTGATGATGACTTTGTCCCCACTAATTATGACTTTGCAAATCACTGATGGTGACTATTTTAACACTAATGGTTACTTTGCACATCAATGATGGTGACTTTGCACCAACACATGTTGGCTTTGCCCCTCACTGATGGTGACGTTACAAACACTTATTATTACTTTGCTCATCAATGATGTTGTTTCTTTCACTGATGCTGACTATAACAACACAATTTATGACTTTGCTCATCACTGACGATGACTTTGCGCCAACATATGTTGGCTTTGCTCAACACTGTTGGTGACTTAAACAACTTTAATGGTGACTTTGCTCATCACTGATTGTGAATTTACACAAACACATGTTGGATTTGCACTTCACTGATGCTGACTTTACCAACTAAAATTATGACTTTGCTTATCACTGATGGTGACTTTGCTAATCACTGATGGTGACTTTAACAACACCAATGGTGACTTTGATCATCACTGATTTCGACTTCGCACCAACACATGATGGCTTTGCCCTTAACTGATGGTGACTTTACCAACACTAATAATGACTTTGCTCATCACTGCTGGTGACTTGAACAACACTAATGGTGACTTTGCTCATCACTAACTGTGACTTTACCAACTCTAATTATGACTTTGCTCATCACTGATGGTGACTTTACCAACACCAATGACGACTTTGCTCATCACTGATTGTTACTTTGCACCCACTTATGTTGACTTTTTCTTTCACTGATGCTGACTATAACAACACAATTTATGACTTTGCTCATCACTGACGATGACTTTGCGCCAAAATATGTTGGCTTTGCTCAACACTGATGGTGACTTAAACAACTTTAATGGTGACTTTGCTCATCACTGATTGTGAATTTACACGAACACATGTTGGATTTGCACTTCACTGATGCTGACTTTACCAACTAAAATTATGACTTTGCTAATCACTGATGGTGACTTTGCTTATCACTGATGGTGACTTTAACAACACCAATGGTAACTTTGCTCATCAGTGATGGTTACTTTGCCCCCACTAATTATGACTTTTTTTATCACTGATGGTGACTTTATCAACACTAATGGTGACTTTGCTCATCACTGATTTGTACTTTGCACCAACACATGTCGGCTTAGCTCATCACTGATGGAGACTTTAACATAAGTAATTTAACAAAAGTACTTTTCTCATCACTGTTGGTGATATTAACAACACTAATGATGACTTCGCTCATCACTGATTGTGACTTTGCACCAACACATGTTGTCTTTGCCCTTCAATGATGGTGACTTTACCAACATCAATTACGGCTTTGCTCGTCACATATGGAGACTTTGTACCCGCTATTTATGAATTTTCCGATCACTGATGGTGACTTTACCTACTCTAATTATGACTTTGCTCATCACTGATGGTGACTTTACCAACACTAATGGTGACTTTGTACCCACTGATAATGAATATTCCAATCACTGATGGTGACTTTGCCTACACAAATGGTGACTTTGCTCATCACTGACGGTGACTTTACCAACTCTAATTATGACTTTGCTCATCACTGATGGTGACTTTACCAACACTAATGACCACTTTTCTCATCACTGATTGTTACTTTGCACCCACACATGTTGGCTTAGCCCTTCACTGATGTTTACTTTACCAACACTAATGACGACTTTGCTCATCAATGATTGTTACTTTGCACCCACACATGTTGGCTTTGCCCTTCACTGATGGTGACTTTACCAACACTAATTATGACTTTGCAAATCACTGATGGTGACTTTGCTCATAACTGATTGTGACTTTGCACCAACACATGTTGACTTTGCCCCTCACTTATGGTGACGCTACCAACACAATTTTTGACTTTGCTCATCACTGATGGTGACTTTAACAACACTTATGTTGACTTTTCTCATTACTGATGGATACTTTGTCCCCACTTATATTGGCTTTGCCCTTCACTGATGGTGACTTTATTAACACTAATTATGACTTTGCTCATCAAAGATGGTGACTTTAACAATACTAATGGTAACATTGCTCATAACTGATGTAGACTTTGTCCCTACTAATTAGGACTTTGCAAATCACTGATGGTGACTTTGCTAATCACTGATTGTGACTTTGCACCAACACATGTTGGCTTTGCCCCTCACTTATCGTGACGCTACCAGCACAATTTGTGACTTTGCTCATCAATGATGGTGACTTTAACAACACTTTGTTGACTTTTCTCATTTCTGATGGATACTTTGTCCCCACTTATATTGGCTTTGACATCCACTGATGGTGACTTTAACAAAAGTAATGGTGACTTTTCTCATCACTGATGGAGACTTTGCCCCAACTAATAATGACTTTGCAAATAACTGATGATGACTTTGCCCCCACATATGTTGGCTTTGCCCATCACTTATGGTGACTATACCAACTCTAATTTTGACTTTGCTCATCACTGATGATGACTTTAACAACACTAATGGAGACTTTTCCCATCACTGACGGAGACCATGTCCCCACTTTTTATAACTTTGCTCATCACTGATGGTGACTTTTACAACACTATTGGTATTTTTGCTCACCACTGATTTTGAATTTACACCAACACATGTTGGCTTTGCCCTTAACTGATGATGACTTTGTCCCCACTAATTATGACCTTGCAAATCATTGATGGTGACCTTTTCAACACTAATGGTGACTTTTCTCAACACTGATGGAGACTTTGTCCACACTAATTATGACTTTGCATATCACTAATGGTGACTTTTTCAACACTAATGGTGACTTTGCTCATCACTGATGATGACTTTAACAACACTAATGGAGACTTTTCCCATCACTGACGGAGACCATGTCCCCACTTTTTATAACTTTGCTAATCGCTGATGGTGACTTTACCAAAACTGATTATGACTTTGCAAATCATTGATGGTGAATTTTTCAACACTAATGACGACTTTGCTCATCACTGATTGTTACTTTGCACCCACACATGTTGGCTTTGCCCTTCACTGATGGTGACTTTATTAACACTAATTATGACTTTGCTCATCAAAGATGGTGACTTTAACAATACTAATGGTAACATTGCTCATCACTGACGTTGACTTTGTCCCTACTAATTAGGACTTTGCAAATCACTGATGGTGACTTTGCTCATCACTGATTGTGACTTTGCACCAACACATGTTGGCTTTGCCCCTCACTTATGGTGACGCTACCAGCACAATTTATTAATTTGCTCATCAATGATGGTGACTTTAACAACACTTATGTTGACTTTTCTCATTACTGATGGATACTTTGTCCCCACTTATATTGGCTTTGACATCCACTGATGGTGACTTTAACAAAAGTAATGGTGACTTTTCTCATCACTGATGGAGACTTTGCCCCAACTAATCATGACTTTGCTCATCACTGACGATGACTTTGCCCCCACATATGTTGTCTTTGCCCTTCACTTATGGTGACTATACCAACTCTAATTTTGACTTTGCTCATCACTGATGATGACTTTAACAACACTAATGGAGACTTTTCCCATCACTGACGGAGACCATGTCCCCACTTTTTATAACTTTGCTAATCTCTGATGGTGACTTTACCAAAACTGATTATGACTTTGCTCATCAAAGATGGTGACTTTAACAATACTAATGGTAACATTGCTCATCACTGACGTTGACTTTGTCCCTACTAATTAGGACTTTGCAAATCACTGATGGTGACTTTGCTCATCACTGATTGTGACTTTGCACCAACACATGTTGGCTTTGCCCCTCACTTATGGTGACGCTACCAGCACAATTTATTAATTTGCTCATCAATGATGGTGACTTTAACAACACTTATGTTGACTTTTCTCATTACTGATGGATACTTTGTCCCCACTTATATTGGCTTTGACATCCACTGATGGTGACTTTAACAAAAGTAATGGTGACTTTTCTCATCACTGATGGAGACTTTGCCCCAACTTATCATGACTTTGCTCATCACTGACGATGACTTTGCCCCCACATATGTTGTCTTTGCCCTTCACTTATGGTGACTATACCAACTCTAATTTTGACTTTGCTCATCACTGATGATGACTTTAACAACACTAATGGAGACTTTTCCCATCACTGACGGAGACCATGTCCCCACTTTTTATAACTTTGCTAATATCTGATGGTGACTTTACCAAAACTGATTATGACTTTGCTCATCACTGATGGTGACTTTTACAACACTATTGGTATTTTTGCTCATCACAGATTGTGAATTTACACCCACACATGTTGGCTTTGCCCTTCACTGATGGTGACTTTACCAACACTAATTATGACTTTGCAAATCACTGATGGTGACTTTGCTCATAATTGATTGTGACTTTGCACCAACACATGTTGACTTTGCCCCTCACTTATGGTGACGCTACCAACACAATTTTTGACTTTGCTCATCACTGATGGTGACTTTAACAACACTTATGTTGACTTTTCTCATTACTGATGGATACTTTGTCCCCACTTATATTGGCTTTGCCCTTCACTGATGGTGACTTTATTAACACTAATTATGACTTTGCTCATCAAAGATGGTGACTTTAACAATACTAATGGTAACATTGCTCATAACTGATGTAGACTTTGTCCCTACTAATTAGGACTTTGCAAATCACTGATGGTGACTTTGCTAATCACTGATTGTGACTTTGCACCAACACATGTTGGCTTTGCCCCTCACTTATCGTGACGCTACCAGCACAATTTATGACTTTGCTCATCAATGATGGTGACTTTAACAACACTTTGTTGACTTTTCTCATTTCTGATGGATACTTTGTCCCCACTTATATTGGCTTTGACATCCACTGATGGTGACTTTAACAAAAGTAATGGTGACTTTTCTCATCACTGATGGAGACTTTGCCCCAACTAATCATGACTTTGCTCATCACTGATGATGACTTTGCCCCCACATATGTTGGCTTTGCCCATCACTTATGGTGACTATACCAACTCTAATTTTGACTTTGCTCATCACTGATGATGACTTTAACAACACTAATGGAGACTTTTCCCATCACTGACGGAGACCATGTCCCCACTTTTTATAACTTTGCTCATTACTGATGGTGACTTTTACAACACTATTGGTATTTTTGCTCACCACTGATTTTGAATTTACACCAACACATGTTGGCTTTGCCCTTAACTGATGATGACTTTGTCCCCACTAATTATGACCTTGCAAATCATTGATGGTGACTTTTTCAACACTAATGGTGACTTTTCTCAACACTGATGGAGACTTTGTCCACACTAATTATGACTTTGCATATCACTAATGGTGACTTTTTCAACACTAATGGTGACTTTGCTCATCACTGATGATGACTTTAACAACACTAATGGAGACTTTTCCCATCACTGACGGAGACCATGTCCCCACTTTTTATAACTTTGCTAATCGCTGATGGTGACTTTACCAAAACTGATTATGACTTTGCAAATCATTGATGGTGAATTTTTCAACACTAATGACGACTTTGCTCATCACTGATTGTTACTTTGCACCCACACATGTTGGCTTTGCCCTTCACTGATGGTGACTTTATTAACACTAATTATGACTTTGCTCATCAAAGATGGTGACTTTAACAATACTAATGGTAACATTGCTCATCACTGACGTTGACTTTGTCCCTACTAATTAGGACTTTGCAAATCACTGATGGTGACTTTGCTCATCACTGATTGTGACTTTGCACCAACACATGTTGGCTTTACCCCTCACTTATGGTGACGCTACCAGCACAATTTATTAATTTGCTCATCAATGATGGTGACTGTAACAACACTTATGTTGACTTTTCTCATTACTGATGGATACTTTGTCCCCACTTATATTGGCTTTGACATCCACTGATGGTGACTTTAACAAAAGAAATGGTGACTTTTCTCATCACTGATGGAGACTTTGCCCCAACTAATCATGACTTTGCTCATCACTGACGATGACTTTGCCCCCACATATGTTGTCTTTGCCCTTCACTTATGGTGACTATACCAACTCTAATTTTGACTTTGCTCATCACTGATGATGACTTTAACAACACTAATGGAGACTTTTCCCATCACTGACGGAGACCATGTCCCCACTTTTTATAACTTTGCTAATCTCTGATGGTGACTTTACCAAAACTGATTATGACTTTGCTCATCACTGATGGTGACTTTTACAACACTATTGGTATTTTTGCTCATCACAGATTGTGAATTTACACCAACACATGTTGGCTTTGCCCTTAACTGATGATGACTTTGTCCCCACTAATTATGACTTTGCATATCATTGATGGTGACTTTTTCAACACTAATGGTGACTTTTCTCATCACCGATTCTGACTTTGCACCAACACATGTTGGCTTTTCCCTCACTGATGGTGACGTTACAAACACTTATTATGACTTTGCTCATCACTGACGATGACTTTGCCCCCACTTATGTTGACTTTTTCTTTCACTGATGGTGACTTTAACAACACAATTTATGACTTTGCTCATCACTGACGATGACTTTGCGCCAACATATGTTGGCTTTGCTCATCACTGATGGTGACTTAAACAACTTTAATGGTGACTTTGCTCATCACCGATTGTGAATTTACAACAACACATGTTGGATTTGCCCTTAACTGATGCTGACTTTACCAACTAAAATTATGACTTTGCTAATCACTGATGGTGAATTTAACAACACCAATGGTACATTTGCTCATTAATGATGGTTTTCTAGTCCCCACTTATGTTGACTTTGCCCTTTACTGATGGTGACATAAACAACTTTAATGGTGACTTTGCTTATCACCGATTGTGAATTTACAACAACACATGTTGGATTTGCCCTTAACTGATGCTGACTTTACCAACTAAAATTATGACTTTGCTAATCACTGATGGTAAATTTAACAACACCAATGGTACTTTTGCTCATTAATGATGGTTTTCTAGTCCCCACTTATGTTGACTTTGCCCTTCACTGATGGTGACTTTATCAACACTAATGGTGACTTTGCTAATCACTGATTTCGACTTCGCACCAACACATGATGGCTTTGCCATTAACTGATGGTAACTTTACCAACAAAAATAATGACTTTGCTTATCACTGCTGGTGACTTAAACAACACTAATGGTAACTTTTCTCAAAACTGATGGAGACTTTGTCCCCACTAATTATGACTTTGCAAATCACTGATGGTGACTATAACAACACAATTTATGACTTTGCTCATCACTGACGATGACTTTGCGCCAACATATGTAGGCTTTGCTAATCACTGATGGTGAATTTAACAACACCAATGGTACATTAGCTCATTAATGATGGTTTTCTAGTCCCCACTTATGTTGACTTTGATAATCACAGATGGTGACTTTATCAACACTAATGGTGACTTTGCTCATCACTGATTTCGACTTCGCACCAACACAAGATGACTTTTCCTTTAACTGATGGTGACTTTACCAACACTAATAATGACTTTGCTCATCAGTGCTGGTGACTTAAACAACACTAATGGTAACTTTTCTCATCAGTAATGGTGACTTTGCCCCCACTAATTATGACTTTGCTCATCACTGATGGTGACTTTACAAACACTAATGGAGACTTTTCCCATCACTGACGGAGACCTTGTCCCAACTTATTATGAATATGCTAATCGCTGATGGTGACTTTACCAACACTGATTTTGACTTTGCTCATCACTGATGGTGACTTTTACAACACTATTGGTTACTTTGCCTATCACTGATAGGTCTTTTCCTCCACTTATGTTGGCTTTGCCCTTTACTGATGGTGACTTTACCAACTCTAATTATGAATTTGCTCATCAATGACGATGACTTTGTCCCCACTAATTATAAATTTGCCGATCACTGATGATTTATTTACCAACATAAATTGTGACTTTGCCCTTCTCTGATGGTGACTTTACCCACACTAATAATGACTTTGCTCATCACTGCTGGTGACTTAAACAACACTAATGGTAACTTTGCTCATCAGTGATGGTGACTTTTCCCCCACTAATTTTGAATTTGCTAATCAAGGATGGTGACTTTACCAACACTAATGGTGACTTTGCTCATCACTGATTGGGACTTTGCACCAACACATGTTGGCTAAGCTCATCACTGATGGTGACTTTAACAAAAGTAATGGTGACTTTTCTCATCACTGATGTAGACTTAGTCCCCACTAAATATGACATTGCAAATCACTGATGGTGACTTGCCCCCACTTATGTTGACTTTTCCTTTCACTGATGGTGACTATAACAACACTATTTATAACTTAACTCATCACTAACGGTGACTTTGCGCCAACATATGTTGGCTTTGCCCCTCACTGATGGTGACGATACCTACACTAATTATGACTTTGCTCATCACTGATGGTGACTTTTCCAACATCAATTACGACTCTGCTCGTCACTTATGGAGACTTTGTACCCACTATTTATGAATTTGCCGATCACTCATGGTGACTTTACCTACACTAATGGTGACTTTGCTCATCACTGACGGTTACTTTACCTACACTAATGGTCACTTTGCTCATAACTGATGGTGACTTTACCAACACTAATGGTCACTTTGTGCCCACTGATTATGAAAATGCCGATCACTGATGGTGACTTTACCAACACTAATGGTAACTTTGCTCATCACTGACAGTGACTTTACCAACTCTATTTATGACTTTGCTTATCACTGATGGTGACTTTACCAACACTTATGGTGACTTTGCTCATCACTGATTGTTACTTTGCACCCACACATGTTGGCTTTGCCCTTCACTGATGGTGACTTTACCAACACTAATTAAGACTTTGCAAATCACTGATGGTGACATTGCTCATCACTGATTGTTAGTTTGCACCCACACATGTTGGCTTTGCCCTTCACTGATGGTGACTTTACCAACACTAATTATAACATTGCAAATCACTGATGGTGACATTGCTCATAACTGATTGTGACTTTGCACCAACACATGTTGACTTTGCCCCTCACTTATGGTGACGCTACCAACACAATTTATGACTTTGCTCATCACTGATGGTGACTTTACCAACACTAATGACGACTTTGCTCATCACTGATTGTTACTTTGCACCCACACATGTTGGCTTAGCCCTTCACTGATGGTGACTTTAACAACACTTATGTTGACTTTTCTCATAACTGATGGATACTTTGTCCCCACTTATATTGGCTTTGCCATCCACTTATGGTGACTTAACCAACAATAATTATGACTTTGCTCATCTCTGATAGTGACTTTAACAAAAGGAATGGTGACTTTTCTCAACACTGATAGAGACTTTGTCCCCACTAATTATGACTTTGCAAATCACTGATGGTGACTTTTTCAGCACTAATGGTGACTTTGCTCATCACCGATTCTGACTTTGCACCAACACATGTTGGCTTTGCCCCTCACTGATGGTGACTTTTCTCATCACTGATGAAGACTTTGCCCCAACTAATTATGACTTTGCAAATCATTGATGGTGACTTTTTCGACACTAATGGTGACTTTTCTCATCACCGATTCTGACTTTCAACAACACATGTTGGTTTTGCCCCTCACTAATGTTGACGTTACAAACACTGATTATGACTTTGCTCATCAATGATGGTGACTTTAACAACACTTATGTTGACTTTTCTCATAACTGATGGATACTTTGTCCCCACTTATATTGGCTTTGCCATCAACTGATGGTGACCTAACCAACAATAATTATGACTTTGCTCATCACTGATAGTGACTTTTCTCATCACTGATTTCGACTTCTCACCAACACATGATGGCTTTGCCCTTAATTGATGGTGACTTTACCAACACTAATAATGACTTTGCTCATCACTGCTGGTGACTTAAACAACACTAATGGTAACTTTGCTTATCACTGATGGTGACTTTACCAACACTAATGGTGACTTTGCTCATCACTGACGGTTACTTTACCTACACTAATGGTGACTTTGCTCATAACTGATGGTGACTTTACCAACACTAATGGTCACTTTGTGCCCACTGATTATGAATATGCCGATCACTGATGGTGACTTTACCAACACTAATGGTAACTTTGCTCATCACTGACAGTGACTTTACCAACTCTATTTATGACTTTGCTTATCACTGATGGTGACTTTACCAACACTAATGGTGACTTTGCTCATCACTGATTGTTACTTTGCACCCACACATGTTGGCTTTGCCCTTCACTGATGGTGACTTTACCAACACTAATTAAGACTTTGCAAATCACTGATGGTGACATTGCTCATCACTGATTGTTAGTTTGCACCCACACATGTTGGCTTTGCCCTTCACTGATGGTGACTTTACCAACACTAATTATAACATTGCAAATCACTGATGGTGACATTGCTCATAACTGATTGTGACTTTGCACCAACACATGTTGACTTTGCCCCTCACTTATGGTGACGCTACCAACACAATTTATGACTTTGCTCATCACTGATGGTGACTTTACCAACACTAATGACGACTTTGCTCATCACTGATTGTTACTTTGCACCCACACATGTTGGCTTAGCCCTTCACTGATGGTAACTTTAACAACACTAACTATGACTTTGCTCATCAAAGATGGTGACTTTAACAATACTAATGGTAACATTGCTCATCACTGATGTAGACTTTGTCCCCACTAATTATGACTTTGCAAATCACTGATGGTGACTTTGCTCATAACTGATTGTGACTTTGCACCAACAAATGTTGACTTTGCCCCTCACTTATGGCGACGCTACCACAACAATTTATGGCTTTGCTCATCACTGATGGTGACTTTAACAACACTTATGTTGACTTTTCTCATAACTGATGGATACTTTGTCCCCACTTATATTGGCTTTGCCATCCACTTATGGTGACTTAATCAACAATAATTATGATTTTGCTCATCTCTGATAGTGACTTTAACAAAAGGAATGGTTACTTTTCTCATCACTGATGAAGACTTTGCCCCAACTAATTATGACTTTGCAAATCATTGATGGTGACTTTTTCGACACTAATGGTGACTTTTCTCAACACTGATAGAGACTTTGTCCCCACTAATTATGACTTTGCAAATCATTGATGGTGACTTTTTCGACACTAATGGTGACTTTTCTCATCACCGATTCTGACTTTGCACCAACACATGTTGGCTTTGCCCCTCACTGATGGTTAATTTTTTTCATCACTGATGAAGACTTTGCCCCAACTAATTATGACTTTGCAAATCATTGATGGTGACTTTTTCGACACTAATGGTGACTTTTCTCATCACCGATTCTGACTTTCAACAACACATGTTGGCTTTGCCCCTCACTAATGTTGACGTTACAAACACTCATTATGACTTTGCTCATCAATGATGGTGACTTTTACAACACTTATGTTGACTTTTCTCATAACTGATGGATACTTTGTCCCCACTTATATTGGCTTTGCCATCAACTGATGGTGACTTAACCAACAATAATTATGACTTTGCTCATCACTGATAGTGACTTTTCTCATCACTGATGAAGACTTTGCCCCAACTAATTATGACTTTGCAAATCATTGATGGTGACTTTTTCGACACTAATGGTGATTTTTCTCAACACTGATAGAGACTTTGTCCCCACTAATTATGAATTTGCTAATCAAGGATGGTGACTTGCCCTCACTTATGTTGACTTTTCCTTTCACTGATGGTGACTATAACAACACTATTTATAACTTAACTCATCACTAACGGTGACTTTGCAACAACATATGTTGGCTTTGCCCCTCACTGATGGTGACGATACCTACACTAATTATGACTTTGCTCATCACTGATGGTGACTTTTCCAACATCAATTACGACTTTGCTCGTCACTTACGGAGACTTTGTACCCACTATTTATGAATTTTCCGATCACTCATGGTGACTTTACCTACACTAATGGTGACTTTACTCATCACTGACGGTTACTTTACCTACACTAATGGTGACTTTGCTCATAACTGATGGTGACTTTACCGACACTAATGGTCACTTTGCTCATCACTGACAGTGACTTTACCAACTCTATCTATGACTTTGCTTATCACTGATGGTGACTTTAACAATACTAATGGTAACATTGCTCATCACTGATGTAGACTTTGTCCCCACTAATTATGACTTTGCAAATCACTGATGGTGACTTTGCTCATAACTGATTGTGACTTTGCACCAACAAATGTTGACTTTGCCCCTCACTTATGGCGACGCTACCACAACAATTTATGGCTTTGCTCATCACTGATGGTGACTTTAACAACACTTATGTTGACTTTTCTCATAACTGATGGATACTTTGTCCCCACTTATATTGGCTTTGCCATCCACTTATGGTGACTTAATCAACAATAATTATGATTTTGCTCATCTCTGATAGTGACTTTAACAAAAGGAATGGTTACTTTTCTCATCACTGATGAAGACTTTGCCCCAACTAATTATGACTTTGCAAATCATTGATGGTGACTTTTTCGACACTAATGGTGACTTTTCTCAACACTGATAGAGACTTTGTCCCCACTAATTATGACTTTGCAAATCATTGATGGTGACTTTTTCGACACTAATGGTGACTTTTCTCATCACCGATTCTGACTTTGCACCAACACATGTTGGCTTTGCCCCTCACTGATGGTGACTTTTCTCATCACTGATGAAGACTTTGCCCTAACTAATTATGACTTTGCAAATCATTGATGGTGACTTTTTCGACACTAATGGTGACTTTTCTCATCACCGATTCTGACTTTCAACAACACATGTTAGCTTTGCCCCTCACTAATGTTGACGTTACAAACACTCATTATGACTTTGCTCATCAATGATGGTGACTTTAACAACACTTATGTTGACTTTTCTCATAACTGATGGATACTTTGTCCCCACTTATATTGGCTTTGCCATCAACTGATGGTGACTTAACCAACAATAATTATGATTTTGCTCATCACTGATAGTGACTTTTCTCATCACTGATGAAGACTTTGCCCCAACTAATTATGACTTTGCAAATCATTGATGGTGACTTTTTCGACACTAATGGTGACTTTTCTCAACACTGATAGAGACTTTGTCCCCACTAATTATGAATTTGCTAATCAAGGATGGTGACTTGCCCTCACTTATGTTGACTTTTCCTTTCACTGATGGTGACTATAACAACACTATTTATAACTTAACTCATCACTAACGGTGACTTTGCAACAACATATGTTGGCTTTGCCCCTCACTGATGGTGACGATACCTACACTAATTATGACTTTGCTCATCACTGATGGTGACTTTTCCAACATCAATTACGACTTTGCTCGTCACTTACGGAGACTTTGTACCCACTATTTATGAATTTTCCGATCACTCATGGTGACTTTACCTACACTAATGGTGACTTTACTCATCACTGACGGTTACTTTACCTACACTAATGGTGACTTTGCTCATAACTGATGGTGACTTTACCGACACTAATGGTCACTTTGCTCATCACTGACAGTGACTTTACCAACTCTATCTATGACTTTGCTTATCACTGATGGTGACTTTAACAACACTAATGGTGACTTTGCTCATCACTGATTGTTACTTTGCACCCACACATGTTGACTTTGCCCTTCACTGATGGTGACTTTACCAACACTAATTAAGACTTTGCAAATCACTGATGGTGACATTGCTCATCACTGATTGTTAGTTTGCACCCACACATGTTGGCTTTGCCCTTCACTGATGGTGACTTTACCAACACTAATTATAACTTTGCAAATCACTGATGGTGACATTGCTCATAACTGATTGTGACTTTGCACCAACACATGTTGTCTTTGCCCCTCACTTATGGTGACGCTACCAACACAATTTATGACTTTGCTCATCACTGATGGTGACTTTACCAACACTAATGACGACTTTGCTCATCACTGATTGTTACTTTGCACCCACACATGTTGGCTTAGCCCTTCACTGATGGTAACTTTAACAACACTAATTATTACTTTGCTCATCAAAGATGGTGACTTTAACAATACTAATGGTAACATTGCTCATCACTGATGTAGTTTTTGTCCCCACTAATTATGACTTTGCAAATCACTGATGGTGACTTTGCTCATAACTGATTGTGACTTTGCACCAACAAATGTTAACTTTGCCCCTCACTTATGGCGACGCTACCACAACAATTTATGGCTTTGCTCATCACTGATGGTGACTTTGTCCCCACTTATATTGGCTTTGCCATCCACTGATGGTGACTTAACCAACAATAATTATGACTTTGCTCATCTCTGATAGTGACTTTAACAAAAGGAATGGTGACTTTTCTCATCACTGATGAAGACTATGCCCCAACTAATTATGACTTTGCAAATCATTGATGGTGACTTTTTCGACACTAATGGTGACTTTTCTCATCACCGATTCTGACTTTCAACAACACATGTTGGCTTTGCCCCTCACTAATGTTGACGTTATAAACACTGATTATGACTTTGCTCATCAATGATGGTGACTTTAACAACACTTATGTTGACTTTTCTCATAACTGATGGATACTTTGCCCCAACTAATTATGACTTTGCAAATCATTGATGGTGACTTTTTCGACACTAATGGTGACTTTTCTCAACAATGATAGAGACTTTGCCCCAACTAATTATGACTTTGCAAATCACTGATGGTGACTTTTTCAGCACTATTGGTGACTTTGCTCATCACCGATTCTGACTTTGCACCAACACATGTTGGCTTTGCCCCTCACTTATGGGACGTTACAAACACTGATTATGACTTTGCTCATCAATGATGGTGACTTTGCTCCCAATTATGTTGACTTTTTCTTTCACTGATGCTGACTTTAACAACACAATTTATGACTTTGCTCATCACTGACGATGACTTTGCGCCAACATATGTTGGCTTTGCTCAACACTGATGGTGACTTAAACGACTTTAATGGTGACTTTGCTCATCACTGATTGTGAATTTACCAACACTAATGGTGACTTTGCTCATCACTGATTTCGACTTCGCACCAACACATGATGGCTTTGCCCTTAATTGATGGTGACTTTACCAACACTAATAATGACTTTGCTCATCACTGCTGGTGACTTAAACAACACTAATGGTAACTTTGCTTATCACTGATGGTGACTTTACCAACACTAATAGTGACTTTGCTCATCACTGATTGGGACTTTGCACCAACACATGTCGGCTTAGCTCATCACTGATGGAGACTTTAACAAAAGTAATTTAATAAAAGTACTTTTCTCATCACTGTTCGTGATAATACCAACACTAATGTTGACTTCGCTCATCACTGATTGTGACTTTGCACCAACACATGTTGTCTTTGCCCTTCACTGATGTTGACTTTTCCAACATTAATTACGACTTTGCTCGTCACTAATGGAGACTTTGTACCCACTATTTATGAATTTACCGATCACTGATGTTGACTTTACCTACACTAATGGTGAGTTTGCACATCACTGACGGTGGATTTACCAACTCTAATTATGACTTTGCAAATCACTGATGGTGACTTTACCAACACTAATGACGACTTTGCTCATCACTGATTGTTACTTTGCACCCACACATGTTGGCTTTGCCCTTTACTGATGGTGACTTTACCAACACTAATTATGAAATTGCTCTTCAAAGATGGTGACTTTAACAATACTAATGTTAACATTGCTCATCACTGATGTAGACTTTGTCCCCACTAATTATGACTTTGTAAATCACTGATGGTGACTTTGCTCATAACTGATTGTGACTTCGCACCAACAAATGTTGACTTTGCCCCTCACTTATGGTGACGCTACCAACACAATTTATGGCTTTGCTCATCAGATGATGGTGACTTTAACAACACTTTTGTAGACTTTTCTCATTACTGATGGATACTTTGTCCCCACTTATATTGGCTTTGCCATCCACTGATGGTGACTTATTCAACAATAATTATGATTTTGCTCATCACTGATGGAGACTTTGCTCCAACTAATTATGACTTTGCAAATAACTGATGGTGACTTTACCTACTCTAATTATGACTTTGCTCATCACTGATGGTGACTTTACCAACACTAATGGTGACTTTGTACCCACTGATTATGAATATGCCGATCACTGATGGTGACTTTACAAACACTAATGGTGACTTTGCTCATCACTGATGGTGAATTTACCAACACTAATGACGACTTTGCTCATCACTGATTGTTACTTTGCACCCACACATGTTGGCTTATCCTTTCACTGATGGTGACTTTATTAACACTTATTATGACTTTGCTCATCAAAGATGGTGACTTTAACAATACTAATGGTAACATTGCTCATCACTGATGTAGACTTTGTCCCTACTAATTAGGGCTTTGCAAATCACTGATGGTGACTTTGCTCATCACTGATTGTGACTTTACACCAACACATTTTGGCTTTACCCCTCACTTATGGTGATGCTACCAGCACAATTTATGACTTTGCTCATCAATGATGGTGACTTTAACAACACTTATGTTGACTTTTCTCATTACTGATGGATACTTTGTCCCCACTTATATTGGCTTTGCCATCCACCGATGGTGACTTAACCAACAATAATTATGATTTTGCTCATCACTGATAGTGACATTAACAAGAGGAATGGTGACTTTTCTCATCACTGATGGAGACTTTGCCCCAACTAATTATGACTTTGCAAATAACTGATGGTGACTTTACCTACTCTAATTATGACTTTGCTCATCACTGATGGTGACTTTACCAACACTAATGGTGACTTTGTACCCACTGATTATGAATATGCCGATCACTGATGGTGACTTTACAAACACTAATGGTGACTTTGCTCATCACTGATGGTGAATTTACCAACACTAATGACGACTTTGCTCATCACTGATTGTTACTTTTCACCGACACATGTTGGCTTTGCCTTTCACTGATGGTGACTTTATTTACACTAATTATGACTTTGCTCATCAAAGATGGTGACTTTAACAATACTAATGGTAACATTGCTCATCACTGATGTAGACTTTGTCCCCACTAATTAGGACTTTGCAAATCACTGATGGTGACTGAAATAACTACCAATAGGGTATTAAAATTTCAAATAAACTATTATATTTAATAAGCTTTTATTCTTTACAAATAAATGAAAGTGGCCACTCTAAGTAACCACCCTAATTAGAGAACAAAATAGAGAGAAGAAGAGAGAGAGAAAGAAATATAATAAAAATAAAAATAATGTTTTTTCTTTCATTAGCTGGTAGCTAGTTTATAAATAAATTAATTATAGTTCCGTGTGCAAACTTATAAAACTACAAACAACTTCCAAAGGATTGCCAGTTGTTTGTTGTCTGATGCTACATTTGTTTAATGATGTAAGTACGACGTTGCTGATGTAAGCTCCATGTTGTTGTTGATCTTATATCACGACACTTCATCTTCCCCTTGCTTAATTTGGAACCATACGGGATTCAAATCACAATTGATTAATTAGATCAAAAAAAATAACATTTGAGTATATAAATTATTATTTACAAAATTTGATTAAATAAATTTCAATGATCTCAATATTCCCATTTATCCATGCGAAACCGGTTTTCCAAAGAAATCAGGTTTACGCCTAATCCTCTTTGGTCTATCATTTCTTTTCTCATTGCCATCTTCATCTCCTTTACATTCACCCTCTTCTTTTTTTGTACTTCCACTATCTTCCTCTTCATTGCTTAAACCGTTTTCACCTCTAGTATTCATGTCCTCGTTCTCTTCAGGAATTGCTTTTCTATCAATTCCAGTACCTTCGTCCCCTGTTTCATAGTCCCCGCTACTACCATCACTCACTGTAACTTCAGTCGTCTCCATTTTAGTATTAATATCTTCTTCTTTTACTTCTGTCGACTCAACTGGTTCTGTGTCATCATGGCTTTGGATTTGTTGATCTGGGACCAGCTCAGGAATTAAGCTTCTAGCAAATTTTCTGAGTATTGGCTTAGGACTCTGGTCACTAGATGATACCTCTTGAGTAAAATACCTTTTATAAAATGACGAGTTTCTAACGATTTGATGACCCTCTCTTTGAGCAGTCACCATTGAACCATTAATTCCCACAATCTTATATGGTTTCGGATCATAAATTGGATCAGATTTATACACTCTTCTCCACTTGACTAAAACTAAATCATTTGTTTTAAAGTTAGAGACACACGACTTATCTCTTTTATCATTGTAGCGCTTAATTTTTGCCTTTGACTCAGCGTCTTTTCTTCTTGCTTTTAAATGATTAAAATCTTTTTGGCTTGAATCAGTTTTTGAAGGATATTATGGTAACTTTGAAGTAGTAACATCGGCTTGGAATATCAGTTTCATTGGTGCTACCCCTGTAGAAGAATGTGGAGTTGCTCTGTAGTTCCGTAGAAACTCTGTAAGCTCAACCTCCCATTCTTTTTGACTCAATGCAGAACTACGTATCACCTTACCAAGGTTTTTCATAAACCGCTCCGCCATACCATTCGCTCTTGGCCATAGTGGTGTAATTTTTCGATGCTTAAAACCGAGTTGCTTAGCAAAATTATTGAATTTATTGGAATTAAAAGGAGGTCCATTGTCTGATTTTACCATGTCTGGTATGCCAAAAGTTGAGAACACATCATTTTATCCCGATGTAACTATCTGAGTTGATGTACTAGATATTACCTTTACCAAAGGGTACCTTGAGTACTCACAAATAATTACCATCAAATATTTTCCACATCTGAGTGGACCGTAAAAATCTACGCTCACAACTTTCCATGGACCACTTGGTATTTCCGTATCAGCCTGTGGTTCAAATTTTTTCAAGTTAGTGTTTATCTGGCATTTGTGGCAACACTTAACCAAAGTCTCAACCTGGTTGTCAATGCCTGGAAACCAAACATGGCTTCTTAATAGTTGCTTAGTTTTCACTACACCCAAATGACCACCATGGGCAATTTGAATAACACGCTTTTGAAATTTAAATGGAACCACTATTCTGCTACCCCTTAATACCAGACCATCTCCAGTAACAGATAGTTCATCTTTAATCTTATCAAAACCTCCAATTTTCCCTTGAGCCCTACCTTGAATTGATTTGACCAGTTCTATTAAAATAGGATCTTCTTTGGTTGCTCGAACCAGCTGATCTTTACTAATTGCCTGTGGAACTGCCATATCAGTTACCATATTAATATAAGCTTCTGTTAATCGTTCATATTGCATATCAGCAGGTTCAACTGGGTTTCTTGAAATATAATCAGCAATATTGTACGCGCCTGGTTGATGCTTCACTTTGAATTTATATGGTAGGAGTCTTAAACACAACCTTTCTATACGAGCCTTTGGACGTGATCTTACATTGCCAAATATCAACTCTACAGCTTTATTGTCTGTGATGATGTCAAATTCCTTACCATAAATATACAGATGAAATTTTTCGCATGCCCATACTACAGCCAATGCTTCTCGTTCAACTTGAGAACATCTTTGCTCAACCTGTGATAGACAACGGCTGGCATACATAATTATTTTCTTGACACCTGGATTTTTAACATCATACTGGGCCATTACTGCTCCTACACCAAAAGGACTTGCATCTACTGTAAGTTCAGTGCGACGCTCTGGATCGAAATAACTTAAAGCTTTGTCACAAATAGAGTTTTTAAGGTTTGCCAACGCTTCTTGATGCTTCGGCAACCATTTCCACTCAGCTTTCTTTTTGACCAGCTCTCTTAGTGGCTCTGTGATTGTGGAAAAATTAGGTATAAATCGAGCACAATAATTAGCTGAACCAAGCAAACTCCTCACCTCTCCAACTGTTGAAGGTGATTTAGCATTGACCAACGCCTCATACTTCTTAACATCAATTGCTATCCCTTTGTCCGAAAAATTTAGTCCAAAGAACTTTAGACTAGTTTTACAAAACTCGCATTTTTTTTTATTGACAGTCAGTCCTGATTGGTCTAGCCTCCTGAAAACAGCTTCCAGTCTATCATCATGCTCTTTTTTAGTGGTACCAAAAACAATAATGTCATCACTGAAGTTTAAAGCTTCATCGATTCCAGCAAGTACCAACTCAATTGTTTTTTGAAATATTTCCGAAGCCGCATTAATACCGAAATTTAATCTTTTATAACGAAATACCCCCATATGAGTAGCAAAGGCAGTGATATACCTTGAACTCTCCAAACATTACTTGATTCTTCACCTGAATCTTCTTCATGGACTTGGTAAACATGTCTTCTACCTTTACCTTTAGATTTACAACATTTTGCAAAGTGGTTAAGTTGTCCACACTTCCGGCACTCTTCTCCTTTTGCAGGACATTTTGAATCATGTGGATATTTTCCACCACAATAGAAACATGTTTTCTTCCTTTCCAATGACTTTTTATTGGGGTAACTTGCTCTCCCATTTTCATTTCTATTGTTACTCGTGCTAGGTCCTGCTTTGACTTGATTAACTTCTGTTTTCAAAACGGTTTGCTCATTGAACTTTTTGAATTCTTGTAGCTGAAGGTTCACTGTCTCTTCAAGCTTTCCAAGTTTAATCAACTCTTATAAAGAGCATAAAATATCTTTCTCTAGACATTTTATTTTAAGTGAATCCGATGAACATCTATGCAAAATCTGAGTAGCGATTTCATTGCTCTCTGACTCACCAAAAGCACAGCTTTTTGCCTTATCCTTTAACCTTGTCACAAACTCTTCAAATGGTTCTCCCGGGAACTGGTACAAATCCCGAAAATGAAGAACATTTACTTTTGTATTAAACTTTAGTTTGAAATGGTTAGTAAGCTTCTTTTTGACACCCTCATAGTCGTCCTTGTCGTTTTTATAGTCTTTATAAATACGCCCTAAACCAGTACCACCAAAGAATGTTAAATAATCAATCTTAACCTTATCTTCTTTAACACCTTTGATTGACAACAACATGTCTAACCTTGTCATCCATTCTTCCCATCTACGACTTCTGTCGTCCTCATCTTGGGTATCAAATGCTTGAATGTATTGATCATCCATTATCACTAGATTAAGCTCCTAAACTTTTAACTTTTTCCTCGTCGCCAATGAAATAACTACCAATAGGGTATTAAAATGTCAAATAAAATATTATATTTAATAAGCTTTTATTCTATACAAATAAATGAAAGTGGCCACTCTAAGTAATCACCCTAATTAGAGAACAAAATAGAAAGAAGAAGAGAGAGAGAAAGAAATATAATAAAAATAAAAATAATGTTTTTTCTTTCATTAGCTGGTAGCTAGTTTATAAATAAATTAATTATAGTGCCGTGTGCAAACTGATAAAACTACAAACAACTTCCAAAGGATTGCCAGTTGTTTGTTGTCTGATGCTACATTTGTTTAATGATGTAAGTACGACGCTGCTGATGTAAGCTCCATGTTGTTGTTGATCTTATATCACGACACTTCAGTGACTTTGCTCATCACTGATGGATACTTTGTCCCCACTTATATTGGCTTTGACATCCACTGATGGTGACTTTAACATAAGTAATGGTGACTTTTCTCATCACTGATGGAGACTTTGCCCCAACTAATCATGACTTTGCAAATAACTGATGGTGACTTTGCCCCCACATATGTTGGCTTTGCCCTTCACTGATGTTGACTTTTCTAACATCAATTACGACTTTGCCCGTCACTTATGGAGACTTTGTACCCACTATTTATGAATTTGCCGATCACTGATGGTGACTTTACCTACACTAATGGTGACTTTGCTCATCACTGACGGTGACTTTACCAACTCTAATTATGAATTTGCTCATCACTGATGGTGACTTTACCAACACTAATGGTGACTTTGTACCCACTGATTATGAATATGCCGATCACTGATGGTGACTTTACCAACACTAATGGTGACTTTGCTCATCACTTACGTTGACTTTACCAACTCTAATTATGACTTTGCCCTTCACTAATGGTGACTTTGCTCATCACTGATTTCGACTTCGCACCAACACAAGATGGCTTTTCCTTTAACTGATGGTGACTTTACCAACACTAATAATGACTTTGCTCATCACTGCTGGTGACTTAAACAACACTAATGGAGACTTTTCCCATCACTGACGGAGACAATGTCCCCACTAATTATGACTTTGCAAATCACTGATGGTGACTTGCCCCCACTTATCTTGACTTTTCCGTTCACTGATGGTGACTAAAACAACACTGATTTTGACTTTGCTCATCACTGATGGTGACTTTTACAACACTATTGGTTACTTTGCTCATCACTGATGGGACTTTTCCCCCACTTATGTTGGCTTTGCCCTTTACTGATGGTGACTTTACCAACTCTTATTAAGAATTTGCTCATCAATGATGATGACTTTGTCCCCACTAATTATGAATTTGCCGATCACTGATGATGTATTTACCAACATAAATTGTGACTTTGCCCTTCACTGATGGTGACTTTACCAACACTAATAATGACTTTGCTCATCACTGCTGGTGACTTTAACAACACTAATGGTAACTTTGATCATCAGTGATGGTGGCTTTTCCCCCACTAATTTTGAATTTGCTAATCACTGATGGTGACTTTACCAACACTAATGGTGACTTTGCTCATCACTGATTGGGACTTTGCACCAACACATGTTGGCTAAGCTCATCACTGATGGTGACTTTAACAAAAGTAATGGTGACTTTTCTCATCACTGATGTCGACTTAGTCCCCACTAATTATGACTTTACTCATCACTGACGGTGACTTTGCGCCAACATATGTTGGCTTTTCCCCTCACTGATGGTGACGTTACCTACACTAATTATGACTTTGCTCATCACTGATGGTAAATTTAACAACCTTTTTGTTGACTTTTCTCATCAATGATCGATACATTTTCCTCACTAGTATTGGCTTTTCCATTTACTGATGGTGACTTAACCAACAATAATTATGACTTTGCTCATCAATGATGATGACTGAAACAAAAGTAATAGTGACTTTTCTCATCCCTGATGGAGACTTTGTCCCCACTTATGTTGGCTTTGCCATTCACTGATGCAGACTTTACCAACAATAATTAAGACTTTGTGCCCACTGATTATGAATATGCCGATCACTGATTTCGACTTCGCACCAACACATGATGGCTTTGCCCTTAATTGATGGTGACTTTACCAACACTAATGGTGACTTTGCTCATCACTGATTGGGACTTTGCACCAACACATGTCGGCTTAGCTCATCACTGATGGAGACTTTAACAAAAGTAATTTACCAAAAGTACTTTTCTCATCCCTGTTGGTGATTTTACCAACACTAATGTTGACTTCACTCATCACTGATTGTGACTTTGCACCAACACATGTTGTCTTTGCCCTTCACTGATAGTGACTTTTCCAACATCAATTACGACTTTGCTCGTCACTTATGGAGACTTTGTACCCACTATTTATGAATTTGCCGATCACTGATGGTGACTTTACCTACATTAATGGTGACTTTGCTCATCAAAGATGGTGACTTTAACAATACTAATGGTTACATTGCTCATCACTGATGTAGACTTTGTACACACTAATTATGACTTTGCAAATCACTGATGGTGACTTTGCTCATAACTTATTGTGACTTTGCACCAACAAATGTTGACTTTGCCCCTCACTTATGGTGACCCTACCAACACAATTTATGGCTTTGCTCATCACTGATGGTGACTTAAACAACACTTATGTTGACTTTTCTCATTACTGATGGTTACTTAAACAACACTAATGGTAACTTTGCTCATCAGTGATGGTGACTTTGCCCCTACTAATTATGACTTTGCTTATCACTGATGGTGACTTTACCAACACTAATGGTGACATGCTCATCACTGATTGGGACTTTGCACCAACACATGTCGGCTTAGCTCATCACTGATGGAGACTTTGACAAAAGTAATTTAACAAAAGTACTTTTCTCATCAATGTTGGTGACTTTACCAACACTAATGACGACTTTGCTCATCACTGATTGTTACTATGCACCCACACATGTTGGCTTAGCCCTTCACTGATGGCAACTTTAACAACACTAATTATGACTTTGCTCATCAAAGATGGTGACTTTAACAATACTAATGGTAACATTGCTCATCACTGATGTAGACTTTGTCCCCACTAATTATGACTTTGCAAATCACTGAGGGTGACTTTGCTCATAACTGATTGTGACTTTGCACCAACAAATGTTGACTTTGCCCCTCACTTATGGTGACGCTACCACAACAATTTATGGCTTTGCTGATCACTGATGGTGACTTTAACAACACTTATGTTGACTTTTCTCATAACTGATGGATACTTTGTCCCCACTTATATTGGCTTTGCCATCCACTGATGGTGACTTAACCAACAATAATTATGACTTTGCTCATCTCTGATAGTGACTTTAACAAAAGGAATGGTGACTTTTCTCATCACTGATGAAGACTTTGCCCCAAATAATTATGACTTTGCAAATCATTGATGGTGACTTTTTCGACACTAATGGTGACTTTTCTCATCACCGATTCTGACTTTCAACAACACATGTTGGCTTTGCCCCTCACTAATGTTGACGTTACAAACACTGATTATGACTTTGCTCATCAATGATGGTGACTTTAACAACACTTATGTTGACTTTTCTCATAACTGCTGGATACTTTGTCCCCACTTATATTGGCTTTGCCATCCACTGATGGTGACTTAACCAACAATAATTATGACTTTGCTCATCACTGATAGTGACTTTTCTCATCACAGATGAAGACTTTGCCCCAACTAATTATGACTTTGCAAATCATTGATGGTGACTTTTTCGACACTAATGGTGACTTTTCTCAACACTTATGGAGACTTTGTCCCCACTAATTATGACTTTGCCCCTCACTTATGGTGACCCTACCAACACAATTTATGGCTTTGCTCATCACTGATGGTGACTTAAACAACACTTATGTTGACTTTTCTCATTACTGATGGTTACTTAAACAACACTAATGGTAACTTTGCTCATCAGTGATGGTGACTTTGCCCCTACTAATTATGACTTTGCTTATCACTGATGGTGACTTTACCAACACTAATGGTGACATGCTCATCACTGATTGGGACTTTGCACCAACACATGTCGGCTTAGCTCATCACTGATGGAGACTTTGACAAAAGTAATTTAACAAAAGTACTTTTCTCATCAATGTTGGTGACTTTACCAACACTAATGACGACTTTGCTCATCACTGATTGTTACTATGCACCCACACATGTTGGCTTAGCCCTTCACTGATGGCAACTTTAACAACACTAATTATGACTTTGCTCATCAAAGATGGTGACTTTAACAATACTAATGGTAACATTGCTCATCACTGATGTAGACTTTGTCCCCACTAATTATGACTTTGCAAATCACTGAGGGTGACTTTGCTCATAACTGATTGTGACTTTGCACCAACAAATGTTGACTTTGCCCCTCACTTATGGTGACGCTACCACAACAATTTATGGCTTTGCTGATCACTGATGGTGACTTTAACAACACTTATGTTGACTTTTCTCATAACTGATGGATACTTTGTCCCCACTTATATTGGCTTTGCCATCCACTGATGGTGACTTAACCAACAATAATTATGACTTTGCTCATCTCTGATAGTGACTTTAACAAAAGGAATGGTGACTTTTCTCATCACTGATGAAGACTTTGCCCCAAATAATTATGACTTTGCAAATCATTGATGGTGACTTTTTCGACACTAATGGTGACTTTTCTCATCACCGATTCTGACTTTCAACAACACATGTTGGCTTTGCCCCTCACTAATGTTGACGTTACAAACACTGATTATGACTTTGCTCATCAATGATGGTGACTTTAACAACACTTATGTTGACTTTTCTCATAACTGCTGGATACTTTGTCCCCACTTATATTGGCTTTGCCATCCACTGATGGTGACTTAACCAACAATAATTATGACTTTGCTCATCACTGATAGTGACTTTTCTCATCACCGATGAAGACTTTGCCCCAACTAATTATGACTTTGCAAATCATTGATGGTGACTTTTTCGACACTAATGGTGACTTTTCTCAACACTTATGGAGACTTTGTCCCCACTAATTATGACTTTGCAAATCACTGATGGTGACTTTTTCAGCACTAATGGTGACTTTGCGTATCACCGATTCTGACTTTGCACCAACACATGTTGGCTTTGCCCCTCACTGATAGTGACGTTACAAACACTGATTATGACTTTGCTCATCAATGATGGTGACTTTGCCCCCAATTATGTTGACTTTTTCTTTCACTGATGCTGACTTTAACAACACAATTTATGACTTTGCTCATCACTGACGATGACTTTGCGCCAACATATGTTGGCTTTGCTCAACACTGATGGTGACTTAAACGACTTTAATGGTGACTTTGCTCATCACTGATTGTGAATTTACCAACACTAATGGTGACTTTGCTCATCACTGATGTTGAATTTAACAACACCAATGGTACATTTGCCCATTAATGATGGTTTATTTGTCCCCACTTATGTTGACTTTTCTCATCACTGATGAAGACTTTGCCCCAAATAATTATGACTTTGCAAATCATTGATGGTGACTTTTTCGACACTAATGGTGACTTTTCTCATCACCGATTCTGACTTTCAACAACACATGTTGGCTTTGCCTCTCACTAATGTTGACGTTACAAACACTGATTATGACTTTGCTCATCAATGATGGTGACTTTAACAACACTTATGTTGACTTTTCTCATAACTGCTGGATACTTTGTCCCCACTTATATTGGCTTTGCCATCCACTGATGGTGACTTAACCAACAATAATTATGAATTTGCTCATCACTGATAGTGACTTTTCTCATCACCGATGAAGACTTTGCCCCAACTAATTATGACTTTGCAAATCATTGATGGTGACTTTTTCGACACTAATGGTGACTTTTCTCAACACTTATGGAGACTTTGTCCCCACTAATTATGACTTTGCAAATCACTGATGGTGACTTTTTCAGCACTAATGGTGACTTTGCGTATCACCGATTCTGACTTTGCACCAACACATGTTGGCTTTGCCCCTCACTGATAGTGACGTTACAAACACTGATTATGACTTTGCTCATCAATGATGGTGACTTTGCCCCCAATTATGTTGACTTTTTCTTTCACTGATGCTGACTTTAACAACACAATTTATGACTTTGCTCATCACTGACGATGACTTTGCGCCAACATATGTTGGCTTTGCTCAACACTGATGGTGACTTAAACGACTTTAATGGTGACTTTGCTCATCACTGATTGTGAATTTACCAACACTAATGGTGACTTTGCTCATCACTGATGGTGAATTTAACAACACCAATGGTACATTTGCCCATTAATGATGGTTTATTTGTCCCCACTTATGTTGACTTTTCTCATCACTGATGAAGACTTTGCCCCAAATAATTATGACTTTGCAAATCATTGATGGTGACTTTTTCGACACTAATGGTGACTTTTCTCATCACCGATTCTGACTTTCAACAACACATGTTGGCTTTGCCCCTCACTAATGTTGACGTTACAAACACTGATTATGACTTTGCTCATCAATGATGGTGACTTTAACAACACTTATGTTGACTTTTCTCATAACTGCTGGATACTTTGTCCCCACTTATATTGGCTTTGCCATCCACTGATGGTGACTTAACCAACAATAATTATGACTTTGCTCATCACTGATAGTGACTTTTCTCATCACCGATGAAGACTTTGCCCCAACTAATTATGACTTTGCAAATCATTGATGGTGACTTTTTCGACACTAATGGTGACTTTTCTCAACACTTATGGAGACTTTGTCCCCACTAATTATGACTTTGCAAATCACTGATGGTGACTTTTTCAGCACTAATGGTGACTTTGCGTATCACCGATTCTGACTTTGCACCAACACATGTTGGCTTTGCCCCTCACTGATAGTGACGTTACAAACACTGATTATGACTTTGCTCATCAATGATGGTGACTTTGCCCCCAATTATGTTGACTTTTTCTTTCACTGATGCTGACTTTAACAACACAATTTATGACTTTGCTCATCACTGACGATGACTTTGCGCCAACATATGTTGGCTTTGCTCAACACTGATGGTGACTTAAACGACTTTAATTGTGACTTTGCTCATCACTGATTGTGAATTTACCAACACTAATGGTGACTTTGCTCATCACTGATGGTGAATTTAACAACACCAATGGTACATTTGCCCATTAATGATGGTTTATTTGTCCCCACTTATGTTGACTTTGCCCTTCACTGATGGTGACTTTATCAACACTAATGGTGACTTTGCTCATCACTGATTTCGATTTCGCACCAACACATGATGGCTTTGCCCTTAATTGATGGTGACTTTACCAACACTAAAAATGACTTTGCTCATCACTGCTGTTGACTTAAACAACACTAATGGTAACTTTTCTTATCACTGATGGTGACTTAAACGACTTTAATGGTGACTTTGCTCATCACTGATTGTGAATTTACCAACACTAATGGTGACTTTGCTCATCACTGATGGTGAATTTAACAACACCAATGGTACATTTGCTCATTAATGATGGTTTATTTGTCCCCACTTATGTTGACTTTGCCCTTCACTGATGGTGACTTTATTAACACTAATGGTGACTTTGCTCATCACTGATTTCGACTTCACACCAACACATGATGGCTTTGCCCTTAATTGATGGTGACTTTACCAACACTAATAATGACTTTGCTCATCACTGCTGGGGACTTAAACAACACTAATGGTAACTTTGCTTATCACTGATGGTGACTTTACCAACACTAATGGTGACTTTGCTCATCACTGATTGGGACTTTGCACCAACACATGTCGGCTTAGCTCATCACTGATGGAGACTTTAACAAAAGTAATTTAATAAAAGTACTTTTCTCATCACTGTTGGTGATAATACCAACACTAATGTTGACTTTGCCCCTCACTTATGGTGACCCTACCAACACAATTTATGGCTTTGCTCATCACTGATGGTGACTTAAACAACACTTATGTTGACTTTTCTCATTACTGATGGTTACTTAAACAACACTAATGGTAACTTTGCTCATCAGTGATGGTGACTTTGCCCCTACTAATTATGACTTTGCTTATCACTGATGGTGACTTTACCAACACTAATGGTGACATGCTCATCACTGATTGGGACTTTGCACCAACACATGTCGGCTTAGCTCATCACTGATGGAGACTTTGACAAAAGTAATTTAACAAAAGTACTTTTCTCATCAATGTTGGTGACTTTACCAACACTAATGACGACTTTGCTCATCACTGATTGTTACTATGCACCCACACATGTTGGCTTAGCCCTTCACTGATGGCAACTTTAACAACACTAATTATGACTTTGCTCATCAAAGATGGTGACTTTAACAATACTAATGGTAACATTGCTCATCACTGATGTAGACTTTGTCCCCACTAATTATGACTTTGCAAATCACTGAGGGTGACTTTGCTCATAACTGATTGTGACTTTGCACCAACAAATGTTGACTTTGCCCCTCACTTATGGTGACGCTACCACAACAATTTATGGCTTTGCTGATCACTGATGGTGACTTTAACAACACTTATGTTGACTTTTCTCATAACTGATGGATACTTTGTCCCCACTTATATTGGCTTTGCCATCCACTGATGGTGACTTAACCAACAATAATTATGACTTTGCTCATCTCTGATAGTGACTTTAACAAAAGGAATGGTGACTTTTCTCATCACTGATGAAGACTTTGCCCCAAATAATTATGACTTTGCAAATCATTGATGGTGACTTTTTCGACACTAATGGTGACTTTTCTCATCACCGATTCTGACTTTCAACAACACATGTTGGCTTTGCCCCTCACTAATGTTGACGTTACAAACACTGATTATGACTTTGCTCATCAATGATGGTGACTTTAACAACACTTATGTTGACTTTTCTCATAACTGCTGGATACTTTGTCCCCACTTATATTGGCTTTGCCATCCACTGATGGTGACTTAACCAACAATAATTATGACTTTGCTCATCACTGATAGTGACTTTTCTCATCACCGATGAAGACTTTGCCCCAACTAATTATGACTTTGCAAATCATTGATGGTGACTTTTTCGACACTAATGGTGACTTTTCTCAACACTTATGGAGACTTTGTCCCCACTAATTATGACTTTGCAAATCACTGATGGTGACTTTTTCAGCACTAATGGTGACTTTGCGTATCACCGATTCTGACTTTGCACCAACACATGTTGGCTTTGCCCCTCACTGATAGTGACGTTACAAACACTGATTATGACTTTGCTCATCAATGATGGTGACTTTGCCCCCAATTATGTTGACTTTTTCTTTCACTGATGCTGACTTTAACAACACAATTTATGACTTTGCTCATCACTGACGATGACTTTGCGCCAACATATGTTAGCTTTGCTCAACACTGATGGTGACTTAAACGACTTTAATTGTGACTTTGCTCATCACTGATTGTGAATTTACCAACACTAATGGTGACTTTGCTCATCACTGATGGTGAATTTAACAACACCAATGGTACATTTGCCCATTAATGATGGTTTATTTGTCCCCACTTATGTTGACTTTGCCCTTCACTGATGGTGACTTTATCAACACTAATGGTGACTTTGCTCATCACTGATTTCGATTTCGCACCAACACATGATGGCTTTGCCCTTAATTGATGGTGACTTTACCAACACTAAAAATGACTTTGCTCATCACTGCTGTTGACTTAAACAACACTAATGGTAACTTTTCTTATCACTGATGGTGACTTAAACGACTTTAATGGTGGCTTTGCTCATCACTGATTGTGAATTTACCAACACTAATGGTGACTTTGCTCATCACTGATGGTGAATTTAACAACACCAATGGTACATTTGCTCATTAATGATGGTTTATTTGTCCCCACTTATGTTGACTTTGCCCTTCACTGATGGTGACTTTACCAACACTAATAATGACTTTGCTCATCACTGCTGGGGACTTAAACAACACTAATGGTAACTTTGCTTATCACTGATGGTGACTTTACCAACACTAATGGTGACTTTGCTCATCACTGATTGGGACTTTGCACCAACACATGTCGGCTTAGCTCATCACTGATGGAGACTTTAACAAAAGTAATTTAATAAAAGTACTTTTCTCATCACTGTTGGTGATAATACCAACACTAATGTTGACTTCGCTCATCACTGATTGTGACTTAGCACCAACACATGTTGTCTTTGCCCTTCACTGATGTTGACTTTTCCAACATTAACTACGACTTTGCTCGTCACTAATGAAGACTTTGTACCCACTATTTATGAATTTACCGATCACTGATGCTGACTTTACCTACACTAATGGTGAGTTTGCTCATCACTGACGGTGGATTTACCAACTCTAATTATGACTTTGCTCATGACTGATGGTGACTTTACCAACACTAATGACGACTTTGCTCATCACTGATTGTTACTTTGCACCCACACATGTTGGCTTTGCCCTTCACTGATGGTGACTTTACCAACACTAATTATGACATTGCTCATCAAAGATGGTGACTATAACAATACTAATGTTAACATTGCTCATCACTGATGTAGACTTTGTCCCCACTTATGTTGGCTTTGCCATTCACTGATGCAGACTTTACCAACAATAATTAAGACTTTGTGCCCACTGATTATGAATATGCCGATCACTGATTTCGACTTCTCACCTACACATGATTGCTTTGCCCTTAATTGATGGTGACTTTACCAACACTAAAAATGACTTTGCTCATCACTGCTGGTGACTTAAACAACACTAATGGTAACTTTGCTTATCACTGATGGTGACTTTACCAACACTAATGGTGACTTTGCTCATCACTGATTGGGACTTTGCACCAACACATGACGGCTCAGCTCATCACTGATGGAGACTTTAACAAAAGTAATTTAACAAAAGTACTTTTCTCATCACTGTTGGTGATTTTACCAACACTAATGTTGACTTCGCTCATCACTGATTGTGACTTTGCACCAACACATGTTGTCTTTGCCCTTCACTGATAGTGACTTTTCCAACATCAATTACGACTTTTCTCGTCACTTATGGAGACATTGTACCCACTATTTATGAATTTGCCGATCACTGATGGTGACTTTACCTACACTAATGGTGACTTTGCTCATCACTGACGTTGACTTTACCAACTCTAATTATGACTTTGCTCATCACTGATGTTGACTATACCAACACTAATGACGACTTTCTCATCACTGATTGTTACTTTGCACTCACACATGTTGGCTGTGCCCTTCACTGATGGTGACTTTACCACCACTAATTATGACTTTGCTCATCAAAGATGGTGACTTTAACAATACTAATGGTAACATTGCTCATCACTGATGTAGTTTTTGTACACACTAATTATGACTTTGCAAATCACTGATGGTGACTTTGCTCATAACTTATTGTGACTTTGCACCAACAAATGTTGACTTTGCCCCTCACTTATGGTGACGCTACCAACACAATTTATGGATTTGCTCATCACTGATGGTGACTTTAACAACACTTATGTTGACTTTTCTCATTACTGATGGTGACTTAAACAACACTAATGGTAACTTTGCTCATCAGTGATGGTGACTTTGCCCCCACTAATTATGACTTTGCTTATCACTGATGGTGACTTTACCAACACTAATGGTGACTTTGCTCATCACTGATTGGGACTTTGCACCAACACATGTCGGCTTAGCTCATCACTGATGGAGACTTTGACAAAAGTAATTTAACAAAAGTACTTTTCTCATCAATGTTGGTGATATTACCAACACTAATGTTGACTTCGCTCATCACTGGTTGTGACTTTGATCCAACACATGTTGTTTTTGCCCTTCACTGATGTTGACTTTTCCAACATCAATAACGACTTTGCTCGTCACTAATGGAGACTTTGTTACCACTATTTATGAATTTGCCGATCACTGATGGTGACTTTACCTACACTAATGGTGACTTTGCTCATCACTGACGGTGACTTTACCAACTCTAATTATGACTTTGCTCATCACTGATGGTGACTTTACCAACACTAATGGTGACTCTGTACCCACTGATTATGAATATGCCGATCACTAATGTTGACTTTGCTCATCACTGACGGTGACTTTACCAACTCTAATTATGACTTTGCTCATCACTGATGGTGACTTTACCAACACTAATGGTGACTTTGTACCCACTATTTATGAATTTGCCGATCACTGATGGTGACTTTACCAACACTAATGGTGACTTTGCTCATCACTGACGTTGACTTTACCAACTCTAATTATGACTTTGCTCATCACTGATGGTGACTTTACCAACACTAATGACGACTTTGCTTACACTGATTGTTACTTTGCACCCACACATGTTAGCTCTGCCCTTCACTGATGGTGACTTTACCAACACTAATTATGACTTTGCTCATCACTGACGGTGACTTTACCAACTCTAATTATGACTTTGCTCATCACTGATGGTGACTTTACCAACACTAATGGTGACTTTGTACCCACTGATTATGAATATGCCGATCACTAATGGTGACTTTGCTCATCACTGACGGTGACTTTACCAACTCTAATTATGACTTTGCTCATCACTGATGGTGACTTTACCAACACTAAGGGTGACTTTGTACCCACTATTTATGAATTTGCCGATCACTGATGGTGACTTTACCAACACTAATGGTGACTTTGCTCATCACTGACGTTGACTTTACCAACTCTAATTATGACTTTGCTCATCACTGATGGTGACTTTACCAACACTAATGACGACTTTGCTTGCACTGATTGTTACTTTGCACCCACACATGTTGGCTTTGCCCTTCACTGATGGTGACTTCTCCAACACTAATTATGACTTTGCTCATCAAAGATGGTGACTTTAACAATACTAATGTTAACATTGCTCATCACTGATGTAGACTTTGTCCCCACTAATTATGACTTTGTAAATCACTGATGGTGACTTTGCTCATAACTGATTGTGACTTTGCACCAACAAATGTTGACTTTGCCCCTCACTTATGGTGACGCTACCAACACAATTTATGGCTTTGCTCATCAATGATGGTGACTTTAACAACACTTATGTTGACTTTTCTCATTACTGATGGATACTTTGTCCCCACTTATATTGGCTTTGCCATCCACTGATGGTGACTTTATTAAAACTAATTATGACTTTGCTCATCAAAGATGGTGACTTTAACAATACTAATGGTAACATTGCTCATCACCGATGTAGACTTTGTCCCTACTAATTAGGACTTTGCGAATCACTGATGGTGACTTTGCTCATCACTGATTGTGACTTTACACCAACACATGTTGGCTTTACCCCTCACTCATGGTGACGCTACCAGCACAATTTATGACTTTGCTCATCAATGATGGTGACTTTAACAACACTTATGTTGACTTTTCTCATTACTGATGGATACTTTGTCCCCACTTATATTGGCTTTGACATCCACTGATGGTGACTTTAACAAAAGAAATGGTGACTTTTCTCATCACTGATGGATACTTTGCCCCAACTAATCATGACTTTGCAAATAACTGATGGTGACTTTGCCCCCACATATGTTGGCTTTGCCCTTCACTTATGGTGACTATACCAACTCTAATTTTTGACTTTGCTCATTACTGATGATGACTTTAACAACACTAATGGAGACTTTTCCCATCACTGACGGAGACCATGTCCCCACTTTTTATAACTTTGCTAATCGCTGATGGTGACTTAACCAAAACTGATTATGACTTTGCTCATCACTGATGGTGACTTTTACAACACTATTGGTATTTTTGCTCATCACTGATTGTGAATTTACACCAACACATGTTGGCTTTGCCCTTAACTGATGATGACTTTGTCCCCACTAATTATGACTTTGCAAATCATTGATGGTGACTTTTTCAACACTAATGGTGACTTTTCTCAACACTGATGGAGACTTTGTCCCCACAAATTATGACTTTGCATATCACTAATGGTGACTTTTTCAACACTAATGGTGACTTTGCTTATCACCGATTCTGACTTTGCACCAACACATGTTGGCTTTGCCCTCACTGATGGTGACGTTACAAGCACTTATTATGGCTTTGCTCATCACTGACGATGACTCTGCCCCCACTTATGTTGACTTTTTCTTTCACTGATGGTGACTATAACAACCCAATTTATGACTTTGCTCATCACTGACGATGACTTTGCGCCAGCATAAGTTGGCTTTGCTCATCACTGAAGGTGACTTAAACAACTTTAATGGTGACTTTGCTCATCACCGATTGTGAATTTACACCAACACATGTTGGATTTGCCCTTCACTGATGCTTACTTTACCAACTAAAATTATGACTTTGCTTATCACTGATGGTGAATTTAACAACACCAATAGTACATTTGCTCATTAATGATGGTTTATTTGTCCCCACTTATGATGACTTGGCCCTTCACTGATGGTGACTTTATCAACACTAATGGTAACTTTGCTCACCACTGATTTCGACTTCGCACCAACACAAGATGGCTTTTCCTTTAACTGATGGTGACTTTACCAACACTAATAATGAATTTGCTCATCACTGCTGGTGACTTAAAGAACACTAATGGAGACTTTTCCCATCACTGACGGAGACTATGTCCCCACTTATTATGAATATGCTAATCGCTGATGGTGACTTTACCAACACTGATTTTGACTTTACTCATCACTGATGGTGACTTATACAACACTATTGGTTACTTTGCTCATCACTGATGGGACTTTTCCCCCTTTTATGTTGGCCTTGCCCTTTACTGATGGTGACTTTACCAAATCTTATTATGAATTTGCTCATCAATGATGATGACTTTGTTTCCACTAATTATGAATTTGCCGATTACTGATGATGTATTTACCAACATAAATTGTGACTTTGCCCTTCACTGATGGTTACTTTACCAACACTAATAATGACTTTGCTCATCACTGCTGGAGACTTTGCACAAACATATGTTGGCTTTGCTCATTAATAATGGTGACTTTACAAACTCTAAATATGTCTTTAATCTTCCATGAAGATTACTTTATCAACATAAATGGTGACTTTGCTCATCACTGATTGGGACTTTGCACCAACACATGTTGGCTTAGCTCATCACTGATGGTGACTTTATCCCCACCAATTTTGACTTTGCAAATCGCTTATGGTGACTTTAACAAAACTAATGGTGACTTAGCTCATCACTGACGGTGACTTTGCGCAAACATATGTTGGCTTTGCCCCTCATTGATGGTGACATTACCTACACTAATTATGAATTTGCTTATCAATGATGATGTATTTATCAACATAAATGGTGACTTTGCTCATCACTGAAGGTGACTTTGCACAAAAATATGTTGGCTTTGCTCATCAATAATGGTGACTTTACAAACTCTAAATATGTCTTTAATCTTCCATGAAGATTACTTAAACAACACTAATTGTGACTTTGCTCATCACTGATTGTGAATTCACACCAACACATGTTGGCTTTGACCTGCACTGATGGTGACTTACCAACACTAATGGTGACTTTGTTCATCACTGATTTCGACTTTTCACCAACACATGATGGCTCTGCCTTTAACTGATGGTGACTTTACCAACACTAATGGAGACTTTTCCCATCACTGACGGAGACTATGTCCCCACTTATTATGAATATGCTAATCGCTGATGGTGACTCTACCAACACTGATTTTGACTTTGCTTATCACTGATGGTGACTTTTAAAAAACTATTGGTTACTTTGCTCATCACTGATGGGACTTTTCCCCCACTTATGTTGGCTTTGCCCTTTACTGATGGTGACTTTACCAACTCTAATTATGAATTTGCTCATCAATGAAGATGACTTTGTCCCCACTAATTATGAATTTGTGATCACTGATGATGTATGTACCAACATAAATTGTGACTTAGCCCTTCACTGATGGTGACGTTACCTACACTAATAATGACTTTGCTCATCACTGATGGTGACTTTAACAACACTAATGGTGACTTAGCCCATCACTGACGGTGACTTTGCGCAAACATATGTTGGCTTTGCCCCTTATTGATGGTGACATTACCTACTCTAATTATGAATTTGCTTATCAATGATGATGTATTTATCAACATAAATGGTGACTTTGCTCATCACTGAAGGTGACTTTGCACAAACATATGTTGGCTTTGCTCATTAATAATGGTGACTTTACAAACTCTAAATATGTCTTTAATCTTCCATGAAGATTACTTAAACAACACTAATTGTGACTTTGCTCATCACTGATTGTGAATTCACACCAACACATGTTGGCTTTGACCTGCACTAATGGTGACTTACCAACACTAATGGTGACTTTGCTCATCACTGATTTCGACTTTTCACCAACACATGATGGCTCTGCCTTTAACTGATGGTGACTTTACCAACACTTATTATGACTTTGCTCATCACTGCTGGTGACTTTACAAACACCAATGGAGACTTTTCCCATCACTGACGGAGACTATGTCCCCACTTATTATGAATATGCTAATCGCTGATGGTGACTCTACCAACACTGATTTTGACTTTGCTCATCACTGATGGTGACTTTTAAAAAACTATTGGTTACTTTGCTCATCACTGATGGGACTTTTCCCCCACTTATGTTGGCTTTGCCCTTTACTGATGGTGACTTTACCAACTCTAATTATGAATTTGCTCATCAATGAAGATGACTTTGTCCCCACTAATTATGAATTTGTGATCACTGATGATGTATGTACCAACATAAATTGTGACTTTGCCCTTCACTGATGGTGACTTTACCAACACTAATAATGACTTTGCTCATCACTGCTGGTGACTTAAACAACACTAATGGGAACTTCGCTCATCAGTGATGGTGACTTTTCCCCCACTAATTTTGAATTTGCTAATCACTGATGGTGACTTGCCCCTACTTATGTTGACTTTGCCCTTCACTGATGGTGACTTTATCCCCACCAATTATGACTTTGCAAATCGCTGATGGTGACTTTAACAACACTGATTATGACTTTGCTCATCACTGATGGTGACTTTTACAACACTATTGGTTACTTTGCTCATCACTGACGGTGACTTTGCGCAAACTTATGTTGGCTTTGCCCCTCACTGATGGTGACGTTACCTACACTAATAATGACTTTGCTCATCACTGATGGTGACTTTAACAACACTAATGGTGACTTAGCTCATCACTGACGGTGACTTTGCGCAAACATATGTTGGCTTTGCCCCTCACTGATGGTGACGTTACCTACTCTAATTATGAATTTGCTTATCAATGATGATGTATTTATCAACATAAATGGTGACTTTGCTCATCACTGAAGGTGACTTTGCACAAAAATATGTTGGCTTTGCTCATCAATAATGGTGACTTTACAAACTCTAAATATGTCTTTAATCTTCCATGAAGATTACTTAAACAACACTAATTGTGACTTTGCTCATCACTGATTTTGAATTCACACCAACACATGTTGGCTTTGACCTGCACTGATAGTGACTTACCAACACTAATGGTGACTTTGTTCATCACTGATTTCGACTTTTCACCAACACATGATGGCTCTGCCTTTAACTGATGGTGACTTAAACAACACTAATGGGAACTTCGCTCATCAGTGATGGTGACTTTTCCCCCACTAATTATGAATTTGCTAATCACTGATGGTGACTTGCCCCTACTTATGTTGACTTTGCCCTTCACTGATGGTGAATTTATCCCCACCAATTATGACTTTGCAAATCGCTGATGGTGACTTTAACAACACTGATTATGACTTTGTTCATCACTGATGGTGACTTTTACAACACTATTGGTTACTTTGCTCATCACTGACGGTGACTTTGCGCAAACTTATGTTGGCTTTGCCCCTCACTGATGGTGACGTTACCTACACTAATTATGACTTTGCTCATCACTGATGATGACTTTGTCCCCACTAATTATGAATTTGCCGATCACTGATGATGTATGTACCAACATAAATTGTGACTTTGCCCTTCACTGATGGTGACTTTACCAACACTAATAATGACTTTGCTCATCACTGCTGGTGACTTAAACAACACTAATGGTAACTTTGCTCATCAGTGATGGTGACTTTTCCCCCACTAATTTTGAATTTGCTAATCACTGATGGTGACTTTACCAACATTAATGGTGACTTTGCTCATCAATGATTGGGACTTTGCACCAACACATGATGGCTTAGCTCATCACTGATGGTGACTTTAACAAAAGTAATGGTGACTTTTCTCATCACTGATGTAGACTTAGTCGCCACTAATTATGACTTTGCAAATCACTGATGGTGACTTGCCCCCACTTATGTTGACTTTGCCCTTCACTGATGGTGACTTTACCAACACTAATAATGACTTTGCTCATCACTGCTGGTGACTTAAATAACACTAATGGTAACTTTGCTCATCAGTGATGGTGGCTTTTCCCCCACTAATTTTGAATTTGCTAATCACTGATGGTGACTTTACCAACACTAATGGTGACTTTGCTCATCACTGATTGGGACTTTGCACCAACACATGTTGGCTGTGCTCATCACTGACGGTGACTTTGCACCAACATATGTTGGCTTTGACATTCACTGATGCAGACTTTACCAACAATAATTATGACTTTGCTTATCCATGATTGTGACTTTAACAACACTATTGGTATTTTTGCTCATCACTGATTGTGAATTTACACCTACACATGTTGGCTTTGCTCATCACTGATGGTGAATTTACACCAACACATGTTGGATTTGCCCTTCACTGATGGTAACTTTACCAACTAAAATTAAGACTTTGCTAGTCACTGATGGTGTTTTTAACACCACCAATGGTGACTTTGCTCATCACTGATTTCGACTTCGTACCAACACATGATGGCTCTGTTAATGCCATTCACTGATGGTGACGTTACCAACACTAAATATGACTTTGCTCATCACTGATGATGACTTTATTAAAAGTAATAGTGACTTTTCTCATTACTGAATGAGACTTTAACAAATGTCATGATTACTTTTCTCATCACTGATGGAGACTTTGTTCCCACTAATTATGACTTTGTAAATCACTGATGGTGACTTTTTCAACACTAATGGTGACTTTTCCCATCACTGATGATGACTTTGTCCCCACAAATTATGAATTTGCCGATCGCTGATGATGTATTTACCAACATAAATGGTGACTTTGCTCAAACATATTTTGGCTCTGCTCATCAATAATGGTGACTTTACAATCTCTAAAGTTTACCATCACTAATTATGACTTGGCTCATCACTGATGGTGACTTTGCCCCCACTGATTTTGACTTTCCCTTCACTGATGGTGACTTTTCCAAAACTAATAGTAACTCTACTTATCACTGATGATGACTTTACCAACACTAATGGTGACTTTGCTCATCACTGATTTTGTCTTTGCACCAACACATTTTGGCTTTATACTTCACTGATGGTGTATTTACCAACATTAATGGTGACTTTGCTCATCACTGACGGTGAATTTACCAACTCTAATCATGACTTTGCTCATCACTGATGGTGACTTTGCACTTCACTGATTGTTACTTTGCACCAACACATTTTGCTTTTGCCCTTCACTGATGGTGACTTTGCCAACTATAATTATGACTTTGCTCATCACTGATGGTGACTTTAACAACACCATTGGTAACTTTGCTCATCAATGATGGTTTATTTGCCTCCACTTAAGTTGACATTGCCCTTCAATGATGGTGATTTTATCAACACTAATGGTGACTTTGCTCATCACTGATTGTGTCTTTGCACCAACACATGTTTGTTTTGCCATTCTCTGATGATTAGTTTACCATCACTAATTATGACTTTGCTCATCACTGATGGTGACTTTGCCCCTACTTATTTTGACCTTGCCCTTCACTGATGATGACTTTAACAACACTAATGGTGACTTTGCTCGTCACTGATAGTGACTTTGCACCAACACATGTTGGTTTTGCCATTCTCTGATGATTAGTTTACCATCACTAATTATGAATTGGCTCATCACTGATGGTGACTTTAACAACAGTAAAGGTAACTTTGATCCTCACTGATATTGACCTTGCCCCCACTTATGTTGACTTTTTCTTTCCTTGATGGTTACTTTACTTACACTAATGGTGACTTAGCTTATCATTGATGGTGACTATAACAACACAAATGGTAACTTTGGTCATCACTGATGGTGACTTTGCCCCACTTATGATGAATTTTTTCTTCACTGATGGTGACTTAGCTTATCACTAATGATGACTTTAACAACACTAATGGTAACTTTGCTAATCACTGATGGTGATTTTTCCCCCAGTTATGTTGGTTTTCTCTATACTAATGGTGACTTTGCTCAATTCTAATAGTGACTTTGCCCCCACTTATGTTTGCTTTGCTCATCACTGATGGTGACTTTACAAACTCTAAATATGACTTTTATCATCACTGATGGTGATATTACCAACACTAATGGTGACTTTGCTCATTACCGATTGTGACATTGCACCAACACATGATGTCTTTGCCCTTCACTGATGGTGACTTTACCAACACCGATTACGACTTTGCTCGTCACTGATGGTGACTTTAACAACATTAATGGTGACTTTTCTCATCTATTATGGAGACTTTGAACCCACTGATTATGCATTTGCCGATCACTGATGGTGACTTTACCAACAATAATTGTAACTTTGCTCATCACAGATTTTGTCTTTGCACCAACACATTTTGGCTTTGCCCTTCACTGATGGTGTGTTTACCAACATTAATGGTGACTTTGCTAATCACTGACGGTGACTTTACCAACTCTAATCATGACTTTGCTCATCACTGATGGTGACTTAAACAACACCATTGAAAACTTTGCTCATCAATGATGGTTTATTTGCCCACACTAATGTTGACATTGCCCTTCAATGATGGTGACTTTATCAACACTAATGGTGACTTTGCTCATCACTGATTTCGACTTTGCACCAACACATGATTGCTTTGCCCTTCACTGATGGTGACTTTTCCAACACTAATGGTGACTTTGCTAATCTCTGATGGGTACTTAAACAACATTAATAGTAACTCTGCTTATCACTGATGATGACTTTTACAGGACAAATGGTGACTTTTCTCATCACTGACTGAGACTTTGTCCCCTCTAATTATGAATTTGCCGATCACTGGTTGTGACTTTACACAAACACATGTTGGCAATGCCCTTCACTGATGATGACTTTAACAACACTAATGGTAACTTTGGTCATCACTGATGGTGACTTTGCCCCCACTTATGTTGACTTTGCCCTTGACTGATGGTGACTTTACTAATACTAATGGTGACTTAGCTAATCATTGTTGGTGCCTTTAACAACACTGATGGTAACTTTGATCCTCACTGATAGTGACTTTGCCCCCACTTTTGTTGACTTTTTCCTTCACTGATGGTCACTTTACTTACACTAATTGTGACTTAGCTTATCATTGATGGTGACTTTAACAACACTAAAGGTAACTTTGGTCATCACTGATGGTGACTTTGCCCTCACTAATGTTGACTTTGCTCATCACTGATTTTGTCTTTGCACCGACACATTTTGGCTTTGCCCTTCACTGATGGTATATTTACCAACATTAATGGTGACTTTGCTCATCACTGACGGTGACTTTACCAACTCTAATCATGACTTTGCTCATCACTGATGGTGACTTAAACAACACCATTGATAACTTTGCTCATCAATGATGGTTTATTTGCCCACACTAATGTTGACATTGCCCTTCAATGATGTTTACTTCATCAACACTAATGGTGACTTTGCTCATCACTGATTTCGACTTTGCACCAACACTTGATTGCTTTGCCCTTCACTGATGGTGACTTTTCCAACACTAATGGTGACTTTGCTAATCTCTGATGTGTACTTAAACAACATTAATAGTAACTCTGCTTATCACTGATGATGACTTTTACAGGACAAATGGTGACTTTTCTCATCACTGACTGAGACTTTGTCCCCTCTAATTATGAATTTGCCGATCACTGGTTGTGACTTTACACAAACACATGTTGGCAATGCCCTTCACTGATGATGACTTTAACAACACTAATGGTAACTTTGGTCATCACTGATGGTGACTTTGCCCCCACTTATGTTGACTTTACCCTTCACTGATGGTGACTTTACTTATACTGATGGTGACTTAGCTAATCATTGTTGGCGCCTTTAACAACACTAATGGTAACTTTGATCCTCACTGAAAGTGACTTTGCCCCCACTTTTGTTGACTTTTTCCTTCACTGATGGTCACTTTGCTTACACTAATTGTGACTTAGCTTATCATTGATGGTGACTTTATCAACAATAATGGTGACTTTGCTCATTACTGATTTTGTCTTTGCCCCCACTTATGTTGACTTTGCCCTTGACTGATGGTGACTTTACTAATACTAATGGTGACTTAGCTAATCATTGTTGGTGCCTTTAACAACACTGATGGTAACTTTGATCCTCACTGATAGTGACTTTGCCCCCACTTTTGTTGACTTTTTCCTTCACTGATGGTCACTTTACTTACACTAATTGTGACTTAGCTTATCATTGATGGTGACTTTAACAACACTAAAGGTAACTTTGGTCATCACTGATGGTGACTTTGCCCTCACTAATGTTGACTTTGCTCATCACTGATTTTGTCTTTGCACCGACACATTTTGGCTTTGCCCTTCACTGATGGTATATTTACCAACTCTAATCATGACTTTGCTCATCACTGATGGTGACTTAAACAACACCATTGATAACTTTGCTCATCAATGATGGTTTATTTGCCCACACTAATGTTGACATTGCCCTTCAATGATGTTTACTTAATCAACACTAATGGTGACTTTGCTCATCACTGATTTCGACTTTGCACCAACACTTGATTGCTTTGCCCTTCACTGATGGTGACTTTTCCAACACTAATGGTGACTTTGCTAATCTCTGATGTGTACTTAAACAACATTAATAGTAACTCTGCTTATCACTGATGATGACTTTTACAGGACAAATGGTGACTTTTCTCATCACTGACTGAGACTTTGTCCCCTCTAATTATGAATTTGCCGATCACTGGTTGTGACTTTACACAAACACATGTTGGCAATGCCCTTCACTGATGATGACTTTAACAACACTAATGGTAACTTTGGTCATCACTGATGGTGACTTTGCCCCCACTTATGTTGACTTTGCCCTTCACTGATGGTGACTTTACTTATACTGATGGTGACTTAGCTAATCATTGTTGGCGCCTTTAACAACACTAATGGTAACTTTGATCCTCACTGAAAGTGACTTTGCCCCCACTTTTGTTGACTTTTTCCTTCACTGATGGTCACTTTGCTTACACTAATTGTGACTTAGCTTATCATTGATGGTGACTTTATCAACAATAATGGTGACTTTGCTCATTACTGATTTTGTCTTTGCACCAACACATTTTGGCTTTGCCCTTCACTGATGGTGTTTTTACCAACATTAATGGTGACTTTGCTCATCACTGACGGTGACTTTACCAACTCTAATCATGACTTTGCTCATCACTGATAGTGACTTAAACAACACCATTGATAACTTTGCTCATCAATGATGGTTTATTGCCCACACTAATGTTGACATTGCCCTTCAATGATGGTGACTAAATCAACACTAATGGTGACTTTGCTCATCACTGATTTCGACTTTGCACCAACACATGATTGCTTTGCCCTTCACTGATGGTGACTTTTCCAACACTAATGGTGACTTTGCTAATCTCTGATGGGTACTTAAACAACATTAATAGTAACTCTGCTTATCACTGATGATGACTTTTACAGGACAAATGGTGACTTTTCTCATCACTGACTGAGACTTTGTCCCCTCTAATTATGAATTTGCCGATCACTGGTTGTGACTTTACACAAACACAAATGGTGACTTTGCCCTTCACTGATGGTGACTTTGCCAACTATAATTATGACTTTGCTCATCACTGATGGTGACTTTAACAACACCATTGGTAACTTTGCTCATCAATGATGGTTTATTTGCCTCCACTTAAGTTGACATTGCCCTTCAATGATGGTGATTTTATCAACACTAATGGTGACTTTGCTCATCACTGATTGTGTCTTTGCACCAACACATGTTTGTTTTGCCATTCTCTGATGATTAGTTTACCATCACTAATTATGACTTTGCTCATCACTGATGGTGACTTTGCCCCTACTTATTTTGACCTTGCCCTTCACTGATGATGACTTTAACAACACTAATGGTGACTTTGCTCGTAACTGATAGTGACTTTGCACCAACACATGTTGGTTTTGCCATTCTCTGATGATTAGTTTACCATCACTAATTATGAATTGGCTCATCACTGATGGTGACTTTAACAACAGTAAAGGTAACTTTGATCCTCACTGATATTGACTTTGCCCCCACTTATGTTGACTTTTTCCTTCCTTGATGGTTACTTTACTTACACTAATGGTGACTTAGCTTATCATTGATGGTGACTATAACAACACAAATGGTAACTTTGGTCATCACTGATGGTGACTTTGCCCCACTTATGATGAATTTTTTCTTCACTGATGGTGACTTAGCTTATCACTAATGATGACTTTAACAACACTAATGGTAACTTTGCTAATCACTGATGGTGATTTTTCCCCCAGTTATGTTGGTTTTCTCTATACTAATGGTGACTTTGCTCAATTCTAATAGTGACTTTGCCCCCACTTATGTTTGCTTTGCTCATCACTGATGGTGACTTTACAAACTCTAAATATGACTTTTATCATCACTGATGGTGATATTACCAACACTAATGGTGACTTTGCTCATTACTGATTGTGACATTGCACCAACACATGATGTCTTTGCCCTTCACTGATGGTGACTTTACCAACACCGATTACGACTTTGCTCGTCACTGATGGTGACTTTAACAACATTAATGGTGACTTTTCTCATCTATTATGGAGACTTTGAACCCACTGATTATGCATTTGCCGATCACTGATGGTGACTTTACCAACAATAATTGTAACTTTGCTCATCACAGATTTTGTCTTTGCACCAACACATTTTGGCTTTGCCCTTCACTGATGGTGTGTTTACCAACATTAATGGTGACTTTGCTAATCACTGACGGTGACTTTACCAACTCTAATCATGACTTTGCTCATCACTGATGGTGACTTAAACAACACCATTGAAAACTTTGCTCATCAATGATGGTTTATTTGCCCACACTAATGTTGACATTGCCCTTCAATGATGGTGACTTTATCAACACTAATGGTGACTTTGCTCATCACTGATTTCGACTTTGCACCAACACATGATTGCTTTGCCCTTCACTGATGGTGACTTTTCCAACACTAATGGTGACTTTGCTAATCTCTGATGGGTACTTAAACAACATTAATAGTAACTCTGCTTATCACTGATGATGACTTTTACAGGACAAATGGTGACTTTTCTCATCACTGACTGAGACTTTGTCCCCTCTAATTATGAATTTGCCGATCACTGGTTGTGACTTTACACAAACACATGTTGGCAATGCCCTTCACTGATGATGACTTTAACAACACTAATGGTAACTTTGGTCATCACTGATGGTGACTTTGCCCCCACTTATGTTGACTTTGCCCTTGACTGATGGTGACTTTACTAATACTAATGGTGACTTAGCTAATCATTGTTGGTGCCTTTAACAACACTGATGGTAACTTTGATCCTCACTGATAGTGACTTTGCCCCCACTTTTGTTGACTTTTTCCTTCACTGATGGTCACTTTACTTACACTAATTGTGACTTAGCTTATCATTGATGGTGACTTTAACAACACTAAAGGTAACTTTGGTCATCACTGATGGTGACTTTGCCCTCACTAATGTTGACTTTTCTCATCACTGATTTTGTCTTTGCACCGACACATTTTGGCTTTGCCCTTCACTGATGGTATATTTACCAACTCTAATCATGACTTTGCTCATCACTGATGGTGACTTAAACAACACCATTGAAAACTTTGCTCATCAATGATGGTTTATTTGCCCACACTAATGTTGACATTGCCCTTCAATGATGGTGACTTTATCAACACTAATGGTGACTTTGCTCATCACTGATTTCGACTTTGCACCAACACATGATTGCTTTGCCCTTCACTGATGGTGACTTTTCCAACACTAATGGTGACTTTGCTAATCTCTGATGGGTACTTAAACAACATTAATAGTAACTCTGCTTATCACTGATGATGACTTTTACAGGACAAATGGTGACTTTTCTCATCACTGACTGAGACTTTGTCCCCTCTAATTATGAATTTGCCGATCACTGGTTGTGACTTTACACAAACACATGTTGGCAATGCCCTTCACTGATGATGACTTTAACAACACTAATGGTAACTTTGGTCATCACTGATGGTGACTTTGCCCCCACTTATGTTGACTTTGCCCTTGACTGATGGTGACTTTACTAATACTAATGGTGACTTAGCTAATCATTGTTGGTGCCTTTAACAACACTAATGGTAACTTTGATCCTCACTGATAGTGACTTTGCCCCCACTTTTGTTGACTTTTTCCTTCACTGATGGTCACTTTACTTACACTAATTGTGACTTAGCTTATCATTGATGGTGACTTTAACAACACTAAAGGTAACTTTGGTCATCACTGATGGTGACTTTGCCCTCACTAATGTTGACTTTGCTCATCACTGATTTTGTCTTTGCACCGACACATTTTGGCTTTGCCCTTCACTGATGGTATATTTACCAACATTAATGGTGACTTTGCTCATCACTGACGGTGACTTTACCAACTCTAATCATGACTTTGCTCATCACTGATGGTGACTTAAACAACACCATTGATAACTTTGCTCATCAATGATGGTTTATTTGCCCACACTAATGTTGACATTGCCCTTCAATGATGTTTACTTAATCAACACTAATGGTGACTTTGCTCATCACTGATTTCGACTTTGCACCAACACTTGATTGATTTGCCCTTCACTGATGGTGACTTTTCCAACACTAATGGTGACTTTGCTAATCTCTGATGTGTACTTAAACAACATTAATAGTAACTCTGCTTATCACTGATGATGACTTTTACAGGACAAATGGTGACTTTTCTCATCACTGACTGAGACTTTGTCCCCTCTAATTATGAATTTGCCGATCACTGGTTGTGACTTTACACAAACACATGTTGGCAATGCCCTTCACTGATGATGACTTTAACAACACTAATGGTAACTTTGGTCATCACTGATGGTGACTTTGCCCCCACTTATGTTGACTTTGCCCTTCACTGATGGTGACTTTACTTATACTGATGGTGACTTAGCTAATCATTGTTGGCGCCTTTAACAACACTAATGGTAACTTTGATCCTCACTGAAAGTGACTTTGCCCCCACTTTTGTTGACTTTTTCCTTCACTGATGGTCACTTTGCTTACACTAATTGTGACTTAGCTTATCATTGATGGTGACTTTATCAACAATAATGGTGACTTTGCTCATTACTGATTGTGACATTGCACCAACACATGATGTCTTTGCCCTTCACTGATGGTGACTTTACCAACACCGATTACGACTTTGCTCGTCACTGATGGTGACTTTAACAACATTAATGGTGACTTTTCTCATCTATTATGGAGACTTTGAACCCACTGATTATGCATTTGCCGATCACTGATGGTGACTTTACCAACAATAATTGTAACTTTGCTCATCACAGATTTTGTCTTTGCACCAACACATTTTGGCTTTGCCCTTCACTGATGGTGTGTTTACCAACATTAATGGTGACTTTGCTAATCACTGACGGTGACTTTACCAACTCTAATCATGACTTTGCTCATCACTGATGGTGACTTAAACAACACCATTGAAAACTTTGCTCATCAATGATGGTTTATTTGCCCACACTAATGTTGACATTGCCCTTCAATGATGGTGACTTTATCAACACTAATGGTGACTTTGCTCATCACTGATTTCGACTTTGCACCAACACATGATTGCTTTACCCTTCACTGATGGTGACTTTTCCAACACTAATGGTGACTTTGCTAATCTCTGATGGGTACTTAAACAACATTAATAGTAACTCTGCTTATCACTGATGATAACTTTTACAGGACAAATGGTGACTTTTCTCATCACTGACTGAGACTTTGTCCCCTCTAATTATGAATTTGCCGATCACTGGTTGTGACTTTACACAAACACATGTTGGCAATGCCCTTCACTGATGATGACTTTAACAACACTAATGGTAACTTTGGTCATCACTGATGGTGACTTTGCCCCCACTTATGTTGACTTTGCCCTTGACTGATGGTGACTTTACTAATACTAATGGTGACTTAGCTAATCATTGTTGGTGCCTTTAACAACACTGATGGTAACTTTGATCCTCACTGATAGTGACTTTGCCCCCACTTTTGTTGACTTTTTCCTTCACTGATGGTCACTTTACTTACACTAATTGTGACTTAGCTTATCATTGATGGTGACTTTAACAACACTAAAGGTAACTTTGCTCATCACTGATTTCGACTTTGCACCAACACTTGATTGCTTTGCCCTTCACTGATGGTGACTTTTCCAACACTAATGGTGACTTTGCTAATCTCTGATGTGTACTTAAACAACATTAATAGTAACTCTGCTTATCACTGATGATGACTTTTACAGGACAAATGGTGACTTTTCTCATCACTGACTGAGACTTTGTCCCCTCTGATTATGAATTTGCCGATCACTGGTTGTGACTTTACACAAACACATGTTGGCAATGCCCTTCACTGATGATGACTTTAACAACACTAATGGTAACTTTGGTCATCACTGATGGTGACTTTGCCCCCACTTATGTTGACTTTGCCCTTCACTGATGGTGACTTTACTTATACTGATGGTGACTTAGCTAATCATTGTTGGCGCCTTTAACAACACTAATGGTAACTTTGATCCTCACTGAAAGTGACTTTGCCCCCACTTTTGTTGACTTTTTCCTTCACTGATGGTCACTTTGCTTACACTAATTGTGACTTAGCTTATCATTGATGGTGACTTTATCAACAATAATGGTGACTTTGCTCATTACTGATTGTGACATTGCACCAACACATGATGTCTTTGCCCTTCACTGACGGTGACTTTACCAACACCGATTACGACTTTGCTCGTCACTGATGGTGACTTTAACAACATTAATGGTGACTTTTCTCATCTATTATGGAGACTTTGAACCCACTGATTATGCATTTGCCGATCACTGATGGTGACTTTACCAACAATAATTGTAACTTTGCTCATCACAGATTTTGTCTTTGCACCAACACATTTTGGCTTTGCCCTTCACTGATGGTGTGTTTACCAACATTAATGGTGACTTTGCTAATCACTGACGGTGACTTTACCAACTCTAATCATGACTTTGCTCATCACTGATGGTGACTTAAACAACACCATTGAAAACTTTGCTCATCAATGATGGTTTATTTGCCCACACTAATGTTGACATTGCCCTTCAATGATGGTGACTTTATCAACACTAATGGTGACTTTGCTCATCACTGATTTCGACTTTGCACCAACACATGATTGCTTTGCCCTTCACTGATGGTGACTTTTCCAACACTAATGGTGACTTTGCTAATCTCTGATGGGTACTTAAACAACATTAATAGTAACTCTGCTTATCACTGATGATGACTTTTACAGGACAAATGGTGACTTTTCTCATCACCGACTGAGACTTTGTCCCCTCTAATTATGAATTTGCCGATCACTGGTTGTGACTTTACACAAACACATGTTGGCAATGCCCTTCACTGATGATGACTTTAACAACACTAATGGTAACTTTGGTCATCACTGATGGTGACTTTGCCCCCACTTATGTTGACTTTGCCCTTGACTGATGGTGACTTTACTAATACTAATGGTGACTTAGCTAATCATTGTTGGTGCCTTTAACAACACTGATGGTAACTTTGATCCTCACTGATAGTGACTTTGCCCCCACTTTTGTTGACTTTTTCCTTCACTGATGGTCACTTTACTTACACTAATTGTGACTTAGCTTATCATTGATGGTGACTTTAACAACACTAAAGGTAACTTTGGTCATCACTGATGGTGACTTTGCCCTCACTAATGTTGACTTTGCTCATCACTGATTTTGTCTTTGCACCGACACATTTTGGCTTTGCCCTTCACTGATGGTATATTTACCAACTCTAATCATGACTTTGCTCATCACTGATGGTGACTTAAACAACACCATTGATAACTTTGCTCATCAATGATGGTTTATTTGCCCACACTAATGTTGACATTGCCCTTCAATGATGTTTACTTAATCAACACTAATGGTGACTTTGCTCATCACTGATTTCGACTTTGCACCAACACATGATTGCTTTGCCCTTCACTGATGGTGACTTTTCCAACACTAATGGTGACTTTGCTAATCTCTGATGTGTACTTAAACAACATTAATAGTAACTCTGCTTATCACTGATGATGACTTTTACAGGACAAATGGTGACTTTTCTCATCACTGACTGAGACTTTGTCCCCTCTAATTATGAATTTGCCGATCACTGGTTGTGACTTTACACAAACACATGTTGGCAATGCCCTTCACTGATGATGACTTTAACAACACTAATGGTAACTTTGGTCATCACTGATGGTGACTTTGCCCCCACTTATGTTGACTTTGCCCTTGACTGATGGTGACTTTACTAATACTAATGGTGACTTAGCTAATCATTGTTGGTGCCTTTAACAACACTAATGGTAACTTTGATCCTCACTGATAGTGACTTTGCCCCCACTTTTGTTGACTTTTTCCTTCACTGATGGTCACTTTACTTACACTAATTGTGACTTAGCTTATCATTGATGGTGACTTTAACAACACTAAAGGTAACTTTGGTCATCACTGATGGTGACTTTGCCCTCACTAATGTTGACTTTGCTCATCACTGATTTTGTCTTTGCACCGACACATTTTGGCTTTGCCCTTCACTGATGGTATATTTACCAACATTAATGGTGACTTTGCTCATCACTGACGGTGACTTTACCAACTCTAATCATGACTTTGCTCATCACTGATGGTGACTTAAACAACACCATTGATAACTTTGCTCATCAATGATGGTTTATTTGCCCACACTAATGTTGACATTGCCCTTCAATGATGTTTACTTAATCAACACTAATGGTGACTTTGCTCATCACTGATTTCGACTTTGCACCAACACATGATTGCTTTGCCCTTCACTGATGGTGACTTTTCCAACACTAATGGTGACTTTGCTAATCTCTGATGTGTACTTAAACAACATTAATAGTAACTCTGCTTATCACTGATGATGACTTTTACAGGACAAATGGTGACTTTTCTCATCACTGACTGAGACTTTGTCCCCTCTAATTATGAATTTGCCGATCACTGGTTGTGACTTTACACAAACACATGTTGGCAATGCCCTTCACTGATGATGACTTTAACAACACTAATGGTAACTTTGGTCATCACTGATGGTGACTTTGCCCCCACTTATGTTGACTTTGCCCTTGACTGATGGTGACTTTACTAATACTAATGGTGACTTAGCTAATCATTGTTGGTGCCTTTAACAACACTAATGGTAACTTTGATCCTCACTGATAGTGACTTTGCCCCCACTTTTGTTGACTTTTACCTTCACTGATGGTCACTTTACTTACACTAATTGTGACTTAGCTTATCATTGATGGTGACTTTAACAACACTAAAGGTAACTTTGGTCATCACTGATGGTGACTTTGCCCTCACTAATGTTGACTTTGCTCATCACTGATTTTGTCTTTGCACCGACACATTTTGGCTTTGCCCTTCACTGATGGTATATTTACCAACATTAATGGTGACTTTGCTCATCACTGACGGTGACTTTACCAACTCTAATCATGACTTTGCTCATCACTGATGGTGACTTAAACAACACCATTGATAACTTTGCTCATCAATGATGGTTTATTTGCCCACACTAATGTTGACATTGCCCTTCAATGATGTTTACTTAATCAACACTAATGGTGACTTTGCTCATCACTGATTTCGACTTTGCACCAACACTTGATTGCTTTGCCCTTCACTGATGGTGACTTTTCCAACACTAATGGTGACTTTGCTAATCTCTGATGTGTACTTAAACAACATTAATAGTAACTCTGCTTATCACTGATGATGACTTTTACAGGACAAATGGTGACTTTTCTCATCACTGACTGAGACTTTGTCCCCTCTAATTATGAATTTGCCGATCACTGGTTGTGACTTTACACAAACACATGTTGGCAATGCCCTTCACTGATGATGACTTTAACAACACTAATGGTAACTTTGGTCATCACTGATGGTGACTTTGCCCCCACTTATGTTGACTTTGCCCTTCACTGATGGTGACTTTACTTATACTGATGGTGACTTAGCTAATCATTGTTGGCGCCTTTAACAACACTAATGGTAACTTTGATCCTCACTGAAAGTGACTTTGCCCCCACTTTTGTTGACTTTTTCCTTCACTGATGGTCACTTTGCTTACACTAATTGTGACTTAGCTTATCATTGATGGTGACTTTATCAACAATAATGGTGACTTTGCTCATTACTGATTTTGTCTTTGCACCAACACATTTTGGCTTTGCCCTTCACTGATGGTGTTTTTACCAACATTAATGGTGACTTTGCTCATCACTGACGGTGACTTTACCAACTCTAATCATGACTTTGCTCATCACTGATAGTGACTTAAACAACACCATTGATAACTTTGCTCATCAATGATGGTTTATTGCCCACACTAATGTTGACATTGCCCTTCAATGATGGTGACTAAATCAACACTAATGGTGACTTTGCTCATCACTGATTTCGACTTTGCACCAACACATGATTGCTTTGCCCTTCACTGATGGTGACTTTTCCAACACTAATGGTGACTTTGCTAATCTCTGATGGGTACTTAAACAACATTAATAGTAACTCTGCTTATCACTGATGATGACTTTTACAGGACAAATGGTGACTTTTCTCATCACTGACTGAGACTTTGTCCCCTCTAATTATGAATTTGCCGATCACTGGTTGTGACTTTACACAAACACATGTTGGCAATGCCCTTCACTGATGATGACTTTAACAACACTAATGGTAACTTTGGTCATCACTGATGGTGACTTTGCCCCCACTTATGTTGACTTTGCCCTTGACTGATGGTGACTTTACTAATACTAATGGTGACTTAGCTAATCATTGTTGGTGCCTTTAACAACACTAATGGTAACTTTGATCCTCACTGATAGTGACTTTGCCCCCACTTTTGTTGACTTTTTCCTTCACTGATGGTCACTTTACTTACACTAATTGTGACTTAGCTTATCATTGATGGTGACTTTAACAACACTAAAGGTAACTTTGGTCATCACTGATGGTGACTTTGCCCTCACTAATGTTGACTTTGCTCATCACTGATTTTGTCTTTGCACCAACACATTTTGGCTTTGCCCTTCACTGATGGTGTTTTTACCAACATTAATGGTGACTTTGCTCATCACTGACGGTGACTTTACCAACTCTAATCATGACTTTGCTCATCACTGATGGTGACTTAAACAACACCATTGATAACTTTGCTCATCAATGATGGTTTATTTGCCCACACTAATGTTGACATTGCCCTTCAATGATGGTGACTTAATCAACACTAATGGTGACTTTGCTCATCACTGATTTCGACTTTGCACCAACACATGATTGCTTTGCCCTTCACTGATGGTGACTTTTCCAACACTAATGGTGACTTTGCTAATCTCTGATGGGTACTTAAACAACATTAATAGTAACTCTGCTTATCACTGATGATGACTTTTACAGGACAAATGGTGACTTTTCTCATCACTGACTGAGACTTTGTCCCCTCTAATTATGAATTTGCCGATCACTGGTTGTGACTTTACACAAACACATGTTGGCAATGCCCTTCACTGATGATGACTTTAACAACACTAATGGTAGCTTTGGTCATCACTGATGGTGACTTTGCCCCCACTTATGTTGACTTTGCCCTTCACTGATGGTGACTTTACTAATACTAATGGTGACTTAGCTAATCATTGTTGGTGCCTTTAACAACACTAATGGTAACTTTGATCCTCACTGATAGTGACTTTGCCCCCACTTTTGTTGACTTTTTCCTTCACTGATGGTCACTTTACTTACACTAATTGTGACTTAGCTTATCATTGATGGTGACTTTAACAACACTAAAGGTAACTTTGGTCATCACTGATGGTGACTTTGCCCTCACTAATGTTGACTTTGCTCATCACTGATTTTGTCTTTGCACCAACACATTTTGGCTTTGCCCTTCACTGATGGTGTTTTTACCAACATTAATGGTGACTTTGCTCATCACTGACGGTGACTTTACCAACTCTAATCATGACTTTGCTCATCACTGATGGTGACTTAAACAACACCATTGATAACTTTGCTCATCAATGATGGTTTATTTGCCCACACTAATGTTGACATTGCCCTTCAATGATGGTGACTTAATCAACACTAATGGTGACTTTGCTCATCACTGATTTCGACTTTGCACCAACACATGATTGCTTTGCCCTTCACTGATGGTGACTTTTCCAACACTAATGGTGACTTTGCTAATCTCTGATGGGTACTTAAACAACATTAATAGTAACTCTGCTTATCACTGATGATGACTTTTACAGGACAAATGGTGACTTTTCTCATCACTGACTGAGACTTTGTCCCCTCTAATTATGAATTTGCCGATCACTGGTTGTGACTTTACACAAACACATGTTGGCAATGCCCTTCACTGATGATGACTTTAACAACACTAATGGTAACTTTGGTCATCACTGATGGTGACTTAGCCCCCACTTATGTTGACTTTTTCCTTCACTGATGGTCACTTTACTTTCACTAATTGTGACTTAGCTTATCATTGATGGTGACTTTAACAACACTAAAGGTAACTTTGGTCATCACTGATGGTGACTTTGCCCTCACTAATGTTGACTTTGCCCTTCACTGATGGTGACTTTACTTATACTAATGCCGACTTAGCTAATTATTGTTGGTGACTTTAACAACACTAATGGTAACCTTGCTCATCCTTGATGGTGACTAACAAACACAAATTATGTCTTTGCTCATCACTGATGGTGACTTAAACAACACCAATAGTAATTTTGCTCATCACTGATGGTGATTTTTTCCCCACTTATGTTGACTTTCCCTTACTAATGGTGACTTTTCCAACACTAATGGTGACTTTGCTCAATTCTAATGGTGACTTTGGCCCCACTTATGTTGGCTCTGCCCTTCACTGATGGTGACTTTGCCAACTATAATTATGACTTTGCTCATCAATGATTGTGTCTTTGCACCAACACATGTTTGTTTTGCCATTCTCTGATCGTTAGTTTACCATTACTAATTATGACTTGGCTCATCACTGATGGTGACTTTAACAACAGTAAAGTTAACTTTGATCCTCACTGATAGTGACTTTGCCGCTACTTATGTTGACTTTTTCCTTCACTGATGGTGACTTAACTTATACTAATGGTGACTTAGCTAATCATTGATGGTGACTTAAACAATACCAATGGTAACTTTGCTCATCACTGATGGTGATTTTAACAACAGTAGAGTTAACTTTGGTCCTCACTGATAGTGACTTTGCCCCCACTTATGTTGACTTTGCCCTTCACTGATGGTGACTTAACTTATACTAATGGTGACTTAGCTAATCATTGATGGTGACTTACAAACACAAATTATGTCTTTGCTCATCACTGATGGTGACTTAAACAACACCAATGGTAATTTTGCTCATCACTGATGGTTATTTTTCCCCCACTTATGTTGACTTTCCCTTCACTGTTGGTGACTTTTCCAACACTAATGGTGACTTTGCTCAATTCTAATGGTGACTTTGGCCCCACTTATGTTAGCTTTGCTCATCATTGATGGTGACTTTACAAACTCTAAATATGACTTTGCTCATCACTGAAGATTACTTAAACAACACTAATAATGACTTTGCTCATCAATGATGGTGACTTTGCCCCTACTTATTTTGACTTTGCTCTTCACTGATGATGACTTTAACAACACTAATGGTGACTTTGCTCATCACTGAAAGTGACTTTGCCCCCACTTATGTTGACTTTTTCCTTCACTGATGGTGACTTTACTAACACTAATAGTGACTTGGCTTATCATTGATGTTGACTATAACTACACCATTGGTAACTTTGGTCATCACTGATTGTGACTTTGCCCCTACTTATTTTGACTTTGCCATTCACTGATGATGACTTTAACATCACTAATGGTGACTTTGCTCATCACTGATGATGACTTTAACAACACTAATGGTAACATTCTTCATCCTTGATGGTGACTAACAAACACAAATTATGTCTTTGCTCATCATTGATGGTGACTTAAACAACACCAATGGTAATTTTGCTCATCACTGATGGTGATTTTTCCCCAACTTATGTTGACTTTCCATTCACTGATGGTGACTTTTCCAACACTAATGGTGACTTTGCTCAATTCTAATGGTGACTTTGGCCCCACTTATGTTAGCTTTGCTCATCATTGATGGTGACTTTGCCAACTATAATTATGACTTTGCTCATCAATGATTGTGTCTTTGCACCAACACATGTTTGTTTTGCCATTCTCTGATCGTTAGTTTACCATCACTAATTATGACTTGGCTCATCACTGATGATGACTTTAACAACACTAATGGTGACTTTGCTCATCACTGATAGTGACTTTGCCCCTACTTATGTTGACTCTTTCCTTCACTGATGGTGACTTTACTTACACTAATGGTTACTTTGCTTATCATTGATGGTGACTTTAACAACACTAATGGTAACTTTGGTCATCACTGATGGTGACTTTGCCCCACTTATGTTAACTTTGCCCTTCACTGATGGTGACTTTACTTATACTAATGGTGACTTAGCTAATCATTGTTGGTGACTTAAACAATACCAATGGTAACTTTGCTCATCACTGATGGTGATTTTAACAACAGTAGAGTTAACTTTGGTCCTCACTGATAGTGACTTTGCCCCCACTTATGTTGACTTTGCCCTTCACTGATGGTGACTTAACTTATACTAATGGTGACTTAGCTAATCATTGATGGTGACTTACAAACACTAATAATGACTTTGCTCATCAATGATGGTGACTTTGCCCCTACTTATTTTGACTTTGCTCTTCACTGATGATGACTTTAACAACACTAATGGTGACTTTGCTCATCACTGATAGTGACTTTGCCCCCACTTATGTTGACTTTTTCCTTCACTGATGGTGACTTTACTAACACTAATAGTGACTTGGCTTATCATTGATGTTGACTATAACTACACCATTGGTAACTTTGGTCATCACTGATTGTGACTTTGCCCCTACTTATTTTGACTTTGCCATTCACTGATGATGACTTTAACAACACTAATGGTGACTTTGCTCATCACTGATATTGACTTTAACAACACTAATGGTAACATTGCTCATCCTTGATGGTGACTAACAAACACAAATTATGTCTTTGCTCATCACTGATAGTGACTTAAACAACACCAATGGTAATTTTGCTCATCACTGATGGTGATTTTTCCCCAACTTATGTTGACTTTCCCTTCACTGATGGTGACTTTTCCAACACTAATGGTGACTTTGCTCAATTCTAATGGTGACTTTGGCCCCACTTATGTTAGCTTTGCTCATCATTGATGGTGACTTTATCAACACTAATGGTGACTTTGCTCATCACTGATTGTGTCTTTGCACCAACACATGTTTGTTTTGCCATTCTCTGATTATTAGTTTACCATCACTTATTATGACTTGGCTCATCACTGATGGTGACTTTGCGCCCACTGATTTTGACTTTCCCCTCACTGATGGTGACTTTTCCAACACTAATAGTAACTCTGCTTATCACTGATGATGACTTTACCAACACTAATGGGACTTTGCTCATCACTGATTTTGTCTTTGCACCAACACATTTTGGCTTTATACTTCACTGATGGTGTATTCACCAACATTAATGGTGACTTTGCTCATCACTGACGGTGAATTTACCAACTCTAATCTTGACTTTGCTCATCACTGATGGTGACTTTACCAACACAAATGGTGACTTTGCTCTTCACTGATTGTTACTTTGCACCAACACATGTTGGCTTTGCCCTTCACTGATGGTGACTTTAACTACACCATTGGTAACTTTGATCATCAATGATGGTTTATTTGCCTCCACTTATGTTGACATTGCCCTTCAATGATGGTGACTTTATCAACACTAATGGTGACTTTGCTCATCACTGATTGTGTCTTTGCACCAACACATGTTTGTTTTGCCATTCTCTGATGATTAGTTTACCATCACTAATTATAACTTGGCTCATCACTGATGGTGACTTTAACAACAGTATAGGTAACTTTGCTCATCACTGATGGTGACTTTAACAACACCATTGGGAACTTTGCTCATCAATGATGTTCTATTTGCCCCAACTTATGTTGACATTGCCCTTCAATGATGGTGACTTTATCAACACTAATGGTGACTTTGCTCATCACTGATTGTGTCTTTGCACCAACACATGTTTGTTTTGCCATTCTCTGATTATTAGTTTACCATCACTTATTATGACTTGGCTCATCACTGATGGTGACTTTGCCCCCACTGATTTTGACTTTCCCTTCACTGATGGTGACTTTTCCAACACTAATAGTAACTCTGCTTATCACTGATGATGACTTTACCAACACTAATGGGACTTTGCTCATCACTGATTTTGTCTTTGCACCAACACATTTTGGCTTTATACTTCACTGATGGTGTATTCACCAACATTAATGGTGACTTTGCTCATCACTGACGGTGAATTTACCAACTCTAATCTTGACTTTGCTCATCACTGATGGTGACTTTACCAACACAAATGGTGACTTTGCTCTTCACTGATTGTTACTTTGCACCAACACATGTTGGCTTTGCCCTTCACTGATGGTGACTATGCCAACTATAATTATGACTTTGCTCATCACTGATGGTGACTTTAACTACACCATTGGTAACTTTGATCATCAATGATGGTTTATTTGCCTCCACTTATGTTGACATTGCCCTTCAATGATGGTGACTTTATCAACACTAATGGTGACTTTGCTCATCACTGATTGTGTCTTTGCACCAACACATGTTTGTTTTGCCATTCTCTGATGATTAGTTTACCATCACTAATTATAACTTGGCTCATCACTGATGGTGACTTTAACAACAGTATAGGTAACTTTGATCCTCACTGATGGTGACTTTGCCCCGACTTATGTTGACTTTTTCCTTCACTGATGGTGACTTTACTTACACTAAAGGTGACTTAGCTTATTATTGATGGTGACTTTAACAACACTAATGGTTACTTTGCTTATCACTGATGATGACTTTAACAACACTAATGGTAACTTTGCTCATCCTTGATGGTGATTTTTCCTCCACTTATGTTGACTTTCCCTTTACTGATTGTGACTTTTCCAACACTAATGGTGACTTTGCTCAATTCTAATGGTGACTTTGGCCCCACTTATGTTAGCTTTGCTCATCATTGATGGTGACTTTATCAACACTAATGGTGACTTTGCTCATCACTGATTGTGTCTTTGCACCAACACATGTTTGTTTTGCCATTCTCTGATTATTAGTTTACCATCACTTATTATGACTTGGCTCATCACTGATGGTGACTTTGCGCCCACTGATTTTGACTTTCCCCTCACTGATGGTGACTTTTCCAACACTAATAGTAACTCTGCTTATCACTGATGATGACTTTACCAACACTAATGGGACTTTGCTCATCACTGATTTTGTCTTTGCACCAACACATTTTGGCTTTATACTTCACTGATGGTGTATTCACCAACATTAATGGTGACTTTGCTCATCACTGACGGTGAATTTACCAACTCTAATCTTGACTTTGCTCATCACTGATGGTGACTTTACCAACACAAATGATGACTTTGCTCTTCACTGATTGTTACTTTGCACCAACACATGTTGGCTTTGCCCTTCACTGATGGTGACTTTAACTACACCATTGGTAACTTTGATCATCAATGATGGTTTATTTGCCTCCACTTATGTTGACATTGCCCTTCAATGATGGTGACTTTATCAACACTAATGGTGACTTTGCTCATCACTGATTGTGTCTTTGCACCAACACATGTTTGTTTTGCCATTCTCTGATGATTAGTTTACCATCACTAATTATAACTTGGCTCATCACTGATGGTGACTTTAACAACAGTATAGGTAACTTTGCTCATCACTGATGGTGACTTTAACAACACCATTGGGAACTTTGCTCATCAATGATGTTCTATTTGCCCCAACTTATGTTGACATTGCCCTTCAATGATGGTGACTTTATCAACACTAATGGTGACTTTGCTCATCACTGATTGTGTCTTTGCACCAACACATGTTTGTTTTGCCATTCTCTGATTATTAGTTTACCATCACTTATTATGACTTGGCTCATCACTGATGGTGACTTTGCCCCCACTGATTTTGACTTTCCCTTCACTGATGGTGACTTTTCCAACACTAATAGTAACTCTGCTTATCACTGATGATGACTTTACCAACACTAATGGGACTTTGCTCATCACTGATTTTGTCTTTGCACCAACACATTTTGGCTTTATACTTCACTGATGGTGTATTCACCAACATTAATGGTGACTTTGCTCATCACTGACGGTGAATTTACCAACTCTAATCTTGACTTTGCTCATCACTGATGGTGACTTTACCAACACAAATGGTGACTTTGCTCTTCACTGATTGTTACTTTGCACCAACACATGTTGGCTTTGCCCTTCACTGATGGTGACTATGCCAACTATAATTATGACTTTGCTCATCACTGATGGTGACTTTAACTACACCATTGGTAACTTTGATCATCAATGATGGTTTATTTGCCTCCACTTATGTTGACATTGCCCTTCAATGATGGTGACTTTATCAACACTAATGGTGACTTTGCTCATCACTGATTGTGTCTTTGCACCAACACATGTTTGTTTTGCCATTCTCTGATGATTAGTTTACCATCACTAATTATAACTTGGCTCATCACTGATGGTGACTTTAACAACAGTATAGGTAACTTTGATCCTCACTGATGGTGACTTTGCCCCGACTTATGTTGACTTTTTCCTTCACTGATGGTGACTTTACTTACACTAAAGGTGACTTAGCTTATCATTGATGGTGACTTTAACAACACTAATGGTTACTTTGCTTATCACTGATGATGACTTTAACAACACTAATGGTAACTTTGCTCATCCTTGATGGTGATTTTTCCTCCACTTATGTTGACTTTCCCTTTACTGATTGTGACTTTTCCAACACTAATGGTGACTTTGCTCAATTCTGATGGTGTCTTTGCACCAACACATGTTTGTTTTGCCATTCTCTGATCGTTAGTTTACCATCACTAATTATGACTTGGCTCATCACTGATGGTGACTTTAACAACAGTAAAGTTAACTTTGATCCTCACTGATAGTGACTTTGCCCCTACTTATGTTGACTTTTTCCTTCACTGATGGTGACTTTACTTACACTAATGGTTACTTTGCTTATCATTGATGGTGACTTTAACAACACTAATGGTAACTTTGGTCATCACTGATGGTGACTTTGCCCCACTTATGTTAACTTTGCCCTTCACTGATGGTGACTTTACTTATACTAATGGTGACTAAGCTAATCATTGTTGGTGACTTAAACAATACCAATGGTAACTTTGCTCATCACTGATGGTGATTTTAACAACAGTAGAGTTAACTTTGGTCCTCACTGATAGTGACTTTGCCCCCACTTATGTTGACTTTGCCCTTCACTGATGGTGACTTAACTTATACTAATGGTGACTTAGCTAATCATTGATGGTGACTTACAAACACTAATAATGACTTTGCTCATCAATGATGGTGACTTTGCCCCTACTTATTTTGACTTTGCTCATCACTGATAGTGACTTTGCCCCCACTTATGTTGACTTTTTCCTTCACTGATGGTGACTTTACTAACACTAATAGTGACTTGGCTTATCATTGATGTTGACTATAACTACACCATTGGTAACTTTGGTCATCACTGATTGTGACTTTGCCCCTACTTATTTTGACTTTGCCATTCACTGATGATGACTTTAACAACACTAATGGTGACTTTGCTCATCACTGATAGTGACTTTGCCCCCACTTATGTTGACTTTTTCCTTCACTGATGGTGACTTTACTAACACTAATAGTGACTTGGCTTATCATTGATGTTGACTATAACTACACCATTGGTAACTTTGGTCATCACTGATTGTGACTTTGCCCCTACTTATTTTGACTTTGCCATTCACTGATGATGACTTTTACAACACTAATGGTGACTTTGCTCATCACTGATGATGACTTTAACAACACTAATGGTAACATTGCTCATCCTTGATGGTGACTAACAAACACAAATTATGTCTTTGCTCATCACTGATGGTGACTTAAACAACACCAATGGTAATTTTGCTCATCACTGATGGTGATTTTTCCCCAACTTATGTTGACTTTCCCTTCACTGATGGTGACTTTTCCAACACTAATGGTGACTTTGGCCCCACTTATGTTAGCTTTGCTCATCATTAATGGTGACTTTATCAACACTAATGGTGACTTTGCTCATCACTGATTGTGTCTTTGCACCAACACATGCTTGTTTTGCCATTCTCTGATTATTAGTTTACCATCACTTATTATGACTTGGCTCATCACTGATGGTGACTTTGCCCCCACTGATTTTGACTTTCCCTTCACTGATGGTGACTTTACCAACACTAATAGTAACTCTGCTTATCACTGATGATGACTTTACCAACACTAATGGGACTTTGCTCATCACTGATTTTGTCTTTGCACCAACACATTTTGGCTTTATACTTCACTGATGGTGTATTCACCAACACAAATGGTGACTTTGCTCTTCACTGATTGTTACTTTGCACCAACACATGTTGGCTTTGCCCTTCACTGATGGTGACTTTAACTACACCATTGGTAACTTTGATCATCAATGATGGTTTATTTGCCTCCACTTATGTTGACATTGCCCTTCAATGATGGTGACTTTATCAACACTAATGGTGACTTTGCTCATCACTGATTGTGTCTTTGCACCAACACATGTTTGTTTTGTCATTCTCTGATGATTAGTTTACCATCACTAATTATAACTTGGCTCATCACTGATGGTGACTTTAACAACAGTATAGGTAACTTGGCTCATCACTGATGGTGACTTTAACAACACCATTGGGAACTTTGCTCATCAATGATGTTCTATTTGCCCCAACTTATGTTGACATTGCCCTTCAATGATGGTGACTTTATCAACACTAATGCAGACTTTGCTCATCACTGATTGTGTCTTTGCACCAACACATGTTTGTTTTGCCATTCTCTGATTATTAGTTTACCATCACTTATTATGACTTGGCTCATCACTGATGGTGAATTTGCCCCCACTGATTTTGACTTTCCCTTCACTGATGGTGACTTTTCCAACACTAATAGTAACTCTGCTTATCACTGATGATGACTTTACCAACACTAATGGGACTTTGCTCATCACTGATTTTGTCTTTGCACCAACACATTTTGGCTTTATACTTCACTGATGGTGTATTCACCAACATTAATGGTGACTTTGCTCATCACTGACGGTGAATTTACCAACTCTAATCTTGACTTTGCTCATCACTGATGGTGACTTTACCAACACTAATGGTGACTTTGCTCATCACTGATAGTGACTTTGCACCAACACATGTTGGTTTTGCCATTCTCTGATGATTAGTTTACCATCACTAATTATGAATTGGCTCATCACTGATGGTGACTTTAACAACAGTAAAGGTAACTTTGATCCTCACTGATAGTGACCTTGACCACACTTATGTTGACTTTTTCCTTCTTTGATGGTTACTTTACTTACACTAATGGTGACTTAGCTTATCATTGATGGTGACTATAACAACACAAATGGTAACTTTGGTCATTACTGATGGTGACTTTGCCCCCACTTATGTTGACTTTGCCCTTCACTGATGGTGACTTTACTTATACTAATGGTGACTTAGCTAATCATTGTTGGTGCCTTTAACAACACTAATGGTATTTTTGATCCTCACTGATAGTGACTTTAACCCCACTTTTGTTGACTTTTTCCTTCACTGATGGTCACTTTACTTACACTAATTGTGACTTAGCTTATCATTGATGGTGACTTTAACAACACTATAGGTAACTTTGGTCATCACTAATGTTGACTTTGCTCATCACTGATTTTGTCTTTGCACCAACACATTTTGGCTTTGCCCTTCACTGATGGTGTATTTACCAACATTAATGGTGACTTTGCTCATCACTGACGGTGACTTTACCAACTCTAATCATGACTTTGCTCATCACTGATGGTGACTTAAACAACACCATTGATAACTTTGCTCATCAATGATGGTTTATTTGCCCACACTAATGTTGACATTGCCCTTCAATGATGGTGACTTTATCAACACTAATGGTGACTTTGCTCATCACTGATTTCGACTTTGCACCAACACATGATTGCTTTGCCCTTCACTGATGGTGACTTTTCCAACACTAATGGTGACTTTGCTAATCTCTGATGGGTACTTAAACAACATTAATAGTAACTCTTCTTATCACTGATGATGACTTTGTCCCCTCTAATTATGAATTTGCCGATCACTGGTTGTGACTTTACACAAACACATGTTGGCAATGCCCTTCACTGATGATGACTTTAACAACACTAATGGTTACTTTGGTCATCACTGATGGTGACTTTGCCCCAACTTATGTTGACTTTGCCCTTCACTGATGGTGACTTTACTTATACTGATGGTGACTTAGCTAATCATTGTTGGTGCCTTTAACAACACTAATGGTAACTTTGATCCTCACTGATAGTGACTTTGCCCCCACTTTTGTTGACTTTTTCCTTCACTGATGGTGACTTTACTAACACTAATTGTGACTTAGCTTATCATTGATGGTGACTTTAACAACACTAAAGGTAACTTTGGTCATCACTGATGGTGACTTTGCCCTCACTAATGTTGACTTTGCCCTTCACTGATGGTGACGTTACTTATACTAATGCCGACTCAGCTAATCATTGTTGGTGACTTAAACAACACCAATGGTAATTTTGCTCATAACTGATGGAGATTTTTCCCCCACTTATGTTGACTTTCCCTTCACTGATGGTGACTTTTCCAACACTAATGGTGACTTTTTCCTTCACTGATGGTGACTTTACTAACACTAATGGTGACTTGGCTAATCATTGATGTTGACTATAACAACACTAATGGTGACTTTGCTCATCACTGACTGTGTCTTTGCACCAACACATGTTTGTTTTGCCATTCTCTGATGATTAGTTTACCATCACTAATTATAACTTGGCTCATCACTGATGGTGACTTTAACAACAGTATAGGTAACTTTGATCCTCACTGATGGTGACTTTGCCCCCACTTATGTTGACTTTTTCCTTCATTGATGGTGACTTTAACAACACTAATGGTAACTTTGCTTATCACTGATGATGACTTTAACAACACTAATGGTAACTTTGCTCATCCTTGATGGTGATTTTTCCTCCACTTATGTTGACTTTCCCTTTACTGATTGTGACTTTTCCAACACTAATGGTGACTTTGCTCAATTCTGATGGTGACTTTGGCCCCACTTATGTTAGCTTTGCTCATCATTGATTGTGACTTTACATACTCTAAATATGACTTTGCTCATCACTGAAGATTACTTAAACAACATTAATGGTGACTTTGCTCATCACTGATTGTGAATTTACAACAACACTAATAATGACTTTGCTCATCAATGATGGTGACCTTGCCCTTACTTATTTTGACTTTGCCCTTCACTGATGATGACTTTAACAACACTAATGGTGACTTTGCTCATCACTGATAGTGACTTTGCACCAACACATGTTGGTTTTGCCATTCTCTGATGATTAGTTTACCATCACTAATTATGAATTGGCTCATCACTGATGGTGACTTTAACAACAGTAAAGGTAACTTTGATCCTCACTGATAGTGACCTTGACCACACTTATGTTGACTTTTTCCTTCTTTGATGGTTACTTTACTTACACTAATGGTGACTTAGCTTATCATTGATGGTGACTATAACAACACAAATGGTAACTTTGGTCATTACTGATGGTGACTTTGCCCCCACTTATGTTGACTTTGCCCTTCACTGATGGTGACTTTACTTATACTAATGGTGACTTAGCTAATCATTGTTGGTGCCTTTAACAACACTAATGGTATTTTTGATCCTCACTGATAGTGACTTTAACCCCACTTTTGTTGACTTTTTCCTTCACTGATGGTCACTTTACTTACACTAATTGTGACTTAGCTTATCATTGATGGTGACTTTAACAACACTATAGGTAACTTTGGTCATCACTAATGTTGACTTTGCTCATCACTGATTTTGTCTTTGCACCAACACATTTTGGCTTTGCCCTTCACTGATGGTGTATTTACCAACATTAATGGTGACTTTGCTCATCACTGACGGTGACTTTACCAACTCTAATCATGACTTTGCTCATCACTGATGGTGACTTAAACAACACCATTGATAACTTTGCTCATCAATGATGGTTTATTTGCCCACACTAATGTTGACATTGCCCTTCAATGATGGTGACTTTATCAACACTAATGGTGACTTTGCTCATCACTGATTTCGACTTTGCACCAACACATGATTGCTTTGCCCTTCACTGATGGTGACTTTTCCAACACTAATGGTGACTTTGCTAATCTCTGATGGGTACTTAAACAACATTAATAGTAACTCTGCTTATCACTGATGATGACTTTGTCCCCTCTAATTATGAATTTGCCGATCACTGGTTGTGACTTTACACAAACACATGTTGGCAATGCCCTTCACTGATGATGACTTTAACAACACTAATGGTTACTTTGGTCATCACTGATGGTGACTTTGCCCCAACTTATGTTGACTTTGCCCTTCACTGATGGTGACTTTACTTATACTGATGGTGACTTAGCTAATCATTGTTGGTGCCTTTAACAACACTAATGGTAACTTTGATCCTCACTGATAGTGACTTTGCCCCCACTTTTGTTGACTTTTTCCTTCACTGATGGTGACTTTACTAACACTAATTGTGACTTAGCTTATCATTGATGGTGACTTTAACAACACTAAAGGTAACTTTGGTCATCACTGATGGTGACTTTGCCCTCACTAATGTTGACTTTGCCCTTCACTGATGGTGACGTTACTTATACTAATGCCGACTCAGCTAATCATTGTTGGTGACTTAAACAACACCAATGGTAATTTTGCTCATAACTGATGGAGATTTTTCCCCCACTTATGTTGACTTTCCCTTCACTGATGGTGACTTTTCCAACACTAATGGTGACTTTTTCCTTCACTGATGGTGACTTTACTAACACTAATGGTGACTTGGCTAATCATTGATGTTGACTATAACAACACTAATGGTAACTTTGGTCATCACTGATTGTGACTTTGCCCCTACTTATTTTGACTTTTTCCTTCACTGATGGTGACTTTACTTACACTAATGGTTACTTTGCTTATCATTGATGGTGACTTTAACAACAATAATGGTAACTTTGGTCATCACTGATGGTGACTTTGCCCCACTTATGTTGACTTTGCCCTTCACTGATGGTGACTTTACTTATACTAATGGTGACTTAGCTAATCATTGTTGGTGACTTAAACAATACCAATGGTAACTTTGCTCATCACTGATGGTGATTTTAACAACAGTAAAGTTAACTTTGGTCCTCACTGATAGTGACTTTGCCCCCACTTACGTTGACTTTCCCTTCACTGATGGTGACTTTACTTACACTAATGGTTACTTAGCTAATCATTGTTGGTGACTTAAACAACACTAATGGTAACTTTGCTCATCACTGATGGTGATTTTAACAACAGTAAAGTTAACTTTGGTCCTCACTGATAGTGACTTTGCCCCCACTTATGTTGACTTTGCCCTTCACTGATGGTGACTTTACTTATACTAATGGTGACTTAGCTAATCATTGATGGTGACTTACAAACACAAATTATGTCTATGCTCATCACTGATGGTGACTTAAACAACACCAATGTTAACTTTGCTCATCACTGATGGTTATTTTTCCCACACTTATGTTGACTTTCCCTTCACTGATGGTGACTTTTCCAACACTAATGGTGACTTTGCTCAATTCTAATGGTGACTTTGGCCCCACTTATGTTAGCTTTGCTCATCATTGAAGGTGACTTTACAAACTCTAAATATGATTTTGCTCATCTTTGAAGATTACTTAAACAACACTAATAATGACTTTGCTCATCAATGATGGTGACTTTGCCCCTACTTATTTTGACTTTGCTCTTCACTGATGATGACTTTAACAACACCAATGTTAACTTTGCTCATCACTGATGGTTATTTTTCCCACACTTATGTTGACTTTCCCTTCACTGATGGTGACTTTTCCAACACTAATGGTGACTTTGCTCAATTCTAATGGTGACTTTGGCCCCACTTATGTTAGCTTTGCTCATCATTGAAGGTGACTTTACAAACTCTAAATATGATTTTGCTCATCTTTGAAGATTACTTAAACAACACTAATAATGACTTTGCTCATCAATGATGGTGACTTTGCCCCTACTTATTTTGACTTTGCTCTTCACTGATGATGACTTTAACAACACTAATGGTGACTTTGCTCATCACTGATAGTGACTTTGCCCCCACTTATGTTGACTTTTTCCTTCACTGATGGTGACTTTACTAACACTAATGGTGACTTGGCTTATCATTGATGTTGACTATAACAACACTAATGGTAACTTTGGTCATCACTGATTGTGACTTTGCCCCTACTTATTTTGACTTTGCCATTCACTGATGATGACTTTAACAACACTAATGGTGACTTTGCTCATCACTGATGATGACTTTAACAACACTAATGGTAACTTTGCTCATCCTTGATGGTGACTAACAAACACAAATTATGTCTTTGCTCATCACTGATGGTGACTTAAACAACACCATTGGTAATTTTGCTCATCACTGATGGTGATTTTTCCCCAACTTATGTTGACTTTCCCTTCACTGATGGTGACTTTTCCAACACTAATGGTGACTTTGCTCAATTCTAATGGTGACTTTGGCCCCACTTGTGTTAGCTTTGCTCATCATTGATGGTTACTTTACAAACTCTAAATATGACTTTGCTCATCACTGAAGATTACTTAAACAACACTAATGGTGACTTTACCAACACTAATGGTGACTTTTCTCTTCACTGATTGTTACTTTGCACCAACACATGTTGGCTTTGCCCTTCACTGATGTTGACTTTGCCAACTATAATTATGACTTTGCCAACTATAATTATGACTTTGCTCATAACTGATGGTGACTTTAACAACACTATTGGTAACTTTGCTCATCAATGATGTTTTATTTGCCTCAACTTATGTTGACATTGCCCTTCAATGATGGTGACTTTATCAACACTAATGGTGACTTTGCTCATCACTGATTGTGTCTTTGCACCAACACATGTTTGTTTTGCCATTCTCTGATTATTAGTTTACCATCACTTATTATGACTTGGCTCATCACTGATGGTGACTTTGCCCCCACTGATTTTGACTTTCCCTTCACTGATGGTGACTTTTCCAACACTAATAGTAACTCTGCTTATCACTGATGATGACTTTACCAACACTAATGGTGACTTTGCTCATCACTGATTTTGTCTTTGCACCAACACATTTTGGCTTTATACTTCACTGATGATGTATTCACCAACATTAATGGTGACTTTGCTCATCACTGACAGTGAATTTACCAACTCTAATCTTGACTTTGCTCATCACTGATGGTGACTTTACCAACACAAATGGTGACTTTGCTCTTCACTGATTGTTACTTTGCACCAACACATGTTGGCTTTGCCCTTCACTGATGGTGACTTTGCCAACAATAATTATGACTTTGCTCATCACTGATGGTGACTTTAACTACACCATTGGTAACTTTGATCATCAATGATGGTTTATTTGCCTCCACTTATGTTGACATTGCCCTTCAATGATGGTGACTTTATCAACACTAATGGTGACTTTGCTCATTACTGATTGTGTCTTTGCACCAACACATGTTTGTTTTGCCATTCTCTGATGATTAGTTTACCATCACTAATTATGAATTGGCTCATCACTGATGGTGACTTTAACAACAGTAAAGGTAACTTTGATCCTCACTGATAGTGACTTTGCCCCCCACTTATGTTGACTTTTTCCTTCACTGATGGTGACTTTACTAACACTAATGGTGACTTGGCTAATCATTGATGTTGACTATAACAACACTAATGGTAACTTTGGTCATCACTGATTGTGACTTTGCCCCTACTTATTTTGACTTTTTCCTTCACTGATGGTGACTTTACTACACTAATGGTTACTTTGCTTATCATTGATGGTGACTTTAACAACAATAATGGTAACTTTGGTCATCACTGATGGTGACTTTGCCCCACTTATGTTGACTTTGCCCTTCACTGATGGTGACTTTACTTATACTAATGGTGACTTAGCTAATCATTGTTGGTGACTTAAACAATACCAATGGTAACTTTGCTCATCACTGATGGTGATTTTAACAACAGTAAAGTTAACTTTGGTCCTCACTAAAAGTGACTTTGCCCCCACTTATGTTGACTTTCCCTTCACTGATGGTGACTTTACTTACACTAATGGTTACTTAGCTAATCATTGTTGGTGACTTAAACAACACTAATGGTAGCTTTGCTCATCACTGATGGTGATTTTAACAACAGTAAAGTTAACTTTGGTCCTCACTGATAGTGACTTTGCCCCCACTTATGTTGACTTTGCCCTTCACTGATGGTGACTTTACTTATACTAATGGTGACTTAGCTAATCATTGATGGTGACTTACAAACACAAATTATGTCTATGCTCATCACTGATGGTGACTTAAACAACACCAATGTTAACTTTGCTCATCACTGATGGTTATTTTTCCCACACTTATGTTGACTTTCCCTTCACTGATGGTGACTTTTCCAACACTAATGGTGACTTTGCTCAATTCTAATGGTGACTTTGGCCCCACTTATGTTAGCTTTGCTCATCATTGAAGGTGACTTTACAAACTCTAAATATGATTTTGCTCATCTTTGAAGATTACTTAAACAACACTAATAATGACTTTGCTCATCAATGATGGTGACTTTGCCCCTACTTATTTTGACTTTGCTCTTCACTGATGATGACTTTAACAACACTAATGGTGACTTTGCTCATCACTGATAGTGACTTTGCCCCCACTTATGTTGACTTTTTCCTTCACTGATGGTGACTTTACTAACACTAATGGTGACTTGGCTTATCATTGATGTTGACTATAACAACACTAATGGTAACTTTGGTCATCACTGATTGTGACTTTGCCCCTACTTATTTTGACTTTGCCATTCACTGATGATGACTTTAACAACACTAATGGTGACTTTGCTCATCACTGATGATGACTTTAACAACACTAATGGTAACTTTGCTCATCCTTGATGGTGACTAACAAACACAAATTATGTCTTTGCTCATCACTGATGGTGACTTAAACAACACCATTGGTAATTTTGCTCATCACTGATGGTGATTTTTCCCCAACTTATGTTGACTTTCCCTTCACTGATGGTGACTTTTCCAACACTAATGGTGACTTTGCTCAATTCTAATGGTGACTTTGGCCCCACTTGTGTTAGCTTTGCTCATCATTGATGGTTACTTTACAAACTCTAAATATGACTTTGCTCATCACTGAAGATTACTTAAACAACACTAATGGTGACTTTACCAACACTAATGGTGACTTTTCTCTTCACTGATTGTTACTTTGCACCAACACATGTTGGCTTTGCCCTTCACTGATGTTGACTTTGCCAACTATAATTATGACTTTGCCAACTATAATTATGACTTTGCTCATAACTGATGGTGACTTTAACAACACTATTGGTAACTTTGCTCATCAATGATGTTTTATTTGCCTCAACTTATGTTGACATTGCCCTTCAATGATGGTGACTTTATCAACACTAATGGTGACTTTGCTCATCACTGATTGTGTCTTTGCACCAACACATGTTTGTTTTGCCATTCTCTGATTATTAGTTTACCATCACTTATTATGACTTGGCTCATCACTGATGGTGACTTTGCCCCCACTGATTTTGACTTTCCCTTCACTGATGGTGACTTTTCCAACACTAATAGTAACACTGCTTATCACTGATGATGACTTTACCAACACTAATGGTGACTTTGCTCATCACTGATTTTGTCTTTGCACCAACACATTTTGGCTTTATACTTCACTGATGGTGTATTCACCAACATAAATGGTGACTTTGCTCATCACTGACAGTGAATTTACCAACTCTAATCTTGACTTTGCTCATCACTGATGGTGACTTTACCAACACGAATGGTGACTTTGCTCTTCACTGATTGTTACTTTGCACCAACACATGTTGGCTTTGCCCTTCACTGATGGTGACTTTGCCAACAATAATTATGACTTTGCTCATCACTGATGGTGACTTTAACTACACCATTGGTAACTTGATCATCAATGATGGTTTATTTGCCTCCACTTATGTTGACATTGCCCTTCAATGATGGTGACTTTATCAACACTAATGGTGACTTTGCTCATCACTGATTGTGTCTTTGCACCAACACATGTTTGTTTTGCCATTCTCTGATGATCAGTTTACCATCACTAATTATGAATTGGCTCATCACTGATGGTGACTTTAACAACAGTAAAGGTAACTTTGATCCTCACTGATAGTGACTTTGCCCCCCCTTTATGTTGACTTTTTCCTTCTTTGATGGTTACTTTACTTACACTAATGGTGACTTAGCTTATCATTGATGGTGACTATAACAACACCAATGGTAATTTTGCTCATCACTGATGGTGATTTTTCCCCCACTTATGTTGACTTTCCCTTCACTTATAGTGACTTTTCCAACAAAAATGGTGACTTTGCTCAATTCTAATTGTGACTTTGGCCCCACTTATGTTGGCTTTGCCCTTCACTGATGGTGACTTTGCCAACTATAATTATGACTTTGCTCATCACTGACGGTGACTTTGCGCCAACACATGTTGGCTTTGGCCTTCACTGATGGTGACTTTAACAACACCATTGGTAATTTTGTTTATCAATGATCGTTTACATGCATCCACTTAGGTTGATATTGCCCTTCACTGATGGTGACTTTATCAACACTAATGGTGACTTTGCTCATCACTGATTTCGACTTTGCACAAACACATGATTGCTTTGCCCTTAACTGATGGTGACCTTTCCCAATACTAATAATGACTTTGATCATCACTGATGGTTAATTTTCCCCCACTTATGTTGACATTGCCCTTCAATGATGGTGACTTTATCAACACTAATGGTGATTTTGCTCATCACTGATTGTGTCTGTGCACGTACACATGTTTGTTTAGCCATTCTCTGATAATTTGCTTACCATCACTAATTAGAACTTGGCTCATCACTGATGGTGACTTTAACAACGGTATAGGCAACTTTGATCCTCACTGATGGTGACTCTGCCCCCATTTATGATGACTTTTTCCGTCACTGATGGTGACTTAGCTTATCATTGATAGTGACTATAACAACACTAATGGTAACTTTGCTCATCACTGACGTTGACTTTGCCCCCACTGATTTTGACTTTCCCTTCACTGATGGTGACTTTTCCAACACTAATAGTGACTTTGCTCATCACTGACGGTGACTTTGCGCCAACACATGTTGGCTTTGGCCTTCACTGATGGTGACTTTTACAACACCATTGGTAACTTTGTTTATCAATGATCGTTTATATGCCTCCACTTAGGTTGATATTGCCCTTCACTGATGGTGACTTTATCAACACTAATGGTGACTTTGCTTATCACTGATTTCGACTTTGCACAAACACATGATTGCTTTGCCCTTAACTGATGGTGACTTTTCCAACACTAATAAAGACTTTGATCATCACTGATGGTTAATTTGCCCGCACTTATGTTGACATTGCCCTTCAATGATGGTGACTTTATCAACACTAATGATGATTTTGCTCATCACTGATTGTTTCTGTGCACGTACACATGTTTGTTTAGCCATTCTCTGAAAATTTGCTTACCATCACCAATTATAACTTGGCTCATCACTGATGGTGACTTTAACAACAGTATAGGTAACTTTGATCCTCACTGATGGTGACTTTGCCCCCATTTATGATGACTTTTTTCCTCACTGATAGAGAATTTACTTACACTAATGTTGACTTAGCTTATCATTGATGGTCACTTAAACAACACTAATGGTGACTTTGCCCCCACTAATGTTGGCTTTGCTCATCACTGAAGATTAATTAAACAACACAAATGGTGACTTTGCTCATCACTGATTATGAATTTACAACAACACATGTTGGCTTTGCTCTTCACTGATGGTGACTTTATCAACACAAATAATGACTATGCTCATCTCTGATTTCGACTTTGACCAACACTTAATGGCTTTTCCATTAACTGATGGTGACTTTACCAACACTAATTATGACTCTGCCCTCACTTATGTTGACTTTGCCCTTCACTGATAGTGACTTTTCCAACAAAAATGGTGACTTTGCTCGATTCTAATTGTGACTTTGGCCCCACTTATGTTGGCTTTGCCCTTCACTGATGGTGACTTTGCCAACTCTAATTATGACTTTGCTCATCAATGATTGTGTCTTTGCACCAACACATGTTTGTTTTGCCATTCTCTGATGATTAGTTTACCATCACTAATTATGACTTAGCTAATCATTGTTGGTGACTTTAACAACACTAATGGTAACTTTGATCCTCACTGATAGTGACTTTGCCCCACTTATGTTGACTTTGCCCTTCACTGATGGTGACTTTACTTATACTAATGGTGACTTAGCTGATCATTGTTGGTGACTTTAACAACACTAATGGTAACTTTGATCCTCACTGATAGTGACTTTGCCCCACTTATGTTGACTTTGCCCTTCACTGATGGTGACTTTACTTATACTGATGGTGACTTAGCTAATCATTGTTGGTGACTTTAACAACACTAATGGTAACTTTGGTCATCACTGATGGTGACTTTGCCCCACTTATGTTGACTTTGCCCTTCACTGATGGTGACTTTACTTATACTAATGGTAACTTTGCTCATCACTGATGGTGATTTTTCCCCCACTTATGTTGACTTTCCCTTCACTGATGGTGACTTTTCCAACACTGATGGTGACTTTGCTCAATTCTAATGGTGACTTTGGCCCCACTTATGTTAGCTTTGCTCATCATTGATGGTGACTTTACAAACTCTAAATATGACTTTGCTCATCACTGAAGATTACTTAAACAACACTAATAATGACTTTGCTCATCAATGATGGTGACTTTGCCCCTACTTATTTTGACTTTGCCCTTCACTGATGATGACTTTAACAACACTAATGGTGACTTTGCTCATCACTGATAGTGACTTTGCACCAACACATGTTGGTTTTGCCATTCTCTGAAGATTAGTATACCATCACTAATTATAACTTGGCTCATCACTGATGGTGACTTTAACAACAGTAAAGGTAACTTTGATCCTCACTGATAGTGACTTTGCCCCCACTTATGATGACTTTTTCCTTCACTGATGGTGACTTTACTTACACTAATGGTGACTTAGCTTATCATTGATAGTGACTATAACAACACTAATGGTTACTTTGGTAATCACTGATGGTGACTTTGCCTCTACTTATTTTGACTTTACTCATCACTGCTGGTGACTTTAACACAGTAAAGGTAACTTTGCTCATCACTGACGTTGACTTTGCCCCCATTGATTTTGACTTTCCCTTCACTGTTGGTGACTTTTCCAACACTAATAGTGACTTTGCTCATCACTGACGGTGACTTTGCGCCAACACATGTTGGCTTTGGCCTTCACTGATGGTGACTTTAACAACACCATTGGTAACTTTGTTTATCAATGATCGTTTATATGCATCCACTTAGGTTGATATTGCCCTTCACTGATGGTTACTTTATCAACACTAATGGTGACTTTGCTCATCACTGATTTCGACTTTGCACAAACACATGATTGCTTTGCCCTTAACTGATGGTGACCTTTCCCAATACTAATAATGACTTTGATCATCACTGATGGTTAATTTTCCCCCACTTATGTTGACATTGCCCTTCAATGATGGTGACTTTATCAACACTAATGGTGATTTTGCTCATCACTGATTGTGTCTGTGCACGTACACATGTTTGTTTAGCCATTCTCTGATAATTTGCTTACCATCACTAATTAGAACTTGGCTCATCACTGATGGAGACTTTAACAACGGTATAGGTAACTTTGATCCTCACTGATGGTGACTCTGCCCCTACTTATTTTGACTTTACTCATCACTGCTGGTGACTTTAACAACACTAATGGTGACTTTGCTAATCTCTGATAGGTTCTTAAACAACACTAATAGTAACTCTGCTTATCACTGATGATGACTTTTACATGACAAATGGTGACTTTTCTCATCACTGACTGAGACTTTGTCCCCTCTAATTATGAATTTTCCGATCACTGGTTGTGACTTTGCACAAACACATGTTGGCAATGCCATTCACTGTTGGTGACTTTACCAACACTAATTATGACTTTGCTCGTCACTGATGGTGACTTTAACAACATTAACGGTGACTTTTCTCATCACTTATGGAGACTTTGTACCAACTGATTATGACTTTACCAACACTAATGGTGACTTCGCTCATCACTGATGGTTACTTAAACAACACCATTGATAATTTTGCTCATCAATGATGGTTTATTTGCCCACACTTATGTTGACATTGCCCTTCAATGATGGTGACTTTATCAACACTAATGGTGACTTTGCTCATCACTGATTTCGACTTTGCACCAACACATGATTGCTTTGCCCTTAACTGATGGTGACTTTACCCACACTAATAATAACTTTGCTTATCAATGATGGTGACTTTGCCCCTACTTATTTTGACTCTGCCCTTCACTGATGATGACTTTAACAACACTAATAGTGACTTTGCTCATCACTGACGGTGACTTTGCGCCAACACATGTTGGCTTTGGCCTTCACTGATGGTGACTTTAACAACACCATTGGTAACTTTGTTTATCAATGATCGTTTATATGCCTCGACTTAGGTTGATATTGCCCTTCACTGATGGTGACTTTATCAACACTAATGGTGACTTTGCTCATCACTGATTTCGACTTTGCACAAACACATGATTGCTTTGCCCTTAACTGATGGTGACTTTTCCAACACTAATAATGACTTTGATCATCACTGATGGTTAATTTGCCCGCACTTATGTTGACATTGCCCTTCAATGATGGTGACTTTATCAACACTAATGATGATTTTGCTCATCACTGATTGTGTCTGTGCACGTACACATGTTTGTTTAGCCATTCTCTGAAAATTTGCTTACCATCACTAATTATAACTTGGCTCATCACTGATGGTGACTTTAACAACAGTATAGGTAACTTTGATCCTCACTGATGGTGACTTTGCCCCCATTTATGATGACTTTTTTCCTCACTGAAAGAGAATTTACTTACACTAATGTTTACTTAGCTTATCATTGATGGTCACTTAAACAACACTAATGGTGACTTTGCCCCCACTAATGTTGGCTTTGCTCATCACTGAAGATTACTTAAACAACACAAATGGTGACTTTGCTCATCACTGATTATGAATTTACAACAACACATGTTGGCATTGCTCTTCACTGATGGTGACTTTATCAACACAAATAATGACTATGCTCATCACTGATTTCGACTTTGACCAACACTTAATGGCTTTTCCAACACTAATTATGACTTTGCCCTCACTTATGTTGACTTTGCCCTTCACTGATGGTGACTTTTCCAACACTAATGGTGACTTTGCTTATCATTGAAGATTACTTAAACAACACTAATGGTGACTTTGCTCATCACTGATTATGAATTTACAACAACACATGTTGGCTTTGCTCTTCACTGATGGTGACTTTATCAACACAAATAATGACTATGCCCTCACTTATGTTGACTTTGCCCTTCACTGAAGGTGACTTTTCCAACACTAATGGTGACTTTGCTAATCTCTGATGGGTACTTAAACAACACTAATAGTAACTCTGCTTATCACTGATGATGACTTTTACAAGACAAATGGTGACTTTTCTCATCACTGACTGAGACTTTGTCCCCTCTAATTATGAATTGGCCGATCACTGGTTGTGACTTTGCACAAACACATGTTGGCAATGCCATTCACTGATGGTGACTTTACCAACACCAATTACGACTTTGCTCGTCACTGATGGTGACTTTAACAACATTAATGGTGACTTTTCTAATCACTTATGGAGACTTTGTACCAACTGATTATGAATTTGCCGATCACTGATGGTGACTTTACCAACACTAATGGTGACTTCGCTCATCACTGATGGTTACTTAAACAACACCATTGATAATTTTGCTCATCAATGATGGTTTATTTGCCCACACTTATGTTGACATTGCCCTTCAATGATGGTGATTTTATCAACACTAATGGTGACTTTGCTCATCACTGATTTCGACTTTGCACCAACACATGATTGCTTTGCCCTTAACTGATGGTGACTTTACCCACACTAATAATAACTTTGCTTATCAATGATGGTGACTTTGCCCCTACTTATTTTGACTCTGCCCTTCACTGATGATGACTTTAACAACACTAATGGTGACTTTTTCCTTCAATGATGGCGACTTTACTTATACTAATGATGACTTAGCTTATCATTGATTGTGACTTTAACAACACTAATGGTAACTTTGGTCATCACTGATGGTGACTTTGCCCCCACTTATGTTGACCTTGCCCTTCACTGATGGTGACTTTACTTATACTAATGACGACTTAGCTAATCATTGTTGGTGACTTTAACAACACTAATGGTAACTTTGCTTATCACTGATAATGACTTTAAAAACACTAATGGTAACTTTGCTCATCCTTGATGGTGACTAACAAACACAAATTATGTCTTTGCTCATCACTGATTGTGAATTTAAAACAACACATGATTGCTTTTCGCTTTACTGATGGTGACTTTACCAACACTAATAATTACTTTGCTCATCAATAATGATGACTTTAACAACACTAATGTTAACTTTGCTCATCCTTGATGGTGACAAACAAACACAAATTATGTCTTTGCTCATCACTGATGGTGACTTAAACAACACCAATGGTAATTTTGCTCATTTCTAATGGTGACTTTGGCCCCACTTATGTTAGCTTTGCTCATCATTGTTGGTGACTTTAACAACACTAATGGTAACTTTGATCCCCACTGATAGTGACTTTGCCCCACTTATGTTGACTTTGCCCTTCACTGATGGTGACTTTACTTATACTGATGGTGACTTTACTTATACTAATGGTGACTTAGCTAATCATTGTTGGTGACTTTAACAACACTAATGGTAACTTTGGTCATCACTGATGGTGACTTTGCCCCACTTATGTTGACTTTGCCCCTCACTGATGGTGACTTTTCCAACACTAATGGTGACTTTGCTCAATTCTAATGGTGACTTTGGCCCCACTTATGTTAGCTTTGCTCATCATTGATGGTGACTTTACAAACTCTAAATATGACTTTGCTCATCACTGAAGATTACTTAAACAACTCTAACAATGACTTTGCTCATCAATGATGGTGACTTTGCCCCTACTTATTTTGACTTTGCCCTTCACTGATGGTGACTTTACTTATACTAATGGTGACTTAGCTAATCATTGTTGGTGACTTTAACAACACTAATGGTAACTTTGGTCATCACTGATGGTGACTTTGCCCCACTTATGTTGACTTTGCCCTTCACTGATGGTGACTTTTCCAACACTAATGGTGACTTTGCTCAATTCTAATGGTGACTTTGGCCCCACTTATGTTAGCTTTGCTCATCATTGATGGTGACTTTACAAACTCTAAATATGACTTTGCTCATCACTGTAGATTACTTTAACAACACCAATGGTGACTTTGCTCATCACTGATAGTGACTTTGCACCAACACATGTTGGTTTTGCCATTCTCTGAAGATTAGTTTACCATCACTAATTATGACTTGGCTCATCACTGATGGTGACTTTTACAACAGTAAAGGTAACTTTGATCCTCACTGATAGTGACTTTGCCCCCACTTATGATGACTTTTTCCTTCACTGATGGTGACTTTACTTACACTAATGGTGACTTAGCTTATCATTGATTGTGACTATAACAACACTAATGGTTACTTTGGTCATCACTGATGGTGACTTTGCCCCTACTTATTTTGACTTTACTCATCACTCCTGGTGACTTTAACAACACTAATGGTAACTTTGCTCATCACTGACGTTGACTTTGCCCCCATTGATTTTGACTTTCCCTTCACTGATGGTGACTTTTCCAACACTAATAGTGACTTTGCTCATCACTGACGGTGAGTTTGCGCCAACACATGTTGGCTTTGGCCTTCACTGATGATGACTTTAACAACACCATTGGTAACTTTGTTAATCAATGATCGTTTATATGCATCCACTTAGGTTGATATTGCCCTTCACTGATGGTGACTTTATCAACACTAATGGTGACTTTGCTCATCACTGATTTCGACTTTGCACGTACACATGTTTGTTTAGCCATTCTCTGATAATTTGCTTACCATCACTAATTAGAACTTGGCTCATCACTGATGGTGACTTTAACAATGTTATAGGTAACTTTGATCCTCACTGATGGTGACTCTGCCCCCATTTATGATGACTTTTTCCTTCACTGATGGTGACTTTACTTACACTAATGGTGACTTAGCTTATCATTGATAGTGACTATAACAACATTAATGGTTACTTTGGTCATCACTGATGGTGACTTTGCCCCTACTTATTTTGACTTTACTCATCACTCCTGGTGACTTTAACAACACTAATGGTAACTTTGCTCATCACTGACGTTGACTTTGCCCCCACTGATTTTGACTTTCCCTTCACTGATGGTGACTTTTCCAACACTAATAGTGACTTTGCTCATCACTGACGGTGAGTTTGCGCCAACACTTGTTGGCTTTGGCCTTCACTGATGATGACTTTAACAACACCATTGGTAACTTTGTTTATCAATGATCGTTTATATGCATCCACTTAGGTTGATATTGCCCTTCACTGATGGTGACTTTATCAACACTAATGGTGACTTTGTTCATCACTGATTTCGACTTTGCACAAACACATGATTGCTTTGCCCTTAACTGATGGTGACTTTTCCAACACTAATAATGACTTTGATCATCACTGATGGTTAATTTGCCCCCACTTATGTTGACATTGCCCTTCAATGATGGTACTTTATCAACACCAATGATGATTTTGCTCATCACTGATTGTGTCTGTGCACGTACACATGTTTGTTTAGCCATTCTCTGATAATTTGCTTACCATCACTAATTATAACTTGGCTCATCACTGATGGTGACTTTAACAACAGTATAGGTAACTTTGATCCTCACTGATGGTGACTTTGCCCCCATTTATGATGACTTTTTTCTTCACTGATAGAGAATTTAATTACACTAATGTTAACTTAGCTTATCATTGATGGTCACTTTAACAACACTAATGGTGACTTTGCCCCCACTAATGTTGGCTTTGCTCATCACTGAAGATTACTTAAACAACACAAATGGTGACTTTGCTCATCACTGATTATGAATTTACAGCAACACATGTTGGCTTTGCTCTTCACTGATGGTGACTTTATCAACACAAATAATGACTATGCTCATCACTGATTTCGACTTTGACCAACACTTGATGGCTTTTCCATTAACTGATGGTGACTTTACCAACACTAATTATGACTTTGCCCTCACTTATGTTGACTTTGCCCTTCACTGATGGTGATTTTTCCAACACTAATGGTGACTTTGCTAATCTCTGATGGGTACTTAAACAACACTAATAGTAACTCTGCTTATCACTGATGATGACTTTTACAAGACAAATGGTGACTTTTCTCATCACTGACTTAGACTTTGTCCCCTCTAATTATGAAATAGCCGATAACTGGTTGTGACTTTGCACAAACACATGATTGCTTTGCCCTTAACTGATGGTGACTTTACCCACACTAATAATAACTTTGCTTATCAATGATGGTGACTTTGCCCCTACTTATTTTGACTCTGCCCTTCACTGATGATGACTTTAACAACACTAATGGTGACTTAGCTTATCATTGATTGTGACTTTAACAACACTAATGGTAACTTTGGTCATCACTGATGGTGACTTTGCCCCCACTTATGTTGACTTTGCCCTTCACTGATGGTGACTTTACTTATACTAATGACGACTTAGCTAATCATTGTTGGTGACTTTAACAACACTAATGGTAACTTTGCTTATCACTGATGATGACTTTAACAACACTAATGGTAACTTTGCTCATCCTTGATGGTGACTAACAAACACAAATTATGTCTTTGCTCATCACTGATTGTGAATTTAAAACAACACACGATTGCTTTTCGCTTTACTGATGGTGACTTTACCAACACTAATAATGACTTTGCTCATCAATGATGGTGACTTTGCCCCTACTTATTTTGACTTTCCCTTCACTGATGGTGACTTTTCCAACACTAATGGTGACTTTGCTCATTTCTAATGGTGACTTTGGCCCCACTTATGTTAGCTTTGCTCATCATTGATGGTGACTTTACAAACTCTAAATATGACTTTGCTCATCACTGAAGATTACTTAAACAACACTAATGGTGACTTTGTTCATCACTGATTGTGAATTTAAAACAACACATGATTGCTTTGCTCATCAATGATGGTGACTTTGCCCCCACTAATGTTGGCTTTGCTCATCACTGAAGATTACTTAAACAACACAAATGGTGACTTTGCTCATCACTGATTATGAATTTACAACAACACATGTTGGCTTTGCTCTTCACTGATGGTGACTTTATCAACACAAATAATGACTATGCTCATCAATGATTTCGACTTTGACCAACATTTGATGGCTTTTCCATTAACTGATGATGACTTTAACAACACTAATTATGATTTTGCCCTCACTTATGTTGACTTTGCCCTTCACTGATGGTGATTTTTCCAACACTAATGGTGACTTTGCTAATCTCTGATGGGTACTTAAACAACACTAATAGTAACTCTGCTTATCACTGATGATGACTTTTACAAGACAAATGGTGACTTTTCTCATCACTGACTGAGACTTTGTCCCCTCTAATTATGAAATAGCCGATAACTGGTTGTGACTTTGCACAAACACATGATTGCTTTGCCCTTAACTGATGGTGACTTTACCCACACTAATAATTACTTTGCTTATCAATGATGGTGACTTTGCCCCTACTTATTTTGACTCTGCCCTTCACTGATGATGACTTTAACAACACTAATGGTGACTTTTTCCTTCACTGATGGCGACTTTACTTATACTAATGATGACTTAGCTTATCATTGATTGTGACTTTAACAACACTAATGGTAACTTTGGTCATCACTGATGGTGACTTTGCCCCCACTTATGTTGACCTTGCCCTTCACTGATGGTGACTTTACTTATACTAATGACGACTTAGCTAATCATTGTTGGTGACTTTAACAACACTAATGGTAACTTTGCTTATCACTGATGATGACTTTAACAACACTAATGGTAACTTTGCTCATCCTTGATGGTGACTAACAAACACAAATTATGTCTTTGCTCATCAATGATTGTGAATTTAAAACAACACACGATTGCTTTTCGCTTTACTGATGGTGACTTTACCAACACTAATAATGACTTTGCTCATCAATGATGGTGACTTTGCCCCTACTTATTTTGACTTTGCCATTCACTGATGATGACTTCAGCAACACTAATGGTGACTTTGCTCATCACTGATGATGACTTTGGCCCCACTTATGTTAGCTTTGCTCATCATTGATGGTGACTTTACAAACTCTAAATATAACTTTGCTCATCACTGAAGATTACTTAAACAGCACTAATGGTGACTTTGTTCATCACTGATTGTGAATTTAAAACAACACATGATTGCTTTGCTCATCAATGATGGTGACTTTGCCCCTACTTATGTTTACTTTCCCTTCACTGATGGTGACTATTCCAACACTAATGGTGACTTTGCTCATTTCTAATGGTGACTTTGGCCCCACTTATGTTAGCTTTGCTCATCATTGATGGTGACTTTACAAACTCTAAATATGACTTTGCTCATCACTGAAGATTACTTAAACAACACTAATGGTGACTTTGTTCATCACTGATTGTGAATTTAAAACAACACATGATTGCTTTGCTCATCAATGATGGTGACTTTGCCCCCACTAATGTTGGCTTTGCTCATCACTGAAGATTACTTAAACAACACAAATGGTGACTTTGCTCATCACTGATTATGAATTTACAACAACACATGTTGGCTTTGCTCTTCACTGATGGTGACTTTATCAACACAAATAATGACTATGCTCATCACTGATTTCGACTTTGACCAACACTTGATGGCTTTTCCATTAACTGATGGTGACTTTACCAACACTAATTATGACTTTGCCCTCACTTATGTTGACTTTGCCCTTCACTGATGGTGATTTTTCCAACACTAATGGTGACTTTGCTAATCTCTGATGGGTACTTAAACAACACTAATAGTAACTCTGCTTATCACTGATGATGACTTTTCTCATCACTGACTGAGACTTTGTCCCCTCTAATTATGAATTTGCCGATAACTGGTTGTGACTTTGCACAAACACATGATTGCTTTGCCCTTAACTGATGGTGACTTTACCCACACTAATAATAACTTTGCTTATCAATGATGGTGACTTTGCCCCTACTTATTTTGACTCTGCCCTTCACTGATGATGACTTTAACAACACTAATGGTGACTTTTTCCTTCACTGATGGCGACTTTACTGATACTAATGATGACTTAGCTTATCATTGATTGTGACTTTAACAACACTAATGGTAACTTTGGTCATCACTGATGGTGACTTTGCCCCCACTTATGTTGACTTTGCCCTTCACTGATGGTGACTTTACTTATACTAATGACGACTTAGCTAATCATTGTTGGTGACTTTAACAACACTAATGGTAACTTTGCTTATCACTCATGATGACTTTAACAACACTAATGGTAACTTTGCTCATCCTTGATGGTGACTAACAAACACAAATTATGTCTTTGCTCATCACTGATTGTGAATTTAAAACAACACACGATTGCTTTTCGCTTTACTGATGGTGACTTTACCAACACTAATAATGACTTTGCTCATCAATGATGGTGACTTTGCCCCTACTTATTTTGACTTTGCCATTCACTGATGATGACTTCAGCAACACTAATGGTGACTTTGCTCATCACTGATGATGACTTTGGCCCCACTTATGTTAGCTTTGCTCATCATTGATGGTGACTTTACAAACTCTAAATATAACTTTGCTCATCACTGTAGATTACTTAAACAGCACTAATGGTGACTTTGTTCATCACTGATTGTGAATTTAAAACAACACATGATTGCTTTGCTCATCAATGATGGTGACTTTGCCCCTACTTATGTTGACTTTCCCTTCACTGATGGTGACTTTTCCAACACTAATGGTGACTTTGCTCATTTCTAATGGTGACTTTGGCCCCACTTATGTTAGCTTTGCTCATCATTGATGGTGACTTTACAAACTCTAAATATGACTTTGCTCATCACTGAAGATTACTTAAACAACACTAATGGTGACTTTGTTCATCACTGATTGTGAATTTAAAACAACACATGATTGCTTTGCTCATCAATGATGGTGACTTTGCCCCCACTAATGTTGGCTTTGCTCATCACTGAAGATTACTTAAACAACACAAATGGTGACTTTGCTCATCACTGATTATGAATTTACAACAACACATGTTGGCTTTGCTCTTCACTGATGGTGACTTTATCAACACAAATAATGACTATGCTCATCACTGATTTCGACTTTGACCAACACTTGATGGCTTTTCCATTAACTGATGGTGACTTTACCAACACTAATTATGACTTTGCCCTCACTTATGTTGACTTTGCCCTTCACTGATGGTGATTTTTCCAACACTAATGGTGACTTTGCTAATCTCTGATGGGTACTTAAACAACACTAATAGTAACTCTGCTTATCACTGATGATGACTTTTCTCATCACTGACTGAGACTTTGTCCCCTCTAATTATGAATTTGCCGATAACTGGTTGTGACTTTGCACAAACACATGATTGCTTTGCCCTTAACTGATGGTGACTTTACCCACACTAATAATAACTTTGCTTATCAATGATGGTGACTTTGCCCCTACTTATTTTGACTCTGCCCTTCACTGATGATGACTTTAACAACACTAATGGTGACTTTTTCCTTCACTGATGGCGACTTTACTGATACTAATGATGACTTAGCTTATCATTGATTGTGACTTTAACAACACTAATGGTAACTTTGGTCATCACTGATGGTGACTTTGCCCCCACTTATGTTGACTTTGCCCTTCACTGATGGTGACTTTACTTATACTAATGACGACTTAGCTAATCATTGTTGGTGACTTTAACAACACTAATTGTAACTTTGCTTATCACTGATGATGACTTTAACAACACTAATGGTAACTTTGCTCATCCTTGATGGTGACTAACAAACACAAATTATGTCTTTGCTCATCACTGATTGTGAATTTAAAACAACACACGATTGCTTTTCGCTTTACTGATGGTGACTTTACCAACACTAATAATGACTTTGCTCATCAATGATGGTGACTTTGCCCCTACTTATTTTGACTTTGCCATTCACTGATGATGACTTCAGCAACACTAATGGTGACTTTGCTCATCACTGATGATGACTTTGGCCCCACTTATGTTAGCTTTGCTCATCATTGATGGTGACTTTACAAACTCTAAATATAACTTTGCTCATCACTGAAGATTACTTAAACAGCACTAATGGTGACTTTGTTCATCACTGATTGTGAATTTAAAACAACACATGATTGCTTTGCTCATCAATGATGGTGACTTTGCCCCTACTTATGTTGACTTTCCCTTCACTGATGGTGACTTTTCCAACACTAATGGTGACTTTGCTCATCACTGATGATGACTTTGGCCCCACTTATGTTAGCTTTGCTCATCATTGATGGTGACTTTACAAACTCTAAATATAACTTTGCTCATCACTGTAGATTACTTAAACAGCACTAATGGTGACTTTGTTCATCACTGATTGTGAATTTAAAACAACACATGATTGCTTTGCTCATCAATGATGGTGACTTTGCCCCTACTAATGTTGGCTTTGCTCATCACTGAAGATTACTTAAACAACACAAATGGTGACTTTGCTCATCACTGATTATGAATTTTCAACAACACATGTTGGCTTTGCTCTTCACTGATGGTGACTTTATCAACACAAATAATGACTATGCTCATCACTGATTTCGACTTTGACCAACACTTGATGGCTTTTCCATTAACTGATGGTGACTTTACCAACACTAATTATGACTTTGCCCTCACTTATGTTGACTTTGCCCTTCACTGATGGTGATTTTTCCAACACTAATGGTGACTTTGCTAATCTCTGATGGGTACTTAAACAACACTAATAGTAACTCTGCTTATCACTGATGATGACTTTTACAAGACAAATGGTGACTTTTCTCATCACTGACTGAGACTTTGTCCCCTCTAATTATGAATTTGCCGATAACTGGTTGTGACTTTGCACAAACACATGATTGCTTTGCCCTTAACTGATGGTGACTTTACCCACACTAATAATAACTTTGCTTATCAATGATGGTGACTTTGCCCCTACTTATTTTGACTCTGCCCTTTACTGTTGATGACTTTAACAACACTAATGGTGACTTTGCTCATCACTGATGATGACTTTGGCCCCACTTATGTTAGCTTTGCCCTTCACTGATGGTGACTTTACTTATACTAGCGGTGACTTAGCTAATCATTGTTGCTGACTTTAACAACACTAATGGTAACTTTGATCCTCACTGATGGTGACTTTGCCCCAACTTTTGTTTACTTTTTCCTTCACTGATGGTGACTTTACTTACACTAATTGTGACTTAGCTTATCATTGATGGTGACTTTAACAACACTAAAGGTAACTTTGGTCATCACTGATGGTGACTTTGCCCCCACTTATGTTGACTTTGCCCTTCACTGATGGTGACTTTACTTATACTAATGACGACTTAGCTAATCATTGTTGGTGACTTTAATAACACTAATGGTAACTTTGCTTATCACTGATGATGACTTTAACAACACTAATGGTAACTTTGCTCATCCTTGATGGTGACTAACAAACACAAATTATGTCTTTGCTCATCACTGATTGTGAATTTAAAACAACACATGATTGCTTTGCGCTTAACTGATGGTGACTTTACCAACACTAATAATTACTTTGCTCATCAATGATGGTGACTTTGCCACTACTTATTTTGACTTTGCCCTTCACTGATGATGACTTTAACAACACTAATGGTAATTTTGCTCATCACTGATGGTGATTTTTCCCCCACTAATGGTGACTTTGCTCAATTCTAATGATGACTTTGGCCCAACTTATGTTAGCTTTGCTCATCATTGATGGTGACTTTACAAACTCTAAATATGACTTTGCTCATCACTGAAGATTACTTAAACAACACTAATGGTGACTTTGTTCATCACTGATTGTGAATTTAAAACAACACATGATTGCTTTGCTCATCAATGATGGTGACTTTGCCCCTACTTATTTTATCTTTGCCCTTCACTGATGATGACTTTAACAACACTAATGGTGACTTTGCTCATCACTGATAGTGTCTTTGCACCAACACATGTTGGTTTTGCCATTCTCTGATGATTTGTTTACCATCACTAATTATGACTTGGCTCATCACTGATGGTGACTTTAACAACAGTAAAGGTAACTTTGATCCTCACTGAAAGTGACTTTGCCCCCACTTATGTTGACTTTTTCCTTCACTGATGGTGACTTTACTTACACAAATGGTGACTTAGCCTATCATTGATGGTGACTTTAACAACACTAATGGTAACTTTGGTCATTACTGATGGTGACTTTGCCCCTACTTATTTTGACTTTGCCCTTCACTGACGATGACTTTAACAACACTAATGGTGACTTTGCTCATCACTGATTGTGTCTTTGCAACAACACTTGTTGGTTTTGCCATTCTCTGATGATTTGTTTACCATCACTAATTATGACTTGGCTCATCACTGATGGTGGCTTTAACAACAGTTAAGGTAACTTTGATCCTCACTGATGGTGATTTTTCCCCCACTTATGTTGACTTTCCCTTCACTGATGGTGACTTTTCCAACACTAATGGTGACTTTGCTCAATTCTAATGGTGACTTTGGCCCCACTTATGTAAGCTTTGCTCATCATTGATGGTGACTTTACAAACTCTAAATATGACTTTGCTCATCACTGAAGATTACTTAAACAACACTAATGGTGACTTAGCTCATCACTGATTGTGAATTTAAAACAACACATGATTGCTTTGCGCTTAACTGATGGTGACTTTACCAACACTAATAATGACTTTGCTCATCAATGATGGTGGTTTTGCCCCTTCTTATTTTGACTTTGCCCTTCACTGATGATGACTTTAACAACACTTATGGTGACTTTGCTCATCACTGATAGTGTCTTTGCACCAACACATATTGGTTTTGCAATTCTCTGATGATTAGTTTACCATCACTAATTATGACTTGGCTCATCACTGATGGTGACTTTAACAACAGTAAAGGTAACTTTGATCCTTACTGAAAGTGACTTTGCCCCTACTTATATTGACTTTTTCTTTCACTGATGGTGACTTTACTTACACAAATGGTGACTTAGCCTATCATTGATGGTGACTTTAACAACACTAATGGTAACTTTGGTCATTACTGATGGTGACTTGTCCCCTACTTATTTTGACTTTGCCCTTCAATGATGATGACTTTAACAACACTAATGGTGACTTTGCTCATCACTGATGATGACTTTAACAACACTAATGGTAACTTTGCTCATCCTTGATGGTGACTAACAAACACAAATTATGTCTCTGCTCATCACTGATGGTGACTAAAACAACACCAATGGTAATTTTGCTCATTACTGATGGTGATTTTTCCCCCACTTATGTTGACTTTCCCTTCACTGATGGTGACTTTTCCAACACTAATGGTGACTTTGCTCAATTCTAATGGTGACTTTGGCCCCACTTATGTTAGCTTTGCTCATCATTGATGGTGACTTTACAAACTCTAAATATGACTTTGCTCATCACTGATTGTGAATTTAAAACAACACATGATTGCTTTGCGCTTAACTGATGGTGACTTTACCAACACTAATAATGACTTTGCTCATCAATGATGGTGACTTTGCCCCTACTTATTTTGACTTTGCCCTTCGCTGACGATGACTTTAACAACACTAATGGTGACTTTGCTCATCACTGATTGTGTCTTTGCAACAACACTTGTTGGTTTTGCCATTCTCTGATGATTTGTTTACCATCACTAATTATGACTTGGCTCATCACTGATGGTGGCTTTAACAACAGTTAAGGTAACTTTGATCCTCACTGATGGTGATTTTTCCCCCACTTATGTTGACTTTCCCTTCACTGATGGTGACTTTTCCAACACTAATGGTGACTTTGCTCAATTCTAATGGTGACTTTGGCCCCACTTATGTAAGCTTTGCTCATCATTGATGGTGACTTTACAAACTCTAAATATGACTTTGCTCATCACTGAAGATTACTTAAACAACACTAATGGTGACTTAGCTCATCACTGATTGTGAATTTAAAACAACACATGATTGCTTTGCGCTTAACTGATGGTGACTTTACCAACACTAATAATGACTTTGCTCATCAATGATGGTGACTTTGCCCCTTCTTATTTTGACTTTGCCCTTCACTGATGATGACTTTAACAACACTAATGGTGACTTTGCTCATCACTGATAGTGTCTTTGCACCAACACATATTGGTTTTGCAATTCTCTGATGATTAGTTTACCATCACTAATTATGACTTGGCTCATCACTGATGGTGACTTTAACAACAGTAAAGGTAACTTTGATCCTTACTGAAAGTGACTTTGCCCCCACTTATATTGACTTTTTCTTTCACTGATGGTGACTTTACTTACACAAATGGTGACTTAGCCTATCATTGATGGTGACTTTAACAACACTAATGGTAACTTTGGTCATTACTGATGGTGACTTGTCCCCTACTTATTTTGACTTTGCCCTTCACTGACGATGACTTTAACAACACTAATGGTGACTTTTTCCTTCACTGATGGCGACTTTACTTACACTAATGATGACTTAGCTTATCATTGATTGTGACTTTAACAACACTGATGGTTACTTTGGTCATCACTGATGGTGACTTTGCCCCCACTTATGTTGACTTTGCCCTTCACAGATATTGACTTTACTAACACTAATTGTGACTTAGCTAATCATTGTTGGTGACTTTAACAACACTAATGGTAACTTTGCTTATCACTGATGATGACTTTAACAACACTAATGGTAACTTTGCTCATCCTTGATGGTGACCAACAAACACAAAATATGTATTTGCTCATCACTGATTGTGAATTTAAAACAACACATGATTGCTTTGCGCTTAACTGATGGTGACTTTACCAACACTAATAATGACTTTGCTCATCAATGATGGTGACTTTGCCCCTACTTATTTTGACTTTGCCTTTCAATGATGATGACTTTAACAACACTAATGGTGACTTTGCTCATCACTGATGATGACTTTAACAACACTAATGGTAACTTTGCTCATCCTTGATGGTGACTAACAAACACAAATTATGTCTCTGCTCATCACTGATGGTGACTAAAACAACACCAATGGTAATTTTGCTCATTACTGATGGTGATTTTTCCCCCACTTATGTTGACTTTCCCTTCACTGATGGTGACTTTTCCAACACTAATGGTGACTTTGCTCAATTCTAATGGTGACTTTGGCCCCACTTATGTTAGCTTTGCTCATCATTGATGGTGACTTTACAAACTCTAAATATGACTTTGCTTATCACTGAAGATTACTTAAACAACACTAATGGTGACTTAGCTCATCACTGATTGTGAATTTAAAACAACACATATTGGTTTTGCAATTCTCTGATGATTAGTTTACCATCACTAATTATGACCTGGCTCATTACTGATGGTGACTTTAACAACAGTAAAGGTAACTTTGATCCTCACTGAAAGTGACTTTTCCACCACTTATATTGACTTTTTCTTTCACTGATGGTGACTTTACTTACACAAATGGTAACTTTGGTCATTACTGTTGGTGACTTTAACAACACTAATGGTAACTTTGCTTATCACTGATGATGACTTTAACAACACTAATGGTGACTTTGCTCATCACTGATTGTGTCTTTGCAACAACACCTGTTGGTTTTGCCATTCTCTGAATATTTGTTTACCATCACTAATTATGACTTGGCTCATCACTGATGGTGACTAACAAACTCTAAATATGACTTTGCTTATCACTGAAGATTACTTAAACAACACTAATGGTGACTTAGCTCATCACTGATTGTGAATTTAAAACAACACATGATTGCTTTGCGCTTAACTGATGGTGACTTTACCAACACTAATAATGACTTTGCTCATCAATGATGGTGACTTTACCCCTACTTATTTTGACTTTGCCCTTCACTGATGATGACTTTAACAACACTTATGGTGACTTTGCTCATCACTGATAGTGTCTTTGCACCAACACATATTGGTTTTGCAATTCTCTGATGATTAGTTTACCATCACTAATTATGACTTGGCTCATCACTGATGGTGACTTTAACAACAGTTAAGGTAACTTTGATCCTTACTGAAAGTGACTTTGCCCCCACTAATATTGACTTTTTCTTTCACTGATGGTGACTTTACTTACACAAATGGTGACTTAGTCTATCATTGATGGTGACTTTAACAACACTAATGGTAACTTTGGTCATTACTGATGGTGACTTGTCCCCTACTTATTTTGACTTTGCCCTTCACTGACGATGACTTTAACAACACTAATAATGACTTTGCTCATCAATGATGGTGACTTTGCCCTTCACTGATGATGACTTTATCAACACTAATGGTGACTTTTTCCTTCACTGATGGCGACTTTACTTACACTAATGATGACTTAGCTTATCATTGATTGTGACTTTAACAACACTGATGGTTACTTTGGTCATCACTGATGGTGACTTTGCCCCCACTTATGTTGACTTTGCCCTTCACAGATATTGACTTTACTAACACTAATTGTGACTTAGCTAATCATTGTTGGTGACTTTAACAACACTAATGGTAACTTTGCTTATCACTGATGATGACTTTAACAACACTAATGGTAACTTTGCTCATCCTTGATGGTGACCAACAAACACAAAATATGTATTTGCTCATCACTGATTGTGAATTTAAAACAACACATGATTGCTTTGCGCTTAACTGATGGTGACTTTACCAACACTAATAATGACTTTGCTCATCAATGATGGTGACTTTGCCCCTACTTATTTTGACTTTGCCTTTCAATGATGATGACTTTAACAACACTAATGGTGACTTTGCTCATCAGTGATGATGACTTTAACAACACTAATGGTAACTTTGCTCATCCTTGATGGTGACTAACAAACACAAATTATGTCTCTGCTCATCACTGATGGTGACTAAAACAACACCAATGGTAATTTTGCTCATTACTGATGGTGATTTTTCCCCCACTTATGTTGACTTTCCCTTCACTGATGGTGACTCTTCCAACACTAATGGTGACTTTTTCCTTCACTGATGGCGACTTTACTTACACTAATGATGACTTAGCTTATCATTGATTGTGACTTTAACAACACTGATGGTTACTTTGGTCATCACTGATGGTGACTTTGCCCCCACTTATGTTGACTTTGCCCTTCACAGATATTGACTTTACTAACACTAATTGTGACTTAGCCAATCATTGTTGGTGACTTTAACAACACTAATGGTAACTTTGCTTATCACTGATGATGACTTTAACAACACTAATGGTAACTTTGCTCATCCTTGATGGTGACCAACAAACACAAAATATGTATTTGCTCATCACTGATTGTGAATTTAAAACAACACATGATTGCTTTGCGCTTAACTGATGGTGACTTTACCAACACTAATAATGACTTTGCTCATCAATGATGGTGACTTTGCCCCTACTTATTTTGACTTTGCCTTTCAATGATGATGACTTTAACAACACTAATGGTGACTTTGCTCATCAGTGATGATGACTTTAACAACACTAATGGTAACTTTGCTCATCCTTGATGGTGACTAACAAACACAAATTATGTCTCTGCTCATCACTGATGGTGACTAAAACAACACCAATGGTAATTTTGCTCATTACTGATGGTGATTTTTCCCCCACTTATGTTGACTTTCCCTTCACTGATGGTGACTTTTCCAACACTAATGGTGACTTTGCTCAATTCTAATGGTGACTTTGGCCCCACTTATGTTAGCTTTGCTCATCATTGTTGGTGACTTTACAAACTCTAAATATGACTTTGCTCATCACTGATTGTGAATTTAAAACAACACATGATTGCTTTGCGCTTAACTGATGGTGACTTTACCAACACTAATAATGACTTTGCTCATCAATGATGGTGACTTTGCCCCTACTTATTTTGACTTTGCCTTTCACTGATGATGACTTTAACAACACTAATGGTGACTTTGCTCATTACTGATGATGAATTTAACAACACTAATGGTAACTTTGCTCATCCTTGATGGTGACTAACAAACACAAATTATGTCTCTGTTCATCACTGATGGTGACTAAAACAACACCAATGGTAATTTTGCTCATTACTGATAATGATTTTTCCCCCACTTATGTTGACTTTCCCTTCACTGATGGTGACTTTTCCAACACCAATGGTGACTTTGCTCAATTCTAATGGTGACTTTGGCCCCACTTATGTTAGCTTTGCTCATCATTGATGGTGACTTTACAAACTCTAAATATGACTTTGCTTATCACTGAAGATTACTTAAACAACACTAATGGTGACTTAGCTCATCACCGATTGTGAATTTAAAACAACACATATTGGTTTTGCAATTCTCTGATGATTAGTTTACCATCACTAATTATGACCTGGCTCATTACTGATGGTGTCTTTAACAACAGTAAAGGAACTTTGATCCTCACTGAAAGGGACTTTGCTCCCACTTATATTGACTTTTTCTTTCACTGATGGTGAATTTTATTTACACAAATGGTAACTTTGGTCATTACTGATGGTGACTTGTCCCCTACATATTTTGACTTTGCCCTTCACTGACGATGACTTTAACAACACTAATGGTGACTTTGCTCATCACTGATTGTGTCTTTGCAACAACACCTGTTGGTTTTGCCATTCTCTGATGATTTGTTTACCATCACTAATTATGACTTGGCTCATCACTGATGGTGACTTAACAAACTCTAAATATGACTTTGCTTATCACTGAAGATTACTTAAACAACACTAATGGTGACTTAGCTCATCACTGATTGTGAATTTAAAACAACACATGATTGCTTTGCGCTTAACTGATGGTGACTTTACTAACACTAATAATGACTTTGCTCATCAATGATGGTGACTTTGCCCCTACTTATTTTGACTTTGCCCTTCACTGATGATGACTTTAACAACACTAATGGTGACTTTGCTCATCACTGATAGTGTCTTTGCACCAACACATATTGGTTTTGCAATTCTCTGATGATTAGTTTACAATCACTAATTATGACCTGGCTCATTACTGATGGTGACTTTAACAACAGTAAAGGTAACTTTGATCCTCACTGAAAGTGACTTTTCCCCCACTTATATTGACTTTTTCTTTCACTGATGGTGACTTTACTTACACAAATGGTAACTTTGGTCATTACTGATGGTGACTTGTCCCCTACTTATTTTGACTTTGCACTTCACTGATAATGACTTTAACAACACTAATGGTGAGTTTGCTCATCACTGATAGTGACTTTGCACCAACACGTGTTGGTTTTGCCATTCTCTGATGATTAGTTTACCATCACTAATTATGACTTGGCTCATCACTGATGGTGACTTTAACAACAGTAAAGGTAACTTTGATCCTCACTGATAGTGACTTTGCCCCCACTTATGTTGGCTTTTTCCTTCACTGATGGTGACTTTACTAACACTAATGGTGACTTAGCTTATCATTGATGGTGACTACAACAACACTAATGGTGACTTTGCTCATCACTGATTTCGACTTTGCACCAAAACATTATTGCTTTGCCCTTAACTGATGGTGATTTTACTAACACTAATGGTGACTTAGCTTATCATTGATGGTGACTATAACAACACTAATGGTGACTTTGCTCATCACTGATTTCGACTTTGCACCAAAACATTATTGCTTTGCCCTTAACTGATGGTGACTTTACTAACACTAATGGTGACTTAGCTTATCATTGATGGTGACTATAACAACACTAATAATGACTTTGCTCATCAATGATGGTGACTTTGCCCCTTCTTATTATGACTCTGCCCTTCACTGATGATGACTTTAACAACACTAATGGTGACTTTTTCCTACACTGATCGCGACTTTACTTACACTAATGATGCCTTAGCTTATCATTGATTGTGACTTTAACAACACTAATGGTTACTTTGGTCATCACTGATGGTGACTTTGCCCCCACTTATGTTGACTTTGCCCTTCACAGATGGTGACTTTACTTATACTAATGGTGACTTAGCTAATCATTGTTGGTGACTTAAACAACACTAATGGTAACTTTGATCCTCACTGATGGTGACTTTGCCCCCACTTTTGTTGACTTTTTCCTTCACTGATGGTGACTTTACTAACACTGATTGTGACTTAGCTAATCATTGTTGGTGACATTAACAACACTAATGGTAACTTTGCTTATCACTGATGATGACTTTAACAACACTAATGGTAACTTTGCTCATCCTTGATGGTGACTAACAAACACAAATTATGTCTTTGCTCATCACTGATTGTGAATTTAAAACAACACATGATTGCTTTGCGCTTAACTGATGGTGACTTTACCAACACTAATAATGACTTTGCTCATCAATGATGGTGACTTTGCCCCTACTTATTTTGACTTTGCCTTTCACTGATGATGACTTTAACAACACTAATGGTAACTTTGCTCATCACTGATGATGACTTTAACAACACTAATGGTAACTTTGCTCATCCTTGATGGTGACTAACAAACACAAATTATGTCTCTGCTCATCACTGATGGTGACTAAAACAACACCAATGGTAATTTTGCTCATTACTGATAATGATTTTTCCCCCACTTATGTTGACTTTCCCTTCACTGATGGTGACTTTTCCAACACTAATGGTGACTTTGCTCAATTCTAATGGTGACTTTGGCCCCACTTATGTTAGCTTTGCTCATCATTGATGGTGACTTTACAAACTCTAAATATGACTTTGCTTAACACTGAAGATTACTTAAACAACACTAATGGTTACTTAGCTCATCACTGATTGTGAATTTAAAACAACACATATTGGTTTTGCAATTCTCTGATAATTAGTTTACCATCACTAATTATGACCTGGCTCATTACTGATGGTGTCTTTAACAACAGTAAAGGCAACTTTGATCCTCACTGAAAGTGACTTTGCCCCCACTTATATTGACTTTTTCTTTCACTGATGGTGACTTTACTTACACAAATGGTAACTTTGGTCATTACTGATGGTGACTTGTCCCCTACATATTTTGACTTTGCCCTTCACTGACGATGACTTTAACAACACTAATGGTGACTTTGCTCATCACTGATTGTGTCTTTGCAACAACACCTGTTGGTTTTGCCATTCTCTGATGATTTGTTTACCATCACTAATTATGACTTGGCTCATCACTGATGGTGACTTAACAAACTCTAAATATGACTTTGCTTATCACTGAAGATTCCTTAAACAACACTAATGGTGACTTAGCTCATCACTGATTGTGAATTTAAAACAACACATGATTGCTTTGCGCTTAACTGATGGTGACTTTACCAACACTAATAATGACTTTGCTCATCAATGATGGTGACTTTGCCCCTACTTATTTTGACTTTGCCCTTCACTGATGATGACTTTAACAACACTAATGGTGACTTTGCTCATCACTGATAGTGTCTTTGCACCAACACATATTGGTTTTGCAATTCTCTGATGATTAGTTTACCATCACTAATTATGACCTGGCTCATTACTGATGGTGACTTTAACAACAGTAAAGGTAACTTTGATCCTCACTGAAAGTGACTTTTCCCCCACTTATATTGACTTTTTCTTTCACTGATGGTGACTTTACTTACACAAATGGTAACTTTGGTCATTACTGATGGTGACTTGTCCCCTACTTATTTTGACTTTGCCCTTCACTGATAATGACTTTAACAACACTAATGGTGAGTTTGCTCATCACTGATAGTGACTTTGCACCAACACATGTTGGTTTTGCCATTCTCTGATGATTAGTTTACCATCACTAATTATGACTTGGCTCATCACTGATGGTGACTTTAACAACAGTAAAGGTAACTTTGATCCTCACTGATAGTGACTTTGCCCCCACTTATGTTGGCTTTTTCCTTCACTGATGGTGACTTTACTAACACTAATGGTGACTTAGCTTATCATTGATGGTGACTATAACAACACTAATGGTGACTTAACTCATCACTGATTTCGACTTTGCACCAAAACATTATTGCTTTGCCCTTAACTGATGGTGATTTTACTAACACTAATGGTGACTTAGCTTATCATTGATGGTGACTATAACAACACTAATGGTGACTTTGCTCATCACTGATTTCGACTTTGCACCAAAACATTATTGCTTTGCCCTTAACTGATGGTGACTTTACTAACACTAATGGTGACTTAGCTTATCATTGATGGTGACTATAACAACTCTAATAATGACTTTGCTCATCAATGATGGTGACTTTGCCCCTTCTTATTATGACTCTGCCCTTCACTGATGATGACTTTAACAACACTAATAGTGACTTTTTCCTACACTGATCGCGACTTTACTTACACTAATGATGCCTTAGCTTATCATTGATTGTGACTTTAACAACACTAATGGTTACTTTGGTCATCACTGATGGTGACTTTGCCCCCACTTATGTTGACTTTGCCCTTCACAGATGGTGACTATACTAATACTAATGGTGACTTAGCTAATCATTGTTGGTTACTTAAACAACACTAATGGTAACTTTGATCCTCACTGATGGTGACTTTGCCCCCACTTTTGTTGACTTTTTCCTTCACTGATGGTGACTTTACTAACACTGATTGTGACTTAGCTAATCATTGTTGGTGACATTAACAACACTAATGGTAACTTTGCTTATCACTGATGATGACTTTAACAACACTAATGGTAACTTTGCTCATCCTTGATGGTGACTAACAAACACAAATTATGTCTTTGCTCATCACTGATTGTGAATTTAAAACAACACATGATTGCTTTTGCTTAACTGATGGTGACTTTACCAACACTAATAATGACTTTGCTCATCAATGATGGTGACTTTGCCCCTACTTATTTTGACTATGCCTTTCACTGATGATGACTTTAACAACACTAATGGTAACTTTGCTCATCACTGATGATGACTTTAACAACACTAATGGTAACTTTGCTCATCCTTGATGGTGACTAACAAACACAAATTATGTCTCTGCTCATTACTGATGGTGATTTTTCTCCCACTTATGTTGACTTGCCCTTCACTGATGGTGACTTTTCCAACACTATTGGTGACTCTGCTCAATTCTAATGGTGACTTTGGCCCCACTTATGTTAGCTTTGCTCATCATTGATGGTGACTTTACAAAATCTAAATATGACTTTGCTCATCACTGAAGATTACTTAAACAACACTAATGGTGACTTAGCTCATCACTGATTGTGAATTTAAAAAAACACACGATTGCTTTGCGCTTAGCTGATGGTGACTTTACCAACACTAATAATGACTTTGCTCATCAATGATTGTGAATTTAAAAAAACACATGATTGCTTTGCGCTTAGCTGATGGTGACTTTACCAACACTAATGGTGACTTTGCTCATCACTGATAGTTTCTTTGCACCAACACATATTAGTTTTGCAATTCTCTGATGATTAGTTTACCATCACTAATTATGACCTGGCTCATTACTGATGGTGACTTTGCCCCTACTTATTTTGACTTTGCCCTTCACTGACGATGACTTTAACAACACTAATGGTGACTTTGCTCATCACTGATTGTGTCTTTGCAACAACACCTGTTGATTTTGCCATTCTCTGATGATTTGTTTACCATCACTAATTATGACTTTGCTCATCAATGATGGTGACTTTGCCCCTTCTTATTTTGACTTTGCCCTTCACTGATGATGACTTTAACAACACTAATGGTGAGTTTGCTCATCACTGATAGTGACTTTGCACCAACACATGTTGGTTTTGCCATTCTCTGATGATTAGTTTACCATCACTAATTATGACTTGGCTCATCACTGATGGTGACTTTAACAACAGTAAAGGTAACTTTGATCCTCACTGATAGTGACTTTGCCCCCACTTATGTTGACTTTTTCCTTCACTGATGGTGACTTTACTAACACTAATGGTGACTTAGCTTATCATTGATGGTGACTATAACAACACTAATGGTAACTTTGGTCATCACTGATGATGACTTTGCCCCTACTTATTTTGACTTTACTCATCACTGCTGGTGACTTTAACAACACTAAAAGTAACTTTGCTCATCACTGACGGTGACTTGGCCCCCACTGATTTTGACTTTCCCTTCACTGGTGGTGACTTTTCTAACACTAATGGTGACTTTGCTCATCACTGACGGTGACTTTGCGCCAACACATGTTGGCTTTGCCCTTTACTGATGGTGACTTTAACAACACCATTGGTAACTTTGCTTATCAATGATCGTTCATGCCCCCACTTAAGTTGATATTGCCCTTCACTGATGGTGACTTAATCAAACCTAATGGTGACTTTTCTCATCACTGATTTCGACTTTGCACCAACACATGATTGCTTTGCCCTTAACTGATGGTGACTTTTCCAACACTAATAATGACTTTGCTCATCACTGATGGTTTATTTGCCCCCACTTATATTGACATTGCCCTTCAATGATGGTGACTTTACCAACACTATTGGTGACTTTACCTATCACTGATGATGACTTTAACAACACTAATGGTAACTTTGCTCATCCATGATGGTGAATAACAAACACTAATTATGTCTTTGCTCATCACTGGTGGTGACTTAAACAACACTAATAGTAACTTTGCTCATCACTGATGGTGATTTTTCCCCCATTTATGTTGGTTTTCCCTATACTAATGGTGACTTTGCCCTATTCTAATGGTCACTTTGCCCCCACTTATGTTGGCTTTGCTCATCACTGATGGTGACTTTACAAACTCTAAATATGACTTTGCTCATCACTGAAGATTACTTTAACAACACAAATGGTGACTTTGCTCATAACTGATTGTGTCTCTGCACCATCACATTTTGGTTTTGCCATTCTCTGATGATTTGCTTACCATCACTAATTATAACTTGGCTTATCACTGATGGTGACTTTAATAACAGTATAGGTAACTTTGATCCTCACTGATGGTGACTTTGTCCCCATTTATGATGACTTTTTTCTTCAATGATAGAGACTTTACTTATACTAATGTTGACTCAGCTTATCATTGATGGTCAGTTTAACAGCATGTAACCGGTTTATAATAAACAATGTTTAATCTTTAAAAGCTTTATTTCAGATATTGAACGTTCTGAAGTTCTAAGAATGGAATTCTTATTTATACCTATATGCTCGTGTCAAGAACACGAGCTTATAATTAACTCAAGATGTGAGCTTAGTGCTTAATGTATATGTCAGTATTTCGAAGCGTCTAACTTCTGAGATACGTGACAAGTATAATTCTAACTTATCTTTGTGCATCAGTTGACAAGCTGATGAATAAGTGATTATTCAGGGTAACATATCCCCCCGTTTAAGATTGCATCGTCCTAGATGAACTCAATTTTTAGAACTTCAGTTTGACAAAAAAAAATATAATTGAAAATTAATTAATTGAATAAATAAAATGATTATTAAAAAATCAGCACATATGCTGGCTTCGTTTCCGCACTACTTCGCTTGTTTAAGTTATTATTTAAGCGACGTTTAATTATGCATTTGTATAAGCGAGAGTTGCATTTTATTATAACATAAATAAAAATTAAACTCATGAATGCTGCGATTGTAATTATTATAATTCTCAGGAGTCCTGATTTTTCTATTAAACGATAAATTTTTGTTATCACCTCGTTTATATTATGCAAGAATTTTGTATCAAAATCTGAACTGTATATTACAATGTTACTTTTATTTTTAGAAAAATAAAAATTCTTTTCGTAGTCTATTAAGTTGAACGTATTGATCGAAGAATCGTGTCCAAAAGTCAACTTGTACAATTCACTGTCTAATGAATTGATCGTAAAAGAATTTACTGAATTTATAATGGTAACATTTATTTCATTAATAATTGCTATGTTCGCACCGATTTTTCTTATCCAATTCCTTTTATTATCACAGTTGAACGTATTATCTTTCCTTATAATGTTATTTTTTGTAAGATAACCTTTAACAACCTTATCGTTCTCACTGTATTCTATCTGCGGATCTAATGAACAATCCGAATAGCTATTTAGATTTATGGAACTTATTTTTGAGCAATTAGGTGCAAAAATAATTCCATCTCTTGTATATAGGACTAATGAGCCTAAGCCGGTATAGAGTATGTTAAACCTGTCCTCGTGCTCTCGAAAAGCTCTAATAGTCGAAAGTTTATAATTGCATATTTCCTCCTTAATCTTATCAATCATCGTAAACGTTTTTAGTTAAATGCTGTCCGAATCGGCTAAAAGCAAATCGTGAACTGCATTTTCATTTTCACTAAGCAGTGTTAGATTACTCTTATTATATGTTAAGAAAAGTCCTTTGCTTGTTTCATAGATATTCAAATTGCATTCAAATAATATTTTAATTACCTTAAACATTTGATTTCCGCTTGGGTTGCTTAATATATTATCGTACGGTAAATTAAGTTTTAACGAAGAGAATAATATATATGGACAAGAGTTAACTATTTCCTTATCCTATATAAGTATTGAATCTCCAAGGTTGCATTCTAAGTTGTCTGCCTTGCAGATTTCATTGAATATTTTATTTTTATATCTTATTTTAGTCTTTTGAAGTCTACAGTAATATCCAGTAGTTAGAACTGTACTAAGCCATTTGAAGTTTTCAATTGGGTTTTCGTCAAACTCACAATTTCCATCTTTACAAAACATTAAAAAACAATTGCATGTTTTTGATCGTGCCATTATTTCACATTCCAATTTACTTAGTTTTTGTATGTCTACACTTCTTTTACTGCTTCTAGCTCCGAAAAAGTTAGTATAGGTGCTTACTTTGATAAATCTTTTACTGCATTCATAACCATGACCATCAATTGCTAAATTTTGCTTTATAAATATTTCCATATACTTAAAATGAGAATTTTTTGTAAGTAATGTCTCTGATATTGAGTGTTTTATGGCGCAGTCCTCTTCAAGGTTTAAAACCGGAATGTTTGCAACATTATCGTAGTTTGGTGTATTACACACATAAAAATTATTATCCAGTCTTAATGATACGATAGGAAATATAAGCATGCTGGCTATTAATGTTAAAATATTTATAATAGTCGGAATGTTATAAACTATTTTTCTTGGTCTTCCTCTTTTTCTTTTCTCAGTGTAAGTAGCATTTTTTTTAGATTTCCAATAATTTTCTATCAGTTTGGGATCCAGAAAACTCTCAATTGTTTCCCATGAATTATGTTTTGCGTCGAAATTTTTCCATTTTACAAGGAATAAATATTTTTTATTTTATCCATTCTATGGTCTAAAATTTTTTCGACTTCAAATACAACATTTTTAGTTTCCCCGTTGTTTTTGACGTTGTCAATTTTTAATCGCTGCCGTGGAAAGATATCTGTTAATACATTTTTTAATGCATCTTCCACGATATAATTGTCATTTTTCGTTAGACCTATTACAGTAAACGGACCACGGTATTTAGGGTGAAGCTTATTCTGTATGCCTGGTATACTAATCCACACCTTAGTTCCTATTGGAATTTTTTCATCAGTAATTGGTCTTATTTTGTTTTGGGCTTTAACTTGCTTATTCTTGCCTTTTCGATGTTACGAAGTGCTTCTGGATAAGATTTTTCCATCAAAAATTTTATCTCCAAGACTCGTTCATCCAGTGCGTTGTGTTTAAACTCTGAATCAACAGAAGACCAGTTCCTAAATCCGTTCATTTTTCTTCCGAACATTAACTCGAATGGAGAGAATAATGTTGATGTATGGACTCTAGTTCTATATGCTAGCAACACATATAAATATTCTTCCCTTATCCTTTTAACTGTTGTTTCTTTTTGAAAGTGTCCTAATACATGAGATTTCTCAATAATTTTTGTTCTTAATTCTGGTTTCGGAACAATCAGTGCACACCCTTTTTTGTCAAAGTAAAAAATTAAATCTTCCTTTAGATCATACATATAGCGTGAAGCCTGACTCTCTACTCGTTTTACTTGCTTTGTTGACAATCCCGGGGAGTGTTTGCCATTCTTAAGAAAATTTAAAATTGGTTCATCTATGTAAACGTCAAGAATTTTTCTTGAGTCTTCATCGCACAAAGTTGTATTCCTCTCACATAAGGTTCTGCATGATAGTACTGGTCTACTAATAGCATCAGCATTCCCATGTTTAGCTCCTTTTCTATATATAATATTAAAGTCGTATGTTTGTAAGAAAATAGACCATCTAGCTAGTCTCCCACTTGGTTCTTTAATTGACATTAACCATTTTAAGGCAATATGATCCGTAACGACGTCAAATTTTTGTCCATACAGAAATGTATGATTATTCTTTATTCCCCACACGAGAACCAAACATTCGCGTTCTGTAACGCTATAATTTTTCTCAGCACCTTTAAGGAGTTTTGAAGAATATGAACACACATACTCTTTACCACTGTCATCCAGCTGAGACAAAATAGCTCCCATAGCATATCATGATGCATCTGTGTGCAAAGTGAATTTCTTCTTGAAATCAGGTTGTCTTAGTATCGGTTCAGATGTAAGAGTTTCTTTAAGCGTGTTAAAGGCTTTTTCCTGTTCAACTTCCCATTTGAATTTAACATCTTTTTTAAGTAATACATATAAAGGTTGTGAAATTTTAGCGTAGTCCTTTATAAAAACTCTATAGTAATTTGTTGCCCCTAAAAACTCTTGAATTTGTTTAAGATTTTGAGGGCGTTTTCTTTCAATAATTGTTTGGGTTTTAGACGGATCCATCTCAATTGAAGAAGATGTAACTACGTATCCAAGGACTTAGATTTTTCTTGCAAACCAGTGACATTTGTTTGGCTTAATTTTTTAATTCATTATCCCGTAATGCTTTTCCAACCAATTTAATATGCTCCTTGTGTTCTACAATATTTTTTGAATGGACAATGATATCGTCTAAATAAACCTCACAGAATGACATATTTCCAAATATGCGAAGCATCATTCTACTAAATTGTGCGGGAGCGTTTTTCAAACCAAAAGGAAGTCTTTTAAATTGATAATGTCCATCGGGTGTAGAAAATGCTGTTTTTTCTTTAGAGTCAGGGTGCATTTCTACTTGCCAGTAGCCCGATATCAAGTCTAATGTTGAAAAATAAGTTGAACCATTCAGCCTTGATAGAATATCGTCGATTCTGGGTAATGGCCAAGATTCTGTGATTGTTTTTTGATTTAGCTTTCTATAGTCTACACAAAAGCGTTTACTTCCATCTTTTTTGGGTATCAACACCACAGGTGAAGACCATGGTGATGTTGAAATTTCAATAATATCATTTTCAAGCATTGTCTTTATCTCTTCTTGTAATATCTCTCTTTCCTTTAAGGATTTTCTATAAGGTCTTAGAAATATTGGGACTTCATCTGTTGTTCTAATTACGCGCTTATCGACTTTACTCCTTGTTATATCTTTTATACTCATTGCGAATCTATCTTTTAAATAGTCTAAAGATTCTTTGAAGTATTGATATTCACTGGCATCTAGATTATCTATCGGTTTTAATTCTATTTTTCCAGTTAATGATTTTAAAGGCCAATCTTCGTTAAAATTGTTTAAATCTTCTGAAAAACAATCGTCAGGGCAATTTTCATCTGTCAAGTTTTCAGTTATCACTTTGTTGCAGTATTCTTTTTCTGAAACTTCAAGATACACTACTTCACTAGGAAACTTTAAGCTTCTTTCACTTGGGTTAAGACTAGCTCCTGTACGCATAAACCAATCAAGACCTAGCAGCCCATCACTGTCATCATGATCGATTACTAAGAATTCGATTTCGCATACATGACCTTCAATATTTAATTTTAATGTTTCTGTTTTACCATTTACTTTAACAATATTATTATCAGCCGTTTTAATTCTAATATCTGACTCCTTTACGGTTATTTTATTTCTTTCAACAAACTTTCTGCTTAATATTGAAGTTGTACATCCACTATCAAGTGCCATAGTTAGTGTTATACCATCTATAGTTGCTGATATATATAAAAGGTTCCCTGTATCACATGTTTACACATATTCTGGATTTTCTTTCCGATTGTCTGAATCATTGTTAACTTCCTCAACCATATTAACCCTTCTTGTATTACGATATTGCTTATAGTTATTGTTATTGTTATTTAGCCTACATTGTGAAATTTTATGACCTGGTTTTTTGCATCCGAAGCACATTAAGTTTTTCTTCAGCTCATTCTGGCTTCAAAATTTTTTTTTTCCATTGTAGTCAAATTTCTGACCTCTAAATTTTGATACATATTCTTTTCCATTTATGGATGGTTTCATAAATAAATCCTTATTATTAAAATTTTTTTGTCTTGAATAGTTGACAACTGTGGGTTTGCTAAAATTGCTCAATCCTTTTGTAAAAACTCTTGCATGCCGGATTGCATCATTTAGCGTTTCTACATTTTTACTCTCTAACTCGGCCCTAACTCTTGGGTCAAGGGCTTCAAGAAAGAACCAGACTAATTCGAACTCATCTATCTTATCTATTTTGTTTGCAATTGTCTGGAATTTCATTATGTTGTCCTCAAAATTTGACGTTAATTTAATACTTTTTAGCTCAGATCTTAGCCCTCTCTGAACATCAGCTGGTTTCAGGGTTGCTAATAATTGATTTTTAAATTTTTCCCACGTAACTGATTCATCTCTTTTTTGCATGTTTCTAAGCATTTGTAATGCGTTTCATCTTGCGTCAGGAGTTTTGTAACGCAATCTTTTAGCCTACTTCTAATAATTCCTTGGGTCCTTGCCTCAGTTTCTACTAGGTATATCAATTCATCTACTTTATCTCTATCGTTTCCATACAATTTTGGTATATCGTCGACTTTAAAATTTATGATTCGTGTTTCCCTAAGTCCGAATCCTACGTTTTCTTGTAATACATCCTCATGTATTAAAGTTTTCGATGAAGTGGCCATTCCTTGAAGGGTGCTTTTTGCTCCTTCCTCACTTTGTTTTGATTGATTTATATTCCTAAAACTATCTTCTTCTATTTTCATCTTTTTGATACTGGCCAATAGCTCAGCTCTTTTGAAAAGTAGCTCAATAAGCATCTTCTTAGGTTTTCCTGAATTTTGAACATTTTGAAGCCATTCCATTTGTTCGGCTTCTGTACAGCTTACCAATTCGCTGTCGTCATCTAATTTCTGGAATTCATTCTCAAAAGACCCATTTTGCGTCTTTATTAAGTGTACGAGCTCCTGTACACTAAGTTTTTCGAGGTAATCTTTTGAAATGGGTACCATAAAAAATATCATCTTTTTATCGCTGCTACAAATTGTAACCGGTTTATAATAAACAATGTTTAATCTTTAAAAGCTTTATTTCAGATATTGAACGTTCTGAAGTTCTAAGAATGGAATTCTTATTTATACCTATATGCTCGTGTCAAGAACACGAGCTTATAATTAAATCAAGATGTGAGCTTAGTGCTTAATGTATATGTCAGCATTTCGAAGCGTCTAACTTCTGAGATACGTGACAAGTATAATTCTTACTTATCTTTGTGCATCAGTTGACAAGCTGATGAATAAGTGATAATTCAGAGTAACAAACACTAATGGTAACTTTGGTCATCACTGATTGTGACTTTACCAACACTATTGGTGACTTAGCCTATCACTGATGATGACTTTAACAACACAAATTGTAACTTGGCTCATCCATGATGGTGAATAACAAACACTAATTATGTCATTTCTCATCACTGATAGTGACTTAAACAACACTAATAGTAACTTTGCTCATCACTGATGGTGATTTTTCCCACATTTATGTTGGTTTTCCCTATACTAATGGTGACTTTGCCCAATTCTAATGGTGACTTTGCCCCCACTTATGTTGGCTTTGATCATCACTAATGGTGATATTACCAAAACTAATGGTGACTTTGCTCATCACTAATTGTGACATTGCACCAACACATGATGTCTTTGCCCTTCACTGATGGTGACTTTACCAACAGCAATTACGACTTTGCTCGTCACTGATGGTGACTTTAACAACATTAATGGTGACTTTTCTCATCACTTATGGAGACTTTGTACCCACTGATTATGAATTTTCCGATCACTGATGGTGACTTTACCAACACTAATGGTGACTTTGCTCATCACTGATTTTGTCTTTGCACCAACACATTTTGGCTTTGCACTTCACTGATGGTGTATTAACAACATTAATGGTGACTTCGCTCATCACTGACGGTGAATTTACCAACTCTAATCATGACTTTGCTCATCACTGATGGTGACTCTAACAACACCATTGATAACTTTGCTCATCAATGATGGTTTAATTGCCCCCACAAATGTTGACATTGCCCTTCAATGATGGTGACTTTATCAACACTAATGGTAACTTTGCTCATCACTGATTTCGACTTTGCACCAACACATGATTGCTTTGCCCTTAACTGATGGTGACTTTACCAACACTAATAATGACTTTGCTCATCAATGATGGTGACTTTGCCACTTCTTATTTTGACTCTGCCCTTCACTGATGATGACTTTAACAACACTAATGGTGACTTTTTCCTTCACTGATGGTGACTTTACTTACACTAATGATGACTTAGCTTATCATTGATGGTGACTTTTACAACTTTAATGGTAACTTTGGTCATCACTGATGGTGACTTTGCCCCCACTTATGTTGACCTTGCCCTTCACTGATGGTGACTTTACTTATACTAATGGTGACTTAGCTAATCATTGTTGGTGACTTTAACAACACTAATGGTAACTTTGATCCTCACTGATGGTGACTTTGCCCCCACTTTTGTTGACTTTTTCTTTTACTGATGGTGACTTTACTTACACTAATGGTGACTTAGCTTATCATTGATGGTGACCTTAACAACATTAAAGGTAACTATGATCCTCACTGATAGTGACTTTGCCCCCACTTATGTTGACTTTTTCCTTCACTGATGGTGACTTTACTAACACTAATGGTGACTTAGCTAATCATTGTTGGTGACTTTAACAACACTAATGGTAACTTTGATCCTAACTGATGGTGACTTTGCCCCCACTTTTGTTGACTTTTTCCTTCACTGATGGTGACTTTACTTACACTAATGGTGACTTAGCTTATCATTGATAGTGACTTTAACAACACTAAAGGTATGGTGACTTTGCCCCCATTTATGTTGACTTTCCCCTTCACTGATGGTGACTTTACTTATACTGATTGTGACTTAGCTAATCATTGTTGGTGACTTTAACAACACTAATGGTAACTTTGATCCTCACTGATGGTGACTTTGCCCCCACTTTTGTTGACTTTTTCTTTTACTGATGGTGGCTTTACTTACACTAATGGTGACTTAGCTTATCATTGATGGTGACTTTAACAACATTAAAGGTTACTATGATCCTCACTGATAGTGACTTTGCCCCCACTTATGTTGACTTTGCCCTTCACTGATGGTGACTTTACTTACACTAATGGTGACTTAGCTAATCATTGTTGGTGACTTTAACAACACTAATGGTAACTTTGCTCATCACTGATTGTGACTTTACCAACACTAATGGTGACTTAGCTTATCACTGATGGTGACTTACAAACACAAATTATGTCTTTTCCAACACTAATGGTCACTTTGCCCCCACTTATGTTGGCTTTGCTCATCATTGATGGTGACTTTACAAACTCTAAATATGACATTGCTCATCACTGAAGATTACTTAAACAACACTAATGGTGACTTTGCTGATCACTGATTGTGAATTTACAACAACACATGATTGCTTTGCCCTTCACTGATGATGACTTTAACAACTCTAATGGTAACTTTGCTCATCCTTGATGGTGACTTTACAAACTCTAAATATGAATTTGCTCATCACTGATGGTGACTATAACAACACCATTGGTAACTTTGCTCATCAATGATGGTTTATTTGCCCCCACTTATTGTGACATTGCCCTTCAATGATGGTGACTTTATCAACACTAATGGTGACCTAGCTTATCATTGATGGTGACTTTAACAACACTAATGGTTATTTTGCTCATCACTGATTGTGAATTTACAACAACACATGATTGCTTTGCCCTTAACTGATGGTGACTTTACCAACACTAATAATAACTTTGCTCATCAATGATGGTGACTTTGCCCCTACTTATTTTGACTTTGCTCTTCACTGATTGTTACTTTGCACCAACACATGTTGGCTTTGCCCTTCACTGATGGTGACTTTGCCAACTATAATTATGACTTTGCTCATCACTGATGGTGACTTTGCCCCCACTTATGTTGACTTTGCCCTTCACTGATGGTGACTTTACTTATACTAATGGTGACTTAGCTAATCATTGTTGGTGACTTTAACAACACTAATGGTAACTTTGATCCTCACTGATGGTGACTTTGCCCCCACTTTTGTTGACTTTTTCTTTTACTGATGGTGACTTTACTTACACTAATGGTGACTTAGCTTATCATTGATGGTGACCTTAACAACATTAAAGGTAACTATGATCCTCACTGATAGTGACTTTGCCCCCACTTATGTTGACTTTTTCCTTCACTGATGGTGACTTTACTAACACTAATGGTGACTTAGCTAATCATTGTTGGTGACTTTAACAACACTAATGGTAACTTTGATCCTAACTGATGATGACTTTGCCCCCACTTTTGTTGACTTTTTCCTTCACTGATGGTGACTTTACTTACACTAATGGTGACTTAGCTTATCATTGATAGTGACTTTAACAACACTAAAGGTATGGTGACTTTGCCCCCATTTATGTTGACTTTCCCCTTCACTGATGGTGACTTTACTTATACTGATTGTGACTTAGCTAATCATTGTTGGTGACTTTAACAACACTAATGGTAACTTTGATCCTCACTGATGGTGACTTTGCCCCCACTTTTGTTGACTTTTTCTTTTACTGATGGTGGCTTTACTTACACTAATGGTGACTTAGCTTATCATTGATGGTGACTTTAACAACATTAAAGGTTACTATGATCCTCACTGATAGTGACTTTGCCCCCACTTATGTTGACTTTGCCCTTCACTGATGGTGACTTTACTTACACTAATGGTGACTTAGCTAATCATTGTTGGTGACTTTAACAACACTAATGGTAACTTTGCTCATCACTGATTGTGACTTTACCAACACTAATGGTGACTTAGCTTATCACTGATGGTGACTTACAAACACAAATTATGTCTTTTCCAACACTAATGGTCACTTTGCCCCCACTTATGTTGGCTTTGCTCATCATTGATGGTGACTTTACAAACTCTAAATATGACATTGCTCATCACTGAAGATTACTTAAACAACACTAATGGTGACTTTGCTGATCACTGATTGTGAATTTACAACAACACATGATTGCTTTGCCCTTCACTGATGATGACTTTAACAACTCTAATGGTAACTTTGCTCAACCTTGATGGTGACTTTACAAACTCTAAATATGAATTTGCTCATCACTGATGGTGACTTTAACAACACCATTGGTAACTTTGCTCATCAATGATGGTTTATTTGCCCCCACTTATGTTGACATTGCCCTTCAATGATGGTGACTTTATCAACACTAATGGTGACCTAGCTTATCATTGATGGTGACTTTAACAACACTAATGGTTATTTTGCTCATCACTGATTGTGAATTTACAACAACACATGATTGCTTTGCCCTTAACTGATGGTGACTTTACCAACACTAATAATAACTTTGCTCATCAATGATGGTGACTTTGCCCCTACTTATTTTGACTTTGCTCTTCACTGATTGTTACTTTGCACCAACACATGTTGGCTTTGCCCTTCACTGATATAGACTTTGCCAACTATAATTATGACTTTGCTCATCACTGATGGTGACTTTGCCCCCACTTATGTTGACTTTGCCCTTCACTGATGGTGACTTTACTTATACTAATGACGACTTAGCTAATCATTGTTGGTGACTTGAACAACACTAATGGTAACTATGCTCATCCTTGATGGTGACTAACAAACACAAATTATGTCTTTGCTCATCACTGATTGTGAATTTAAAACAACACATGTTGGATTTGCCATTCTCTGATGATAAGTTTACCATCATTAATAATGACTTGGCTCATCACTGATGGTGACTTTAACAACAGTAAAGGTAACATTGATCCTCACTGATGGTGACTTTGCCCAAACTTATGTCGACTTTTTCCTTCACTGATGGTGACTTTACTTACATTAATGGTGACTTAGCTTATCTTTGATGGTGACTTACAAACACAAATTATGTCTTTTCCAACACTAATGGTCACTTTGCCCCCACTTATGTTGGCTTTGCTCATCATTGATGGTGACTTTACAGACTCTAAATATGACATTGCTCATCACTGAAGATTACTTAAACAACACTAATGGTGACTTTGCTCATCACTTATTGTGAATTTACAACAACACATGATTGCTTTGCCCTTCACTGATGATGACTTTAACAACACTAATGGTAACTTTGCTCATCCTTGATGGTGACTTTACAAACTCTAAATATGACTTTGCTCATCACTGATGGTGTCTTTAACAACACCATTGGTAACTTTGCTCATCAATGATGGTTTATTTGCCCCCACTTATGTTGACATTGCCCTTCAATGATGGTGACTTTATCAACACTAATGGTGACCTAGCTTATCATTGATGGTGACTTTAACAACACTAATGGTTATTTTGCTCATCACTGATTGTGAATTTTCACCAACACATGTTGGCTTTGCCCTTCACTGATGGTGACTTTGCTTACTATAAAAATGACTTTGCTCATCAATGATGGTGACTTTGCCCTCACTTATGTTGACTTTGCCCTTCACTGATGGTGACTTTACTTACACTAATGGTGACTTAGCTAATCATTGTTGGTGACTTTAACAACACTAATGGTAACTTTGCTCATCACTGATTGTGACTTTACCAACACTAATGGTGACTTAGCTTATCACTGATGGTGACTTACAAACACAAATTATGTCTTTTCCAACTCTAATGGTCACTTTGCCCCCACTTATGTTGGCTTTGCTCATCATTGATGGTGACTTTACAAACTCTAAATATGACTTTGCTCATCACTGAAGATTACTTAAACAACACTAATGGTGACTTTGCTCATCACTGATTGTGAATTTACAACAACACATGATTGCTTTGCCCTTCACTGATGATGACTTTAACAACTCTAATGGTAACTTTGCTCATCCTTGATTGTGACTTTACAAACTCTAAATATGACTTTGCTCATCACTGATGGTGACTTTAACAACACCATTGGTAACTTTGCTCATCAATGATGGTTTATTTGCCCCCACTTATGTTGACATTGCCCTTCAATGATGGTGACTTTATCAACACTAATGGTGACCTAGCTTATCATTGATGGTGACTTTAACAACACTAATGGTTATTTTGCTCATCACTGATTGTGAATTTTCACCAACACATGATTGCTTTGCCCTTCACTGATGATGACTTTAACAACTCTAATGGTAACTTTGCTCATCCTTGATTGTGACTTTACAAACTCTAAATATGACTTTGCTCATCAATGATGGTGACTTTAACAACAGTAAAGGTAACTTTGATCCTCACTGATGGTGACTTTACTTACACCAATGGTGACTTAGCTTATCATTGATGGTGACTTTGACAATACTAATGGTAACTTTGGTCATCACTGATGGCGACTTTACTTACACTAATGGTGACTTAGCTAATCATTGTTGGTGACTTTAACAACACTAATGGTAACTTTGCTCATCACTGATGGTGACTTTACCAGCACTAATGTTGACTTAGCTTATCACTGATGATGACTTAAACAACACTAATGGTAACTTTGCTCATAACTGATGGTGATTTTTGGCCACTTATGTTGACTTTCCCGTCACTGATGTTGACTTTTCCAACACTAATGGTGACTTTGCTCAATTCTAATGGTGACTTTGCCCCCACTTATGCTGGCTTTCCTCATCACTGATTGTGAATCTACAACAACACATGATTGTTTGCCCTTAACTGATGGTGACTTTACCAACACTAATAATGACTTTGCTTATCAATGATGGTGACTTTGCCCCTACTTATTTTGAATTTGCCCTTCACTGATGATGACTTTAACAACACTAATGGTGACTTGGCTCATCACTGATGGTGACTTTAACAACAGTAAAGGTAACTTTGATCCTCACTGATGGTGACTTTGCCCCCACTTATGTTGACTTTTTCCTTCACTGATGGTGACTTTACTTACACTAATGGTGACTTAGCTTATCATTGATGGTAACTTTAACAACACTAATGGTAACTTTGGTCATCAATGATGGTTTATTTGCCCCCACTTATGTTGACATTGCCCTTCAATGATGGTGACTTTATCAACACTAATGGTGACCTAGCTTATCATTGATGGTGACTTTAACAACACTAATGGTTATTTTGCTCATCACTGATTGTGAATTTACAACAACACATGATTGCTTTGCCCTTAACTGATGGTGACTTTACCAACACTAATAATAACTTTGCTCATCAATGATGGTGACTTTGCCCCTACTTATTTGACTTTGCTCTTCACTGATTGTTACTTTGCACCAACACATGTTGGCTTTGCCCTTCACTGATGGTGACTTTGCCAACTATAATTATGACTTTGCTCATCACTGATGGTGACTTTGCCCCCACTTATGTTGACTTTGCCCTTCACTGATGGTGACTTTACTTATACTAATGACGACTTAGCTAATCATTGTTGGTGACTTAAACAACACTAATGGTAACTATGCTCATCCTTGATGGTGACTAACAAACACAAATTATGTCTTTGCTCATCACTGATTGTGAATTTAAAACAACACATGTTGGATTTGCCATTCTCTGATGATAAGTTTACCATCATTAATAATGACTTGGCTCATCACTGATGGTGACTTTAACAACAGTAAAGGTAACATTGATCCTCACTGATGGTGACTTTGCCCAAACTTATGTCGACTTTTTCCTTCACTGATGGTGACTTTACTTACATTAATGGTGACTTAGCTTATCACTGATGGTGACTTACAAACACAAATTATGTCTTTTCCAACACTAATGGTCACTTTGCCCCCACTTATGTTGGCTTTGCTCATCATTGATGGTGACTTTACAAACTCTAAATATGACATTGCTCATCACTGAAGATTACTTAAACAACACTAATGGTGACTTTGCTCATCACTTATTGTGAATTTACAACAACACATGATTGCTTTGCCCTTCACTGATGATGACTTTAACAACACTAATGGTAACTTTGCTCATCCTTGATGGTGACTTTACAAACTCTAAATATGACTTTGCTCATCACTGATGGTGACTTTAACAACACCATTGGTAACTTTGCTCATCAATGATGGTTTATTTGCCCCCACTTATGTTGACATTGCCCTTCAATGATGGTGACTTTATCAACACTAATGTTGACCTAGCTTATCATTGATGGTGACTTTAACAACACTAATGGTTATTTTGCTCATCACTGATTGTGAATTTTCACCAACACATGTTGGCTTTGCCCTTCACTGATGGTGACTTTGCTTACTATAAAAATGACTTTGCTCATCAATGATGGTGACTTTGCCCCCACTTATGTTGACTTTGCCCTTCACTGATGGTGACTTTACTTACACTAATGGTGACTTAGCTAATCATTGTTGGTGACTTTAACAACACTAATGGTAACTTTGCTCATCACTGATTGTGACTTTACCAACACTAATGGTGACTTAGCTTATCACTGATGGTGACTTACAAACACAAATTATGTCTTTTCCAACTCTAATGGTCACTTTGCCCCCACTTATGTTGGCTTTGCTCATCATTGATGGTGACTTTACAAACTCTAAATATGACTTTGCTCATCACTGAAGATTACTTAAACAACACAAATGGTGAATTTGCTCATCACTTATTGTGAATTTACAGCAACACATGATTGCTTTGCCCTTCACTGATGATGACTTTAACAACACTAATGGTAACTTTGCTCATCCTTGATGGTGACTTTACAAACTCTAAATATGAATTTGCTCATCACTGATGGTGACTTTAACAACACCATTGGTAACTTTACTCATCAATGATGGTTTATTTGCCCCCACTTATGTTGACATTGCCCTTCAATGATGGTGACTTTATCAACACTAATGGTGACCTAGCTTATCATTGATGGTGACTTTAACAACACTAATGGTTATTTTGCTCATCACTGATTGTGAATTTACAACAACACATGATTGCTTTGCCCTTAACTGATGGTGACTTTACCAACACTAATAATAACTTTGCTCATCAATGATGGTGACTTTGCCCCTACTTATTTTGACTTTGCTCTTCACTGATTGTTACTTTGCACCAACACATGTTGGCTTTGCCCTTCACTGATGGTGACTTTGCCCCCACTTATGTTGACTTTCCCTTCACTGATGTTGACTTTTCCAACACTAATGGTGGCTTTGCTCAATTCTAATGGTGACTTTGCCCCCACTTATGCTGGCTTACCTCATCACTGATTGTGAATCTACAACAACACATGATTGTTTGCCCTTAACTGATGGTGACTTTACCAACACTAATAATGACTTTGCTCATCAATGATGGTGACTTTGCCCCTACTTATTTTGAATTTGCCCTTCACTGATGATGACTTTAACAACACTAATGGTGACTTGGCTCATCACTGATGGTGACTTTAACAACAGTAAAGGTAACTTTGATCCTCACTGATGGTGACTTTGCCCCCACTTATGTTGACTTTTTCCTTCACTGATGGTGACTTTACTTACACTAATGGTGACTTAGCTTATCATTGATGGTGACTTTAACATCACTAATAGTAACTTTGGTCATCACTGATGGTGACTTTGCCCCCACTTATGTTGACTTTCCCTTCACTGATGTTGACTTTTCCAACACTAATGGTGACTTTGCTCAATTCTAATGGTGACTTTTCCCCCACTTATGCTGGCTTTCCTCATCACTGATTGTGAATCTACCACAACACATGATTGTTTGCCCTTAACTGATGGTGACTTTACCAACACTAATAATGACTTTGCTCATCAATGATGGTGACTTTGCCCCTACTTATTTTGAATTTGCCCTTCACTGATGATGACTTTAACAACACTAATGGTGACTTGGCTCATCACAGATGTTGACTTTAACAACAGTAAAGGTAACTTTGATCCTCACTGATGGTGACTTTGCCCCCACTTATGTTGACTTTTTCCTTCACTGATGGTGACTTTACCTACACTAATGGTGACTTAGCTTATCATTGATGGTGACTTTGCCCCCACTTATGTTGACTTTCCCTTCACTGATGTTGACTTTTCCAACACTAATGGTGACTTTGCTCATCACTGATTGTGAATTTACAACAACACATGATTGCTTTGCCCTTCACTGATGATGACTTTAACAACACTAATGGTAACTTTGCTCATCCTTGATGGTGACTTTACAAACTCTAAATATGACTTTGCTCATCACTGATGGTGACTTTAACAACACCATTGGTAACTTTGCTCATCAATGATGGTTTATTTGCCCCCACTTATGTTGACATTGCCCTTCAATGATGGTGACTTTATCAACACTAATGGTGACCTAGCTTATCATTGATGGTGACTTTAACAACACTAATGGTAACTTTGGTCATCACTGATTGTGAATTTACAACAACACATGTTGGCTTTGCCCTTCACTGATGGTGACTTTGCTTACTATAAAAATGACTTTGCTCATCAATGATGGTGACTTTAACAACAGTAAAGGTAACTTTGATCCTCACTGATGGTGACTTTACTTACACTAATGGTGACTTAGCTTATCATTGATGGTGACTTTAACAATACTAATGGTAACTTTGGTCATCACTGATGGCGACTTTACTTACACTAATGGTGACTTAGCTTATCACTGATGGTGACTTACAAACACAAATAATGTCTTTTCCAACTCTAATGGTCACTTTGCCCCCACTTATGTTGGCTTTGCTCATCATTGATGGTGACTTTACAAACTCTAAATATGACTTTGCTCATCACTGAAGATTACTTAAACAACACTAATGGTGACTTTGCTCATCACTGATTGTGAATTTACAACAACACATGATTGCTTTGCCCTTCACTGATGATGACTTTAACAACTCTAATGGTAACTTTGCTCATCCTTGATGGTGACTTTACAAACTCTAAATATGACTTTGCTCATCACTGATGGTGACTTTAACAACACCATTGGTAACTTTGCTCATCAATGATGGTTTATTTGCCCCCACTTATGTTGACATTGCCCTTCAATGATGGTGACTTTATCAACACTAATGGTGACCTAGATTATCATTGATGGTGACTTTAACAACACTAATGGTTATTTTGCTCATCACTGATTGTGAATTTTCACCAACACATGTTGGCTTTGCCCTTCACTGATGGTGACTTTGCTTACTATAAAAATGACTTTGCTCATCAATGATGGTGACTTTACTTACACTAATGGTGACTTAGCTTATCATTGATGGTGACTTTAACAATACTAATGGTAACTTTGGTCATCACTGATGGCGACTTTACTTACACTAATGGTGACTAAGCTTATCACTGATGGTGACTTACAAACACAAATTATGTCTTTTCCAACTCTAATGGTCACTTTTCCCCCACTTATGTTGGCTTTGCTCATCATTGATGGTGACTTTACAAACTCTAAATATGACTTTGCTCATCACTGAAGATTACTTAAACAACACTAATGGTGACTTTGCTCATCACTGATTGTGAATTTACAACAACACATGATTGCTTTGCCCTTCACTGATGATGACTTTAACAACTCTAATGGTAACTTTGCTCATCCTTGATGGTGACTTTACAAACTCTAAATATGACTTTGCTCATCACTGATGGTGACTTTAACAACACCATTGGTAACTTTGCTCATCAATGATGGTTTATTTGCCCCCACTTATGTTGACATTGCCCTTCAATGATGGTGACTTTATCAACACTAATGGTGACCTAGCTTATCATTGATGGTGACTTTAACAACACTAATGGTTATTTTGCTCATCACTGATTGTGAATTTTCACCAACACATGTTGGCTTTGCCCTTCACTGATGGTGACTTTGCTTACAATAAAAATGACTTTGCTCATCAATGATGGTGACTTTAACAACAGTAAAGGTAACTTTGATCCTCACTGATGGTGACTTTACTTACACCAATGGTGACTTAGCTTATCATTGATGGTGACTTTGACAATACTAATGGTAACTTTGGTCATCACTGATGGCGACTTTACTTACACTAATGGTGACTTAGCTAATCATTGTTGGTGACTTTAACAACACTAATGGTAACTTTGCTCATCACTGATGGTGACTTTACCAGCACTAATGGTGACTTAGCTTATCACTGATGATGACTTAAACAACACTAATGGTAACTTTGCTCATAACTGATGGTGATTTTTCCCCCACTTATGTTGACTTTCCCTTCACTGATGTTGACTTTTCCAACACTAATGGTGACTTTGCTCAATTCTAATGGTGACTTTGCCCCCACTTATGCTGGCTTTCCTCATCACTGATTGTGAATCTACAACAACACATGATTGTTTGCCCTTAATTGATGGTGACTTTACCAACACTAATAATGACTTTGCTCATCAATGATGGTGACTTTGCCCCTACTTATTTTGAATTTGCCCTTCACTGATGATGACTTTAACAACACAAATGGTGACTTGGCTCATCACTGATGGTGACTTTAACAACAGTAAAGGTAACTTTGATCCTCACTGATGGTGACTTTGCCCCCACTTATGTTGACTTTTTCCTTCACTGATGGTGACTTTACTTACACTAATGGTGACTTAGCTTATCATTGATGGTGACTTTAACAACACTAATGGTAACTTTGGTCATCACTGATGGTGACTTTGCCCCCACTTATGTTGACTTTCCCTTCACTGATGTTGACTTTTCCAATTCTAATGGTGACTTTGCCCCCACTTATGCTGGCTTTCCTCATCACTGATTGTGAATCTACAACAACACATGATTGTTTGCCCTTAACTGATGGTGACTTTACCAACACTAATAAAGACTTTGCTCATCAATGATGGTGACTTTGCCCCTACTTATTTTGAATTTGCCTTTCACTGATGATGACTTTACAAACTCTAAATATGACTTTGCTCATCACTGATGGTGACTTTAACAACAGTAAAGGTAACTTTGATCCTCACTGATGGTGACTTTGCCCCCACTTATGTTGACTTTCCCTTCACTGATGTTGACTTTTCCAACACTAATGGTGACTTTGCTCATCACTGATTGTGAATTTACAACAACACATGATTGCTTTGCCCTTCACTGATGATGACTTTAACAACACTAATGGTAACTTTGCTCATCCTTGATGGTGACTTTACAAACTCTAAATATGACTTTGCTCATCACTGATGGTGACTTTAACAACAGTAAAGGTAACTTTTTCCTTCACTGATGGTGACTTTACTTACACTAATGGTGACTTAGCTTATCATTGATGGTGACTTTAACAACACTAATGGTAACTTTGGTCATCACTGATGGTGACTTTTCCCTCACTTATGTTGACTTTCCCTTCACTGATGTTGACTTTTCCAACACTAATGGTGACTTTGCTCAATTCTAATGGTGACTTTGCCCCCACTTATGCTGGCTTTCCTCATCACTGATTGTGAATCTACAACAACACATGATTGTTTGCCCTTAATTGATGGTGACTTTACCAACACTAATAATGACTTTGCTCATCAATGATGGTGACTTTGCCCCTACTTATTTTGAATTTGCCCTTCACTGATGATGACTTTAACAACACAAATGGTGACTTGGCTCATCACTGATGGTGACTTTAACAACAGTAAAGGTAACTTTGATCCTCACTGATGGTGACTTTGCCCCCACTTATGTTGACTTTTTCCTTCACTGATGGTGACTTTACTTACACTAATGGTGACTTAGCTTATCATTGATGGTGACTTTAACAACACTAATGGTAACTTTGGTCATCACTGATGGTGACTTTGCCCCCACTTATGTTGACTTTCCCTTCACTGATGTTGACTTTTCCAATTCTAATGGTGACTTTGCCCCCACTTATGCTGGCTTTCCTCATCACTGATTGTGAATCTACAACAACACATGATTGTTTGCCCTTAACTGATGGTGACTTTACCAACACTAATAAAGACTTTGCTCATCAATGATGGTGACTTTGCCCCTACTTATTTTGAATTTGCCTTTCACTGATGATGACTTTAACAACACTAATGGTGACTTGGCTCATCACTGATGGTGACTTTAACAACAGTAAAGGTAACTTTGATCCTCACTGATGGTGACTTTGCCCCCACTTATGTTGACTTTCCCTTCACTGATGTTGACTTTTCCAACACTAATGGTGACTTTGCTCATCACTGATTGTGAATTTACAACAACACATGATTGCTTTGCCCTTCACTGATGATGACTTTAACAACACTAATGGTAACTTTGCTCATCCTTGATGGTGACTTTACAAACTTTAAATATGACTTTGCTCATCACTGATGGTGACTTTAACAACAGTAAAGGTAACTTTGATCCTCACTGATGGTGACTTTGCCCCCACTTATGTTGACTTTCCCTTCACTGATGTTGACTTTTCCAACACTAATGGTGACTTTGCTCATCACTGATTGTGAATTTACAACAACACATGATTGCTTTGCCCTTCACTGATGATGACTTTAACAACACTAATGGTAACTTTGCTCATCCTTGATGGTGACTTTACAAACTCTAAATATGACTTTGCTCATCACTGATGGTGACTTTAACAACAGTAAAGGTAACTTTTTCCTTCACTGATGGTGACTTTACTTACACTAATGGTGACTTAGCTTATCAGTGATGGTGACTTTAACAACACTAATGGTAACTTTGGTCATCACTGATGGTGACTTTTCCCTCACTTATGTTGACTTTCCCTTCACTGATGTTGACTTTTCCAACACTAATGGTGACTTTGCTCAATTCTAATGGTGACTTTGCCCCCACTTATGCTGGCTTTCCTCATCACTGATTGTGAATCTACAACAACACATGATTGTTTGCCCTTAACTGATGGTGACTTTACCAACACTAATAATGACTTTGCTCATCAATGATGGTGACTTTGCCCCTACTTATTTTGAATTTGCCTTTCACTGATGATGACTTTAACAACACTAATGGTGACTTGGCTCATCACTGATGGTGACTTTAACAACAGTAAAGGTAACTTTGATCCTCACTGATGGTGACTTTGCCCCCACTTATGTTGACCTTCCCTTCACTGATGTTGACTTTTCCAACACTAATGGTGACTTTGCTCATCACTGATTGTGAATTTACAACAACACATGATTGCTTTGCCCTTCACTGATGATGACTTTAACAACACTAATGGTAACTTTGCTCATCCTTGATGGTGACTTTACAAACTCTAAATATGACTTTGCTCATCACTGATGGTGACTTTAACAACACCATTGGTAACTTTACTCATCAATGATGGTTTATTTGCCCCCACTTATGTTGACATTGCCCTTCAATGATGGTGACTTTATCAACACTAATGGTGACCTAGCTTATCATTGATGGTGACTTTAACAACACTAATGGTTATTTTGCTCATCACTGATTGTGAATTTTCACCAACACATGTTGGCTTTGCCCTTCACTGATGGTGACTTTGCTTACTATAAAAATGACTTTGCTCATCAATGATGGTGACTTTGCCCCCACTTATGTTGACTTTGCCCTTCACTGATGGTGACTTTAACAACACTAATGGTAACTTTGCTCATCCTTGATGGTGACTTTACAAACTCTAAATATGACTTTGCTCATCACTGATGGTGACTTTAACAACACCATTGGTAACTTTACTCATCAATATTGGTTTATTTGCCCCCACTTATGTTGACATTGCCCTTCAATGATGGTGACTTTATCAACACTAATGGTGACCTAGCTTATCATTGATGGTGACTTTAACAACACTAATGGTTATTTTGCTCATCACTGATTGTGAATTTTCACCAACACATTATGGCTTTGCCCTTCACTGATGGTGACTTTGCTTATTATAAAAATGACTTTGCTCATCAATGATGGTGACTTTGCCCCCACTTATGTTGACTTTGCCCTTCACTGATGGTGACTTTACTTACACTAATGGTGACTTAGCTAATCATTGTTGGTGACTTAAACAACACTAATGGTAACTTTGCTCATCACTGATTCTGACTTTACCAACACTAATGGTGACTTAGCTTATCACTGATGGTGACTTACGAACACCAATTATGTCTTTTCCAACTCTAATGGTCACTTTGCCCCCACTTATGTTGGCTTTGCTCATCATTGATGGTGACTTTACAAACTCTAAATATGACTTTGCTCATCACTGAAGATTACTTAAACAACACTAATGGTGACTTTGCTCATCACTGATTGTGAATTTACAACAACACATGATTGCTTTGCCCTTCACTGATGATGACTTTAACAACTCTAATGGTAACTTTGCTCAATCTTGATGGTGACTTTACAAACTCTAAATATGACTTTGCTCATCACTGATGGTGACTTTAACAACACCATTGGTAACTTTGCTCATCAATATTGGTTTATTTGCCCCCACTTATGTTGACATTGCCCTTCAATGATGGTGACTTTATCAACACTAATGGTGACCTAGCTTATCATTGATGGTGACTTTAACAACACTAATGGTTATTTTGCTCATCACTGATTGTGAATTTTCACCAACACATGTTGGCTTTGCCCTTCACTGATGGTGACTTTGCTAACTATAAAAATGACTTTGCTCATCAATGATGGTGACTTTAACAACAGTAAAGGTAACTTTGATCCTCACTGATGGTGACTTTACTTACACTAATAAAGACTTTGCTCATCAATGATGGTGACTTTAACAATACTAATGGTAACTTTGGTCATCACTGATGGCGACTTTACTTACACTAATGGTGACTTAGCTTATCACTGATGATGACTTAAACAACACTAATGGTAACTTTGCTCATAACTGATGGTGATTTTTCCCCCACTTATGTTGACTTTCCCTTCACTGATGTTGACTTTTCCAACACTAATGGTGACTTTGCTCAATTCTAATGGTGACTTTGCCCCCACTTATGCTGGCTTTCCTCATCACTGATTGTGAATCTACAACAACACATGATTGTTTGCCCTTAACTGATGGTGACTTTACCAACACTAATAAAGACTTTGCTCATCAATGATGGTGACTTTGCCCCTACTTATTTTGAATTTGCCTTTCACTGATGATGACTTTAACAACACTAATGGTGACTTGGCTCATCACTGATGGTGACTTTAACAACAGTAAAGGTAACTTTGATCCTCACTGATGGTGACTTTGCCCCCACTTATGTTGACTTTTTCCTTCACTGATGGTGACTTTACTTACACTAATGGTGACTTTGCTTATCATTGATGGTGACTTTAACAACACTAATGGTAACTTTGGTCATCACTGATGGTGACTTTGCCCCCACTTATGTTGACTTTCCCTTCACTGATGTTGACTTTTCCAGCACTAATGGTGACTTTGCTCAATTCTAATGGTGACTTTGCCCCCACTTATGCTGGCTTTCCTCATCACTGATTGTGAATCTACAACAACACATGATTGTTTGCCCTTAACTGATGGTGACTTTACCAACACTAATAAAGACTTTGCTCATCAATGATGGTGACTTTGCCCCTACTTATTTTGAATTTGCCTTTCACTGATGATGACTTTAACAACACTAATGGTGACTTGGCTCATCACTGATGGTGACTTTAACAACAGTAAAGGTAACTTTGATCCTCACTGATGGTGACTTTGCCCCCACTTATGTTGACTTTCCCTTCACTGATGTTGACTTTTCCAACACTAATGGTGACTTTGCTCATCACTGATTGTGAATTTACAACAACACATGATTGCTTTGCCCTTCACTGATGATGACTTTAACAACACTAATGGTAACTTTGCTCATCCTTGATGGTGACTTTACAAACTCTAAATATGACTTTGCTCATCACTGATGGTGACTTTAACAACAGTAAAGGTAACTTTGATCCTCACTGATGGTGACTTTGCCCCCACTTATGTTGACTTTCCCTTCACTGATGTTGACTTTTCCAACACTAATGGTTACTTTGCTCATCACTGATTGTGAATTTACAACAACACATGATTGCTTTGCCCTTAACTGATGATGACTTTAACAACACTAATGGTAACTTTGCTCATCCTTGATGGTGACTTTACAAACTCTAAATATGACTTTGCTCATCACTGATGGTGACTTTAACAACAGTAAAGGTAACTTTTTCCTTCACTGATGGTGACTTTACTTACACTAATGGTGACTTAGCTTATCATTGATGGTGACTTTAACAACACTAATGGTAACTTTGGTCATCACTGATGGTGACTTTGCCCCCACTTATGTTGACTTTCCCTTCACTGATGTTGACTTTTCCAACACTAATGGTGACTTTGCTCAATTCTAATGGTGACTTTGCCCCCACTTATGCTGGCTTTCCTCATCACTGATTGTGAATCTACAACAACACATGATTGTTTGCCCTTAACTGATGGTGACTTTACCAACACTAATAATGACTTTGCTCATCAATGATGGTGACTTTGCCCCTACTTATTTTGAATTTGCCTTTCACTGATGATGACTTAAACAACACTAATGGTGACTTGGCTCATCACTGATGGTGACTTTAACAACAGTAAAGGTAACTTTGATCCTCACTGATGGTGACTTTGCCCCCACTTATGTAGATTTTCCCTTCACTGATGTTGACTTTTCCAACACTAATGGTGACTTTGCTCATCACTGATTGTGAATTTACAACAACACATGATTGCTTTGCCCTTCACTGATGATGACTTTAACAACACTAATGGTTACTTTGCTCATCCTTGATGGTGACTTTACAAACTCTAAATATGACTTTGCTCATCACTGATGGTGACTTTAACAACACCATTGGTAACTTTACTCATCAATGATGGTTTATTTGCCCCCACTTATGTTGACATTGCCCTTCAATGATTGTGACTTTATCAACACTAATGGTGACCTAGCTTATCATTGATGGTGACTTTAACAACACTAATGGTTATTTTGCTCATCACTGATTGTGAATTTTCACCAACACATGTTGGCTTTGCTCATCAATGATGGTGACTTTGCCCCCACTTATGTTGACTTTGCCCTTCACTGATGGTGACTTTAACAACACTAATGGTAACTTTGCTCATCCTTGATGGTGACTTTACAAACTCTAAATATGACTTTGCTCATCACTGATGGTGACTTTAACAACACCATTGGTAACTTTACTCATCAATATTGGTTTATTTGCCCCCACTTATGTTGACATTGCCCTTCAATGATGGTGACTTTATCAACACTAATGGTGACCTAGCTTATCATTGATGGTGACTTTAACAACACTAATGGTTATTTTGCTCATCACTGATTGTGAATTTTCACCAACACATGTTGGCTTTGCCCTTCACTGATGGTGACTTTGCTTACTATAAAAATGACTTTGCTCATCAATGATGGTGACTTTGCCCCCACTTATGTTGACTTTGCCCTTCACTGATGGTGACTTTACTTACACTAATGGTGACTTAGCTAATCACTGATGATGACTTAAACAACACTAATGGTAACTTTGCTCATAACTGATGGTGATTTTTCCCCCACTTATGTTGACTTTCCCTTCACTGATGTTGACTTTTCCAACACTAATGGTGACTTTGCTCAATTCTAATGGTGACTTTGCCCCCACTTATGCTGGCTTTCCTCATCACTGATTGTGAATCTACAACAACACATGATTGTTTGCCCTTAACTGATGGTGACTTTACCAACACTAATAAAGACTTTGCTCATCAATGATGGTGACTTTGCCCCTACTTATTTTGAATTTGCCTTTCACTGATGATGACTTTAACAACACTAATGGTGACTTGGCTCATCACTGATGGTGACTTTAACAACAGTAAAGGTAACTTTGATCCTCACTGATGGTGACTTTGCCCCCACTTATGTTGACTTTTTCCTTCACTGATGGTGACTTTACTTACAATAATGGTGACTTTGCTTATCATTGATGGTGACTTTAACAACACTAATGGTAACTTTGGTCATCACTGATGGTGACTTTGCCCCCACTTATGTTGACTTTCCCTTCACTGATGTTGACTTTTCCAGCACTAATGGTGACTTTGCTCAATTCTAATGGTGACTTTGCCCCCACTTATGCTGGCTTTCCTCATCACTGATTGTGAATCTACAACAACACATGATTGTTTGCCCTTAACTGATGGTGACTTTACCAACACTAATAAAGACTTTGCTCATCAATGATGGTGACTTTGCCCCTACTTATTTTGAATTTGCCTTTCACTGATGATGACTTTAACAACACTAATGGTGACTTGGCTCATCACTGATGGTGACTTTAACAACAGTAAAGGTAACTTTGATCCTCACTGATGGTGACTTTGCCCCCACTTATGTTGACTTTCCCTTCACTGATGTTGACTTTTCCAACACTAATGGTGACTTTGCTCATCACTGATTGTGAATTTACAACAACACATGATTGCTTTGCCCTTCACTGATGATGACTTTAACAACACTAATGGTAACTTTGCTCATCCTTGATGGTGACTTTACAAACTCTAAATATGACTTTGCTCATCACTGATGGTGACTTTAACAACAGTAAAGGTAACTTTGATCCTCACTGATGGTGACTTTGCCCCCACTTATGTTGACTTTCCCTTCACTGATGTTGACTTTTCCAACACTAATGGTTACTTTGCTCATCACTGATTGTGAATTTACAACAACACATGATTGCTTTGCCCTTAACTGATGATGACTTTAACAACACTAATGGTAACTTTGCTCATCCTTGATGGTGACTTTACAAACTCTAAATATGACTTTGCTCATCACTGATGGTGACTTTAACAACAGTAAAGGTAACTTTTTCCTTCACTGATGGTGACTTTACTTACACTAATGGTGACTTAGCTTATCATTGATGGTGACTTTAACAACACTAATGGTAACTTTGGTCATCACTGATGGTGACTTTGCCCCCACTTATGTTGACTTTCCCTTCACTGATGTTGACTTTTCCAACACTAATGGTGACTTTGCTCAATTCTAATGGTGACTTTGCCCCCACTTATGCTGGCTTTCCTCATCACTGATTGTGAATCTACAACAACACATGATTGTTTGCCCTTAACTGATGGTGACTTTACCAACACTAATAATGACTTTGCTCATCAATGATGGTGACTTTGCCCCTACTTATTTTGAATTTGCCTTTCACTGATGATGACTTAAACAACACTAATGGTGACTTGGCTCATCACTGATGGTGACTTTAACAACAGTAAAGGTAACTTTGATCCTCACTGATGGTGACTTTGCCCCCACTTATGTAGACTTTCCCTTCACTGATGTTGACTTTTCCAACACTAATGGTGACTTTGCTCATCACTGATTGTGAATTTACAACAACACATGATTGCTTTGCCCTTCACTGATGATGACTTTAACAACACTAATGGTTACTTTGCTCATCCTTGATGGTGACTTTACAAACTCTAAATATGACTTTGCTCATCACTGATGGTGACTTTAACAACACCATTGGTAACTTTACTCATCAATGATGGTTTATTTGCCCCCACTTATGTTGACATTGCCCTTCAATGATTGTGACTTTATCAACACTAATGGTGACCTAGCTTATCATTGATGGTGACTTTAACAACACTAATGGTTATTTTGCTCATCACTGATTGTGAATTTTCACCAACACATGTTGGCTTTGCCCTTCACTGATGGTGACTTTGCTTACTATAAAAATGACTTTGCTCATCAATGATGGTGACTTTGCCCCCACTTATGTTGACTTTGCCCTTCACTGATGGTGACTTTACTTACACTAATGGTGACTTAGCTAATCATTGTTGGTGACTTTAACAACACTAATGGTAACTTTGCTCATCACTGATTGTGACTTTACCAACACTAATGGTGACTTAGCTTATCACTGATGGTGACTTACAAACACAAATTATGTCTTTTCCAACTCTAATGGTCACTTTGCCCCCACTTATGTTGGCTTTGCTCATCATTGATGGTGACTTTACAAACTCTAAATATGACTTTGCTCATCACTGAAGATTACTTAAACAACACTAATGGTGACTTTGCTCATCACTGATTGTGAATTTACAACAACACATGATTGCTTTGCCCTTCACTGATGATGACTTTAACAACTCTTATGGTAACTTTGTTCATCCTTGATGGTGACTTTACAAACTCTAAATATGACTTTGCTCATCACTGATGGTGACTTTAACAACACCATTGGTAACTTTGCTCATCAATGATGGTTTATTTGCCCCCACTTATGTTGACATTGCCCTTCAATGATGGTGACTTTATCAACACTAATGGTGACCTAGCTTATCATTGATGGTGACTTTAACAACACTAATGGTTATTTTGCTCATCACTGATTGTGAATTTTCACCAACACATGTTGGCTTTGCCCTTCACTGATGGTGACTTTGCTTACTATAAAAATGACTTTGCTCATCAATGATGGTGACTTTGCCCCCACTTATGTTGACTTTCCCTTCACTGATGATGACTTTAACAACACTAATGGTAACTTTGCTCATCCTTGATGGTGACTTTACAAACTCTAAATATGACTTTGCTCATCACTGATGGTGACTTTAACAACAGTAAAGGTAACTTTGATCCTCACTGATGGTGACTTTGCCCCCACTTATGTTGACTTTCCCTTCACTGATGTTGACTTTTCCAACACTAATGGTGACTTTGCTCATCACTGATTGTGAATTTACAACAACACATGATTGCTTTGCCCTTCACTGATGATGACTTTAACAACACTAATGGTAACTTTGCTCATCCTTGATGGTGACTTTACAAACTCTAAATATGACTTTGCTCATCACTGATGTTGACTTTAACAACAGTAAAGGTAACTTTTTCCTTCACTGATGGTGACTTTATTTACACTAATGGTGACTTAGCTTATCATTGATGGTGACTTTAACAACACTAATGGTAACTTTGGTCATCACTGATGGTGACATTGCCCCCACTTATGTTGACTTTCCCTGCACTGATGTTGACTTTTCCAACACTAATGGTGACTTTGCTCAATTCTAATGGTGACTTTGCCCCCACTTATGCTGGCTTTCCTCATCACTGATTGTGAATCTACAACAACACATGATTGTTTGCCCTTAACTGATGGTGACTTTACCAACACTAATAATGACTTTGCTCATCAATGATGGTGACTTTGCCCCTACTTATTTTGAATTTGCCTTTCACTGATGATGACTTTAACAACACTAATGGTGACTTGGCTCATCACTGATGGTGACTTTAACAACAGTAAAGGTAACTTTGATCCTCACTGATGGTGACTTTGCCCCCACTTATGTTGACTTTCCCTTCACTGATGTTGACTTTTCCAACACTAATGGTGACTTTGCTCATCACTGATTGTGAATTTACAACAACACATGATTGCTTTGCCCTTCACTGATGATGACTTTAATAACACTAATGGTAACTTTGCTCATCCTTGATGGTGACTTTACAAACTCTAAATATGACTTTGCTCATCACTGATGGTGACTTTAACAACACCATTGGTAACTTTACTCATCAATGATGGTTTATTTGCCCCCACTTATGTTGACATTGCCCTTCAATGATGGTGACTTTATCAACACTAATGGTGACCTAGCTTATCATTGATGGTGACTTTAACAACACTAATGGTTATTTTGCTCATCACTGATTGTGAATTTTCACCAACACATGTTGGCTTTGCCCTTCACTGATGGTGACTTTGCTTACTATAAAAATGACTTTGCTCATCAATGATGGTGACTTTGCCTCCACTTATGTTGACTTTGCCCTTCACTGATGGTGACTTTAACAACACTAATGGTAACTTTGCTCATCCTTGATGGTGACTTTACAAACTCTAAATATGACTTTGCTCATCACTTATGGTGACTTTAACAACACCATTGGTAACTTTACTCATCAATGATGGTTTATTTGCCCCCACTTATGTTGACATTGCCCTTCAATGATGGTGACTTTATCAACACTAATGGTGACCTAGCTTATCATTGATGGTGACTTTAATAACACTAATGTTTATTTTGCTCATCACCGATTGTGAATTTTCACCAACACATGTTGGCTTTGCCCTTCACTGATGTTGACTTTTCCAACACTAATGGTGACTTTGCTCAATTCTAATGGTGACTTTGCCCCCACTTATGCTGGCTTTCCTCATCACTGATTGTGAATCTACAACAACACATGATTGTTTGCCCTTAACTGATGGTGACTTTACCAACACTAATAATGACTTTGCTCATCAATGATGGTGACTTTGCCCCTTCTTATTTTGAATTTGCCTTTCACTGATGATGACTTTAACAACACTAATGGTGACTTGGCTCATCACTGATGGTGACTTTAACAACAGTAAAGGTAACTTTGATCCTCACTGATGGTGACTTTGCCCCCACATATGTTGACTTTCCCTTCACTGATGTTGACTTTTCCAACACTAATGGTGACTTTGCTCATCACTGATTGTGAATTTACAACAACACATGATTGCTTTGCCCTTCACTGATGATGACTTTAACAACACTAATGGTAACTTTGCTCATCCTTGATGGTGACTTTACAAACTCTAAATATGACTTTGCTCATCACTGATGGTGACTTTAACAACACCATTGGTAACTTTACTCATCAATGATGGTTTATTTCCCCCCACTTATGTTGACATTGCCCTTCAATGATGGTGACTTTATCAACACTAATGGTGACCTAGCTTATCATTGATGGTGACTTTAACAACACTAATGGTTATTTTGCTCATCACTGATTGTGAATTTTCACCAACACATGTTGGCTTTGCCCTTCACTGATGGTGACTTTGCTTACTATAAAAATGACTTTGCTCATCAATGATGGTGACTTTGCCCCCACTTATGTTGACTTTGCCCTTCACTGATGGTGACTTTAACAACACTAATGGTAACTTTGCTCATCCTTGATGGTGACTTTACAAACTCTAAATATGACTTTGCTCATCACTGATGGTGACTTTAACAACACCATTGGTAACTTTACTCATCAATGATGGTTTATTTGCCCCCACTTATGTTGACATTGCCCTTCAATGATGGTGACTTTATCAACACTAATGGTGACCTAGCTTATCATTGATGGTGACTTTAACAACACTAATGGTTATTTTGCTCATCACTGATTGTGAATTTTCACCAACACATGTTGGCTTTGCCCTTCACTGATGGTGACTTTGCTTACTATAAAAATGACTTTGCTCAATTCTAATGGTGACTTTGCCCCCACTTATGCTGGCTTTCCTCATCACTGATTGTGAATCTACAACAACACATGATTGTTTGCCCTTAACTGATGGTGACTTTACCAACACTAATAATGACTTTGCTCATCAATGATGGTGACTTTGCCCCTTCTTATTTTGAATTTGCCTTTCACTGATGATGACTTTAACAACACTAATGGTGACTTGGCTCATCACTGATGGTGACTTTAACAACAGTAAAGGTAACTTTGATCCTCACTGATGGTGACTTTGCCCCCACATATGTTGACTTTCCCTTCACTGATGTTGACTTTTCCAACACTAATGGTGACTTTGCTCATCACTGATTGTGAATTTACAACAACACATGATTGCTTTGCCCTTCACTGATGATGACTTTAACAACACTAATGGTAACTTTGCTCATCCTTGATGGTGACTTTACAAACTCTAAATATGACTTTGCTCATCACTGATGGTGACTTTAACAACACCATTGGTAACTTTACTCATCAATGATGGTTTATTTCCCCCCACTTATGTTGACATTGCCCTTCAATGATGGTGACTTTATCAACACTAATGGTGACCTAGCTTATCATTGATGGTGACTTTAACAACACTAATGGTTATTTTGCTCATCACTGATTGTGAATTTTCACCAACACATGTTGGCTTTGCCCTTCACTGATGGTGACTTTGCTTACTATAAAAATGACTTTGCTCATCAATGATGGTGACTTTGCCCCCACTTATGTTGACTTTGCCCTTCACTGATGGTGACTTTAACAACACTAATGGTAACTTTGCTCATCCTTGATGGTGACTTTACAAACTCTAAATATGACTTTGCTCATCACTGATGGTGACTTTAACAACACCATTGGTAACTTTACTCATCAATGATGGTTTATTTGCCCCCACTTATGTTGACATTGCCCTTCAATGATGGTGACTTTATCAACACTAATGGTGACCTAGCTTATCATTGATGGTGACTTTAACAACACTAATGGTTATTTTGCTCATCACTGATTGTGAATTTTCACCAACACATGTTGGCTTTGCCCTTCACTGATGGTGACTTTGCTTACTATAAAAATGACTTTGCTCATCAATGATGGTGACTTTGCCCCCACTTATGTTGACTTTCCCTTCACTGATGTTGACTTTTCCAACACTAATGGTGACTTTGCTCAATTCTAATGGTGACTTTGCCCCCACTTATGATGGCTTTCCTCATCACTGATTGTGAATCTACAGCAACACATGATTGTTTGCCCTTAACTGATGGTGACTTTACCAACACTAATAATGACTTTGCTCATCAATGATGGTGACTTTGCCCCTACTTATTTTGAATTTGCCTTTCACTGATGATGACTTTAACAACACTAATGGTGACTTGGCTCATTACTGATGGTGACTTTAACAACAGTAAAGGTAACTTTGATCCTCACTGATGGTGACTTTGCCCCCACTTATGTTGACTTTCCCTTCACTGATGTTGACTTTTCCAACACTAATGGTGACTTTGCTCATCACTGATTGTGAATTTACAACAACACATGATTGCTTTGCCCTTCACTGATGATGACTTTAACAACACTAATGGTAACTTTGCTCATCCTTGATGGTGACTTTACAAACTCTAAATATGACTTTGCTCATCACTGATGGTGACTTTAACAACACCATTGGTAACTTTGCTCATCAATGATGGTTTATTTGCCCCCACTTATGTTGACTTTCCCTTCACTGATGTTGACTTTTCCAACACTAATGGTGACTTTATCAACACTAATGGTGACCTAGCTTATCATTGATGGTGACTTTAACAACACTAATGGTTATTTTGCTCATCACTGATTGTGAATTTACAACAACACATGATTGCTTTGCCCTTAACTGATGGTGACTTTACCAACACTAATAATAACTTTGCTCATCAATGATGGTGACTTTGCCCCTACTTATTTTGACTTTGCTCTTCACTGATTGTTACTTTGCACCAACACATGTTGGCTTTGCCCTTCACTGATGGTGACTTTGCCAACTATAATTATGACTTTGCTCATCACTGATGGTGACTTTGCCCCCACTTATGTTGACTTTGCCCTTCACTGATGGTGACTTTACTTATACTAATGACGACTTAGCTAATCATTGTTGGTGACTTAAACAACACTAATGGTAACTATGCTCATCCTTGATGGTGACTAACAAACACAAATTATGTCTTTGCTCATCACTGATTGTGAATTTAAAACAACACATGATTGCTTTGCCCTTAAATGATGGTGACTTTGCTCATCAATGATTGTGTCTTTGCACCAACACATGTTGGATTTGCCATTCTCTGATGATAAGTTTACCATCATTAATAATGACTTGGCTCATCACTGATGGTGACTTTAACAACAGTAAAGGTAACATTGATCCTCACTGATGGTGACTTTGCCCAAACTTATGTCGACTTTTTCCTTCACTGATGGTGACTTTACTTACACTAATGGTGACTTAGCTTATCACTGATGGTGACTTACAAACACAAATTATGTCTTTTCCAACACTAATGGTCACTTTGCCCCCACTTATGTTGGCTTTGCTCATCATTGATGGTGAATTTGCCCCCACTTATGTTGACTTTCCCTTCACTGATGTTGACTTTTCCAACACTAATGGTGACTTTGCTCATCACTGATTGTGAATTTACAACAACACATGATTGCTTTGCCCTTCACTGATGATGACTTTAACAACACTAATGGTAACTTTGCTCATCCTTGATGGTGACTTTACAAACTCTAAATATGACTTTGCTCATCACTGATGGTGACTTTAACAACAGTAAAGGTAACTTTGATCCTCACTGATGGTGACTTTGCCCCCACTTATGTTGACTTTCCCTTCACTGATGTTGACTTTTCCAACACTAATGGTGACTTTGCTCATCACTGATTGTGAATTTACAACAACACATGATTGCTTTGCCCTTAACTGATGATGACTTTAACAACACTAATGGTAACTTTGCTCATCCTTGATGGTGACTTTACAAACTCTAAATATGACTTTGCTCATCACTGATGGTGACTTTAACAACACCATTGGTAACTTTACTCATCAATATTGGTTTATTTGCCCCCACTTATGTTGACATTGCCCTTCAATGATGGTGACTTTATCAACACTAATGGTGACCTAGCTTATCATTGATGGTGACTTTAACAACACTAATGGTTATTTTGCTCATCACTGATTGTGAATTTTCACCAACACATGTTGGCTTTGCCCTTCACTGATGGTGACTTTGCTTACTATAAAAATGACTTTGCTCATCAATGATGGTGACTTTGCCCCCACTTATGTTGACTTTGCCCTTCACTGATGGTGACTTTACTTACACTAATGGTGACTTAGCTAATCATTGTTGGTGACTTTAACAACACTAATGGTAACTTTGCTCATCACTGATTGTGACTTTACCAACACTAATGGTGACTTAGCTTATCACTGATGGTGACTTACAAACACAAATTATGTCTTTTCCAACTCTAATGGTCACTTTGCCCCCACTTATGTTGGCTTTGCTCATCATTGATGGTGACTTTACAAACTCTAAATATGACTTTGCTCATCACTGAAGATTACTTAAACAACACTAATGGTGACTTTGCTCATCACTGATTGTGAATTTACAACAACACATGATTGCTTTGCCCTTCACTGATGATGACTTTAACAACTCTTATGGTAACTTTGTTCATCCTTGATGGTGACTTTACAAACTCTAAATATGACTTTGCTCATCACTGATGGTGACTTTAACAACACCATTGGTAACTTTGCTCATCAATGATGGTTTATTTGCCCCCACTTATGTTGACATTGCCCTTCAATGATGGTGACTTTATCAACACTAATGGTGACCTAGCTTATCATTGATGGTGACTTTAACAACACTAATGGTTATTTTGCTCATCACTGATTGTGAATTTCCACCAACACATGTTGGCTTTGCCCTTCACTGATGGTGACTTTGCTTACTATAAAAATGACTTTGCTCATCAATGATGGTGACTTTGCCCCCACTTATGTTGACTTTCCCTTCACTGATGATGACTTTAACAACACTAATGGTAACTTTGCTCATCCTTGATGGTGACTTTACAAACTCTAAATATGACTTTGCTCATCACTGATGGTGACTTTAACAACAGTAAAGGTAACTTTGATCCTCACTGATGGTGACTTTGCCCCCACTTATGTTGACTTTCCCTTCACTGATGTTGACTTTTCCAACACTAATGGTGACTTTGCTCATCACTGATTGTGAATTTACAACAACACATGATTGCTTTGCCCTTAACTGATGATGACTTTAACAACACTAATGGTAACTTTGCTCATCCTTGATGGTGACTTTACAAACTCTAAATATGACTTTGCTCATCACTGATGGTGACTTTAACAACAGTAAAGGTAACTTTTTCCTTCACTGATGGTGACTTTACTTACACTAATGGTGACTTAGCTTATCATTGATGGTGACTTTAACAACACTAATGGTAACTTTGGTCATCACTGATGGTGACTTTGCCCCCACTTATGTTGACTTTCCCTTCACTGATGTTGACTTTTCCAACACTAATGGTGACTTTGCTCAATTCTAATGGTGACTTTGCCCCCACTTATGCTGGCTTTCCTCATCACTGATTGTGAATCTACAACAACACATGATTGCTTGCCCTTAACTGATGATGACTTTAATAACACTAATGGTAACTTTGCTCATCCTTGATGGTGACTTTACAAACTCTAAATATGACTTTGCTCATCACTGATGGTGACTTTAACAACACCATTGGTAACTTTACTCATCAATGATGGTTTATTTGCCCCCACTTATGTTGACATTGCCCTTCAATGATGGTGACTTTATCAACACTAATGGTGACCTAGCTTATCATTGATGGTGACTTTAACAACACTAATGGTTATTTTGCTCATCACTGATTGTGAATTTTCACCAACACATGTTGGCTTTGCCCTTCACTGATGGTGACTTTGCTTACTATAAAAATGACTTTGCTCATCAATGATGGTGACTTTGCCTCCACTTATGTTGACTTTGCCCTTCACTGATGGTGACTTTAACAACACTAATGGTAACTTTGCTCATCCTTGATGGTGACTTTACAAACTCTAAATATGACTTTGCTCATCACTTATGGTGACTTTAACAACACCATTGGTAACTTTACTCATCAATGATGGTTTATTTGCCCCCACTTATGTTGACATTGCCCTTCAATGATGGTGACTTTATCAACACTAATGGTGACCTAGCTTATCATTGATGGTGACTTTAACAACACTAATGGTTATTTTGCTCATCACCGATTGTGAATTTTCACCAACACATGTTGGCTTTGCCCTTCACTGATGTTGACTTTTCCAACACTAATGGTGACTTTGCTCAATTCTAATGGTGACTTTGTCCCCACTTATGCTGGCTTTCCTCATCACTGATTGTGAATCTACAACAACACATGATTGTTTGCCCTTAACTGATGGTGACTTTACCAACACTAATAATGACTTTGCTCATCAATGATGGTGACTTTGCCCCTTCTTATTTTGAATTTGCCTTTCACTGATGATGACTTTAACAACACTAATGGTGACTTGGCTCATCACTGATGGTGACTTTAACAACAGTAAAGGTAACTTTGATCCTCACTGATGGTGACTTTGCCCCCACTTATGTTGACTTTCCCTTCACTGATGTTGACTTTTCCAACACTAATGGTGACTTTGCTCATCACTGATTGTGAATTTACAACAACACATGATTGCTTTGCCCTTCACTGATGATGACTTTAACAACACTAATGGTAACTTTGCTCATCATTGATGGTGACTTTACAAACTCTAAATATGACTTTGCTCATCACTGATGGTGACTTTAACAACACCATTGGTAACTTTACTCATCAATGATGGTTTATTTCCCCCCACTTATGTTGACATTGCCCTTCAATGATGGTGACTTTATCAACACTAATGGTGACCTAGCTTATCATTGATGGTGACTTTAACAACCCTAATGGCTATTTTGCTCATCACTGATTGTGAATTTTCACCAACACATGTTGGCTTTGCCCTTCACTGATGGTGACTTTGCTTACTATAAAAATGACTTTGCTCATCAATGATGGTGACTTTGCCCCCACTTATGTTGACTTTGCCCTTCACTGATGGTGACTTTAACAACACTAATGGTAACTTTGCTCATCCTTGATGGTGACTTTACAAACTCTAAATATGACTTTGCTCATCACTGATGGTGACTTTAACAACACCATTGGTAACTTTACTCATCAATGATGGTTTATTTGCCCCCACTTATGTTGACATTGCCCTTCAATGATGGTGACTTTATCAACACTAATGGTGACCTAGCTTATCATTGATGGTGACTTTAACAACACTAATGGTTATTTTGCTCATCACTGATTGTGAATTTTCACCAACACATGTTGGCTTTGCCCTTCACTGATGGTGACTTTGCTTACTATAAAAATGACTTTGCTCATCAATGATGGTGACTTTGCCCCCACTTATGTTGACTTTGCCCTTCACTGATGGTGACTTTACTTACACTAATGGTGACTTAGCTAATCATTGTTGGTGACTTTAACAACACTAATGGTAACTTTGCTCATCACTGATTGTGACTTTACCAACACTAATGGTGACTTAGCTTATCACTGATGGTGACTTACAAACACAAATTATGTCTTTTCCAACTCTAATGGTCACTTTGCCCCCACTTATGTTGGCTTTGCTCATCATTGATGGTGTCTTTACAAACTCTAAATATGACTTTGCTCATCACTGAAGATTACTTAAACAACACTAATGGTGACTTTGCTCATCACTGATTGTGAATTTACAACAACACATGATTGCTTTGCCCTTCACTGATGATGACTTTAACAACTCTAATGGTAACTTTGTTCATCCTTGATGGTGACTTTACAAACTCTAAATATGACTTTGCTCATCACTGATGGTGACTTTAACAAAACCATTGGTAACTTTGCTCATCAATGATGGTTTATTTGCCCCCACTTATGTTGACATTGCCCTTCAATGATGGTGACTTTATCAACACTAATGGTGACCTAGCTTATCATTGATGGTGACTTTGCCCCCACTTATGTTGACTTTCCCTTCACTGATGTTGACTTTTCCAACACTAATGGTGACTTTGCTCAATTCTAATGGTGACTTTGCCCCCACTTATGATGGCTTTCCTCATCACTGATTGTGAATCTACAGCAACACATGATTGTTTGCCCTTAACTGATGGTGACTTTACCAACACTAATAATGACTTTGCTCATCAATGATGGTGACTTTGCCCCTACTTATTTTGAATTTGCCTTTCACTGATGATGACTTTAACAACACTAATGGTGACTTGGCTCATTACTGATGGTGACTTTAACAACAGTAAAGGTAACTTTGATCCTCACTGATGGTGACTTTGCCCCCACTTATGTTGACTTTCCCTTAACTGATGTTGACTTTTCCAACACTAATGGTGACTTTGCTCATCACTGATTGTGAATTTACAACAACACATGATTGCTTTGCCCTTCACTGATGATGACTTTAACAACACTAATGGTTATTTTGCTCATCACTGATTGTGAATTTTCACCAACACATGTTGGCTTTGCCCTTCACTGATGGTGACTTTGCTTACTATAAAAATGACTTTGCTCATCAATGATGGTGACTTTGCCCCCACTTATGTTGACTTTCCCTTCACTGATGTTGACTTTTCCAACACTAATGGTGACTTTGCTCAATTCTAATGGTGACTTTGCCCCCACTTATGATGGCTTTCCTCATCACTGATTGTGAATCTACAGCAACACATGATTGTTTGCCCTTAACTGATGGTGACTTTACCAACACTAATAATGACTTTGCTCATCAATGATGGTGACTTTGCCCCTACTTATTTTGAATTTGCCTTTCACTGATGATGACTTTAACAACACTAATGGTGACTTGGCTCATTACTGATGGTGACTTTAACAACAGTAAAGGTAACTTTGATCCTCACTGATGGTGACTTCGCCCCCACTTATGTTGACTTTCCCTTCACTGATGTTGACTTTTCCAACACTAATGGTGACTTTGCTCATCACTGATTGTGAATTTACAACAACACATGATTGCTTTGCCCTTCACTGATGATGACTTTAACAACACTAATGGTAACTTTGCTCATCCTTGATGGTGACTTTACAAACTCTAAATATGACTTTGCTCATCACTGATGGTGACTTTAACAACACCATTGGTAACTTTGCTCATCAATGATGGTTTATTTGCCCCCACTTATGTTGACTTTCCCTTCACTGATGTTGACTTTTCCAACACTAATGGTGACTTTATCAACACTAATGGTGACCTAGCTTATCATTGATGGTGACTTTAACAACACTAATGGTTATTTTGCTCATCACTGATTGTGAATTTACAACAACACATGATTGCTTTGCCCTTAACTGATGGTGACTTTACCAACACTAATAATAACTTTGCTCATCAATGATGGTGACTTTGCCCCTACTTATTTTGACTTTGCTCTTCACTGATTGTTACTTTGCACCAACACATGTTGGCTTTGCCCTTCACTGATGGTGACTTTGCCAACTATAATTATGACTTTGCTCATCACTGATGGTGACTTTGCCCCCACTTATGTTGACTTTGCCCTTCACTGATGGTGACTTTACTTATACTAATGACGACTTAGCTAATCATTGTTTGTGACTTAAACAACACTAATGGTAACTATGCTCATCCTTGATGGTGACTAACAAACACAAATTATGTCTTTGCTCATCACTGATTGTGAATTTAAAACAACACATGATTGCTTTGCCCTTAAATGATGGTGACTTTGCTCATCAATGATTGTGTCTTTGCACCAACACATGTTGGATTTGCCATTCTCTGATGATAAGTTTACCATCATTAATAATGACTTGGCTCATCACTGATGGTGACTTTAACAACAGTAAAGGTAACATTGATCCTCACTGATGGTGACTTTGCCCAAACTTATGTCGACTTTTTCCTTCACTGATGGTGACTTTACTTACACTAATGGTGACTTAGCTTATCATTGATGGTGACTTACAAACACAAATTATGTCTTTTCCAACACTAATGGTCACTTTGCCCCCACTTATGTTGGCTTTGCTCATCATTGATGGTGACTTTACAAACTCTAAATATGACATTGCTCATCACTGAAGATTACTTAAACAACACTAATGGTGACTTTGCTCATCACTGATTGTGAATTTACAACAACACATGATTGCTTTGCCCTTCACTGATGATGACTTTAACAACTCTAATGGTAACTTTGCTCATCCTTGATGGTGACTTTACAAACTCTAAATATGACTTTGCTCATCACTGATGGTGACTTTAACAACACCATTGGTAACTTTGCTCATCAATGATGGTTTATTTGCCCCCACTTATGTTGACATTGCCCTTCAATGATGGTGACTTTATCAACACTAATGGTGACCTAGCTTATCATTGATGGTGACTTTAACAACACTAATGGTTATTTTGCTCATCACTGATTGTGAATTTTCACCAACACATGTTGGCTTTGCCCTTCACTGATGGTGACTTTGCTTACTATAAAATGACTTTGCTCATCAATGATGGTGACTTTGCCCCCACTTATGTTAACTTTGCCCTTCACTGATGGTGACTTTACTTACACTAATGGTGACTTAGCTAATCATTGTTGGTGACTTTAACAACACTAATGGTAACTTTGCTCATCACTGATTGTGACTTTACCAACACTAATGGTGACTTAGCTTATCACTGATGGTGACTTACAAACACAAATTATGTCTTTTCCAACTCTAATGGTCACTTTGCCCCCACTTATGTTGGCTTTGCTCATCATTGATGGTGACTTTACAAACTCTAAATATGACTTTGCTAATCACTGAAGATTACTTAAACAACACTAATGGTGACTTTGCTCATCACTGATTGTGAATTTACAACAACACATGATTGCTTTGCCCTTCACTGATGATGACTTTAACAACTCTAATGGTAACTTTGCTCATCCTTGATGGTGACTTTACAAACTCTAAATATGACTTTGCTCATCACTGATGGTGACTTTAACAACACCATTGGTAACTTTGCTCATCAATGATGGTTTATTTGCCCCCACTTATGTTGACATTGCCCTTCAATGATGGTGACTTTATCAACACTAATGGTGACCTAGCTTATCATTGATGGTGACTTTAACAACACTAATGGTTATTTTGCTCATCACTGATTGTGAATTTTCACCAACACATGTTGGCTTTGCCCTTCACTGATGGTGACTTTGCTTACTATAAAAATGACTTTGCTCATCAATGATGGTGACTTTAACAACAGTAAAGGTAACTTTGATCCTCACTGATGGTGACTTTACTTACACTAATGGTGACTTAGCTTATCATTGATGGTGACTTTAACAATACTAATGGTAACTTTGGTCATCACTGATGGCGACTTTACTTACACTAATGGTGACTTAGCTAATCATTGTTGGTGACTTTAACCAAACTTATGGTAACTTTGCTCATCACTGATGGTGACTTTACCAGCACTAATGGTGACTTAGCTTATCACTGATGATGACTTAAACAACACTAATGGTAACTTTGCTCATAACTGATGGTGATTTTTCCCCCACTTATGTTGACTTTCCCTTCACTGATGTTGACTTTTCCAACACTAATTGTGACTTTGCTCAATTCTAATGGTGACTTTGCCCCCACTTATGCTGGCTTTCCTCATCACTGATTGTGAATCTACAACAACACATGATTGTTTGCCCTTAACTGATGGTGACTTTACCAACACTAATAATGACTTTGCTCATCAATGATGGTGACTTTGCCCCTACTTATTTTGAATATGCCCTTCACTGATGATGACTTTAACAACACTAATGGTGACTTTATCAACACTAATGGTGACCTAGCTTATCATTGATGGTGACTTTAACAACACTAATGGTTATTTTGCTCATCACTGATTGTGAATTTACAACAACACATGATTGCTTTGCCCTTAACTGATGGTGACTTTACCAACACTAATAATAACTTTGCTCATCAATGATGGTGACTTTGCCCCTACTTATTTTGACTTTGCTCTTCACTGATTGTTACTTTGCACCAACACATGTTGGCTTTGCCCTTCACTGATGGTGACTTTGCCAACTATAATTATGACTTTGCTCATCACTGATGGTGACTTTGCCCCCACTTATGTTGACTTTGCCCTTCACTGATGGTGACTTTACTTATACTAATGACGACTTAGCTAATCATTGATGGTGACTTAAACAACACTAATGGTAACTATGCTCATCCTTGATGGTGACTAACAAACACAAATTATGTCTTTGCTCATCACTGATTGTGAATTTAAAACAACACATGATTGCTTTGCCCTTAAATGATGGTGACTTTGCTCATCAATGATTGTGTCTTTGCACCAACACATGTTGGATTTGCCATTCTCTGATGATAAGTTTACCATCATTAATAATGACTTGGCTCATCACTGATGGTGACTTTAACAACAGTAAAGGTAACATTGATCCTCTCTTATGGTGACTTTGCCCAAACTTATGTCGACTTTTTCCTTCACTGATGGTGACTTTACTTACACTAATGGTGACTTAGCTTATCACTGATGGTGACTTACAAACACAAATTATGTCTTTTCCAACACTAATGGTCACTTTGCCCCCACTTATGTTGGCTTTGCTCATCATTGATGGTGACTTTACAAACTCTAAATATGACATTGCTCATCACTGAAGATTACTTAAACAACACTAATGGTGACTTTGCTCATCACTGATTGTGAATTTACAACACATGATTGCTTTGCCCTTCACTGATGATGACTTTAACAACTCTAATGGTAACTTTGCTCATCCTTGATGGTGACTTTACAAACTCTAAATATGAATTTGCTCATCACTGATGGTGACTTTAACAACACCATTGGTAACTTTACTCATCAATGATGGTTTATTTGCCCCCACTTATGTTGACATTGCCCTTCAATGATGGTGACTTTATCAACACTAATGGTGACCTAGCTTATCATTGATGGTGACTTTAACAACACTAATGGTTATTTTGCTCATCACTGAGAGTGAATTTTCACCAACACATGTTGGCTTTGCCCTTCACTGATGGTGACTTTGCTTACTATAAAAATGACTTTGCTCATCAATGATGGTGACTTTGCCCCCACTTATGTTGACTTTGCCCTTCACGGATGGTGACTTTACTTACACTAATGGTGACTTAGCTAATCATTGTTGGTGACTTTAACAACACTAATGGTAACTTTGCTCATCACTGATTGTGACTTTACCAACACTAATGGTGACTTAGCTTATCACTGATGGTGACTTACAAACACAAATTATGTCTTTTCCAACTCTAATGGTCACTTTGCCCCCACTTATGTTGGCTTTGCTCATCATTGATGGTGACTTTACAAACTCTAAATATGACTTTGCTAATCACTGAAGATTACTTAAACAACACTAATGGTGACTTGCTCATCACTGATTGTGAATTTACAACAACACATGATTGCTTTGCCCTTCACTGATGATGACTTAAACAACTCTAATGGTAACTTTGCTCATCCTTGATGGTGTTTTTACAAACTCTAAATATGACTTTGCTCATCACTGATGGTGACTTTAACAACACCATTGGTAACTTTGCTCATCAATGATGGTTTATTTGCCCCCACTTATGTTGACATTGCCCTTCAATGATGGTGACTTTATCAACACTAATGGTGACCTAGCTTATCATTGATGGTGACTTTAACAACACTAATGGTTATTTTGCTCATCACTGATTGTGAATTTTCACCAACACATGTTGGCTTTGCCCTTCACTGATGGTGACTTTGCTTACTATAAAAATGACTTTGCTCATCAATGATCGTGACTTTAACAACAGTAAAGGTAACTTTGATCCTCACTGATGGTGACTTTACTTACACTAATGGTGACTTAGCTTATCATTGATGGTGACTTTAACAATACTAATGGTAACTTTGGTCATCACTGATGGCGACTTTACTTACACTAATGGTGACTTAGCTTATCACTGATGATGACTTAAACAACACTAATGGTAACTTTGCTCATAACTGATGGTGATTTTTCCCCCACTTATGTTGACTTTCCCTTCACTGATGTTGACTTTTCCAACACTAATGGTGACTTTGCTCAATTCTAATGGTGACTTTGCCCCCACTTATGCTGGCTTTCCTCATCACTGATTGTGAATCTACAACAACACATGATTGTTTGCCCTTAACTGATGGTGACTTTACCAACACTAATAATGACTTTGCTCATCAATGATGGTGACTTTGCCCCTACTTATTTTGAATTTGCCCTTCACTGATGATGACTTTAACAACACTAATGGTGACTTGGCTCATCACTGATGGTGACTTTAACAACAGTAAAGGTAACTTTGATCCTCACTGATGGTGACTTTAACCCCACTTATGTTGACTTTTTCCTTCACTGATGGTGACTTTACTTACACTAATGGTGACTTAGCTTATCATTGATGGTGACTTTAACAACACTAATGGTAACTTTGATCCTCACTGATGGTGACTTTGCCCCCACTTATGTTGACTTTTTCCTTCACTGATGGTGACTTTACTTACACTAATGGTGACTTAGCTTATCATTGATGGTGACTTTAACAACACTAATGGTAACTTTGGTCATCACTGATGGTGACTTTGCCCCCACTTATGTTGACTTTCCCTTCACTGATGTTGACTTTTCCAACACTAATGGTGACTTTGCTCATCACTGATTGTGAATTTACAACAACACATGATTGCTTTGCCCTTCACTGATGATGACTTTAACAACACTAATGGTAACTTTGCTCATCCTTGATGGTGACTTTACAAACTCTAAATATGACTTTGCTCATCACTGATGGTGACTTTAACAACACCACTGGTAACTTTACTCATCAATGATGGTTTATTTGCTCCCACTTATGTTGACATTGCCCTTCAATGATTGTGACTTTATCAACACTAATGGTGACCTAGCTTATCATTGATGGTGACTTTAACAACACTAATGGTAACTTTGGTCATCACTGATGGTGACTTTGCCCCCACTTATATTGACTTTCCCTTCACTGATGTTGACTTTTCCAACACTAATGGTGACTTTGCTCAATTCTAATGGTGACTTTGCCCCCACTTATGCTGGCTTTCCTCATCACTGATTGTGAATCTACAACAACACATGATTGTTTGCCCTTAACTGATGGTGACTTTACCAACACTAATAATGACTTTGCTCATCAATGATGGTGACTTTGCCCCTACTTATTTTGAATTTGCCCTTCACTGATGATGACTTTAACAACACTAATGGTGACTTGGCTCATCACTGATGGTGACTTTGACAACAGTAAAGGTAACTTTGATCCTCACTGATGGTAACTTTGCCCCCACTTATGTTGACTTTTTCCTTCACTGATGGTGACTTTACTTACACTAATGGTGACTTAGCTTATCATTGATGGTGACTTTAACAACACTAATGGTAACTTTGATCCTCACTGATGGTGACTTTGCCCCCACTTATGTTGACTTTTTCCTTCACTGATGGTGACTTTACTTACACTAATGGTGACTTAGCTTATCATTGATGGTGACTTTAACAACACTAATGGTAACTTTGGTCATCACTGATGGTGACTTTGCCCCCACTTATGTTGACTTTCCCTTCACTGATGTTGACTTTTCCAACACTAATGGTGACTTTGCTCATCACTGATTGTGAATTTACAACAACACATGATTGCTTTGCCCTTCACTGATGATGACTTTAACAACACTAATGGTAACTTTGCTCATCCTTGATGGTGACTTTACAAACTCTAAATATGACTTTGCTCATCACTGATGGTGACTTTAACAACACCACTGGTAACTTTACTCATCAATGATGGTTTATTTGCTCCCACTTATGTTGACATTGCCCTTCAATGATTGTGACTTTATCAACACTAATGGTGACCTAGCTTATCATTGATGGTGACTTTAACAACACTAATGGTAACTTTGGTCATCACTGATGGTGACTTTGCCCCCACTTATGTTGACTTTCCCTTCACTGATGTTGACTTTTCCAACACTAATGGTTACTTTGCTCAATTCTAATGGTGACTTTGCCCCCACTTATGCTGGCTTTCCTCATCACTGATTGTGAATCTACAACAACACATGATTGTTTGCCCTTAACTGATGGTGACTTTACCAACACTAATAATGACTTTGCTCATCAATGATGGTGACTTTGCCCCTACTTATTTTGAATTTGCCCTTCACTGATGATGACTTTAACAACACTAATGGTGACTTGGCTCATCACTGATGGTGACTTTGACAACAGTAAAGGTAACTTTGATCCTCACTGATGGTAACTTTGCCCCCACTTATGTTGACTTTTTCCTTCACTGATGGTGACTTTACTTACACTAATGGTGACTTAGCTTATCATTGATGGTGACTTAAACAACACTAATGGTAACTTTGGTCATCACTGATGGTGACTTTGCCCCCACTTATGTTGACTTTCCCTTCACTGATGTTGACTTTTCCAACAATAATGGTGACTTTGCTCATCACTGATTGTGAATTAACAACAACACATGATTGCTTTGCCCTTCACTGATGATGACTTTAACAACACTAATGGTTACTTTGCTCTTCCTTGATGGTGACTTTACAAACTCTAAATATGACTTTGCTCATCACTGATGGTGACTTTAACAACACCACTGGTAACTTTACTCATCAATGATGGTTTATTTGCCCCAACTTATGTTGACATTGCCCTTCAATGATGGTGACTTTATCAACACTAATGGTGACCTAGCTTATCATTGATGGTGACTTTAACAACACTAATGGTAACTTTGGTCATCACTGATGGTGACTTTGCCCCCACTTATGTTGACTTTCCCTTCACTGATGTTGACTTTTCCAACACTAATGGTTACTTTGCTCAATTCTAATGGTGACTTTGCCCCCACTTATGCTGGCTTTCCTCCTCACTGATTGTGAATCTACAACAACACATGATTGTTTGCCCTTAACTGATGGTGACTTTACCAACACTAATAATGACTTTGCTCATCAATGATGGTGACTTTGCCCCTACTTATTTTGAATTTGCTCTTCACTGATGATGCCTTTAACAACACTAATGGTGACTTGGCTCATCACTGATGGTGACTTTAACAACAGTAAAGGTAACTTTGATCCTCACTGATGGTGACTTTGCCCCCACTTATGTTGACTATTTCCTTCACTGATGGTGACTTTACTTACACTAATGGTGACTTAGCTTATCATTGATGGTGACTTTAACAACACTAATGGTAACTTTGGTCATCACTGATGGTGACTTTGCCCCCACTTATGTTGACTTTCCCTTCACTGATGTTGACTTTTCCAACACTAATGGTGACTTTGCTCATCACTGATTGTGAATTTACAACAACACATGATTGCTTTGCCCTTCACTGATGATGACTTTAACAACACTAATCGTAACTTTGCTCATCCTTGATGGTAACTTTACAAACTCTAAATATGACTTTGCTCATCACTGATGGTGACTTTAACAACACCATTGGTAACTTTACTCATCAATGATGGTTTATTTGCCCCCACTTATGTTGACATTGCCCTTCAAAGATGGTGACTTTATCAACACTAATGGTTATTTTGCTCATCACTGATTGTGAATTTTCACCAACACATGTTGGCTTTGTCCTTCACTGATGGTGACTTTGCTTACTATAAAAATGACTTTGCTCATCTATGATGGTGACTTTGCCCCCACTTATGTTGACTTTGCCCTTCACTGATGGTGACTTTACTTACACTAATGGTGACTTAGCTAATCATTGTTGGTGACTTTAACAAGACTAATGGTAAATTTGCTCATCACTGATTGTGACTTAACCAACACTCATGGTGACTTAGCTTATCACTGATGGTGACTTACAAACACAAATTATGTCTTTTCCAACTCTAATGGTCACTTTGCCCCCACTTATGTTGGCTTTGCTCATCATTGATGGTGACTTTACCAACACTAATAATGACTTTGCTCATCAATGATGGTGACTTTGCCCCTACTTATTTTGAATTTGCCCTTCACTGATGATGACTTTAACAACACTAATGGTGACTTGGCTCATCACTGATGGTGACTTTAACAACAGTAAAGGTAACTTTGATCCTCACTGATGGTGTCTTTGCCCCCACTTATGTTGACTTTTTCCTTCACTGATGGTGACTTTACTTACACTAATGGTGACTTAGCTTATCATTGATGGTGACTTTAACAACACTAATGGTAACTTTGGTCATCACTGATGGTGACTTTGCCCCCACTTATGTTGACTTTCCCTTCACTGATGTTGACTTTTCCAACACTAATGGTGACTTTGCTCATCACTGATTGTGAATTTACAACAACACATGATTGCTTTGCCCTTCACTGATGATGACTTTAACAACACTAATCGTAACTTTGCTCATCCTTGATGGTAACTTTACAAACTCTAAATATGACTTTGCTCATCACTGATGGTGACTTTAACAACACCATTGGTAACTTTACTCATCAATGATGGTTTATTTGCCCCCACTTATGTTGACATTGCCCTTCAATGATGGTGACTTTATCAACACTAATGGTTATTTTGCTCATCACTGATTGTGAATTTTCACCAACACATGTTGGCTTTGCCCTTCACTGATGGTGACTTTGCTTACTATAAAAATGACTTTGCTCATCAATGATGGTGACTTTGCCCCCACTTATGTTGACTTTGCCCTTCACTGATGGTGACTTTACTTACACTAATGGTGACTTAGCTAATCATTGTTGGTGACTTTAACAAGACTAATGGTAAATTTGCTCATCACTGATTGTGACTTAACCAACACTCATGGTGACTTAGCTTATCACTGATGGTGACTTACAAACACAAATTATGTCTTTTCCAACTCTAATGGTCACTTTGCCCCCACTTATGTTGGCTTTGCTCATCATTGATGGTGACTTTACCAACACTAATAATGACTTTGCTCATCAATGATGGTGACTTTGCCCCTACTTATTTTGAATTTGCCCTTCACTGATGATGACTTTAACAACACTAATGGTGACTTGGCTCATCACTGATGGTGACTTTAACAACAGTAAAGGTAACTTTGATCCTCACTGATGGTGTCTTTGCCCCCACTTATGTTGACTTTTTCCTTCACTGATGGTGACTTTACTTACACTAATGGTGACTTAGCTTATCATTGATGGTGACTTTAACAACACTAATGGTAACTTTGGTCATCACTGATGGTGACTTTGCCCCCACTTATGTTGACTTTCCCTTCACTGATGTTGACTTTTCCAACACTAATGGTGACTTTGCTCATCACTGATTGTGAATTTACAACAACACATGATTGCTTTGCCCTTCACTGATGATGACTTTAACAACACTAATCGTAACTTTGCTCATCCTTGATGGTAACTTTACAAACTCTAAATATGACTTTGCTCATCACTGATGGTGACTTTAACAACACCATTGGTAACTTTACTCATCAATGATGGTTTATTTGCCCCCACTTATGTTGACATTGCCCTTCAATGATGGTGACTTTATCAACACTAATGGTTATTTTGCTCATCACTGATTGTGAATTTTCACCAACACATGTTGGCTTTGCCCTTCACTGATGGTGACTTTGCTTACTATAAAAATGACTTTGCTCATCAATGATGGTGACTTTGCCCCCACTTATGTTGACTTTGCCCTTCACTGATGGTGACTTTACTTACACTAATGGTGACTTAGCTAATCATTGTTGGTGACTTTAACAAGACTAATGGTAAATTTGCTCATCACTGATTGTGACTTTACCAACACTCATGGTGACCTTGCTTATCACTGATGGTGACTTACAAACACAAATTATGTCTTTTCCAACTCTAATGGTCACTTTGCCCCCACTTATGTTGGCTTTGCTCATCATTGATGGTGACTTTACAAACTCTAAATATGACTTTGCTTATCACTGAAGATTACTTAAACAACACTAATGGTGACTTTGCTCATCACTGATTGTGAATTTACAACAACACATGATTGCTTTGCCCTTCACTGATGATGACTTTAACAACTCTAATGGTAACTTTGCTCATCCTTGATGGTGACTTTACAAACTCTAAATATGACTTTTTTCATCACTGATGGTGACTTTAACAACACCATTGGTATCTTTGCTCATCAATGATGGTTTATTTGCCCCCACTTATGTTGACATTGCCCTTCAATGATGGTGACTTTATCAACACTAATGGTGACCTAGCTTATCATTGATGGTGACTTTAACAACACTAATGGTTATTTTGCTCATCACTGATTGTGAATTTTCACCAACACATGTTGGCTTTGCCCTTCACTGATGGTGACTTTGCTTACTATAAAAATGACTTTGCTCATCAATGATGGTGACTTTAACAGCAGTAAAGGTAACTTTGATCCTCACTGATGGTGACTTTACTTACACTAATGGTGACTTAGCTTATCATTGATGGTGACTTTAACAATACTAATGGTAACTTTGGTCATCACTGATGGCGACTTTACTTACACTAATGGTGACTTAGCTAATCATTGTTGGTGACTTTAACAACACTAATGGAAACTTTGCTCATCACTGATGGTGACTTTACCAGCACTAATGGTGACTTAGCTTATCTCTGATGATGACTTAAACAACACTAATGGTAACTTTGCTCATAACTGATGGTGATTTTTCCCCCACTTATGTTGACTTTCCCTTCACTGATGTTGACTTTATCAACACTAATGGTGACCTAGCTTATCATTGATGGTGACTTTAACAACACTAATGGTTATTTTGCTCATCACTGATTGTGAATTTTCACCAACACATGTTGGCTTTGCCCTTCACTGATGGTGACTTTGCTTACTATAAAAATGACTTTGCTCATCAATGATGGTGACTTTAACAGCAGTAAAGGTAACTTTGATCCTCACTGATGGTGACTTTACTTACACTAATGGTGACTTAGCTTATCATTGATGGTGACTTTAACAATACTAATGGTAACTTTGGTCATCACTGATGGCGACTTTACTTACACTAATGGTGACTTAGCTAATCATTGTTGGTGACTTTAACAACACTAATGGAAACTTTGCTCATCACTGATGGTGACTTTACCAGCACTAATGGTGACTTAGCTTATCACTGATGATGACTTAAACAACACTAATGGTAACTTTGCTCATCAATGATGGTTTATTTGCCCCCACTTATGTTGACATTGCCCTTCAATGATGGTGACTTTATCAACACTAATGGTGACCTAGCTTATCATTGATGGTGACTTTAACAACACTAATGGTTATTTTGCTCATCACTGATTGTGAATTTTCACCAACACATGTTGGCTTTGCCCTTCACTGATGGTGACTTTGCTTACTATAAAAATGACTTTGCTCATCAATGATGGTGACTTTAACAGCAGTAAAGGTAACTTTGATCCTCACTGATGGTGACTTTACTTACACTAATGGTGACTTAGCTTATCATTGATGGTGACTTTAACAATACTAATGGTAACTTTGGTCATCACTGATGGCGACTTTACTTACACTAATGGTGACTTAGCTAATCATTGTTGGTGACTTTAACAACACTAATGGAAACTTTGCTCATCACTGATGGTGACTTACCAGCACTAATGGTGACTTAGCTTATCACTGATGATGACTTAAACAACACTAATGGTAACTTTGCTCATAACTGATGGTGATTTTTCCCCCACTTATGTTGACATTGCCCTTCAATGATGGTGACTTTATCAACACTAATGGTGACCTAGCTTATCATTGATGGTGACTTTAACAACACTAATGGTTATTTTGCTCATCACTGATTGTGAATTTTCACCAACACATGTTGGCTTTGCCCTTCACTGATGGTGACTTTGCTTACTATAAAAATGACTTTGCTCATCAATGATGGTGACTTTAACAGCAGTAAAGGTAACTTTGATCCTCACTGATGGTGACTTTACTTACACTAATGGTGACTTAGCTTATCATTGATGGTGACTTTAACAATACTAATGGTAACTTTGGTCATCACTGATGGCGACTTTACTTACACTAATGGTGACTTAGCTAATCATTGTTGGTGACTTTAACAACACTAATGGAAACTTTGCTCATCACTGATGGTGACTTTACCAGCACTAATGGTGACTTAGCTTATCACTGATGATGACTTAAACAACACTAATGGTAACTTTGCTCATCAATGATGGTTTATTTGCCCCCACTTATGTTGACATTGCCCTTCAATGATGGTGACTTTATCAACACTAATGGTGACCTAGCTTATCATTGATGGTGACTTTAACAACACTAATGGTTATTTTGCTCATCACTGATTGTGAATTTTCACCAACACATGTTGGCTTTGCCCTTCACTGATGGTGACTTTGCTTACTATAAAAATGACTTTGCTCATCAATGATGGTGACTTTAACAGCAGTAAAGGTAACTTTGATCCTCACTGATGGTGACTTTACTTACACTAATGGTGACTTAGCTTATCATTGATGGTGACTTTAACAATACTAATGGTAACTTTGGTCATCACTGATGGCGACTTTACTTACACTAATGGTGACTTAGCTAATCATTGTTGGTGACTTTAACAACACTAATGGAAACTTTGCTCATCACTGATGGTGACTTTACCAGCACTAATGGTGACTTAGCTTATCACTGATGATGACTTAAACAACACTAATGGTAACTTTGCTCATAACTGATGGTGATTTTTCCCCCACTTATGTTGACTTTCCCTTCACTGATGTTGACTTTTCCAACACTAATGGTGACTTAGCTTATCATTGATGGTGACTTTAACAACACTAATGGTAACTTTGGTCATCACTGATGGTGACTTTGCCCCCACTTATGTTGACTTTCCCTTCACTGATGTTGACTTTTCCAACACTAATGGTGACTTTGCTCAATTCTAATGGTGACTTTGCCCCCACTTATGCTGGCTTTCCTCATCACTGATTGTGAATCTACAACAACACATGATTGTTTGCCCTTAACTGATGGTGACTTTACCAACACTAATAATGACTTTGCTCATCAATGATGGTGACTTTGCCCCTACTTATTTTGAATTTGCCTTTCACTGATGATGACTTTAACAACACTAATGGTGACGTGGCTCATCACTGATGGTGACTTTAACAACAGTAAAGGTAACTTTGATCCTCACTGATGGTGACTTTGCCCCCACTTATGTTGACTTTTTCCTTCACTGATGGTGACTTTACTTACACTAATGGTGACTTAGCTTATCATTGATGGTGACTTTAACAACACTAATGGTAACTTTGGTCATCACTGATGGTGACTTTGCCCCCACTTATGTTGACTTTCCCTTCACTGATGTCGACTTTTCCAACACTAATGGTGACTTTGCTCAATTCTAATGGTGACTTTGCCCCCACTTATGCTGGCTTTCCTCATCACTGATTGTGAATCTACAACAACACATGATTGTTTGCCCTTAACTGATGGTGACTTTACCAACACTAATAATGACTTTGCTCATCAATGATGGTGACTTTGCCCCTACTTATTTTGAATTTGCCTTTCACTGATGATGACTTTAACAACACTAATGGTGACTTGGCTCATCACTGATGGTGACTTTAACAACAGTTAAGGTAACTTTGATCCTCACTGATGGTGACTTTGCCCCCACTTATGTTGACTTTTTCCTTCACTGATGGTGACTTTCCTTACATTAATGGTGACTTAGCTTATCATTGATGGTGACTTTAACAACACTAATGGTAACTTTGGTCATCACTGATGGTGACTTTGCCCCCACTTATGTTGACTTTCCCTTCACTGATGTTGACTTTTCCAACACTTATGGTGACTTTGCTCATCACTGATTGTGAATTTACAACAACACATGATTGCTTTGCCCTTCACTGATGATGACTTTAACAACACTAATGGTAACTTTGCTCATCCTTGATGGTAACTTTACAAACTCTAAATATAACTTTGCTCATCACTGATGGTGACTTTAACAACACCATTGGTAACTTTACTCATCAATGATGGTTTATTTGCCCCCACTTATGTTGACATTGCCCTTCAATGATGGTGACTTTATCAACACTAATGGTGACCTAGCTTATCATTGATGGTGACTTTAACAACACTAATGGTTATTTTGCTCATCACTGATTGTGAATTTTCACCAACACATGTTGGCTTTGCCCTTCACTGATGGTGACTTTGCTTACTATAAAAATGACTTTGCTCATCAATGATGGTGACTTTGCCCCCACTTATGTTGACTTTGCCCTTCACTGATGGTGACTTTACTTACACTAATGGTGACTTAGCTAATCATTGTTGGTGACTTAACAACACTAATGGTAACTTTGCTCATTACTGATTGTGACTTTACCAACACTAATGGTGACTTAGCTTATCACTGATGGTGACTTACAAACACAAATTATGTCTTTTCCAACTCTAATGGTCACTTTGCCCCCACTTATGTTGGCTTTGCTCATCATTGATTGTGACTTTACAAACTCTAAATATGACTTTTTTCATCACTGATGGTGACTTTAACAACACCATTGGTAACTTTGCTCATCAATGATGGTTTATTTGCCCCCACTTATGTTGACATTGCCCTTCAATGATGGTGACTTTAACAACACTAATGGTTATTTTGCTCATCACTGATTGTGTATTTTCACCAACACATGTTGGCTTTGCCCTTCACTGATGGTGACTTTGCTTAATATAAAAATGACTTTGCTCATCAATGATGGTGACTTTAACAACAGTAAAGGTAACTTTGATCCTCACTGATGGTGACTTTACTTACACTAATGGTGACTTAGTTTATCACTGATGGTGACTTTGCCCCCACTTATGTTGACTTTCCCTTCACTGATGTTGACTTTTCCAACACTAATGGTCACTTTGCCCCCACTTATGTTGGCTTTGCTCATCATTGATGGTGACTTTACAAACTCTAAATATGACTTTTTTCATCACTGATGGTGACTTTAACAACACCATTGGTAACTTTGCTCATCAATGATGGTTTATTTGCCCCCACTTATGTTGACATTGCCCTTCATTGATGGTGACTTTAACAACACTAATGGTTATTTTGCTCATCACTGATTGTGTATTTTCACCAACACATGTAGGCTTTGCCCTTCACTGATGGTGACTTTGCTTAATATAAAAATGACTTTGCTCATCAATGATGGTGACTTTAACAACAGTAAAGGTAACTTTGATCCTCACTGATTGTGACTTTACTTACACTAATGGTGACTTAGCTTATCACTGATGATGACTTAAACAACACTAATGGAAACTTTGCTCATCACTGATGGTGACTTTACCAGCACTAATGGTGACTAAGCTTATCACTGATGATGACTTAAACAACACTAATGGTAACTTTGGTCATCACTGATGGTGATTTTTCCCCCACTTATGTTGACTTTCCCTTCACTGATGTTGACTTTTCCAACACTAATGGTGACTTTGCTCAATTCTAATGGTGACTTTGCCCCCACTTTTGCTGGCTTTCCTCATCACTGATTGTGAATCTACAATAACACATGATTGTTTGCCCTTAACTGATGGTGACTTTACCAACACTAATAATGACTTTGCTCATCAATGATGGTGACTTTGCCCCTACTTATTTTGAATTTGCCTATCACTGATGATGACTTTAACAACACTAATGGTGACTTGGCTCATCACTGATGGTGTCTTTGCCCCCACTTATGTTGACTTTTTCCTTCACTGATGGTGACTTTACTTACACTAATGGTGACTTAGCTTATCATTGATGGTGACTTTAACAACACTAATGGTAACTTTGGTCATCACTGATGGTGACTTTGCCCCCACTTATGTTGACTTTGCCCTTCTTTGATGGTGACTTAACTTACACTGATGGTGGCTTTGCCCCCACTTATGTTGACTTTTTCCTTCACTGATGGTGACTTTACTTACACTAATGGTGACATAGCTTATCATTGATGGTGACTTTAACAACACTAATGGTAACTTTGGTCATCACTGATGGTGACTTTGCCCCCTCATATTTTGGCTTTGCCCTTCACTGATGGTGACTTTGCTTACTATAAAAATGACTTTGCTCATCAATGATGGTGACTTTGCCCCTACTTATTTTGACTTTGCCCTTCCCTGATGATGAATTTAACAACACTAATGGTGAGTTTGCTCATCACTGATTGTGTCATTGCACCAACACATGTTGGTTTTGCCATTCTCTGATGATTAGTTTACCATCACTAATTAAGACTTGGCTCATCACTGATGATGACTTTAACAACAGTAAAGGTAACTTTGCTCATAACTGATGGTGATTTTTCCCCCACTTATGTTGACTTTCCCTTCACTGATGTTGACTTTTCCAACACTAATGGTGACTTAGCTTATCATTGATGGTGACTTTAACAACACTAATGGTAACTTTGGTCAACACTGATGGTGACTTTGCCCCCACTTATGTTGACTTTCCCTTCACTGATGTTGACTTTTCCAACACTAATGGTGACTTTGCTCAATTCTAATGGTGACTTTGCCCCCACTTATGCTGGCTTTCCTCATCACTGATTGTGAATCTACAACAACACATGATTGTTTTCCCTTAACTGATGGTGACTTTACCAACACTAATAATGACTTTGCTCATCAATGATGGTGACTTTGCCCCTACTTATTTTGAATTTGCCTTTCACTGATGATGACATTAACAAACCTAATGGTGACGTGGCTCATCACTGATGGTGACTTTAACAACAGTAAAGGTAACTTTGATCCTCACTGATGGTGACTTTGCCCCCACTTATGTTGACTTTTTCCTTCACTGATGGTGACTTTACTTACACTAATGGTGACTTAGCTTATCATTGATGGTGACTTTAACAACACTAATGGTAACTTTGGTCATCACTGATGGTGACTTTGCCCCCACTTATGTTGACTTTCCCTTCACTGATGTCGACTTTTCCAACACTAATGGTGACTTTGCTCAATTCTAATGGTGACTTTGCCCCCACTTATGCTGGCTTTCCTCATCACTGATTGTGAATCTACAACAACACATGATTGTTTGCCCTTAACTGATGGTGACTTTACCAACACTAATAATGACTTTGCTCATCAATGATGGTGACTTTGCCCCTACTTATTTTGAATTTGCCTTTCACTGATGATGACTTTAACAACACTAATGGTGACTTGGCTCATCACTGATGGTGACTTTAACAACAGTTAAGGTAACTTTGATCCTCACTGATGGTGACTTTGCCCCCACTTATGTTGACTTTTTCCTTCACTGATGGTGACTTTACTTACATTAATGGTGACTTAGCTTATCATTGATGGTGACTTTAACAACACTAATGGTAACTTTGGTCATCACTGATGGTGACTTTGCCCCCACTTATGTTGACTTTCCCTTCACTGATGTTGACTTTTCCAACACTAATGGTGACTTTGCTCATCACTGATTGTGAATTTACAACAACACATGATTGCTTTGCCCTTCACTGATGATGACTTTAACAACACTAATGGTAACTTTGCTCATCCTTGATGGTAACTTTACAAACTCTAAATATGACTTTGCTCATCACTGATGGTGACTTTAACAACACCATTGGTAACTTTACTCATCAATGATGGTTTATTTGCCCCCACTTATGTTGACATTGCCCTTCAATGATGGTGACTTTATCAACACTAATGGTGACCTATTTTATCATTGATGGTGACTTTAACAACACTAATGGTTATTTTGCTCATCACTGATTGTGAATTTTCACCAACACATGTTGGCTTTGCCCTTCACTGATGGTGACTTTGCTTAATATAAAAATGACTTTGCTCATCAATGATGGTGACTTTAACAACACTAATGGTAACTTTGGTCATCACTGATGGTGACTTTGCCCCCACTTATGTTGACTTTCCCTTCACTGATGTCGACTTTTCCAACACTAATGGTGACTTTGCTCAATTCTAATGGTGACTTTGCCCCCACTTATGCTGGCTTTCCTCATCACTGATTGTGAATCTACAACAACACATGATTGTTTGCCCTTAACTGATGGTGACTTTACCAACACTAATAATGACTTTGCTCATCAATGATGGTGACTTTGCCCCTACTTATTTTGAATTTGCCTTTCACTGATGATGACTTTAACAACACTAATGGTGACTTGGCTCATCACTGATGGTGACTTTAACAACAGTTAAGGTAACTTTGATCCTCACTGATGGTGACTTTGCCCCCACTTATGTTGACTTTTTCCTTCACTGATGGTGACTTTACTTACATTAATGGTGACTTAGCTTATCATTGATGGTGACTTTAACAACACTAATGGTAACTTTGGTCATCACTGATGGTGACTTTGCCCCCACTTATGTTGACTTTCCCTTCACTGATGTTGACTTTTCCAACACTAATGGTGACTTTGCTCATCAATGATTGTGAATTTACAACAACACATGATTGCTTTGCCCTTCACTGATGATGACTTTAACAACACTAATGGTAACTTTGCTCATCCTTGATGGTAACTTTACAAACTCTAAATATGACTTTGCTCATCACTGATGGTGACTTTAACAACACCATTGGTAACTTTACTCATCAATGATGGTTTATTTGCCCCCACTTATGTTGACATTGCCCTTCAATGATGGTGACTTTATCAACACTAATGGTGACCTATTTTATCATTGATGGTGACTTTAACAACACTAATGGTTATTTTGCTCATCACTGATTGTGAATTTTCACCAACACATGTTGGCTTTGCCCTTCACTGATGGTGACTTTGCTTACTATAAAAATGACTTTGCTCATCAATGATGGTGACTTTGCCCCCACTTATGTTGACTTTGCCCTTCACTGATGGTGACTTTACTTACACTAATGGTGACTTAGCTAATCATTGTTGGTGACTTTAACAACACTAATGGTAACTTTGCTCATTACTGATTGTGACTTTACCAACACTAATGGTGACTTAGCTTATCACTGATGGTGACTTACAAACACAAATTATGTCTTTTCCAACTCTAATGGTCACTTTGCCCCCACTTATGTTGGCTTTGCTCATCATTGATGGTGACTTTACAAACTCTAAATATGACTTTTTTCATCACTGATGGTGACTTTAACAACACCATTGGAAACTTTGCTCATCAATGATGGTTTATTTGCCCCCACTTATGTTGACATTGCCCTTCAATGATGGTGACTTTAACAACACTAATGGTTATTTTGCTCATCACTGATTGTGTATTTTCACCAACACATGTTGGCTTTGCCCTTCACTGATGGTGACTTTGCTTAATATAAAAATGACTTTGCTCATCAATGATGGTGACTTTAACAACAGTAAAGGTAACTTTGATCCTCACTGATGGTGACTTTACTTACACTAATGGTGACTTAGCTTATCACTGATGGTGACTTTGCCCCCACTTATGTTGACTTTCCCTTCACTGAAGTTGACTTTTCCAACACTAATGGTCACTTTGCCCCCACTTATGTTGGCTTTGCTCATCATTGATGGTGACTTTACAAACTCTAAATATGACTTTTTTCATCACTGATGGTGACTTTAACAACACCATTGGTAACTTTGCTCATCAATGATGGTTTATTTGCCCCCACTTATGTTGACATTGCCCTTCATTGATGGTGACTTTAACAACACTAATGGTTATTTTGCTCATCACTGATTGTGTATTTTCACCAACACATGTTGGCTTTGCCCTTCACTGATGGTGACTTTGCTTAATATAAAAATGACTTTGCTCATCAATGATGGTGACTTTAACAACAGTAAAGGTAACTTTGATCCTCACTGATGGTGACTTTACTTACACTAATGGTGACTTAGCTTATCACTGATGATGACTTAAACAACACTAATGGAAACTTTGCTCATCACTGATGGTGACTTTACCAGCACTAATGGTGACTAAGCTTATCACTGATGATGACTTAAACAACACTAATGGTAACTTTGGTCATCACTGATGGTGATTTTTCCCCCACTTATGTTGACTTTCCCTTCACTGATGTTGACTTTTCCAACACTAATGGTGACTTTGCTCAATTCTAATGGTGACTTTGCCCCCACTTATGCTGGCTTTCCTCATCACTGATTGTGAATCTACAACAACACATGATTGTTAGCCCTTAACTGATGGTGACTTTACCAACACTAATAATGACTTTGCTCATCAATGATGGTGACTTTGCCCCTACTTATTTTGAATTTGCCCTTCACTGATGATGACTTTAACAACACTAATGGTGACTTGGCTCATAACTGATGGTGACTTTAACGACAGTAAAGGTAACTTTGATCCTCACTGATGGTGTCTTTGCCCCCACTTATGTTGACTTTTTCCTTCACTGATGGTGACTTTACTTACACTAATGGTGACTTAGCTTATCATTGATGGTGACTTTAACAACACTAATGGTAACTTTGGTCATCACTGATGGTGACTTTGCCCCCACTTATGTTGACTTTGCCCTTCACTGATGGTGACTTTACTTACACTGATGGTGGCTTTGCCCCCACTTATGTTGACTTTTTCCTTCACTGATGGTGACTTTACTTACACTAATGGTGACATAGCTTATCATTGATGGTGACTTTAACAACACTAATGGTAACTTTGGTCATCACTGATGGTGACTTTGCCCCCTCTTATTTTGGCTTTGCCCTTCACTGATGGTGACTTTGCTTACTATAAAAATGACTTTGCTCATCAATGATGGTGACTTTGCCCCTACTTATTTTGACTTTGCCCTTCCCTGATGATGACTTTAACAACACTAATGGTGACTTTGCTCATCACTGATTGTGTCTTTGCACCAACACATGTTGGTTTTGCCATTCTCTGATGATTAGTTTACCATCACTAATTAAGACTTGGCTCATCACTGATGGTGACTTTAACAACAGTAAAGGTAACTTTGATCCTCACTGATGGTGACTTTGCCCCCACTTATGTTGACTTTTTCCTTCACTGATGGTGACTTTACTTACACTAATGGTGACTTAGCTTATCATTGATGGTGACTTTAACAACACTAATGGTAACTTTGGTCATCACTGATGGTGACTTTGCCCCCACTTATGTTGACTTTGCCCTTCACTGATGGTGACTTTACTTACACTGATGGTGGCTTTGCCCCCACTTATGTTGACTTTTTCCTTCACTGATGGTGACTTTACTTACACTAATGGTGACATAGCTTATCATTGATGGTGACTTTAACAACACTAATGGTAACTTTGGTCATCACTGATGGTGACTTTGCCCCCTCTTATTTTGGCTTTGCCCTTCACTGATGGTGACTTTGCTTACTATAAAAATGACTTTGCTCATCAATGATGGTGACTTTGCCCCTACTTATTTTGACTTTGCCCTTCCCTGATGATGACTTTAACAACACTAATGGTGACTTTGCTCATCACTGATTGTGTCTTTGCACCAACACATGTTGGTTTTGCCATTCTCTGATGATTAGTTTACCATCACTAATTAAGACTTGGCTCATCACTGATGGTGACTTTAACAACAGTAAAGGTAACTTTGATCCTCACTGATGGTGACTTTGCCCCCACTTATGTTGACTTTTTCCTTCACTGATGGTGACTTTACTTACACTAATGGTGACTTAGCTTATCATTGATGGTGACTTTAACAACACTTATGGTGACTTTGCTCAATTCTAATGGTGACTTTGCCCCCACTTATGCTGGCTTTCCTCATCACTGATTGTGAATCTACAATAACACATGATTGTTTGCCCTTAACTGATGGTGACTTTACCAACTCTAATAATGACTTTGCTCATCAATGATGGTGACTTTGCCCCTACTTATTTTGAATTTGCCCTTCACTGATGATGACTTTAACAACACTAATAGTGACTTGGCTCATCACTGATGGTAACTTTGCCCCCACTTATGTTGACTTTCCCTTCACTGATGTTGACTTTTCCAACACTAATGGTGACTTTGCTCAATTCTAATGGTGACTTTGCCCCCACTTATGCTGGCTTTCCTCATCACTGATTGTGAATCTACAATAACACATGATTGTTTGCCCTTAACTGATGGTGACTTTACCAACACTAATAATGACTTTGCTCATCAATGATGGTGACTTTGCCCCTACTTATTTTGAATTTGCCCTTCACTGATGATGACTTTAACAACACTAATGGTGACTTGGCTCATAACTGATGGTGACTTTAACGACAGTAAAGGTAACTTTGATCCTCACTGATGGTGTCTTTGCCCCCACTTATGTTGACTTTTTCCTTCACTGATGGTGACTTTACTTACACTAATGGTGACTTAGCTTATCATTGATGGTGACTTTAACAACACTAATGGTAACTTTGGTCATCACTGATGGTGACTTTGCCCCCACTTATGTTGACTTTGCCCTTCACTGATGGTGACTTTACTTACACTGATGGTGGCTTTGCCCCCACTTATGTTGACTTTTTCCTTCACTGATGGTGACTTTACTTACACTAATGGTGACATAGCTTATCATTGATGGTGACTTTAACAACACTAATGGTAACTTTGGTCATCACTGATGGTGACTTTGCCCCCTCTTATTTTGGCTTTGCCCTTCACTGATGGTGACTTTGCTTACTATAAAAATGACTTTGCTCATCAATGATGGTGACTTTGCCCCTACTTATTTTGACTTTGCCCTTCCCTGATGATGACTTTAACAACACTAATGGTGACTTTGCTCATCACTGATTGTGTCTTTGCACCAACACATGTTGGTTTTGCCATTCTCTGATGATTAGTTTACCATCACTAATTAAGACTTGGCTCATCACTGATGGTGACTTTAACAACAGTAAAGGTAACTTTGATCCTCACTGATGGTGACTTTGCCCCCACTTATGTTGACTTTTTCCTTCACTGATGGTGACTTTACTTACACTAATGGTGACTTAGCTTATCATTGATGGTGACTTTAACAACACTTATGGTGACTTTGCTCAATTCTAATGGTGACTTTGCCCCCACTTATGCTGGCTTTCCTCATCACTGATTGTGAATCTACAATAACACATGATTGTTTGCCCTTAACTGATGGTGACTTTACCAACTCTAATAATGACTTTGCTCATCAATGATGGTGACTTTGCCCCTACTTATTTTGAATTTGCCCTTCACTGATGATGACTTTAACAACACTAATGGTGACTTGGCTCATCACTGATGGTGACTTTGCCCCCACTTATGTTGACTTTCCCTTCACTGATGTTGACTTTTCCAACACTAATGGTGACTTTGCTCAATTCTAATGGTGACTTTGCCCCCACTTATGCTGGCTTTCCTCATCACTGATTGTGAATCTACAATAACACATGATTGTTTGCCCTTAACTGATGGTGACTTTACCAACACTAATAATGACTTTGCTCATCAATGATGGTGACTTTGCCCCTACTTATTTTGAATTTGCCCTTCACTGATGATGACTTTAACAACACTAATGGTGACTTGGCTCATCACTGATGGTGACTTTAACAACAGTAAAGGTAACTTTGATCCTCACTGATGGTGACTTTGCCCCCACTTATGTTGACTTTTTCCTTCACTGATGGTGACTTTACTTACACTAATGGTGACTTAGCTTATCATTGATGGTGACTTTAACAACACTAATGGTAACTTTGGTCATCACTGATGGTGACTTTGCCCCCACTTATGTTGACTTTCCCTTCACTGATGTTGACTTTTCCAACACTAATGGTGACTTTGCTCAATTCTAATGGTGACTTTGCCCCCACTTATGCTGGCTTTCCTCATCACTGATTGTGAATCTACAATAACACATGATTGTTTGCCCTTAACTGATGGTGACTTTACCAACACTAATAATGACTTTGCTCATCAATGATGGTGACTTTGCCTTTACTTATTTTGAATTTGCCCTTCACTGATGATGACTTTAACAACACTAATGGTGACTTGGCTCATCACTGATGGTGACTTTGCCCCCACTTATGTTGACTTTCCCTTCACTGATGTTGACTTTTCCAACTTTAATGGTGACTTTGCTCAATTCTAATGGTGACTTTGCCCCCACTTATGCTGGCTTTCCTCATCACTGATTGTGAATCTACAATAACACATGATTGTTTGCCCTTAACTGATGGTGACTTTACCAACACTAATAATGACTTTGCTCATCAATGATGGTGACTTTGCCCCTACTTATTTTGAATTTGCCTATCACTGATGATGACTTTAACAACACTAATGGTGACTTGGCTCATCACTGATGGTGACTTTAACAACAGTAAAGGTAACTTTGATCCTCACTGATGGTGACTTTGCCCCCACTTATGTTGACTTTTTCCTTCACTGATGGTGACTTTACTTACACTAATGGTGACTTAGCTTATCATTGATGGTGACTTTAACAACACTAATGGTAACTTTGGTCATCACTGATGGTGACTTTGCCCCCACTTATGTTGACTTTGCCCTTCACTGATGGTGACTTAACTTACACTGATGGTGGCTTTGCCCCCACTTATGTTGACTTTTTCCTTCACTGATGGTGACTTTACTTACACTAATGGTGACATAGCTTATCATTGATGGTGACTTTAACAACACTAATGGTAACTTTGGTCATCACTGATGGTGACTTTGCCCCCTCTTATTTTGGCTTTGCCCTTCACTGATGGTGACTTTGCTTACTATAAAAATGACTTTGCTCATCAATGATGGTGACTTTGCCCCTACTTATTTTGACTTTGCCCTTCCCTGATGATGACTTTAACAACACTAATGGTGACTTTGCTCATCACTGATTGTGTCTTTGCACCAACACATGTTGGTTTTGCCATTCTCTGATGATTAGTTTACCATCACTAATTAAGACTTGGCTCATCACTGATGGTGACTTTAACAACAGTAAAGGTAACTTTGATCCTCACTGATGGTGACTTTGCCCCCACTTATGTTGACTTTTTCCTTCACTGATGGTGACTTTACTTACACTAATGGTGACTTAGCTTATCATTGATGGTGACTTTAACAACACTAATGGTAACTTTGGTCATCACTGATGGTGACTTTGCCCCCACTTATGTTGACTTTCCCTTCACTGATGTTGACTTTTCCAACACTAATGGTGACTTTGCTCAATTCTAATGGTGACTTTGCCCCCACTTATGCTGGCTTTCCTCATCACTGATTGTGAATCTACAATAACACATGATTGTTTGCCCTTAACTGATGGTGACTTTACCAACACTAATAATGACTTTGCTCATCAATGATGGTGACTTTGCCCCTACTTATTTTGAATTTGCCCTTCACTGATGATGACTTTAACAACACTAATGGTGACTTGGCTCATCACTGATGGTGACTTTTACAACAGTAAAGGTAACTTTGATCCTCACTGATGGTGTCTTTGCCCCCACTTATGTTGACTTTTTCCTTCACTGATGGTGACTTTACTTACACTAATGGTGACTTAGCTTATCATTGATGGTGACTTTAACAACACTAATGGTAACTTTGGTCATCACTGATGGTGACTTTGCCCCCACTTATGTTGACTTTGCCCTTCACTGATGGTGACTTTACTTACACTGATGGTTACTTTGCCCACAATTATGTTGACTTTTTCCTTCACTGATGGTGACTTTACTTACACTAATGGTGACATAGCTTATCATTGATGGTGACTTTAACAACACTAATGGTAACTTTGGTCATCACTGATGGTGACTTTGCCCCCTCTTATTTTGGCTTTGCCCTTCACTGATGGTGACTTTGCTTACTATAAAAATGACTTTGCTCATCAATGATGGTGACTTTGCCCCTACTTATTTTGACTTTGCCCTTCCCTGATGATGACTTTAACAACACTAATGGTGACTTTGCTCATCACTGATTGTGTCTTTGCACCAACACATGTTGGTTTTGCCATTCTCTGATGATTAGTTTACCATCACTAATTAAGACTTGGCTCATCACTGATGGTGACTTTAACAACAGTAAAGGTAACTTTGATCCTCACTGATGGTGACTTTGCCCCCACTTATGTTGACTTTTTCCTTCACTGATGGTGACTTTACTTACACTAATGGTGACTTAGCTTATCATTGATGGTGACTTTAACAACACTAATGGTAACTTTGGTCATCACTGATGGTGACTTTGCCCCCACTTATGTTGACTTTCCCTTCACTGATGTTGACTTTTCCAACACAAATGGTGACTTTGCTCAATTCTAATGGTGACTTTGCCCCCACTTATGCTGGCTTTCCTCATCACTGATTGTGAATCTACAATAACACATGATTGTTTGCCCTTAACTGATGGTGACTTTACCAACACTAATAATGACTTTGCTCATCAATGATGGTGACTTTGCCCCTACTTATTTTGAATTTGCCCTTCACTGATGATGACTTTAACAACACTAATGGTGACTTGGCTCATCACTGATGGTGACTTTAACAACAGTAAAGGTAACTTTGATCCTCACTGATGGTGTCTTTGCCCCCACTTATGTTGACTTTTTCCTTCACTGATGGTGACTTTACTTACACTAATGGTGACTTAGCTTATCATTGATGGTGACTTTAACAACACTAATGGTAACTTTGGTCATCACTGATGGTGACTTTGCCCCCACTTATGTTGACTTTGCCCTTCACTGATGGTGACTTTACTTACACTGATGGTTACTTTGCCCCCAATTATGTTGACTTTTTCCTTCACTGATGGTGACTTTACTTACACTAATGGTGACATAGCTTATCATTGATGGTGACTTTAACAACACTAATGGTAACTTTGGTCATCACTGATGGTGACTTTGCCCCCACTTATTTTGGCTTTGCCCTTCACTGATGGTGACTTTGCTTAATATAAAAATGACTTTGCTCATCAATGATGGTGACTTTGCCCGTACTTATTTTGACTTTGCCCTTCACTGATGATGACTTTAACAACACTAATGGACACTTTGTTCATCACTGATTGTGCCTTTGCACCAACACATGTCGGTTTTGCCATTCTCTGATTATTAGTTTACCATCACTAATTATGACTTAGCTCATCACTGATGGTGACTTTAACAACAGTAAAGGCAACTTTGATCCTCACTGATGGTGACTTTATTTACACTAATGGTGACTTGGCTTATCATTGATGGTGACTTTAACAACACTAATGGTGATTTTGCTCATCACTGATTGTGAATTTTCACCAACACATGTTGGCTTTGCCCTTAACTGATGGTGACTTTACCAACACTAATAAAGACTTTGCTCATCAATGATGGTGAAGTTAACAACACTTATGGTGACTTTGCTCATCACTTATTGTGTCTTTGCACCAACACATGTTGGTTTTGCAATTCTCTGATGATTAGTTTACCATCACTAATTATGACTTGGCTCATCACTGATGGTAACTTTAACAACAGTAAAGGTACTTTTGATCCTCACTGATGGTGACTTGGCCCCCACTTATGTTGACGTTTTCCTTCACTGATGGTTACTTTGCTCATCACTGATTGTGAATTTTCACCAACACATGTTGGCTTTGCCCTTCACTGATGGTGACTTTGCTTACTATAAAAATGACTTTGCTCATCAATGATGGTGACTTTAACAACAGTAAAGGTAACTTTGATCCTCACTGATGGTGACTTTACTTACACTAATGGTGACTTAGCTTATCATTGATGGTGACTTTAACAATACTAATGGTAACTTTGGTCATCACTGATGGTGACTTTACTTACACTAATGGTGACTTAGCTAATCATTGTTGGTGACTTTAACAACACTAATGGTAACTTTGGTCATCACTGATGGTTACTTTGCCCCCACTTATGTTGACTTTGCATTTCACTGATGGTGACTTTACTTACACTGATGGTGACTTTGCCCCCACTTATGTTGACTTTGCCCTTTGCTGATGGTGACTTTAACAACACTAATGGTAACTTTGGTCATCACTGATGGTGACTTTGCCCCCACTTATTTTGGCTTTGCCCTTCACTGATGGTGACTTTGCTTAATATAAAAATGACTTTGCTCATCAATGATGGTGACTTTGCCCGTACTTATTTTGACTTTGCCCTTCACTGATGATGACTTTAACAACACTAATGGACACTTTGTTCATCACTGATTGTGCCTTTGCACCAACACATGTCGGTTTTGCCATTCTCTGATTATTAGTTTACCATCACTAATTATGACTTAGCTCATCACTGATGGTGACTTTAACAACAGTAAAGGCAACTTTGATCCTCACTGATGGTGACTTTATTTACACTAATGGTGACTTGGCTTATCATTGATGGTGACTTTAACAACACTAATGGTAACTTTGGTCATCACTGATGGTGACTTTGCTTAATATAAAAATGACTTTGCTCATCAATGATGGTGACTTTGCCCGTACTTATTTTGACTTTGCCCTTCACTGATGATGACTTTAACAACACTAATGGTGACTTTGTTCATCACTGATTGTGCCTTTGCACCAACACATGTCGTTTTGCCATTCTTTGATGATTAGTTTACCATCACTAATTATGACTTAGCTCATCACTGATGGTGACTTTAACAACAGTAAAGGCAACTTTGATCCTCACTGATGGTGACTTTATTTACACTAATGGTGACTTGGCTTATCATTGATGGTGACTTTAACAACACTAATGGTAACTTTGGTCATCACTGATGGTGACTTTGCTTAATATAAAAATGACTTTGCTCATCAATGATGGTGACTTTGCCCGTACTAATTTTGACTTTGCCCTTCACTGATGATGACTTTAACAACACTAATGGTGACTTTGTTCATCACTGATTGTGCCTTTGCACCAACAAATGTCGGTTTTGCCATTCTCTGATGATTAGTTTACCATCACTAATTATGACTTAGCTCATCACTGATGGTGACTTTAACAACAGTAAAGGTAACTTTGACCCTCACTGATGGTGACTTTACTTACACTAATGGTGACTTGGCTTATCATTGATGGTGACTTTAACAACACTAATGGTAACTTTGGTCATCACTGATGGTGACTTTGCTTCCACTTATGTTGACTTTGCCCTTAACTGATGGTGACTTTACTTACACTAATTGTGACTTGGCTTATCATTGTTGGTGACTTTAACAACACTAATGGTAACTTTGCTCATTACTGATTGTGACTTTACCAACACTAATGGTGACTTAGCTTATCACTGATGGTGACTTACAAACACAAATTATGTCTTTTCCAACTCTAATGGTCACTTTGCCCCCACTTATGTTGGCTTTGCTCATCATTGATGGTGACTTTACAAACTCTAAATATGACTTTTTTCATCACTGATGGTGACTTTAACAACACCATTGGTAACTTTGCTCATCAATGATGGTTTATTTGCCCCCACTTATGTTGACATTGCCCTTCAATGATGGTGACTTTATCAACACTTATGGTGACCTAGCTTATCATTGATGGTGACTTTAACAACACTAATGGTTATTTTGCTCATCACTGATTGTGTATTTTCACCAACACATGTTGGCTTTGCCCTTCACTGATGGTGACTTTGCTTACTATAAAAATGACTTTGCTCATCAATGATGGTGACTTTAACAACAGTTAAGGTAACTTTGATCCTCACTGATGGTGACTTTACTTACACTAATGGTGACTTAGCTTATCACTGATGATGACTTAAACAACACTAATGGAAACTTTGCTCATCACTGATGGTGACTTTACCAGCACTAATGGTGACTAAGCTTATCACTGATGATGACTTAAACAACACTAATGGTAACTTTGGTCATCACTGATGGTGATTTTTCCCCCACTTATGTTGACTTTCCCTTCACTGATGTTGACTTTTCCAACACTAATGGTGACTTTGCTCAATTCTAATGGTGACTTTGCCCCCACTTATGCTGGCTTTCCTCATCACTGATTGTGAATCTACAACAACACATGATTGTTAGCCCTTAACTGATGGTGACTTTACCAACACTAATAATGACTTTGCTCATCAATGATGGTGACTTTGCCCCTACTTATTTTGAATTTGCCCTTCACTGATGATGACTTTAACAACACTAATGGTGACTTGGCTCATCACTGATGGTGACTTTAACAACAGTAAAGGTAACTTTGATCCTCACTGATGGTGACTTTGCCCCCACTTATGTTGACTTTTTCCTTCACTGATGGTGACTTTACTTACACTAATGGTGACTTAGCTTATCATTGATGGTGACTTTAACAACACTAATGGTAACTTTGGTCATCACTGATGGTGACTTTGCCCCCACTTATGTTGACTTTCCCTTCACTGATGTTGACTTTTCCAACACTAATGGTGACTTTGCTCAATTCTAATGGTGACTTTGCCCCCACTTATGCTGGCTTTCCTCATCACTGATTGTGAATCTACAATAACACATGATTGTTTGCCATTAACTGATGGTGACTTTACCAACACTAATAATGACTTTGCTCATCAATGATGTTGACTTTGCCCCTACTTATTTTGAATTTGCCCTTCACTGATGATGACTTTAACAACACTAATGGTGACTTGGCTCATCACTGATGGTGACTTTAACAACAGTAAAGGTAACTTTGATCCTCACTGATGGTGTCTTTGCCCCCACTTATGTTGACTTTTTCCTTCACTGATGGTGACTTTACTTACACTAATGGTGACTTAGCTTATCATTGATGGTGACTTTAACAACACTAATGGTAACTTTGGTCATCACTGATGGTGACTTTGCCCCCACTTATGTTGACTTTGCCCTTCACTGATGGTGACTTTACTTACACTGATGGTGGCTTTGCCCCCACTTATGTTGACTTTTTCCTTCACTGATGGTGACTTTACTTACACTAATGGTGACATAGCTTATCATTGATGGTGACTTTAACAACACTAATGGTAACTTTGGTCATCACTGATGGTGACTTTGCCCCCTCTTATTTTGGCTTTGCCCTTCACTGATGGTGACTTTGCTTACTATAAAAATGACTTTGCTCATCAATGATGGTGACTTTGCCCCTACTTATTTTGACTTTGCCCTTCCCTGATGATGACTTTAACAACACTAATGGTGACTTTGCTCATCACTGATTGTGTCTTTGCACCAACACATGTTGGTTTTGCCATTCTCTGATGATTAGTTTACCATCACTAATTAAGACTTGGCTCATCACTGATGGTGACTTTAACAACAGTAAAGGTAACTTTGATCCTCACTGATGGTGACTTTGCCCCCACTTATGTTGACTTTTTCCTTCACTGATGGTGACTTTACTTACACTAATGGTGACTTAGCTTATCATTGATGGTGACTTTAACAACACTAATGGTAACTTTGGTCATCACTGATGGTGACTTTGCCCCCACTTATGTTGACTTTCCCTTCACTGATTTTGACTTTTCCAACACTAATGGTGTTTTTGCTCAATTCTAATGGTGACTTTGCCCCCACTTATGCTGGCTTTCCTCATCACTGATTGTGAATCTACAATAACACATGATTGTTTGCCCTTTACTGATGGTGACTTTACCAACACTAATAATGACTTTGCTCATCAATGATGGTGACTTTGCCCCTACTTATTTTGAATTTGCCCTTCACTGATGATGACTTTAACAACACTAATGGTGACTTGGCTCATCACTGATGGTGACTTTGCCCCCACTTATGTTGACTTTTCCAACACTAATGGTGACTTTGCCCCCACTTATGCTGGCTTTCCTCATCACTGATTGTGAATCTACAATAACACATGATTGTTTGCCCTTAACTGATGGTGACTTTACCAACACTAATAATGACTTTGCTCATCAATGATGGTGACTTTGCCCCTACTTATTTTGAATTTGCCCTTCACTGATGATGACTTTAACAACACTAATGGTGACTTGGCTCATCACTGATGGTGACTTTAACAACAGTAAAGGTAACTTTGATCCTCACTGATGGTGACTTTGCCCCCACTTATGTTGACTTTTTCCTTCACTGATGGTGACTTTACTTACACTAATGGTGACTTAGCTTATCATTGATGGTGACTTTAACAACACTAATGGTAACTTTGGTCATCACTGATGGTGACTTTGCCCCCACTTATGTTGACTTTCCCTTCACAAATGTTGACTTTTCCAACACTAATGGTGACTTTGCTCAATTCTAATGGTGACTTTGCCCCCACTTATGCTGGCTTTCCTCATCACTGATTGTGAATCTACAATAACACATGATTGTTTGCCCTTAACTGATGGTGACTTTACCAACACTAATAATGACTTTGCTCATCAATGATGGTGACTTTGCCCCTACTTATTTTGAATTTGCCCTTCACTGATGATGACTTTAACAACACTAATGGTGACTTGGCTCATCACTGATGGTGACTTTGCCCCCACTTATGTTGACTTTCCCTTCACTGATGTTGACTTTTCCAACACGAATGGTGACTTTGCTCAATTCTAATGGTGACTTTGCCCCCACTTATGCTGGCTTTCTTCATCACTGATTGTGAATCTACAATAACACATGATTGTTTGCCCTTAACTGATGGTGACTTTACCAACACTAATAATGACTTTGCTCATCAATGATGGTGACTTTGCCCCTACTTATTTTGAATTTGCCCTTCACTGATGATGACTTTAACAACACTAATGGTGACTTGGCTCATCACTGATGGTGACTTTAACAACAGTAAAGGTAACTTTGATCCTCACTGATGGTGTCTTTGCCCCCACTTATGTTGACTTTTTCCTTCACTGATGGTGACTTTACTTACACTAATGGTGACTTAGCTTATCATTGATGGTGACTTTAACAACACTAATGGTAACTTTGGTCATCACTGATGGTGACTTTGCCCCCACTTATGTTGACTTTGCCCTTCACTGATGGTGACTTTACTTACACTGATGGTGGCTTTGCCCCCACTTATGTTGACTTTTTCCTTCACTGATGGTGACTTTACTTACACTAATGGTGACATAGCTTATCATTGATGGTGACTTTAACAACACTAATGGTAACTTTGGTCATCACTGATGGTGACTTTGCCCCCTCTTATTTTGGCTTTGCCCTTCACTGATGGTGACTTTGCTTACTATAAAAATGACTTTGCTCATCAATGATGGTGACTTTGCCCCTACTTATTTTGACTTTGCCCTTCCCTGATGATGACTTTAACAACACTAATGGTGACTTTGCTCATCACTGATTGTGTCTTTGCACCAACACATGTTGGTTTTGCCATTCTCTGATGATTAGTTTACCATCACTAATTAAGACTTGGCTCATCACTGATGGTGACTTTAACAACAGTAAAGGTAACTTTGATCCTCACTGATGGTGACTTTGCCCCCACTTATGTTGACTTTTTCCTTCACTGATGGTGACTTTACTTACACTAATGGTGACTTAGCTTATCATTGATGGTGACTTTAACAACACTAATGGTAACTTTGGTCATCACTGATGGTGACTTTGCCCCCACTTATGTTGACTTTCCCTTCACTGATTTTGACTTTTCCAACACTAATGGTGTTTTTGCTCAATTCTAATGGTGACTTTGCCCCCACTTATGCTGGCTTTCCTCATCACTGATTGTGAATCTACAATAACACATGATTGTTTGCCCTTTACTGATGGTGACTTTACCAACACTAATAATGACTTTGCTCATCAATGATGGTGACTTTGCCCCTACTTATTTTGAATTTGCCCTTCACTGATGATGACTTTAACAACACTAATGGTGACTTGGCTCATCACTGATGGTGACTTTGCCCCCACTTATGTTGACTTTTCCAACACTAATGGTGACTTTGCCCCCACTTATGCTGGCTTTCCTCATCACTGATTGTGAATCTACAATAACACATGATTGTTTGCCCTTAACTGATGGTGACTTTACCAACACTAATAATGACTTTGCTCATCAATGATGGTGACTTTGCCCCTACTTATTTTGAATTTGCCCTTCACTGATGATGACTTTAACAACACTAATGGTGACTTGGCTCATCACTGATGGTGACTTTAACAACAGTAAAGGTAACTTTGATCCTCACTGATGGTGACTTTGCCCCCACTTATGTTGACTTTTTCCTTCACTGATGGTGACTTTACTTACACTAATGGTGACTTAGCTTATCATTGATGGTGACTTTAACAACACTAATGGTAACTTTGGTCATCACTGATGGTGACTTTGCCCCCACTTATGTTGACTTTCCCTTCACAAATGTTGACTTTTCCAACACTAATGGTGACTTTGCTCAATTCTAATGGTGACTTTGCCCCCACTTATGCTGGCTTTCCTCATCACTGATTGTGAATCTACAATAACACATGATTGTTTGCCCTTAACTGATGGTGACTTTACCAACACTAATAATGACTTTGCTCATCAATGATGGTGACTTTGCCCCTACTTATTTTGAATTTGCCCTTCACTGATGATGACTTTAACAACACTAATGGTGACTTGGCTCATCACTGATGGTGACTTTGCCCCCACTTATGTTGACTTTCCCTTCACTGATGTTGACTTTTCCAACACGAATGGTGACTTTGCTCAATTCTAATGGTGACTTTGCCCCCACTTATGCTGGCTTTCTTCATCACTGATTGTGAATCTACAATAACACATGATTGTTTGCCCTTAACTGATGGTGACTTTACCAACACTAATAATGACTTTGCTCATCAATGATGGTGACTTTGCCCCTACTTATTTTGAATTTGCCCTTCACTGATGATGACTTTAACAACACTAATGGTGACTTGGCTCATCACTGATGGTGACTTTAACAACAGTAAAGGTAACTTTGATCCTCACTGATGGTGTCTTTGCCCCCACTTATGTTGACTTTTTCCTTCACTGATGGTGACTTTACTTACACTAATGGTGACTTAGCTTATCATTGATGGTGACTTTAACAACACTAATGGTAACTTTGGTCATCACTGATGGTGACTTTGCCCCCACTTATGTTGACTTTGCCCTTCACTGATGGTGACTTTACTTACACTGATGGTGGCTTTGCCCCCACTTATGTTGACTTTTTCCTTCACTGATGGTGACTTTACTTACACTAATGGTGACATAGCTTATCATTGATGGTGACTTTAACAACACTAATGGTAACTTTGGTCATCACTGATGGTGACTTTGCCCCCTCTTATTTTGGCTTTGCCCTTCACTGATGGTGACTTTGCTTACTATAAAAATGACTTTGCTCATCAATGATGGTGACTTTGCCCCTACTTATTTTGACTTTGCCCTTCCCTGATGATGACTTTAACAACACTAATGGTGACTTTGCTCATCACTGATTGTGTCTTTGCACCAACACATGTTGGTTTTGCCATTCTCTGATGATTAGTTTACCATCACTAATTAAGACTTGGCTCATCACTGATGGTGACTTTAACAACAGTAAAGGTAACTTTGATCCTCACTGATGGTGACTTTGCCCCCACTTATGTTGACTTTTTCCTTCACTGATGGTGACTTTACTTACACTAATGGTGACTTAGCTTATCATTGATGGTGACTTTAACAACACTAATGGTAACTTTGGTCATCACTGATGGTGACTCTGCCCACACTTATGTTGACTTTCCCTTCACTGATGTTGACTTTTCCAACACTAATGGTGACTTTGCTCAATTCTAATGGTGACTTTGCCCCCACTTATGCTGGCTTTCCTCATCACTGATTGTGAATCTACAATAACACATGATTGTTTGCCCTTAACTGATGGTGACTTTACCAACACTAATAATGACTTTGCTCATCAATGATGGTGACTTTGCCCCTACTTATTTTGAATTTGCCCTTCACTGATGATGACTTTAACAACACTAATGGTGACTTGGCTCATCACTGATGGTGACTTTAACAACAGTAAAGGTAACTTTGATCCTCACTGATGGTGACTTTGCCCCCACTTATGTTGACTTTTTCCTTCACTGATGGTGACTTTACTTACACTAATGGTGACTTAGCTTATCATTGATGGTGACTTTAACAACACTAATGGTGATTTTGCTCATCACTGATTGTGAATTTTCACCAACACATGTTGGCTTTGCCCTTAACTGATGGTGACTTTACCAACACTAATAAAGACTTTGCTCATCAATGATGGTGACGTTAACAACACTTATGGTGACTTTGCTCATCACTTATTGTGTCTTTGCACCAACACATGTTGGTTTTGCAATTCTCTGATGATTAGTTTACCATCACTAATTATGACTTGGCTCATCACTGATGGTAACTTTAACAACAGTAAAGGTACTTTTGATCCTCACTGATGGTGACTTGGCCCCCACTTATGTTGACGTTTTCCTTCACTGATGGTTACTTTGCTCATCACTGATTGTGAATTTTCACCAACACATGTTGGCTTTGCCCTTCACTGATGGTGACTTTGCTTACTATAAAAATGACTTTGCTCATCAATGATGGTGACTTTAACAACAGTAAAGGTAACTTTGATCCTCACTGATGGTGACTTTACTTACACTAATGGTGACTTAGCTTATCATTGATGGTGACTTTAACAATACTAATGGTAACTTTGGTAATCACTGATGGTGACTTTACTTACACTAATGGTGACTTAGCTAATCATTGTTGGTGACTTTAACAACACTAATGGTAACTTTGGTCATCACTGATGGTTACTTTGCCCCCACTTATGTTGACTTTGCATTTCACTGATGGTGACTTTACTTACACTGATGGTGACTTTGCCCCCACTTATGTTGACTTTGCCCTTTGCTGATGGTGACTTTAACAACACTAATGGTAACTTTGGTCATCACTGATGGTGACTTTGCCCCCACTTATTTTGGCTTTGCCCTTCACTGATGGTGACTTTGCTTAATATAAAAATGACTTTGCTCATCAATGATGGTGACTTTGCCCGTACTTATTTTGACTTTGCCCTTCACTGATGATGACTTTAACAACACTGATGGTTACTTTGCCCCCACTTATGTTGACTTTGCATTTCACTGATGGTGACTTTACTTACACTGATGGTGACTTTGCCCCCACTTATGTTGACTTTGCCCTTTGCTGATGGTGACTTTAACAACACTAATGGTAACTTTGGTCATCACTGATGGTGACTTTGCCCCCACTTATTTTGGCTTTGCCCTTCACTGATGGTGACTTTGCTTAATATAAAAATGACTTTGCTCATCAATGATGGTGACTTTGCCCGTACTTATTTTGACTTTGCCCTTCACTGATGATGACTTTAACAACACTAATGGTGACTTTGTTCATCACTGATTGTGCCTTTGCACCAACACATGTCGGTTTTGCCATTCTCTGATGATTAGTTTACCATCACTAATTATGACTTAGCTCATCACTGATGGTGACTTTAACAACAGTAAAGGCAACTTTGATCCTCACTGATGGTGACTTTATTTACACTAATGGTGACTTGGCTTATCATTGATGGTTACTTTAACAACACTAATGGTAACTTTGGTCATCACTGATGGTGACTTTGCTTAATATAAAAATGACTTTGCTCATCAATGATGGTGACTTTGCCCGTACTTATTTTGACTTTGCCCTTCAATGATGATGACTTTAACAACACTAATGGTGACTTTGTTCATCACTGATTGTGCCTTTGCCCCAACACATGTCGGTTTTGCCATTCTCTGATGATTAGTTTACCATCACTAATTATGACTTAGCTCATCACTGATGGTGACTTTAACAACAGTAAAGGTAACTTTGATCCTCACTGATGGTGACTTTACTTACACTAATGGTGACTTGGCTTATCATTGATGGTGACTTTAACAACACTAATGGTAACTTTGGTCATCACTGATGGTGACTTTGCTTCCACTTATGTTGACTTTGCCCTTAACTGATGGTGACTTTACTTACACTAATGGTGACTTGGCTTATCATTGTTGGTGACTTTAACAACACTAATGGTAACTTTGCTCATCACTGATGGTCACTTTACCAACACTAATGGTAACTTTGCTCATCCTTGATGGTGACTTACTAACACAAATTATGTCTTTGCTCATCAATTATGGTGACTTAAACAACACCAATGGTAACTTTGCTCATAACTGATGGTGATTTTTCCCCCACTTATGTTGACTTTCCCTTCACTGATGTTGACTTTTCCAACACTAATGGTGACTTATGTTATAACCCAAATTTATTGTCATATTAAATTTGAGTTAAAAACAGTTACAATATTATTTTCAACAGTTACGATATTATTTTCTTCAGTTACAGTAGCTTTTATTTTCTAGTCATAATTTTTCATATTTAAATGCTTGTTTTTCCCTTATTAGTTTCAGATTCCATTTTCACAAATAAAAGTTTATCATTTAAATTATTCTTTGTTTCTCTTATTTGGTCTCTCAATTCAACCAAGGGATAAGTCACCCAATTGCCCCCGTGTACAGACTTATCCAACAATTAAGTATATAACCAAACCCGGTTATAACAAATGGTGCCCAACGGTAGTTTAATTATATATTTTAGTTAAACAACGTCTCACTTTCAAAGAGAAAACAAATTCGTAACCGCGTTGGTTCGAATTAACAATTAAATCCTATTTAATCATCGCCAAATAGCGATACTCAGGTAGTCTCCGTGCAACCTATAACCAGCAAAACCCATCACAATTACAATTATCATTAGAAACACGTGGAATTATAAAATGCCAGTGTGGAGTCCGTTGATGTACATGTATGCTGGTCTACAGTACTTCACGCAATTAATTTACACAAAACACGTCATAGAGGACGAATTAAAACGATCCAAATTTGGCAAGGGTGCTAGATCAACACTGAACGTTAACACACCTTTCAGTACACTTCTAGAAATTACTTTGGACAAGCTTAACAACTACTATTACAATCAAAGCTATTTTAAATATATTTGGGATGTTACAATCGCCTTAATAATTTTAAAATGTGCATGGATTGTTGTCCCAAGAACAGCAACGTGGTTATGGAATTGGTGGAAAATACCCCAAAGACAATCACAATATGTTAGGCAAGAAATAAGAATCACACCAACAAAATTCACAATTAATCAAGACTTCAATGCATGGAAAAAAGGATTCGAACGGTATGCAAAAAACATAACCGACAAAACGGGTGCTCTTTTATCCTTAATGGAGGATTGTTGCATTGAACAACTAGAACAACGACTTTTAGTTAGAAATCCACATGCTACGTTCGATGAAATCATTCGAACATCCTCAAAATTATTCGGTAGAAACCCGATTTACAACGATCCGCTAATGGAGTTCGTACTTCGAACACAATTACAACATGAGACAATATTTCAATTCATGTTTGAACTAGAAAATTTAGCCTCTAAAGCTTATCTCCAACATGATGATAGATACAGAGAACCCATCATAGTTGATAGATTCATCCGTGGTCTAGGCGACAATAGAATTCAGAGCGAACTTTGCCAAATGGAAACAATAGAAACGATTCAAGATGTGTTGGACAAAGCCAATCAACTAGAAGTCGGTTTCCAAAAGTGCAAACAGATCATCGATTACAAAAATTCGAGAAATAATGGGGCTGAAAACAAAAACAACAATCAATACAAACGTACCGATTCGTATTCAAACCAACAATATTCAAAACAATCAAACTTTCAAAATCAGGTTAATTTTCAAAATACGGATAAACAAAGCGTTAGAGCGGTACACAGATGGCAACCAAAAAACCAAACCACATTCTCCAAATTTCGGAACATACCTTCCAATAAAGCCCAAGTAGAAAAGACCAATCGATCAGCACAAAATAAGCAATAAGGATCAAACAAATTCAGGGCAGTAAATCATAGTTTCCCCAAACTAAATAAAAACTTCGTTAATTCGAACGAACAACAAATTTCAAACTATAGTTCAACTATAGCTGAAAACTTGGAGGGAAATTGCTTAATTAATGACTGCTTCACTCATTTTCAAATTGACACTGGTTCCGACGTGACAGCAATATCTGAAATCACGTACAACAACTTACACCAAAGGCAAGAAATCTTCCCAATTAAAAATGAGATAACTGGTGCGGATGGAAACAATTTAACAATTCTTGGCAAAACATGGGTCAAACTACAGTTTGGTACATTCAAAACCCAAATGTATATATTGGTAATCAAAGATTTAGTACACGAATGTTTGGTCGGTCTGGATTTTGTAAATAAATTCAATGGTTTTAGAATTCCAATTAGTCATCTAAAAACAACTTTAAAAAATTTCACGTCAACAACTATTCGAGTTAACAACAACTTACTAAAACAATTACAATCGAATGAACTCGAAAATACAAACAAAATCGTCAAAACAATTAAAACAGGCGAGAGCGAAGACACAGAAGAAAATCTTGAACAAGTACAATCAATTAAAGAAAAAATCGCACAATTAGTTGGAAGCATCGCTGCAGCATCACTAATGGATCTTAAGCCTTCAACAATTACTGAGCATAAAATTGACTTAATCGATCCTTATCAAGAACCGATACGTCAAAAGATGCGTAGAGTCCCAATGAGCAAGCGCGATGAATTTAGCAAAATGATAGACGAAATGCTAGAAGCAAAGCTAATACAACAGAGTAACTCAGCATGGTCATCACCGATTTATTTGGTAAGTAAACAAGACGGCTCAATTCGGTTAACAATCGATTACCGTCTACTCAACAATGTGACAAAAAAAGACGCCCATCCGTTACCAAATATCGACGATTTATTCAGTTTACTGTCCAAATCCAAATGGTATACCAAACTCGATCTATACAGTGGGTACTTCCAAATAAAATTAGATGCATCAGCCCGTAAATACACTGCATTTTCATGTGAACGCGGCTTATTTGAGTTTGTGGTCCTACCAATGGGTTTAACGAATGCTCCTGCCTCATTTCAAAGAGCAATGAATGAAGTCTTGGAAGCAGCAATCAAACAAGGGTTTGTAGTAGTTTTTATTGACGACATTTTGATACATTCCTTTGACCTACGAAGCCACGAAAAACACGTTAAAACAGTAGTAGGAATTTTGAAAAAACATGGTCTTCAGGTTAAACTCAAGAAATGCGAGATTATGAAACAAGAAGTCGCCTTCTTAGGTCATGTTGTCGGTTTTGGGTATATTAAACCGGATCCATCTAAAATTGAAGCTCTCTTTCAATACCCAAGACCATTTACCCTAACACAATTACAGAGTTTTTTGGGACTTGCCCAATTCTATAGAAAATTCATGGAGCATTTTGCCCACAAAGCAGCCCCTCTTTACAGACTAACAGGCAAAGAAAACACAATAACAAATAGGGGTAATAAATTAAATTGGAACGACAAATGTGAAGAAGCATTTAATCTGATTCGAAATGAATTAACTTCAGACACTGTCTTGACGTTACCAGACCAAATAAAAGATTCAGGCTAGACACAGACGCTTGTAACACAGGTGTAGGTGCAGTGCTGTCCCAGGAAGTGAATGGTGAATTTCGACCTATAGCCTATTTTTCCAAACAATTAAATAAAAGTCAGCAAAATTATTCAACGACCGAAAAAGAATTGCTTATTCTAGTACTGGGAATGGAGAACTTTCATTCGTTTCTTTTTGAACGTGAATTTGATTGTTATGTGGATCATCAACCTCTGTCCTGGTTACTGACGTGCAAAAAGCCAAACTCCCGTCTAGCAAGATGGTTAATTCGAATTAGCAATTATACGTTCAAAATCCATTACAAGAGTGGTAAAACTCACAAAAATGCAGATGCACTGTCACGTTGGCCATTACCAATCGACGATGAAAACGTAAAAAGAGAACAATTACAACATGTAGCTGATGAAAAAGAGCCAAAAGTGGTAATCAATTTAATCGATTTGGTCGACAAAGAACAGGACGTGAAACAATTTAGAATTACGCCAAGTGAACAAAACAAGGATCAGTGCATAAACTGGGTCAAACAATTATTACTCAAGAATGGTGAAATTCGCCCAGAAATCACACAATTCGAAACAAACTTTCGAAAGAGATTATACGATCTTTACGAAAACCTCTACATTGAAAACGGTTTGTTGTTTTTAAACAAAGAGTGTGGCTCAAAAGTTGTCGTTTTACCTAAACATCTTTTGCTCTTAACTATTGAAAAGGTACACAATTCAATACTTGGTGGTCACTTAGGTGTAAGTAAGACATACAATAAACTCAAAGATCGATTTTATGCACCACAATTAAAAAGTAAAACAATCAAATTCATTAAAGAGTGCCTAACGTGCCAAAAAATTAAGCAGCCCAAACAATTACAAAGAGCGGGTCTTCAACCAATTCGACCCAATAAGCCACTACAACTAATCACAATCGACATCACTGGCCCGCTACCAGTCTCAAAAAATGGCAATATGTACATCTTAGTTATCTGCTGCCATTTTTCTAAATGGGTGGCTTTATATCCAATGAGAAACACAACAAGTGACACGGTTGCACAATGTCTAATTAGGTTTATGCTCAAATTCGGTCTCTGCATAAATATTTTGTCAGACTTGGGAACCAACTTTCAGTCTGAAGTGATTAAAAGAATCTATGACTTATTAGATATTCACCAACTCAAAACAACGGCGTATCACCCAGAATGCGACGGTCTAACCGAGCGGTTCAATAGAACACTTAAAACAATGATCGCATGCTACGTAAATGAACATCAAAACAATTGGGATGAATTGATACCTTATTTAGCTTTCGCATACAACACATCAACACATTATACAACAAACTACACACCGTACGAAGTTCTTTTCGGCAGAAAGCCAAAAATCCCATTAGACTTGGTCATCGAAGAAAGTGTCATGGATAAAGGGGAAGGGGATTGTACAGTTGACTTAAGCCAAACTGAACACAATTACCAGAACGAAGCAGATAACAATTACGATAGAGAGACACCGACACCAGGTCATTTCAACCAAACTATTATCATGCTACCAAAATGGCAAGTGATCAAGTACAACTAAGAAAAAGTACAAGAGTTAGAAAACCAGTAACAAGATTAGGTTTTTAAATTTATTCACCCAAAAAAAAAAAAAAAAATAAACAATTACTAAAATTTCAGAATAATATTTTGTTAAGTTTGTATTGCCTACGTTTTTCTAAATGTTAAAAAATTTTCTACTTTCAAATTTTGAAATTTTCATTTCAAATTTATGTTTAAATTTTTCTAAAGTTTCTTTTGTAAAATTTTGTTATTTTCTATTTCCTTCTTTAAACAATTACTTATGACCTCTAGAACTTTAAGCTAAACAATCCGTCAAAATGGCCCAACACGACGTTATGATTTCAAGCATCACAAATGAAGCCCGAGCAGAACAGCATCTGAGAGAATTGATCGAGGGCAAGTTGCAAGCGTATCAATTAGCGGTCGATATCGTGTGGTTAAACGTTCACCGTTCGCCTAGTTCAGTGAACACCACATACGCGTTCTTACGGTTGAGCGATTCGAGTCAACATCAAAGAATCGTTGAACTGTTGAATGGCGTTAACCACCGGAATCGTCAGCTCAATGTCAAAATCAACCCAATGTCTACACCTAGCTCTCGTACGAAGGTTGAACATTCACCGCGTGTCCAACATGAATTGGAACGATTTGAAAAACAACGACTGCGTTGGGATCAAGAGCGCAAGAGCCTCGAGGATCGGATACATCAATTCCAATTGGAAAAACAGTCAATGAGTGAAAGTACAATTCAATTTCAGGAGAAAATCCGGATCCTAGAGTCGGGTCCATTAACCGACGAGATCCAAGCCTTGCGAGACCAAATAACCTCGAAAACTACGGTGCTAAATCGTTGGAGAGCCAGCCGATGTTCTGGAGTACTGGTCGCGGTGTTGGAGGCTGGTGTTAAGGGGTTGGAACTAACACTAGCCGAAAAGTTACAACTCCGTCAGCGTCAACAGACTGAATGGACCGATGACTTGGCTGAGGCCTCGAAAATTTGCGACGAATTAAACAGAGCCAAGGAAGGTCTCGAACAAGAACGGATGAATCTTGTGGCTCGGAATCAGACTGTCGAGACTGAGATCAAGCGGTTGGAGTTGGAAGTGACCGAGGCCAGACAACAGATTGATGAAAAGGATCGGCAATTGGAGACAAACCAACTGGACCACCAACAATTACGACAAAGAGTCGAGCAACTGGAGGAAGAGAATGCAGAGTATCGTGGTCGAACAGAGCATGAAGAACCACTAAAGTGTCCTGTCTGCCTTCAGGTCTGTACAAGTGAGCGCAGGGTGGTTGCCTTATTCTGCTCGCACATGTTGTGCAACCTGTGTCATCAGCGACTGACAGAACTCGACAGTAGCTCGCTCTGCCCAATGTGTCGATGAGTTGAAGTCACCAATTGCCTTAGTCTGTTTTAATTTCAGAGTTTGTTTGTTTTTGTTATTCTTTTGTTTTGTTTTTTTTTGTGTTTCTTTTTTTGTTTTTTTTTACCACCTCTTAGTTTTGTTATATTTGTTTTTTTTTTTTTTTCCTATTTTTCTCAGGGCTATTCGCCTCTTCATTGAGGGGAAGGTATGTTATAACCCAAATTTATTGTCATATTAAATTTGAGTTAAAAAAAGTTACAATATTATTTTCAACAGTTACGATATTATTTTCTTCAGTTACAGTAGCTTTTATTTTCTAGTCATAATTTTTCATATTTAAATGCTTGTTTTTCCCTTATTAGTTTCAGATTCCATTTTCACAAATAAAAGTTTATCATTTAAATTATTCTTTGTTTCTCTTATTTGGTCTCTCAATTCAACCAAGGGATAAGTCACCCAATTGCCCCCGTGTACAGACTTATCCAACAATTAAGTATATAACCAAACCCGGTTATAACAAATGGTGCCCAACGGTAGTTTAATTATATATTTTAGTTAAACAACGTCTCACTTTCAAAGAGAAAACAAATTCGTAACCGCGTTGGTTCGAATTAACAATTAAATCCTATTTAATCATCGCCAAATAGCGATACTCAGGTAGTCTCCGTGCAACCTATAACCAGCAAAACCCATCACAATTACAATTATCATTAGAAACACGTGGAATTATAAAATGCCAGTGTGGAGTCCGTTGATGTACATGTATGCTGGTCTACAGTACTTCACGCAATTAATTTACACAAAACACGTCATAGAGGACGAATTAAAACGATCCAAATTTGGCAAGGGTGCTAGATCAACACTGAACGTTAACACACCTTTCAGTACACTTCTAGAAATTACTTTGGACAAGCTTAACAACTACTATTACAATCAAAGCTATTTTAAATATATTTGGGATGTTACAATCGCCTTAATAATTTTAAAATGTGCATGGATTGTTGTCCCAAGAACAGCAACGTGGTTATGGAATTGGTGGAAAATACCCCAAAGACAATCACAATATGTTAGGCAAGAAATAAGAATCACACCAACAAAATTCACAATTAATCAAGACTTCAATGCATGGAAAAAAGGATTCGAACGGTATGCAAAAAACATAACCGACAAAACGGGTGCTCTTTTATCCTTAATGGAGGATTGTTGCATTGAACAACTAGAACAACGACTTTTAGTTAGAAATCCACATGCTACGTTCGATGAAATCATTCGAACATCCTCAAAATTATTCGGTAGAAACCCGATTTACAACGATCCGCTAATGGAGTTCGTACTTCGAACACAATTACAACATGAGACAATATTTCAATTCATGTTTGAACTAGAAAATTTAGCCTCTAAAGCTTATCTCCAACATGATGATAGATACAGAGAACCCATCATAGTTGATAGATTCATCCGTGGTCTAGGCGACAATAGAATTCAGAGCGAACTTTGCCAAATGGAAACAATAGAAACGATTCAAGATGTGTTGGACAAAGCCAATCAACTAGAAGTCGGTTTCCAAAAGTGCAAACAGATCATCGATTACAAAAATTCGAGAAATAATGGGGCTGAAAACAAAAACAACAATCAATACAAACGTACCGATTCGTATTCAAACCAACAATATTCAAAACAATCAAACTTTCAAAATCAGGTTAATTTTCAAAATACGGATAAACAAAGCGTTAGAGCGGTACACAGATGGCAACCAAAAAACCAAACCACATTCTCCAAATTTCGGAACATACCTTCCAATAAAGCCCAAGTAGAAAAGACCAATCGATCAGCACAAAATAAGCAATAAGGATCAAACAAATTCAGGGCAGTAAATCATAGTTTCCCCAAACTAAATAAAAACTTCGTTAATTCGAACGAACAACAAATTTCAAACTATAGTTCAACTATAGCTGAAAACTTGGAGGGAAATTGCTTAATTAATGACTGCTTCACTCATTTTCAAATTGACACTGGTTCCGACGTGACAGCAATATCTGAAATCACGTACAACAACTTACACCAAAGGCAAGAAATCTTCCCAATTAAAAATGAGATAACTGGTGCGGATGGAAACAATTTAACAATTCTTGGCAAAACATGGGTCAAACTACAGTTTGGTACATTCAAAACCCAAATGTATATATTGGTAATCAAAGATTTAGTACACGAATGTTTGGTCGGTCTGGATTTTGTAAATAAATTCAATGGTTTTAGAATTCCAATTAGTCATCTAAAAACAACTTTAAAAAATTTCACGTCAACAACTATTCGAGTTAACAACAACTTACTAAAACAATTACAATCGAATGAACTCGAAAATACAAACAAAATCGTCAAAACAATTAAAACAGGCGAGAGCGAAGACACAGAAGAAAATCTTGAACAAGTACAATCAATTAAAGAAAAAATCGCACAATTAGTTGGAAGCATCGCTGCAGCATCACTAATGGATCTTAAGCCTTCAACAATTACTGAGCATAAAATTGACTTAATCGATCCTTATCAAGAACCGATACGTCAAAAGATGCGTAGAGTCCCAATGAGCAAGCGCGATGAATTTAGCAAAATGATAGACGAAATGCTAGAAGCAAAGCTAATACAACAGAGTAACTCAGCATGGTCATCACCGATTTATTTGGTAAGTAAACAAGACGGCTCAATTCGGTTAACAATCGATTACCGTCTACTCAACAATGTGACAAAAAAAGACGCCCATCCGTTACCAAATATCGATGATTTATTCAGTTTACTGTCCAAATCCAAATGGTATACCAAACTCGATCTATACAGTGGGTACTTCCAAATAAAATTAGATGCATCAGCCCGTAAATACACTGCATTTTCATGTGAACGCGGCTTATTTGAGTTTGTGGTCCTACCAATGGGTTTAACGAATGCTCCTGCCTCATTTCAAAGAGCAATGAATGAAGTCTTGGAAGCAGCAATCAAACAAGGGTTTGTAGTAGTTTTTATTGACGACATTTTGATACATTCCTTTGACCTACGAAGCCACGAAAAACACGTTAAAACAGTAGTAGGAATTTTGAAAAAACATGGTCTTCAGGTTAAACTCAAGAAATGCGAGATTATGAAACAAGAAGTCGCCTTCTTAGGTCATGTTGTCGGTTTTGGGTATATTAAACCGGATCCATCTAAAATTGAAGCTCTCTTTCAATACCCAAGACCATTTACCCTAACACAATTACAGAGTTTTTTGGGACTTGCCCAATTCTATAGAAAATTCATGGAGCATTTTGCCCACAAAGCAGCCCCTCTTTACAGACTAACAGGCAAAGAAAACACAATAACAAATAGGGGTAATAAATTAAATTGGAACGACAAATGTGAAGAAGCATTTAATCTGATTCGAAATGAATTAACTTCAGACACTGTCTTGACGTTACCAGACCAAATAAAAGATTCAGGCTAGACACAGACGCTTGTAACACAGGTGTAGGTGCAGTGCTGTCCCAGGAAGTGAATGGTGAATTTCGACCTATAGCCTATTTTTCCAAACAATTAAATAAAAGTCAGCAAAATTATTCAACGACCGAAAAAGAATTGCTTATTCTAGTACTGGGAATGGAGAACTTTCATTCGTTTCTTTTTGAACGTGAATTTGATTGTTATGTGGATCATCAACCTCTGTCCTGGTTACTGACGTGCAAAAAGCCAAACTCCCGTCTAGCAAGATGGTTAATTCGAATTAGCAATTATACGTTCAAAATCCATTACAAGAGTGGTAAAACTCACAAAAATGCAGATGCACTGTCACGTTGGCCATTACCAATCGACGATGAAAACGTAAAAAGAGAACAATTACAACATGTAGCTGATGAAAAAGAGCCAAAAGTGGTAATCAATTTAATCGATTTGGTCGACAAAGAACAGGACGTGAAACAATTTAGAATTACGCCAAGTGAACAAAACAAGGATCAGTGCATAAACTGGGTCAAACAATTATTACTCAAGAATGGTGAAATTCGCCCAGAAATCACACAATTCGAAACAAACTTTCGAAAGAGATTATACGATCTTTACGAAAACCTCTACATTGAAAACGGTTTGTTGTTTTTAAACAAAGAGTGTGGCTCAAAAGTTGTCGTTTTACCTAAACATCTTTTGCTCTTAACTATTGAAAAGGTACACAATTCAATACTTGGTGGTCACTTAGGTGTAAGTAAGACATACAATAAACTCAAAGATCGATTTTATGCACCACAATTAAAAAGTAAAACAATCAAATTCATTAAAGAGTGCCTAACGTGCCAAAAAATTAAGCAGCCCAAACAATTACAAAGAGCGGGTCTTCAACCAATTCGACCCAATAAGCCACTACAACTAATCACAATCGACATCACTGGCCCGCTACCAGTCTCAAAAAATGGCAATATGTACATCTTAGTTATCTGCTGCCATTTTTCTAAATGGGTGGCTTTATATCCAATGAGAAACACAACAAGTGACACGGTTGCACAATGTCTAATTAGGTTTATGCTCAAATTCGGTCTCTGCATAAATATTTTGTCAGACTTGGGAACCAACTTTCAGTCTGAAGTGATTAAAAGAATCTATGACTTATTAGATATTCACCAACTCAAAACAACGGCGTATCACCCAGAATGCGACGGTCTAACCGAGCGGTTCAATAGAACACTTAAAACAATGATCGCATGCTACGTAAATGAACATCAAAACAATTGGGATGAATTGATACCTTATTTAGCTTTCGCATACAACACATCAACACATTATACAACAAACTACACACCGTACGAAGTTCTTTTCGGCAGAAAGCCAAAAATCCCATTAGACTTGGTCATCGAAGAAAGTGTCATGGATAAAGGGGAAGGGGATTGTACAGTTGACTTAAGCCAAACTGAACACAATTACCAGAACGAAGCAGATAACAATTACGATAGAGAGACACCGACACCAGGTCATTTCAACCAAACTATTATCATGCTACCAAAATGGCAAGTGATCAAGTACAACTAAGAAAAAGTACAAGAGTTAGAAAACCAGTAACAAGATTAGGTTTTTAAATTTATTCACCCAAAAAAAAAAAAAAAAATAAACAATTACTAAAATTTCAGAATAATATTTTGTTAAGTTTGTATTGCCTACGTTTTTCTAAATGTTAAAAAATTTTCTACTTTCAAATTTTGAAATTTTCATTTCAAATTTATGTTTAAATTTTTCTAAAGTTTCTTTTGTAAAATTTTGTTATTTTCTATTTCCTTCTTTAAACAATTACTTATGACCTCTAGAACTTTAAGCTAAACAATCCGTCAAAATGGCCCAACACGACGTTATGATTTCAAGCATCACAAATGAAGCCCGAGCAGAACAGCATCTGAGAGAATTGATCGAGGGCAAGTTGCAAGCGTATCAATTAGCGGTCGATATCGTGTGGTTAAACGTTCACCGTTCGCCTAGTTCAGTGAACACCACATACGCGTTCTTACGGTTGAGCGATTCGAGTCAACATCAAAGAATCGTTGAACTGTTGAATGGCGTTAACCACCGTAATCGTCAGCTCAATGTCAAAATCAACCCAATGTCTACACCTAGCTCTCGTACGAAGGTTGAACATTCACCACGTGTCCAACATGAATTGGAACGATTTGAAAAACAACGACTGCGTTGGGATCAAGAGCGCAAGAGCCTCGAGGATCGGATACATCAATTCCAATTGGAAAAACAGTCAATGAGTGAAAGTACAATTCAATTTCAGGAGAAAATCCGGATCCTAGAGTCGGGTCCATTAACCGACGAGATCCAAGCCTTGCGAGACCAAATAACCTCGAAAACTACGGTGCTAAATCGTTGGAGAGCCAGCCGATGTTCTGGAGTACTGGTCGCGGTGTTGGAGGCTGGTGTTAAGGGGTTGGAACTAACACTAGCCGAAAAGTTACAACTCCGTCAGCGTCAACAGACTGAATGGACCGATGACTTGGCTGAGGCCTCGAAAATTTGCGACGAATTAAACAGAGCCAAGGAAGGTCTCGAACAAGAACGGATGAATCTTGTGGCTCGGAATCAGACTGTCGAGACTGAGATCAAGCGGTTGGAGTTGGAAGTGACCGAGGCCAGACAACAGATTGATGAAAAGGATCGGCAATTGGAGACAAACCAACTGGACCACCAACAATTACGACAAAGAGTCGAGCAACTGGAGGAAGAGAATGCAGAGTATCGTGGTCGAACAGAGCATGAAGAACCACTAAAGTGTCCTGTCTGCCTTCAGGTCTATACAAGTGAGCGCAGGGTGGTTGCCTTATTCTGCTCGCACATGTTGTGCAACCTGTGTCATCAGCGACTGACAGAACTCGACAGTAGCTCGCTCTGCCCAATGTGTCGATGAGTTGAAGTCACCAATTGCCTTAGTCTGTTTTAATTTCAGAGTTTGTTTGTTTTTGTTATTCTTTTGTTTTGTTTTTTTTTGTGTTTCTTTTTTTGTTTTTTTTTACCACCTCTTAGTTTTGTTATATTTGTTTTTTTTTTTTTTTTCCTATTTTTCTCAGGGCTATTCGCCTCTTCATTGAGGGGAAGGTATGTTATAACCCAAATTTATTGTCATATTAAATTTGAGTTAAAAACAGTTACAATATTATTTTCAACAGTTACGATATTATTTTCTTCAGTTACAGTAGCTTTTATTTTCTAGTCATAATTTTTCATATTTAAATGTTTGTTTTTCCCTTATTAGTTTCAGATTCCATTTTCACAAATAAAAGTTTATCATTTAAATTATTCTTTGTTTCTCTTATTTGGTCTCTCAATTCAACCAAGGGATAAGTCACCCAATTGCCCCCGTGTACAGACTTATCCAACAATTAAGTATATAACCAAACCCGGTTATAACACTTAGCTCAATTCTAAAGGTGACTTTGCCCCCACTTATGCTGGCTTTGCTCATCATTGATGGTGACTTTACAAACTCTAAATATGACTTTGCTCATCAATGATGGTGACCTTGCCCCTACTTATTTTGACTTGGCTCATCACTGATGGTGACTTTACTTACACTAATGGTGACTTAGCTTATCATTGATTGTGACTTTAACAACACTAATGGTAACTATGGTCATCACTGATGGTGACTTGGCCCCCACTTATGTTGACTTTGCCCTTCACTGATGGTGACTTTACTTACACTAATGGTGACTTAGCTAATCATTGTTGGTAACTTTAACAACACTAATGGTAACTTTGCTCATCACTAATGGTGACTTTTTCAACACTAATGGTGACTTAGCTTATCACTGATGATGACTTTAACAACACTAATGGTAACTTTGCTCATCCTTGATGGTGATTTTTCCCCCACATATGTTGACTTTCCCTTCACTGATGGTGACTTTTCCAACACTAATGGTGACTTTTCCAACACTAATGGTGACTTTGCTCAATTCTAACGGTGACTTTGCACCCAATTATGTTGGCTTTGCTCATCATTGATGGTGACTTTACAAACTCTAAATATGACTTTGCTCATCACTGAAGATTACTTAGACGACACTAATGGTGACTTTGCTCATCACTGTTGTGAATTTACAACAACATATGTTGGCTTTGCTCTTCACTGATGGTGACTTTATCAACACAAATTATGTCTTTGCTCATCACTGATGGTGACTTAAACAACATCAATGGTAACTTTGCTCATCACTGATGGTGATTTTTCCCCCACTTATGTTGACTTTGCCCTTAACTGATGGTGACTTTTCCAACACTAATGGTGACTTTGCTTAATTCTTACGGTGACTTTTTACCCACTTATGTTGGCTTTGCTCATCACTGAAGATTACTTAAACAACACTAATGGAAACTTTGCTCATCACTGATTGTGAATTTTCAACAACACATGTTGGCTTTGCTCTTCACTGATGGTGACTTTATCAACACAAATGATGACTATGCTCATCACTGATTTCGACTTTGACCAACACTTGTTGGCTTTTCCATTAACTAATGGTGACTTTACCAACACTAATTATGACTTTAACCTCACTTATGTAGACTGAGCCGTTCACTGATGGTGACTTTTCCAACACTAATGGTGACTTTGTTTATCTCTGGTTGTGACTTTACACAAACACATGTTGGCATTGCCATTCACTGATGGTGACTTTACCAACACTATTTATGACTATGATCATCACTGATGGTGACCTTGCCCCTACTTATTTTGACTTGGCTCATCACTGATGGTGACTTTACTTACACTAATGGTGACTTAGCTTATCATTGATTGTGACTTTAACAACACTAATGGTAACTATGGTCATCACTGATGGTAACTTGGCCCCCACTTATGTTGACTTTGCCCTTCACTGATGGTGACTTTGTTTATCTCTGGTTGTGACTTTACACAAACACATGTTGGCATTGCCATTCACTGATGGTGACTTTACCAACACTATTTATGACTATGATCATCAATGATGGTGACCTTGCCCCTACTTATTTTGACTTGGCTCATCACTGATGGTGACTTTACTTACACTAATGGTGACTTAGCTTATCATTGATTGTGACTTTAACAACACTTATGGTAACTATGGTCATCACTGATGGTGACTTGGCCCCCACTTATGTTGACTTTGCCCTTCACTGATGGTGACTTTGTTTATCTCTGGTTGTGACTTTACACAAACACATGTTGGCATTGCCATTCACTGATGGTGACTTTACCAACACTATTTATGACTATGATCATCAATGATGGTGATCTTGCCCCTACTTATTTTGACTTGGCTCATCACTGATGGTGACTTTACTTACACTAATGGTGACTTAGCTTATCATTGATTGTGACTTTAACAACACTAATGGTAACTATGGTCATCACTGATGGTGACTTGGCCCCCACTTATGTTGACTTTGCCCTTCACTGATGGTGACTTTGTTTATCTCTGGTTCTGACTTTACACAAACACATGTTGGCATTGCCATTCACTGATGGTGACTTTACCAACACTATTTATGACTATGATCATCAATGATGGTGATCTTGCCCCTACTTATTTTGACTTGGCTCATCACTGATGGTGACTTTACTTACACTAATGGTGACTTAGCTTATCATTGATTGTGACTTTAACAACACTAATGGTAACTATGGTCATCACTGATGGTGACTTTGTTTATCTCTGGTTCTGACTTTACACAAACACATGTTGGCATTGCCATTCACTGATGGTGACTTTACCAACACTATTTATGACTATGATCATCACTGATGGTGATATTACCAACACAAATGGTGACTTTGCTCTTCACTGATTTTGTCTTTGCACCAACACATGTTGCCTTTGCCATTCTCTGAAGATAAGTTTACCATCACTAATTATTACTTGGCTCATCAAAGTTGGTGACTTTTACAACATCGAAGGTAATTTTGCTCTTCACTGATGGTGATATTACCAACACAAATGGTGACTTTGCTCTTCACTGATTGTGTCTTTGCACCAACACATGTTGCCTTTGCCATTCTCTGAAGAAAAGTTTACCATCACTAATTATTACTTGGCTCATCAATGTTGGTGACTTAAACAACATCGAAGGTAATTTTGCTCTTCACTGATGGTGACTTAACCAACACTCATGGTGACTTTACTCATCACTTATTGTGACTTTACACCAACAGATGTTGGCTATGCCATACACTGATGTTAACCTTACCAACACAAATTATGACTTTGCCTTTCAGTGATTGTGACTTTAACAACACTAATGGTAACTTTGCTCATCACTGATGGTAACTTTTCACCCACTTATGTTGACTTGCCCTTCACTGATGCTGACTTTAACAACACTAATGGTGACTTTGTTCATCACTGATTGTGTCGTTGCACCAACACATGTTGGTTTTGCCATTCTCTGATGATTAGTATACCATCACTAATTATTACTTGGCTCATCAAAGTTGGTGACTTTTACAACATCGAAGGTAATTTTGCTCTTCACTGTAGGTGATATTACCAACACAAATGGTGACTTTGCTCTTCACTGATTGTGTCTTTGCACCAACACATGTTGCCTTTGCCATTCTCTGAAGATAAGTTTACCATCACTAATTATTACTTGGCTCATCAATGTTGGTGACTTTAACAACATCGAAGGTAATTTTGCTCTTCACTGATGGTGATATTACCAACACAAATGGTGACTTTGCTCTTCACTGATTGTGTCTTTGCACCAACAGATTCTGGCTATGCCATACACTGATGTTAACCTTACCAACACAAATTATGACTTTGCCTTTCAGTGATTGTGACTTTAACAACACTAATGGTAACTTTGCTCATCACTGATGGTAACTTTTCCCCCACTTATTTTGACTTGCCCTTCATTGATGGTGACTTTAACAACAGTGATGGTAACTTTGCTCATCACTGATGGTGACATATTGGCTTTGCTCTTTACTGATGGTGACTTTATCAACACCAATAATGCTCATCACTGATTTCGACTTTGACCAACACTTGTTGGCTTTTCCATTAACTGATGGTGACTTTTCCAACACCAATGGTGACTTTGCTAATCTCTGATGGGGACTTAAACAACACTAATAGTATCTTTGCTCTTCACTGATGGTGACTTTTCCCCCACTTATGTTGACTTTCCCTTCACTGATGGTGACTTTTCCAACACTAATGGTTACTTTGCTCAATTCTAATTTTGACTTTGGCACCACTTATGTTAGCATTGCTCATCACTGAAGATTTCTTAAACAACACAAATGGTGACTTTGCTCATCACTGATTGTGAATTTACAACAACACATGATTGTTTGCCCTTAACTGATGGTGACATTACCAACACTAATAATGACTTTGCTCATCAATGATGGTGGCTTTGCCCCTACTTATTTTGACTTTGCCCTTCACTGATGCTGACTTTAACAACACTAATGGTGACTTTGCTCATCACTGATTGTGTCTTTGCACCAACACATGTTGGTTTTGCCATTCTCTGATGATTAGTATACCATCACTAATTATGACTTGGCTCATCACTGAAGGTGACTTTAACAACAGTAAAGGTAACTTTGATCCTCACTGATGGTGTCTTTGCCCCAACTTATGTTGACTTTCCCTTCATTGATGGTGACTTTTCCAACACTAATGGTGACTTTGCTCAATTCTAATGGTGACTTTGGCCCCACTTATGTTAGCTTTGCTCATCATTGATGGTGTTTTACAAACTCTGAATAAGACTTTGCTCATCACTGAAGATTACATAAACAACATTAATGGTGACTTTGCTCATCACTGATTGTGAATTTACAACAACACATGATTGCTTTGCCCTTAACTGATGGTGACTTTACCAACACTAATAATGACTTTGCTCATCAATGATGGTGACTTTGCCCCTACTTTGTTTGACTTTGCCCTTCACTGATGATGACTTTAACAACACTAATGGTGACTTTGCTCATAACTGATTGTGTCTTTGCACCAACACATGTTGGTTTTGCCATTCTTTGATGATTAGTTTACCATCACTAATCATGACTTGGCTTATCACTGATGATGACTTTTACAACAGTAAAGGTAACTTTGATCCTCACTGATGGTGACTTTACTTACACTAATGGTGACTTTGGTCATCACTGATGGTGACTTTACAAACTATAAATATGACTTTACTTCCACTTTTGTTGACTTTGCCCTTAACTGATGGTGACTTTACTTACACTAATGGTGACTTTGCTCATCATTGATGGTGACTTTACAAACTCTAAATATGACTTTGCTCATCACTGATTGTGAATTTACAACAACACATGATTGCTTTGCCCTTAACTGATGCTGACTTTAACAACACTAATGGTGACTTTGCTCATCACTGATTGTGTCTATGCACCAACACATGTTGGTTTTGCCATTCTCTGATGATTAGTATACCATCACTAATTATGACTTGGCTCATCACTGATGGTGACTTTACTTACACTAATGGTGACTTAGCTTATCATTGATTGTGACTTTAACAACACTAGTGGTAACTATGGTCATCACTGATGGTGACTTGGCCCCCACTTATGTTGATTTTGCCCTTCATTGATGGTGACTTTACAAACTCTAAATATGACTTTGCTCATTACTGATTGTGAATTTACAACAACACATGATTGCTTTGCCCTTAACTGATGGTGACTTTACCAACACTAATAAAGACTTTGCTCATCAATGATGGTGGCTTTGCCCCTACTTATTTTGACTTTACCCTTCACTGATGCTGACTTTAACAACACAAATGGTGACTTTGCTCATCACTGATTGTGTCTTTGCACCAACACATGTTGGTTTTGCCATTCTCTGATGATTAGTATACCATCACTAATTATGACTTGGCTCATCACTGATGGTGACTTTACTTACACTAATGGTGACTTAGCTTATCATTGATTGTGACTTTAACAACACTAGTGGTAACTATGGTTATCACTGATGGTGACTTGGCCCCCACTTATGTTTATTTTACCCTTCACTGATGGTGACTTTACTTACACTAATGGTGACTTAGCTAATCATTGATGGTGACTTTAACAACACTAATATTAACTTTGCTCATCACTAATGGTGACTTTACCAACACAAATGGTGACTTAGCTTATCACTGATGATGACTTTAACAACACTAATGGTAACTTTGCTCATCCTTGATGGTGATTTTTCCCCCACATATGTTGACTTTCCCTTCACAGATGGTGACTTTTCCAACACTAATGGTGACTTTGCTCAATTCTAACGGTGACTTTGCACCCAATTATGTTGGCTTTGCTCATCATTGATGGTGACTTTACAGACTCTAAATATGACTTTACTCATCACTGAAGATTACTTAGACAACACTAATGGTGACTTTGCTTATCACTGTTGTGAATTTACAACAACATATGTTGGCTTTGCTCTTCACTGATGGTGACTTTATCAACACAAATTATGTCCTTGCTCATCACTGATGGTGATTTTTCACCCACTTATGTTGACTTTGCCCTTAACTGATGGTGACTTTTCCAACACTAATGGTGACTTTGCTTAATTCTAACGGTGTCTTTTTACCCACTTATGTTGGCTTTGCTCATCACTGAAGATTACTTAAACAACACTAATGGAAACTTTGCTCATCACTGATTGTGAATTTTCAACAACACATGTTGCCTTTGCTCTTCACTGATGGTGACTTTATCAACACAAATGATGACTATAATCATCACTGATTTCGACTTTGACCAACACTTGTTGGCTTTTCCATTAACTAATGGTGACTTTACCAACACTAATTATGACTTTAAACTCACTTATGTAGACTTAGCCGTTCACTGATGGTGACTTTTCCAAAACTAATAATGACTTTGTTTATCTCTGATGGGGACATAAACACTTTAATTGTATTTCTGCTTATCACTGATTGTGACTTTACCAACTCTTATTATGCATTTGCTCATCACTGATGATGACTTTAACAATACAAATGGTGACTTTTCTCATCACCGATTCAGAATTTGTCCCCACTAATTATGAATTTGCCGATCACTGATTGTGTATTTACCAACATTAATGTTGACTTTGCTCATCACTGGTTGTGACTTTACACAAACACATGTTGGCATTGCCATTCACTGATGGTGACTTTTTCAACACTATTTATGACTATGATCATCACTGATGGTGATATTACCAACACAAATGGTGACTTTGCTCTTCACTGATTGTGTCTTTGCACCAACACATGTTGCCTTTGCCATTCTCTGAAGATAAGTTTACCATCACTAATTATTACTTGGCTCATCAAAGTTGGCGACTTTAACAACATCGAAGGTAATTTTGCTCTTCACTGATGGTGATATTACCAACACAAATGGTGACTTTGCTCTTCACTGATTGTGTCTTTGCACCAACACATGTTGCCTTTGCCATTCTCTGAAGATAAGTTTACCATCACTAATTATTACTTGGCTCATCATTGTTGGTGACTTTAACAACATCGAAGGTAATTTTGCTCTTCACTGATGGTGACTTAACCAACACTCATGGTGACTTTACTTATTACTTATTGTGACTTTACACCAACAGATGTTGGCTATGCCATACACTGATGTTAACCTTACCAACACAAATTATGACTTTGCCTTTCAGTAATTGTGACTTTAACAACACTAATGGTTACTTTGCTCATCACTGATGGTAACTTTTCCCCCACTTATGTTGACTTGCCCTTCATTGATGGTGACTTTAACAACAGTGATGATAACTTTGCTCATCACTGATGGTGACATATTGGCTTTGCTCTTTACTGATGGTGACTTTATCAACACCAATAATGCTCATCACTGATTTCGACTTTGACCAACACTTGTTGGCTTTTCCATTAACTGATGGTGACTTTTCCAACACCAATGGTGACTTTGCTAATCTCTGATGGGGACTTAAACAACACTAATAGTAACTTTGCTCTTCACTGATGGTGATTTTTCCCCCACTTATGTTGACTTTCCCTTCACTGATGGTGACTTTTCCAACACTAATGGTGACTTTGCTCAATTCTAATTGTGACTTTGGCACCACTTATGTTAGCTTTGCTCATCACTGAAGTTTTCTTAAACAACACAAATGGTGACTTTGCTCATCACTGATTGTGAATTTACAACAACACATGTTGGTTTTGCCATTCTCTGATGATTAGTTTACCATCACTAATTATGACTTGGCTCATCACTGATGTTGACTTTAACAACAGTAAAGGTAACTTTGATCCTCACTGATGGTGACTTTGCCCAAACTTATGTTGACTTTCCCTTCATAGATGGTGACTTTTCCAACACTAATGGTGACTTTGCTCAATTCTAATGGTGACTTTGGCCCCACTTATGTTAGCTTTGCTTATCATTGATGGTGTTTTACAAACTCTGAATAAGACTTTGCTCATCACTGAAGATTACATAAACAATATTAATGGTGACTTTGCTCATCACTGATTGTGAATTTACAACAACACATGATTGCTTTGCCCTTAACTGATGGTGACTTTACCAACACTAATAATGACTTTGCTCATCAATGATGGTGACTTTAACAACTTTAATGGTGACTTTGCTCATAACTGATTGTGTTTTTGCACTAACACATGTTGGTTTTGCCATTCTTTGATGATTAGTTTACCATCACTAATCATGACTTGGCTTATCACTGATGATGACTTTTACAACAGTAAAGGTAACTTTGATCATCACTGATGGTGACTCTAACAACAGTAAAGGTAACTTTGATCCTCACTGATGGTGACTTTACTTACACTAATGGTGACTTTGGTCATCACTGATGGTGACTTTACAAACTATAAACATGACTTTGCTTCCACTTATGTTGACTTTGCCCTTAACTGATGGTGACTTTACTTACACTAATGGTGACTTTGCTCATCATTGATGGTGACTTTACAAACTCTAAATATGACTTTGCTCATCACTGATTGTGAATTTACAACAACACATGATTGCTTTGCCCTTAACTGATGGTGACTTTACCAACACTAATAAAGACTTTGCTCATCAATGATGGTGGCTTTGCCCCTACTTATTTTGACTTTGCCCTTCACTGATGCTGACTTTAACAACACTAATGGTGACTTAGCTTATCATTGATTGTGACTTTAACAACACTAGTGGTAACTATGGTTATCACTGATGGTGACTTGGCCCCCACTTATGTTGATTTTGCCCTTCACTGATGGTGACTTTACTTACACTAATGGTGACTTAGCTAATCATTGTTGGTGACTTTAACAACACTAATGTTAACTTTGCTCATCACTAATGGTGACTTTACCAACACAAATGGTGATTAAGCTTATCACTGATGATGACTTTAACAACACTAATGGTAACTTTGCTCATCCTTGATGGTGATTTTTCCCCCACATATGTTGATTTTCCCTTCACAGATGGTGACTTTTCCAACACTAATGGTGACTTTGCTCAATTCTAACGGTGACTTTGCACCCAATTATGTTGGCTTTGCTCATCATTGATGGTGACTTAACAAACTCTAAATATGACTTTACTCATCACTGAAGATTACTTAGACAACACTAATGGTGACTTTGCTTATCACTGTTGTGAATTTACAACAACACATGTTGGCTTTGCTCTTCACTGATGGTGACTTTATCAACACAAATTATGTCTTTGCTCATCACTGATGGTGATTTTTCCACCACTTATGTTGACTTTGCCCTTCACTGATGGTGACTTTTCCAACACTAATGGTGACTTTGCTTAATTCTAACGGTGACTTTTTACCCACTTATGTTTGCTTTGCTCATCACTGAAGATTACTTAAACAACACTAATGGTGACTTTGCTCATCACTGATTGTGAATTTTCAACAACACGTTTTGGCTTTGCTCTTCACTGATGGTGACTTTATCAACACAAATGATGACTATGCTCATCACTGATTTCGACTTTGACCAACACTTGTTGGCTTTTCCATTAACTGATGGTGACTTTCCCAACACTAATTATGAGTTGGCTCATCACTGATGGTGACTTTAACAACAGTAAAGGTAACTTTGATCCTCACTGATGGTGACTTTGCCCCAACTTATGTTGACTTTCCCTTCACAGATGTTGACTTTTCCAACACTAATGGTGACTTTGCTCAATTCTAATAGTGACTTTGGCCCCACTTATGTTAGCTTTGCTCATCATTGATGGTGACTTTACAAACTCTGAATAAGACTTTGCTCATCACTGAAGATTATATAAACAACATTAATGGTGACTTTGCACATCACTGATTGTGAATTTACAACAACACATGATTGCTTTGCCCTTAACTGATGGTAACTTTACCAACACTAATAATGACTTTGCTCATCAATGATGGTGACTTTGCCCGTAATTTTTTTGACTTTGCCCTTCACTAATGATGACTTTAACAACACAAATGGTGACATTGCTTCTCACTGATTGTTATTTTGCACCAACACATGTTGGCTTTGCCCTTCACTGAAGATTACTTAAACAACACTAATGGTGACTTTGCTCATCACTGATTGTGAATTTACAACAACACATGATTGCTTTGCCCTTAACTGATGGTGACTTTACCAACACTAATAATGACTTTTCTCATCATTGATGGTGACTCTGCCCCTACTTATTTTGACTCTGTCTTTCACTGAATTTGACTTTAACAACAGTAATGGTGACTTTGCTCATCACTGATTGTGTATTTGCACCAACACATGTTGGCTAAGCCCTTCACTGATGGTGACTTTAACAACACCAATAGTAACTTTGCTCATCAATGATGTTGAATTGCCCCCATTAATGTTGACTATGCCCTTCACTGATGGTGACTTTACAAACTCTAAATATGACTTTTCTCATCACAAAAGATAACTTAAACAACGCTAATGGTGACTTTGCTCATCACTGATTATGAATTTTCAACAACACATTTTGGCTTTGCTCTTCACTGATGGTGACTTTATCAACACAAATGATGACTATGCTCATCACTGATTTCGACTTTGACCAACACTTGTTGGCTTTTCCATTAACTGATGGTGACTTTCCCAACACTAATTATGCTTTTAACCTCACTTGTGTTGACTTAGCCGTTCACTGATGGTGACTTTTCCAACACTAATGGTGACTTTGCTAATCTCTGATTGGTACTTAAACAACACTAATAGTAACTCTGCTTATCACTGATGATGACTTTTACAAGATAAATGGTGACTTTTCTCATCACTGATTGAGACTTTGTCCCCACTAATTATGAATTTGCCGATCACTGGTTGTGACTTTACACAAACACATGTTGGCAATGCCATTCACTGATGGTGACTTTACCAACACTAATTATGACTTTGATCATCACTGATGGTGATATTACCAACACTAATGGTGACTTTGCTCTTCACTGATTATGAAATTGCAACAACACATGAAGTCTTTGCCCTTCACTGATGGTGACTTTACCAACACCAATTACGACTTTGCTCGTCACTGATGGTGACTTAAACAACACTTTTGGTGACTTTTTCATCACTTATGGAGACTTTGTACCCACTGATTATGAATTTGCCGATCACTGATTGTGACTTTACCAACACTAATGGTGACTTTGCTCATCACTTATTTTGTATTTGCACCAACACATGTTGTCTTTGCCCTTCACTGATGGTGACTTTATCAACACAAATTATGTCTTTGCTCATCACTGATGGTGATTTTTCCACCACTTATGTTGACTTTGCCCTTCACTGATGGTGACTTTTCCAACACTAATGGTGACTTTGCTTAATTCTAACGGTGACTTTTTACCCACTTATGTTTGCTTTGCTCATCACTGAAGATTACTTAAACAACACTAATGGTGACTTTGCTCATCACTGATTGTGAATTTTCAACAACACGTTTTGGCTTTGCTCTTCACTGATGGTGACTTTATCAACACAAATGATGACTATGCTCATCACTGATTTCGACTTTGACCAACACTTGTTGGCTTTTCCATTAACTGATGGTGACTTTCCCAACACTAATTATGAGTTGGCTCATCACTGATGGTGACTTTAACAACAGTAAAGGTAACTTTGATCCTCACTGATGGTGACTTTGCCCCAACTTATGTTGACTTTCCCTTCACAGATGTTGACTTTTCCAACACTAATGGTGACTTTGCTCAATTCTAATAGTGACTTTGGCCCCACTTATGTTAGCTTTGCTCATCATTGATGGTGACTTTACAAACTCTGAATAAGACTTTGCTCATCACTGAAGATTATATAAACAACATTAATGGTGACTTTGCACATCACTGATTGTGAATTTACAACAACACATGATTGCTTTGCCCTTAACTGATGGTAACTTTACCAACACTAATAATGACTTTGCTCATCAATGATGGTGACTTTGCCCGTAATTTTTTTGACTTTGCCCTTCACTAATGATGACTTTAACAACACAAATGGTGACTTTGCTTCTCACTGATTGTTATTTTGCACCAACACATGTTGGCTTTGCCCTTCACTGAAGATTACTTAAACAACACTAATGGTGACTTTGCTCATCACTGATTGTGAATTTACAACAACACATGATTGCTTTGCCCTTAACTGATGGTGACTTTACCAACACTAATAATGACTTTTCTCATCATTGATGGTGACTCTGCCCCTACTTATTTTGACTCTGTCTTTCACTGAATTTGACTTTAACAACAGTAATGGTGACTTTGCTCATCACTGATTGTGTATTTGCACCAACACATGTTGGCTTAGCCCTTCACTGATGGTGAATTTAACAACACCAATAGTAACTTTGCTCATCAATGATGTTGAATTGCCCCCATTAATGTTGACTATGCCCTTCACTGATGGTGACTTTACAAACTCTAAATATGACTTTTCTCATCACAAAAGACAACTTAAACAACGCTAATGGTGACTTTGCTCATCACTGATTATGAATTTTCAACAACACATTTTGGCTTTGCTCTTCACTGATGGTGACTTTATCAACACAAATGATGACTATGCTCATCACTGATTTCGACTTTGACCAACACTTGTTGGCTTTTCCATTAACTGATGGTGACTTTCCCAACACTAATTATGCTTTTAACCTCACTTGTGTTGACTTAGCCGTTCACTGATGGTGACTTTTCCAACACTAATGGTGACTTTGCTAATCTCTGATTGGTACTTAAACAACACTAATAGTAACTCTGCTTATCACTGATGATGACTTTTACAAGATAAATGGTGACTTTTCTCATCACTGATTGAGACTTTGTCCCCACTAATTATGAATTTGCCGATCACTGGTTGTGACTTTACACAAACACATGTTGGCAATGCCATTCACTGATGGTGACTTTACCAACACTAATTATGACTTTGATCATCACTGATGGTGATATTACCAACACTAATGGTGACTTTGCTCTTCACTGATTATGAAATTGCAACAACACATGAAGTCTTTGCCCTTCACTGATGGTGACTTTACCAACACCAATTACGACTTTGCTCGTCACTGATGGTGACTTAAACAACACTTTTGGTGACTTTTTCATCACTTATGGAGACTTTGTACCCACTGATTATGAATTTGCCGATCACTGATTGTGACTTTACCAACACTAATGGTGACTTTGCTCATCACTTATTTTGTATTTGCACCAACACATGTTGTCTTTGCCCTTCACTGATGGTGACTTTGCCAACTATAATTATGACTATGCTCATCACTGATGATGACTTTAACAACACCATTGGTAACTTTTCTCATCAATGATGGTTTATTTGCCCCCACTTATGTTGACATTGCCCTTCAATGATGGTGACTTTATCAACACTAATGGTGACTTTGCTCATCACTGATTTCGACTCTGCACCAACACATGATTGCTTTGCTCTTAACTGATGGTTACTTTACCATCACTAATTATGACTTGGCTCATCACTGATGGTGACTTTAACAACAGTAAAGGTAACTTTGATCCTCACTTATGTTGACTTTTTCCTTCACTGATGGTGCCTTTACTTACACTAATGGTGACTTAGCTTATCATTGATGGTGACTTTAACAACACCAATAGTAACTTTGCTCATCAATGATGTTGAATTGCCCCCATTAATGTTGACTATGCCCTTCACTGATGGTGACTTTACAAACTCTAAATATGACTTTTCTCATCACAAAAGATAACTTAAACAACGCTAATGGTGACTTTGCTCATCACTGATTATGAATTTTCAACAACACATTTTGGCTTTGCTCTTCACTGATGGTGACTTTATCAACACAAATGATGACTATGCTCATCACTGATTTCGACTTTGACCAACACTTGTTGGCTTTTCCATTAACTGATGGTGACTTTCCCAACACTAATTATGCTTTTAACCTCACTTGTGTTGACTTAGCCGTTCACTGATGGTGACTTTTCCAACACTAATGGTGACTTTGCTAATCTCTGATTGGTACTTAAACAACACTAATAGTAACTCTGCTTATCACTGATGATGACTTTTACAAGATAAATGGTGACTTTTCTCATCACTGATTGAGACTTTGTCCCCACTAATTATGAATTTGCCGATCACTGGTTGTGACTTTACACAAACACATGTTGGCAATGCCATTCACTGATGGTGACTTTACCAACACTAATTATGACTTTGATCATCACTGATGGTGATATTACCAACACTAATGGTGACTTTGCTCTTCACTGATTATGAAATTGCAACAACACATGAAGTCTTTGCCCTTCACTGATGGTGACTTTACCAACACCAATTACGACTTTGCTCGTCACTGATGGTGACTTAAACAACACTTTTGGTGACTTTTTCATCACTTATGGAGACTTTGTACCCACTGATTATGAATTTGCCGATCACTGATTGTGACTTTACCAACACTAATGGTGACTTTGCTCATCACTTATTTTGTATTTGCACCAACACATGTTGTCTTTGCCCTTCACTGATGGTGACTTTGCCAACTATAATTATGACTATGCTCATCACTGATGATGACTTTAACAACACCATTGGTAACTTTTCTCATCAATGATGGTTTATTTGCCCCCACTTATGTTGACATTGCCCTTCAATGATGGTGACTTTATCAACACTAATGGTGACTTTGCTCATCACTGATTTCGACTCTGCACCAACACATGATTGCTTTGCTCTTAACTGATGGTTACTTTACCATCACTAATTATGACTTGGCTCATCACTGATGGTGACTTTAACAACAGTAAAGGTAACTTTGATCCTCACTTATGTTGACTTTTTCCTTCACTGATGGTGCCTTTACTTACACTAATGGTGACTTAGCTTATCATTGATGGTGACTTTAACAACACCAATAGTAACTTTGCTCATCAATGATGTTGAATTGCCCCCATTAATGTTGACTATGCCCTTCACTGATGGTGACTTTACAAACTCTAAATATGACTTTTCTCATCACAAAAGATAACTTAAACAACGCTAATGGTGACTTTGCTCATCACTGATTATGAATTTTCAACAACACATTTTGGCTTTGCTCTTCACTGATGGTGACTTTATCAACACAAATGATGACTATGCTCATCACTGATTTCGACTTTGACCAACACTTGTTGGCTTTTCCATTAACTGATGGTGACTTTCCCAACACTAATTATGCTTTTAACCTCACTTGTGTTGACTTAGCCGTTCACTGATGGTGACTTTTCCAACACTAATGGTGACTTTGCTAATCTCTGATTGGTACTTAAACAACACTAATAGTAACTCTGCTTATCACTGATGATGACTTTTACAAGATAAATGGTGACTTTTCTCATCACTGATTGAGACTTTGTCCCCACTAATTATGAATTTGCCGATCACTGGTTGTGACTTTACACAAACACATGTTGGCAATGCCATTCACTGATGGTGACTTTACCAACACTAATTATGACTTTGATCATCACTGATGGTGATATTACCAACACTAATGGTGACTTTGCTCTTCACTGATTATGAAATTGCAACAACACATGAAGTCTTTGCCCTTCACTGATGGTGACTTTACCAACACCAATTACGACTTTGCTCGTCACTGATGGTGACTTAAACAACACTTTTGGTGACTTTTTCATCACTTATGGAGACTTTGTACCCACTGATTATGAATTTGCCGATCACTGATTGTGACTTTACCAACACTAATGGTGACTTTGCTCATCACTTATTTTGTATTTGCACCAACACATGTTGTCTTTGCCCTTCACTGATGGTGACTTTGCCAACTATAATTATGACTATGCTCATCACTGATGATGACTTTAACAACACCATTGGTAACTTTTCTCATCAATGATGGTTTATTTGCCCCCACTTATGTTGACATTGCCCTTCAATGATGGTGACTTTATCAACACTAATGGTGACTTTGCTCATCACTGATTTCGACTCTGCACCAACACATGATTGCTTTGCTCTTAACTGATGGTTACTTTACCATCACTAATTATGACTTGGCTCATCACTGATGGTGACTTTAACAACAGTTAAGGTAACTTTGATCCTCACTTATGTTGACTTTTTCCTTCACTGATGGTGACTTTACTTACACTAATGGTGACTTAGCTTATCATTGATGGTGACTTTAACAACACCAATAGTAACTTTGCTCATCAATGATGTTGAATTGCCCCCATTAATGTTGACTATGCCCTTCACTGATGGTGACTTTACAAACTCTAAATATGACTTTTCTCATCACAAAAGATAACTTAAACAACGCTAATGGTGACTTTGCTCATCACTGATTATGAATTTTCAACAACACATTTTGGCTTTGCTCTTCACTGATGGTGACTTTATCAACACAAATGATGACTATGCTCATCACTGATTTCGACTTTGACCAACACTTGTTGGCTTTTCCATTAACTGATGGTGACTTTCCCAACACTAATTATGCTTTTAACCTCACTTGTGTTGACTTAGCCGTTCACTGATGGTGACTTTTCCAACACTAATGGTGACTTTGCTAATCTCTGATTGGTACTTAAACAACACTAATAGTAACTCTGCTTATCACTGATGATGACTTTTACAAGATAAATGGTGACTTTTCTCATCACTGATTGAGACTTTGTCCCCACTAATTATGAATTTGCCGATCACTGGTTGTGACTTTACACAAACACATGTTGGCAATGCCATTCACTGATGGTGACTTTACCAACACTAATTATGACTTTGATCATCACTGATGGTGATATTACCAACACTAATGGTGACTTTGCTCTTCACTGATTATGAAATTGCAACAACACATGAAGTCTTTGCCCTTCACTGATGGTGACTTTACCAACACCAATTACGACTTTGCTCGTCACTGATGGTGACTTAAACAACACTTTTGGTGACTTTTTCATCACTTATGGAGACTTTGTACCCACTGATTATGAATTTGCCGATCACTGATTGTGACTTTACCAACACTAATGGTGACTTTGCTCATCACTTAATTTGTATTTGCACCAACACATGTTGTCTTTGCCCTTCACTGATGGTGACTTTGCCAACTATAATTATGACTATGCTCATCACTGATGATGACTTTAACAACACCATTGGTAACTTTGCTCATCAATGATGGTTTATTTGCCCCCACTTATGTTGACATTGCCCTTCAATGATGGTGACTTTATCAACACTAATGGTTACTTTGCTCATCACTGATTTCGACTCTGCACCAACACATGATTGCTTTGCTCTTAACTGATGGTTACTTTACCATCACTAATTATGACTTGGCTCATCACTGATGGTGACTTTAACAACAGTAAAGGTAACTTTGATCCTCACTTATGTTGACTTTTTCCTTCACTGATGGTGACTTTACTTACACTAATGGTGACTTAGCTTATCATTGATGGTGACTTTAACAACACTAATGGTAACTTTGCTCATCACTGATGGTGACTTTACCAACACTAATAGTGACTTAGCTTATCACTGATGATGACTTTAACAACACTAATGGTAACTTTGCTCATCCTTGATGGTGATTTTTCCCCCACTTATGTTGACTTTGCCCTTCAATGATGGTGACTTTTCCAGCACTAATGGTGACTTTGCTCAATTCTATAAGTGACTTTGCACCCACTTATGTTGGCTTTGCTCATCATTGATGGTGACTTTACAAACTCTAAATATGACTTTGCACATCTCTGAAGATTACTTAAACAACACTAATGGTGACTTTGCTCATCACTGATTGTGAATTTACAACAACACATGTTAGCTTTGCTCTTCACTGATGGTGACTTTATCAACACAAATGATGACTATGCTCATCACTGATTTCGACTTTGACCAACACTTGTTGGCTTTTCCATTAACTGATGGTGACTTTACCAACACTAATTATGACTTTGATCATCACTGATGGTGATATTACCAAAACTAATGGTGACTTTGCTCATCACTGATTATGAAATTGCAACAACACATGAAGTCTTTGCCCTTCACTGATGGTGACTTTACCAACACCAATTACGACTTTGCTCGTCACTGATGGTGACTTAAACAACACTTTTGGTGACTTTTCTCATCACTTATGGAGACTTTGTACCCACTGATTATGAATTTGCCGATCACTGATTGTGACTTTACCAACAATAATGGTGACTTTGCTCATCACTTATTTTGTATTTGCACCAACACATGTTGTCTTTGCCCTTCACTGATGGTGACTTTGCCAACTATAATTATGACTATGCTCATCACTGATGATGACTTTAACAACACCATTGGTAACTTTGCTCATCAATGATGGTTTATTTGCCCCCACTTATGTTGACATTGCCCTTCAATGATGGTGACTTTATCAACACTAATGGTGACTTTGCTCATCACTGATTTCGACTTTGCACCAACACATGATTGCTTTGCTCTTAACTGATGGTTACTTTACCATCACTAATTATGACTTGGCTCATCACTGATGGTGACTTTAACAACAGTAAAGGTAACTTTGATCCTCACTTATGTTGACTTTTTCCTTCACTGATGGTGACTTTACTTACACTAATGGTGACTTAGCTTATCATTGATGGTGACTTTAACAACACTAATAATGACTTTGCTCATCAATGATGGTGACTTTGTCCGTAATTTTTTTTACTTTGCCCTTCACAAATGATGACTTTAACAACACAAATGGTGACTTTGCTCTTCACTGATTGTTATTTTGCACCAACACATGTTGGCTTTGCCCTTCACTGAAGATTACTTAAACAACACTAATGGTGACTTTGCTCATCACTGATTGTGAATTTTCAACAACACATTTTGGCTTTGCTCTTCACTGATGGTGACTTTATCAACACAAATGATGACTATGCTCATCACTGATTTCGACTTTGACCAACACTTGTTGGCTTTTCCATTAACTGATGGTGACTTTCCCAACACTAATTATGACTTGGCTCATCACTGATGGTGACTTTAACAACAGTAAAGGTAACTTTGATCCTCACTGATGGTGACTTTGCCCCAACTTATGTTGACTTTCCCTTCACTGATGTTGACTTTTCCAACACTAATGGTGACTTTGCTCAATTCTAATGGTGACTTTGGCCCCACTTATGTTAGCTTTGCTCATCATTGATGGTGACTTTACAAACTCTGAATAAGACTTTGCTCATCACTGAAGATTATATAAACAACATTAATGGTGACTTTGCACATCACTGATTGTGAATTTACAACAACACATGATTGCTTTGCCCTTAACTGATGGTGACTTTACCAACACTAATAATGACTTTGCTCATCAATGATGGTGACTTTGCCCGTAATTTTTTTGACTTTGCCCTTCACTAATAATGACATTAACAACACAAATGGTGACTTTGCTCTTCACTGATTGTTATTTTGCACCAACACATGTTGGCTTTGCCCTTCACTGAAGATTACTTAAACAACACTAATGGTGACTTTGCTCATCACTGATTGTGAATTTTCAACAACACATTTTGGCTTTGCTCTTCACTGATGGTGACTTTATCAACACAAATGATGACTATGCTTATCACTGATTTCGGCTTTGACCAACACTTGTTGGCTTTTCCATTAACTGATGGTGACTTTCCCAACACTAATTATGACTTGGCTCATCACTGATGGTGACTTTAACAACTGTAAAGGTAACTTTGATCCTCACTGATGGTGACTTTGCCCCAAGTTATGTTGACTTTCCCTTCACTGATGTTGACTTTTCCAACACTAATGGTGACTTTGCTCAATTCAAATGGTGACTTTGGCCCCACTTATGTTAGCTTTGCTCATCATTGATGGTGACTTTACAAACTCTGAATAAGACTTTGCTCATCACTGAAGATTATATAAACAACATTAATGGTGACTTTGCACATCACTGATTGTGAATTTACAACAACACATGATTGCTTTGCCCTTAACTGATGGTGACTTTACCAACACTAATAATGACTTTGCTCATCAATGATGGTGACTCTGCCCCTACTTATTTTGACTCTGTCCTTCACTGAATTTGACTTTAACAACAGTAATGGTGACTTTGCTCATCACTGATTGTGTATTTGCACCAACACATGTTGGCTTAGCCCTTCACTGATGGTGACTTTAACAACACCAATAGTAACTTTGCTCATCAATGATGTTGAATTTGCCCCCACTAATGTTGACTATGCCCTTCACTGATGGTGAATTTACAAACTCTAAATATAACTTTTCTCATCACAAAAGATAACTTAAACAACGCTAATGGTGACTTTGCTCATCACTGATTATGAATTTTTAACAACACATTTTGGCTTTGCTCTTCACTGATGGTGACTTTATCAACACAAATGATGACTATGCTCATCACTGATTTCGACTTTGACCAACACTTGTTGGCTTTTCCATTAACTGATGGTTACTTTACCAACACTAATTATGCTTTTAACCTCACTTGTGTTGACTTAGCCGTTCACTGATGGTGACTTTTCCAACACTAATGATGACTTTGCTAATCTCTGATTGGTACTTAAACAACACTAATAGTAACTCTGCTTATCACTGATGATGACTTTTACAAGACAAATGGTGACTTTTCTCATCACTGATTGAGACTTTGTCCCCACTAATTATGAATTTGCCGATCACTGGTTGTGACTTTACACAAACACATGTTGGCAATGCCATTCACTGATGGTGACTTTACCAACACCAATTACGACTTTGCTCGTCACTGATGGTGACTTAAACAACACTATTGGTGACTTTTCCCATCACTTATGGAGACTTTGTACCCACTGATTATGAATTTGCCGATCACTGATTGTGACTTTACCAACACTAATGGTGACTTTGCTCATTACTTATTTTGTATTTGCACCAACACATGTTGTCTTTGCCCTTCACTGATGGTGACTTTGCCAACTATAATTATGACTATGCTCATCACTGATGATGACTTTAACAACACCATTGGTAACTTTGCTCATCAATGATGGTTTATTTGCCCCCACTTATGTTGACATTGCCCTTCAATGATGGTGACTTTATCAACACTAATGGTGACTTTGCTCATCACTGATTTCGACTTTGCACCAACACATGATTGCTTTGCTCTTAACTGATGGTTACTTTACCATCACTAATTATGACTTGGCTCATCACTGATGGTGACTTTAACAACAGTAAAGGTAACTTTGATCCTCACTTATGTTGACTTTTTCCTTCACTGATGGTGACTTTACTTACACTAATGGTGACTCAGCTTATCATTGATGGTGACTTTAACAACACTAATGGTAACTTTGCTCATCACTGATGGTGACTTTACCAACACTAATAGTGACTTAGCTTATCACTGATGATGACTTTAACAACACTAATGGTAACTTTGCTTACCCTTGATGGTGATTTTTCCCTCACTTATGTTGACTTTGCCCCTCACTGATGGTGACTTTTCCAACACTAATGGTGACTTTGCTCAATTCTAATGGTGACTTTGGCCCCACTTATGTTAGCTTTGCTCATCATTGATGGTGACTTTACAAACTCTGAATAAGACTTTGCTCATCACTGAAGATTATATAAACTACATTAATGGTGACTTTGCACATCACTGATTGTGAATTTACAACAACACATGATTGCTTTGCCCTTAACTGATGGTGACTTTACCAACACTAATAATGACTTTGCTCATCAATGATGGTGACTTTGCCCGTAATTTTTTTGACTTTGCCCTTCACTAATGATGACTTTAACAACACAAATGGTGACTTTGCTCTTCACTGATTGTTATTTTGCACCAACACATGTTGGCTTTGCCCTTCACTGAAGATTACTTAAACAACACTAATGGTGACTTTGCTCATCACTGATTGTGAATTTTCAACAACACATTTTGGCTTTGCTCTTCACTGATGGTGACTTTATCAACACAAATGATGACTATGCTTATCACTGATTTCGACTTTGACCCGTCACTTGTTGGCTTTTCCATTAACTGATGGTGACTTTCCCAACACTAATTATGACTTGGCTCATCACTGATGGTGACTTTAACAACAGTAAAGGTAACTTTGATCCTCACTGATGGTGACTTTGCCCCAAGTTATGTTGACTTTCCCTTCACTGATGTTGACTTTTCCAACACTAATGGTGACTTTGCTCAATTCAAATGGTGACTTTGGCCCCACTTATGTTAGCTTTGCTCATCATTGATGGTGACTTTACAAACTCTGAATAAGACTTTGCTCATCACTGAAGATTATATAAACAACATTAATGGTGACTTTGCACATCACTGATTGTGAATTTACAACAACACATGATTGCTTTGCCCTTAACTGATGGTGACTTTACCAACACTAATAATGACTTTGCTCATCAATGATGGTGACTCTGCCCCTTCTTATTTTGACTCTGTCCTTCACTGAATTTGACTTTAACAACAGTAATGGTGACTTTTCTCATCACTGATTGTGTATTTGCACCAACACATGCTGGCTTAGCCCTTCACTGATGGTGACTTTAACAACACCAATAGAAACTTTGCTCATCAATGATGTTGAATTTGCCCCCACTAATGTTGACTATGCCCTTCACTGATGGTGACTTTATCAACACAAATAATGACTATGCTCATCACAAAAGATTACTTAAATAACGCTAATGGTGACTTTGCTCATCACTGATTATGAATTTTCAACAACACATGTTGGCTTTGCCCTTCACTGATGGTGACTTTATCAACACAAATAATGACTATGCTCATCACTGATTTCGACTTTGACCAACACTTGTTGGCTATTCTATTAACTGATGGTGACTTTACCAACACTAATTATGACTTTGCCCTCACTTATGTTGACTTTTCCAACACTAATGGTGACTTTGCTCAATTCAAATGGTGACTTTGGCCCCACTTATGTTAGCTTTGCTCATCATTGATGGTGACTTTACAAACTCTGAATAAGACTTTGCTCATCACTGAAGATTATATAAACAACATTAATGGTGACTTTGCACATCACTGATTGTGAATTTACAACAACACATGATTGCTTTGCCCTTAACTGATGTTGACTTTACCAACACTAATAATGACTTTGCTCATCAATGATGGTGACTCTGCCCCTTCTTATTTTGACTCTGTCCTTCACTGAATTTGACTTTAACAACAGTAATGGTGACTTTGCTCATCACTGATTGTGTATTTGCACCAACACATGTTGGCTTAGCCCTTCACTGATGGTGACTTTAACAACACCAATAGTAACTTTGCTCATCAATGATGTTGAATTTGCCCCCACTAATGTTGACTATGCCCTTCACTGATGGTGACTTTATCAACACAAATAATGACTATGCTCATCACAAAAGATTACTTAAATAACGCTAATGGTGACTTTGCTCATCACTGATTATGAATTTTCAACAACACATGTTGGCTTTGCTCTTCACTGATGGTGACTTTATCAACACAAATAATGACTATGCTCATCACTGATTTCGACTTTGACCAACACTTGTTGGCTTTTCCATTAACTGATGGTGACTTTACCAACACTAATTATGACTTTGCCCTCACTTATGTTGACTTAGCCGTTCACTGATGGTGACTTTTCCAACACTAATGGTGACTTTGCTAATCTCTGATTGGTACTTAAACAACACTAATAGTAACTCTGCTTATCACTGATGATGACTTTTACAAGATAAATGGTGACTTTTCTCATCACTGATTGAGACTTTGTCCCCACTAATTATGAATTTGCCGATCACTGGTTGTGACTTTACACAAACACATGTTGGCAATGCCATTCACTGATGGTGACTTTACCAACACTAATTATGACTTTGATCATCACTGATGGTGATATTACCAACACTAATGATGTTAGCTCATCACTGATTATGACATTGCAACAACACATGAAGTCTTTACCCTTCACTGACGGTGACTTTAACAACACTATTGGTGACTTTTCTCATCACTTATGGAGACTTTGTACCCACTGATTATGAATTTGCCGATCACTGATTGTGACTTTACCAACACTATTGGTGACTTTGCTCATCACTTATTTTTTCTTTGCACCAACACATTTTGGCTTTGCCCTTCACTGATGGTGTATTTACCAACATTAATGGTGACTTTGCTCTTCACTGATTGATACTTTGCCAACTATAATTATGACTATGCTCATCACTGATGATGACTTTAACAACACCATTGGTAACTTTGCTCATCACTGATGATGACTTTAACAACACCATTGGTAACTTTGCTCATCAATGATGGTTTATTTACCCCCACTTATGTTGACATTGCCCTTCAATGATGGTGACTTTATCAACACTAATGGTGACTTGGCTCATCAATGATGGTGACTTTACTTACACCAATGGTGACTTAGCTTATCATTGATGGTGACTTTGCCCCCACTTATGTTGACTTTGCCCTTCACTGATGGTGACTTTAACAACACCAATAGTAACTTTGCTCATCAATGATGTTGAATTTGCCCCCACTAATGTTGACTATGCCCTTCACTGATGGTGACTTTACAAACTCTAAATATGACTTTGCTCATCACAAAAGATTACTTAAATAACGCTAATGGTGACTTTGCTCATCACTGATTATGAATTTTCAACAACACATGTTGGCTTTGCTCATCATTGATGGTGACTTTACAAGCTCTAAATATGACTTTGCTCATCACTGAAGATTACTTAGACAACACTAATGGTTTAATGCTCATCACTGTTGTGAATTTACAACAACACATGTTGGCTTTGCTCTTCACTGATGGTGACTTTATCAACACAAATTATGTCTTTGCTCATCACTGATGGTGACTAAAACAACACCAATGGTAACTTTGCTCATCACTGATGGTGATTTTTCCACCACTTATGTTGACTTTGCCCTTCACTGATGGTGACTTTTCCAACACTAATGGTGACTTTGCTTAATTCTAACGGTGACTTTTTACCCACTTATGTTTGCTTTGCTCATCACTGAAGATTACTTAAACACTACTAATGGTGACTTTGCTCATCACTGATTGTGAATTTTCAACAACACATTTTGGCTTTGCTCTTCACTGATGGTGACTTTATCAACACAAATGATGACTATGCTCATCACTGATTTCGACTTTGACCAACACTTGTTGGCTTTTCCATTAACTGATGGTGACTTTCCCAACACTAATTATGACTTGGCTCATCACTGATGGTGACTTAAACAACAGTAAAGGTAACTTTGATCCTCACTGATGGTGACTTTGCCCCAACTTATGTTGACTTTCCCTTCACTGATGTTGACTTTTCCAACACTAATGGTGACTTTGCTCAATTCTAATGGTTACTTTGGCCCCACTTATGTTAGCTCTGCTCATCATTGATGGTGACTTTACAAACTCTGAATAAGACTTTGCTCATCACTGAAGATTATATAAACAACCTTAATGGTGACTTTGCACATCACTGATTGTGAATTTACAACAACACATGATTGCTTTGCCCTTAACTGATGGTGACTTTACCAACACTAATGGTAACTTTGGTCATCACTGATGGTGACTTTGCCCCCACTTATGTTGACTTTGCCCTTCACTGATGGTGACTTAACTTATACTAATGGTGACTTAGCTTATCATTGTTGGTGACTTTAACAACACTAATGGTGACTTAGCTTATCACTGATGATGACTTTAACAACACTAATGGTAACTTTGCTCATACTTGATGGTGATTTTTCCTACACTTATGTTGACTTTCCCTTCACTGATGTTGACTTTTCCAACACTAATGGTGACTTTGCTCAATTCTAATGGTTACTTTGGCCCCACTTATGTTAGCTCTGCTCATCATTGATGGTGACTTTACAAACTCTGAATAAGACTTTGCTCATCACTGAAGATTATATAAACAACCTTAATGGTGACTTTGCACATCACCGATTGTGAATTTACAACAACACATGATTGCTTTGCCCTTAACTGATGGTGACTTTACCAACACTAATAATGACTTTGCTCATCAATGATGGTGACTTTGCCCGTAATTTTTTTGACTTTGCCCTTCACTAATGATGACTTTAACAACACAAATGGTGACTTTGCTCTTCACTGATTGTTATTTTTCACCAACACATGTTGGCTTTGCCCTTCACTGAAGATTACTTAAACAACACTAATGGTGACTTTGCTCATCACTGATTGTGAATTTTCAACAACACATTTTGGCTTTGCACTTCACTGATGGTGACTTTATCAACACAAATGATGACTATGCTCATCACTGATTTCGACTTTGACCAACACTTGTTGGCTTTTCCATTAACTGATGGTGACTTTCCCAACACTAATTATGACTTGGCTCATCACTGATGGTGACTTTAACAACAGTAAAGGTAACTTTGATCCTCACTGATGGTGACTTTGCCCCAACTTATGTTGACTTTCCCTTCACTGATGTTGACTTTTCCAACACTAATGGTGACTTTGCTCAATTCAAATGGTGAATTTGGCCCCACTTATGTTAGCTTTGCTCATCATTGATGGTGACTTTACAAACTCTGAATAAGACTTTGCTCATCACTGAAGATTATATAAACAACATTAATGGTGACTTTGCACATCACTGATTGTGAATTTACAACAACACAAGATTGCTTTGCCCTTAACTGATGGTGACTTTACCAACACTAATAATGACTTTGCTCATCAATGATGGTGACTCTGCCCCTACTTATTTTGACTCTGTCCTTCACTGAATTTGACTTTAACAACAGTAATGGTGACTTTGCTCATCACTGATTGTGTATTTGCACCAACACATGTTGGCTTAGCCCTTCACTGATGGTGACTTTTACAACACCAATAGTAACTTTGCTCATCAATGATGTTGAATTTGCCCCCACTAATGTTGACTATGCCCTTCACTGATGGTGACTTTACAAACTCTAAATATAACTTTTCTCATCACAAAAGATAACTTAAACAACGCTAATGGTGACTTTGCTCATCACTGATTATGAATTTTTAACAACACATTTTGGCTTTGCTCTTCACTGATGGTGACTTTATCAACACAAATGATGACTATGCTCATCACTGATTTCGACATTGACCAACACTTGTTGGCTTTTCCATTAACTGATGGTGACTTTCCCAACACTAATTATGCTTTTAACCTCACTTATGTTGACTTAGCCGTTCACTGATGGTGACTTTTCCAACACTAATGGTGACTTTGCTAATCTCTGATTGGTACTTAAACAACACTAATAGTAACTCTGCTTATCACTGATAATGACTTTTACAAGACAAATGGTGACTTTTCTCATTCGTGATTGAGACTTTGTCACCACTAATTATGAATTTGCCGATCACTGGTTGTGACTTTACACAAACACATGTTGGCAATGCCATTCACTGATGGTGACTTTACCAACACAAATTTTGACTTTGATCATCACTGATGGTGATATTACCAACACTAATGGTGACTTTGCTCATCACTGATTATGAAATTGCAACAACACATGAAGTCTTTGCCCTTCACTGATGGTGACTTTACCAACACCAATTACGACTTTGCTCGTCACTGATGGTGACTTAAACAACACTATTGGTGACTTTTCTCATCACTTATGGAGACTTTGTACCCACTGATTATGAATTTGCGAATCACTGATTGTGACTTTACCAACACTAATGGTGACTTTGCTCGTCACTTATTTTGTATTTGCACCAACACATGTTGTCTTTGCCCTGCACTGATGGTGACTTTGCCAACTATAATTATGACTATGCTCATCACTGATGATGACTTTAACAACACCATTGGTAACTTTGCTCATCAATGATGGTTTATTTGCCCCCACTTATGTTGACATTGCCCTTCAATGATGGTGACTTTATCAACACTAATGGTGACTTTGCTCATCACTGATTTCGACTTTGCACCAACACATGATTGCTTTGCTCTTAAATGATGGTTACTTTACCATCACTAATTATGACTTGGCTCATCACTGATGGTGACTTTAACAACAGTAAAGGTAACTTTGATCCTCACTTATTTTGACTTTTTCCTTCACTGATGGTGACTTTACTTACACTAATGGTGACTTAGCTTATCATTGATGGTGACTTTAACAACACTAATGGTAACTTTGCTCATCACTGATAGTGACTTTACCAACACTAATAGTGACTTAGCTTATCACTGATGATGACTTTAACAACACTAATGGTAACATTGCTCACCCTTGATGGTGATTTTTCCCCCACTTATGTTGACTTTGCCCTTCACTGATGGTGACTTTTCCAGCACTAATGGTGACTTTGCTCAATTCTAACGGTGACTTTGCACCCACTTATGTTGGCTTTGCTCATCATTGATGGTGACTTTACAAACTCTAAATATGACTTTGCACATCTCTGAAGATTACTTAAACAACACTAATGGTGACTTTGCTCATCACTGATTGTGAATTTACAACAACACATGTTAGCTTTGCTCTTCACTGATGGTGACTTTATCAACACAAATGATGACTATGCTCATCACTGATTTAGACTTTGACCAACACTTGTTGGCTTTTCCATTAACTGATGGTGACTTTACCAACACTAATTATGACTTTGCTTCACTTATGTTGACTTTGCCCTTCACTGATGGTGACTTTACTTACACTAATGGTGACTTAGCTTATCATTGATGGTGACTTTAACAACACTAATGGTAACTTTGGTCATCACTGATGGTGACTTTGCCCCCACTTATGTTGACTTTGCCCTTCACTGATGGTGACTTAACTTATACTAATGGTGACTTAGCTTATCATTGTTGGTGACTTTAACAACACTAATGGTGACTTAGCTTATCACTGATGATGACTTTAACAACACTAATGGTAACTTTGCTCATACTTGATGGTGATTTTTCCTACACTTATGTTGACTTTCCCTTCACTGATGGTGACTTTTCCAACACTAATGGTGACTTTGCTCATCACTGAAGATTACTTAAACAACACAAATGGTGACTTTGCTCATCACTGATTGTGAATTTACAACATCACATGTTGGCTTTGCTCTTCACTGCTGGTGACTTTATCAACACAAATGATGACTATGCTCATCACTGATTTAGACTTTGACCAACACTTGTTGGCTTTTCCATTAACTGATGGTGACTTTACCAACACTAATTATGACTTTGCTTCACTTATGTTGACTTTGCCCTTCACTGATGGTGACTTTACTTACACTAATGGTGACTTAGCTTATCATTGATGGTGACTTTAACAACACTAATGGTAACTTTGGTCATCACTGATGGTGACTTTGCCCCCACTTATGTTGACTTTGCCCTTCACTGATGGTGACTTAACTTATACTAATGGTGACTTAGCTTATCATTGTTGGTGACTTTAACAACACTAATGGTGACTTAGCTTATCACTGATGATGACTTTAACAACACTAATGGTAACTTTGCTCATACTTGATGGTGATTTTTCCTACACTTATGTTGACTTTCCCTTCACTGATGGTGACTTTTCCAACACTAATGGTGACTTTGCTCATCACTGAAGATTACTTAAACAACACAAATGGTGACTTTGCTCATCACTGATTGTGAATTTACAACATCACATGTTGGCTTTGCTCTTCACTGCTGGTGACTTTATCAACACAAATTATGTCTTTGCTCATCACTGATGGTGACTTTAACAACACCAATGGTAACTTTGCTTATCACTGATGGTGATTTTTCCCCCACTTATGTTGACTTTGCCCTTCACTGATGGTGACTTTTCCAACACTAATGGTGACTTTGCTCATCACTGATGGTGACTTTATCAACACAAATGATGACTATGCTCATCACTGATTTCGACTTTGACCAACACTTGTTTGCTTGTCCATTTACTGATGGTGACTTTACCAACACTAATGGTGACTTTGTTTATCTCTGTTGGGGACTTAAACAATACTAATAGTAACTCTGCTTATCACTGAATGTGACTTTACCAACTCTAATTATGCATTTTCTCATCACTGATGATGACTTTGTCCCCACTAATTATAAATTTGCCGATCACTGATTGTGTATTTACCAACATAAATGTTGACTTTGCTCATCACTGGTTGTGACTTTACACAAACACATGTTGGCATTGCCATTCACTGATGGTGATATTACCATGTATAATAGAAAAGCCAACAAGTGTTGGTCAAAGTCGAAATCAGTGATGAGCATAGTCATTATTTGTGTTGATAAAGTCACCATCAGTGAAGAGCAAAGCCAACATGTGTTGTTGAAAATTCATAATCAGTGATGAGCAAAGTCACCATTAGCGTTATTTAAGTAATCTTTTGTGGTGAGCAAAGTCATAATTATTGTTGGTAAAGTCACCATCAGTGAATGGCAAAGCCAACATTAGTTTGGGTAAAAACACAATCAGTGATAAGCAAAGTCACCATTAGTGTAGATAAAGTCACTATTAGTGAAAGGCAAAGTCAACATAAGTGGGGGCAAATAAACCATCATTGATGAGCAAAGTTACCATTGGTGTTGTTAAAGTCACCATCAGTGATGGGCAAATGCATAATTATACTTAGAAAAGTCACCATCAGTGAAGGGAAAAGCCAACATGTGTTAGTGTAAAGTCATAACCAGTGATGAGCAAAGTCAACATTAATGTTGATAAATACACAATCAGTTTCCGGCAAATTCATAATTAGTAGGGACAAAGTCTGAATCAGTGATGAGAAAAGTCACCATTTGTGTTGTTAAAGTCATCATCAGTGATGAGCAAATGCATAATTAGAGTTGGTAAAGTCACAATCAGTGATAAGCAGAGTTACTATTAGTGTTGTGACTTTAACAAAAGCAATGGTGACTTTTCTCATCACTAATGGAAACCTTGTCCCCACTTATGTTGGCTTTGCCATTCATTGAAGGTGACTTTACCAACAATAATTATGACTTTGCTCATCACTGATGATGACTTTAACAAAAGTAATGACGACTTTTCTCATCAGTGATGGAGACTTAGTCCCCACTTATATTGACTTTGCCCTTCACTGAATGTGTCTTTGCACCAACACATGTTGGTTTTGCCATTCTCTGATGATTAGTTTGCCATCACTAATTATGACTTGGCTCACCACTGATGGTGACTTTATCAACAGTATAGGTAACTTTGATCCTCACTGATGGTGACTTTACTTACACTAATGGTGACTTAGCTTATCATTGATGGTGACTTTAACAACACTCATGGTAACTTTGGTCATCACTAATGCTGACTTTGCCCTTCACTGATGGTAACTTTACTTACACTAATGGTGACTTAGCTAATCATTGTTGGTAACTTTAACAACACCAATGGTAACTTTGCTAATCACTGATGGTGACTTTACCAGCACTAATGGTGACTTAGCTTATCACTGATGATGACTTTAACAACACTAATGGTAACTTTGCTCATCCTTGATGGTGACTTACAAACACAAATTATGTCTTTGCTCATCACTGATGGTGACTTAAACAACACCAATGGTAACTTTGCTCATCACTGATGGTGATTTTTCCACCACTTATGTTGACTTTGCCTTTCACTAATGGTGACTTTATCTACACTAATGGTGACTTTGCTCAATCCTAATGGTGACTTTGCCCCCACTTATGTTGGCTTTGCTCATCATTGATGGTGACTTTACAAACTCAAAATATGACTTTGCTCATCACTGAAGATTACTTAAACAACACTAATGGTGACTTTGCTCACCACTGATTGTGTCTTTGCACCAACACATGTTGGTTATGCCATTCTCTGATGATTAGTTTACCATCACTAATTATGACTTGGCTCATCAATGATGGTGATTTTAACAACAGTAAAGGTAACTTTGATCCTCACTTATGTTGACTTTTTCCTTCACTGATGGTAACTTTTCCCCCACTTATGATGGCTTTGCTCATCACTGATGGTGACTCGACAAACTTTAAATATGACTTTGCTTACAACTGAAGATTACTCAAACAACACTGATGGTGATTTTGCTCATTAATGATTGTGAATTTACACCAACACATGTTGGCTTTGCCATTCACTGATGATGACTTAATCAACACAAATGATGACTTTGCTCATCACTGATGATGACTTTAGGAACACTAAAGGTGACTTTTCTCATCACTGATTGTGAATTTACACTAACACATGTTGGCTTTTCCCTTCACTGATGGTGACTTTACTAAGTATAATTATGCATTTGCCCATCACTGATGATGACTTTAACAAAAGTAATGACGACTTTTCTCATCAGTGATGGAGACTTAGTCCCCACTTATATTGACTTTGCCCTTCACTGATGATGACTTTAACAACACTAATGGTGACTTTGCTCATCACTGAATGTGTCTTTGCACCAACACATGTTGGTTTTGCCATTCTCTGATGATTAGTTTGCCATCACTAATTATGACTTGGCTCATCACTGATGGTGACTTTAACAACAGTATAGGTAACTTTGATCCTCACTGATGGTGACTTTACTTACACTAATGGTGACTTAGCTTATCATTGATGGTGACTTTAACAACACTCATGGTAACTTTGGTCATCACTAATGCTGACTTTGCCCTTCACTGATGGTAACTTTACTTACACTAATGGTGACTTAGCTAATCATTGTTGGTAACTTTAACAACACCAATGGTAACTTTGCTAATCACTGATGGTGACTTTACCAGCACTAATGGTGACTTAGCTTATCACTGATGATGACTTTAACAACACTAATGGTTACTTTGCTCATCCTTGATGGTGACTTACAAACACAAATTATGTCTTTGCTCATCACTGATGGTGACTTAAACAACACCAATGGTAACTTTGCTCATCACTGATGGTGATTTTTCCACCACTTATGATGACTTTGCCTTTCACTAATGGTGACTTTATCTACACTAATGGTGACTTTGCTCAATCCTAATGGTGACTTTGCCCCCACTTATGTTGGCTTTGCTCATCATTGATGGTGACTTTACAAACTCAAAATATGACTTTGCTCATCACTGAAGATTACTTAAACAACACTAATGGTGACTTTGCTCACCACTGATTGTGTCTTTGCACCAACACATGTTGGTTATGCCATTCTCTGATGATTAGTTTACCATCACTAATTATGACTTGGCTCATCAATGATGGTGATTTTAACAACAGTAAAGGTAACTTTGATCCTCACTTATGTTGACTTTTTCCTTCACTGATGGTAACTTTTCCCCCACTTATGATGGCTTTGCTCATCACTGATGGTGACTCGACAAACTTTAAATATGACTTTGCTTACAACTGAAGATTACTCAAACAACACTGATGGTGATTTTGCTCATTAATGATTGTGAATTTACACCAACACATGTTGGCTTTGCCATTCACTGATGATGACTTAATCAACACAAATGATGACTTTGCTCATCACTGATGATGACTTTAAGAACACTAAAGGTGACTTTTCTCATCACTGATTGTGAATTTACACTAACACATGTTGGCTTTTCCCTTCACTGATGGTGACTTTACTAAGTATAATTATGCATTTGCCCATCACTGATGATGACTTTAACAAAAGTAATGACGACTTTTCTCATCAGTGATGGAGACTTAGTCCCCACTTATATTGACTTTGCCCTTCACTGATGATGACTTTAACAACACTAATGGTGACTTTGCTCATCACTGAATGTGTCTTTGCACCAACACATGTTGGTTTTGCCATTCTCTGATGATTAGTTTGCCATCACTAATTATGACTTGGCTCATCACTGATGGTGACTTTAACAACAGTATAGGTAACTTTGATCCTCACTGATGGTGACTTTACTTACACTAATGGTGACTTAGCTTATCATTGATGGTGACTTTAACAACACTCATGGTAACTTTGGTCATCACTAATGCTGACTTTGCCCTTCACTGATGGTAACTTTACTTACACTAATGGTGACTTAGCTAATCATTGTTGGTAACTTTAACAACACCAATGGTAACTTTGCTAATCACTGATGGTGACTTTACCAGCACTAATGGTGACTTAGCTTATCACTGATGATGACTTTAACAACACTAATGGTTACTTTGCTCATCCTTGATGGTGACTTACAAACACAAATTATGTCTTTGCTCATCACTGATGGTGACTTAAACAACACCAATGGTAACTTTGCTCATCACTGATGGTGATTTTTCCACCACTTATGATGACTTTGCCTTTCACTAATGGTGACTTTATCTACACTAATGGTGACTTTGCTCAATCCTAATGGTGACTTTGCCCCCACTTATGTTGGCTTTGCTCATCATTGATGGTGACTTTACAAACTCAAAATATGACTTTGCTCATCACTGAAGATTACTTAAACAACACTAATGGTGACTTTGCTCACCACTGATTGTGTCTTTGCACCAACACATGTTGGTTATGCCATTCTCTGATGATTAGTTTACCATCACTAATTATGACTTGGCTCATCAATGATGGTGATTTTAACAACAGTAAAGGTAACTTTGATCCTCACTTATGTTGACTTTTTCCTTCACTGATGGTAACTTTTCCCCCACTTATGATGGCTTTGCTCATCACTGATGGTGACTCGACAAACTTTAAATATGACTTTGCTCACAACTGAAGATTACTCAAACAACACTGATGGTGATTTTGCTCATAAATGATTGTGAATTTACAGCAACACATGTTGGCTTTGCCATTCACTGATGATGACTTAATCAACACAAATGATGACTTTGCTCATCACTGATGATGACTTTAAGAACACTAAAGGTGACTTTTCTCATCACTGATTGTGAATTTACACTTACACATGTTGGCTTTTCCCTTCACTGATGGTGACTTTAACTACACCAATGGGAACTTTGCTCATCAATGATGGTTTATTTGCCCCTTCTTATGTTGACTTTGCCTTTCACTAAAAGTGACTTTATCTACACAAATGGTGACTTTGCTTATCACTGATTGTGTTTTTACCCAAACTTATGTTGGCTTTGCCATTCACTGATGGTGACTTTACCAACAATAATTATGACTTTGCACATCACTGATGGTGACTTTAACAAAAGCAATGGTGACTTTTCTCATCACTAATGGAAACTTTGTCCCCACTTATGTTGGCTTTGCCATTCACTGAAGGTGATTTTACCAACAATAATTATGACTTTGCTCATCACTGATGATGACTTTAACAAAAGTAATGACGACTTTTCTCATCAGTGATGGAGACTTAGTCCCCACTTATATAGACTTTGCCCTTCACTGATGATGACTTTAACAACACTAATGGTGACTTTGCTCATCACTGAATGTGTCTTTGCACCAACACATGTTGGTTTTGCCATTCTCTGATGATTAGTTTGCCATCACTAATTATGACTTGGCTCATCACTGATGGTGACTTTAACAACAGTATAGGTAACTTTGATCCTCACTGATTGTGACTTTACTCACACTAATGTCGACTTAGCTTATCATTGATGGTGACTTTAACAACACTCATGGTAACTTTGGTCATCACTTATGCTGACTTTGCCCTTCACTGATGGTGACTTTACTTACACTAATGGTGACTTAGCTAATCATTGTTGGTAACTTTAACAACACCAATGGTAACTTTGCTAATCACTGATGGTGACTTTACCAGCACTAATGGTGACTTAGCTCATCCTTGATGGTGACTTACAAACACAAATTATGTCTTTGCTCATCACTGATGGTGACTTAAACAACACCAATGGTAACTTTGCTCATCACTGATGGTGATTTTTCCACCACTTATGTTGACTTTGCCTTTCACTAATAGTGACTTTATCTACACTAATGGTGACTTTGCTCAATCCTAATGGTGACTTTGCCCCCACTTATGTTGGCTTTGCTCATCATTGATGGTGACTTTACAAACTCAAAATATGACTTTGCTCATCACTGAAGATTACTTAAACAACACTAATGGTGACTTTGCTCACCACTGATTGTGTCTTTGCACCAACACATGTTGGTTATGCCATTCTCTGATGATTAGTTTACCATCACTAATTATGACTTGGCTCATCAATGATGGTGACTTTAACAACAGTAAAGGTAACTTTGATCCTCACTTATGTTGACTTTTTACTTTACTGATGGTGACTTAGCTTATCATTGATGGTGACTTTAACAACACTAATGGTAACTTTGGTCATCCTTGATGGTGACTAACAAACACAAATTATGTCTTTGCTCATCACTGATGGTGACTTAAACAACACCAATGGTAACTTTGCTCATCACTGATGGTTATTTTTCCCCCACTTATGTTGACTTTCCCTTCACTGATGGTGACTTTTCCAGCACTAATGGTGACTTTGCTCAATTCTAATTGTGACTTTGCCCCCACTTATGTTGGCTTTGCTCATCATTGATGGTGACTTTACAAACTCTAAATATGACTTTGCTCATCACTGAAGATTACTTAAACAACACTAATGGTGACTTTGCTCACCACTGATTGTGAATTAACAGCAACACATGATTGCTTTGCCCTTCACTGATGATGACTTTAACAACACTAATAGTGACTTTGCTCTTTACTGATTGTGTCTTTGCACAAACACATGTTGCCTTTGCCATTCTCTGAAGATTAGTTCACCATCACTAATTATTACTTGGCTCATCACTTATGGTGACTTTAACAACAGTAAAGTTAACTTTGCTCATCACTGATTGTGTCTTTACACCAACACATGTTGGTTGTGCCATTCTCTGATGATTAGTTTACCATCACTAATTATGACTTTGCTTATCACTGATGGTGATTTTTCCACCACTTATGTTGACTTTGCCTTTCACTAATAGTGACTTTATCTACACTAATGGTGACTTTGCTCAATCCTAATGGTGACTTTGCCCCCACTTATGTTGGCTTTGCTCATCATTGATGGTGACTTTACAAACTCAAAATATGACTTTGCTCATCACTGAAGATTACTTAAACAACACTAATGGTGACTTTGCTCACCACTGATTGTGTCTTTGCACCAACACATGTTGGTTATGCCATTCTCTGATGATTAGTTTACCATCACTAATTATGACTTGGCTCATCAATGATGGTGACTTCAACAACAGTAAAGGTAACTTTGATCCTCACTTATGTTGACTTTTTCCTTCACTGATGGTGACTTAGCTTATCATTGATGGTGACTTTAACAACACTAATGGTAACTTTGGTCATCCTTGATGATGACTAACAAACACAAATTATGTCTTTGCTCATCACTGATGGTGACTTAAACAACACCAATGGTAACTTTGCTCATCACTGATGGTTATTTTTCCCCCACTTATGATTACTTTCCCTTCACTGATGGTGACTTTTCCAGATTTAATGGTGACTTTGCTCAATTCTAATGGTGACTTTGCCCCCTCTTATGTTGGCTTTGCTCATCATTGATGGTGACTTTACAAACTCTAAATATGACTTTGCTCATCACTGAAGATTACTTAAACAACACTAATGGTGACTTTGCTCACCACTGATTGTGAATTAACAACAACACATGATTGCTTTGCCCTTCACTGATGATGACTTTAACAACACTAATAGTGACTTTGCTCATCCTTGATGGTGACTTACAAACACAAATTATGTCTTTGCTCATCACTGATGGTGACTTTGCTCATCACTGATTGTGTCTTTGCACCAACACATGTTGGTTATGCCATTCTCTGATGATTAGTTTACCATCACTAATTATGACTTTTTCCTTCACTAATGGTGACTTTACTTACACTAATGGTGACTTAGCTTATCATTGATGGTGACTTTAACAACACTAATGGTAACTTTGCTCATCACTGATGGTGAATTAAACAACACCAATGGTAACTTTGCTCATCACTGATGGTTATTTTTCCCCCACTTATGTTGACTTTCCCTTCACTGATGGTGACTTTTCCAGCACTAATGGTGACTTTGCTCAATTCTAATGGTGACTTTGCCCCCACTTATGTTGGCTTTGCTCATCATTGATGGTGACTTTACAAACTCTAAATATGACTTTGCTCATCACTGAAGATTTCTTAAACAACACTAATGGTGACTTTGCTCACCACTGATTGTTAATTTACAACAACACATGATTGCTTTGCCCTTCACGATGATGACTTTAACAACACTAATGGTGACTTTGCTCTTCACTGATTGTGTCTTTGCACAAACACATGTTGCCTATGCCATTCTCTGAAGATTAGTTCACCTTCACTAATTATTACTTGGCTCATCACTGATGGTGACTTTAACAACAGTAAAGTTAACTTTGCTCATCATTGATGGTGACTTTACAAACTCCAAATATGACTTTGCTCATCACTAAAGATTACTTAAACAACACAAATGGTGACTTTGCTCATCACTGATTGAGAATTTACAGCAACACATGATTGCTTTGCCCTTAACTGATGGTCACTTTACCAACACTAATAATGACTTTGCTCATCAATGATGGTGACTTTGCCCCTACTTATTTTGACTTTGCCCTTCACTGATGATGACTTTAACAACACTAATGGTGACTTAGCTCATCACTGATTGTGACTTTCACCAACAGATGTTGGCTATGCCATTCACTGATGTTAACCTTACCAACACAAATTATGACTATGCCTTTCAGTAATTGTGACTTTCACAACACTAATGGTAACTTTGCTCATCACTGATGGCAACTTTTCCCCCACTTATGATGGCTTTGCTCATCACTGATGGTGACTCGACAAACTTTAATAATGACTTTGCTCACAACTGAAGATTACTCAAACAACACTGATGGTGACTTTGCTCATAAATGATTGTGATTTTACACCAACACATGTTGGCTTTGCCATTCACTGATGGTGACTTTACCAACAATAATTATGACTTTGCATATCACTGATGGTGACTTTAACAAAAGCAATGGTGACTTTTCTCATCACTAATGGAAACTTTGTCCCCACTTATGTTGGCTTTGCCATTCACTGAAGGTGATTTTACCAACAATAATTATGACTTTGCTCATCACTGATGATTACTTTAACAAAAGTAATGACGACTTTTCTCATCAGTGATGGAGACTTAGTCCCCACTTATATTGACTTTGCCCTTCACTGATGATGACTTTAACAACACTAATGGTGACTTTGCTCATCACTGAATGTGTCTTTGCACCAACACATGTTGGTTTTGCCATTCTCTGATGATTAGTTTGCCATCACTAATTATGACTTGGCTCATCACTGATGGTGACTTTAACAACAGTATAGGTAACTTTGATCCTCACTGATGGTGACTTTACTTACACTAATGGTGAGTTAGCTTATCATTGATGGTGACTTTAACAACACTCATGGTAACTTTGGTCATCACTTATGCTGACTTTGCCCTTCACTGATGGTGACTTAACTTACACTAATGGTGACTTAGCTAATCATTGTTGGTAACTTTAACAACACCAATGGTAACTTTGCTAATCACTGATGGTGACTTTACCAGCACTAATGGTGACTTAGCTTATCACTGATGATGACTTTAACAACACTAATGGTAACTTTGCTCATCCTTGATGGTGACTTACAAACACAAATTATGTCTTTGCTCATCACTGATGGTGACTTAAACAACACCAATGGTAACTTTGCTTATCACTGATGGTGATTTTTCCACCACTTATGTTGACTTTGCCTTTCACTAATGGTGACTTTATCTACACTAATGGTGACTTTGCTCAATCCTAATGGTGACTTTGCCCCCACTTATGTTGGCTTTGCTCATCATTGATGGTGACTTTACAAACTCTAAATATGACTTTGCTCATCACTGAAGATTACTTAAACAACACTAATGGTGACTTTACTCACCACTGATTGTGTCTTTGCACCAACACATGTTGGTTATGCCATTCTCTGATGATTAGTTTACCATCACTAATTATGGCTTGGCTCATCAATGATGGTGACTTTAACAACAGTAAAGGTAACTTTGATCCTCACTTATGTTGACTTTTTCCTTCACTGATGGTAACTTTTCCCCCACTTATGATGACTTTGCTCACAACTGAAGATTACTCAAACAACACTGATGGTGATTTTGCTCATAAATGATTGTGAATTTACACCAACACATGTTGGCTTTGCCCTTCACTGATGATGACTTAATCAACACAAATAATGACTTTGCTCATCACTGATGATGACTTTAAGAACACTGAAGGTGACTTTTCTCATCACTGATTGTGAATTTACACTAACACATGTTGGCTTTTCCCTTCACTGATGGTGACTTTAATTAGTATAATTATGCATTTGCCCATCATTGATGGTGACTTTAACAACACCAATGGTAACTTTGCTCATCAATGATGGTTTATTTGCCCCCACTTATGTTGACTTTGCCTTTCACTAATGGTGACTTTATCTACACTAATGGTGACTTTGCTTATTACTGATTGTGTTTTTACCCAAACTTATGTTGGCTTTGCCATTCACTGATGGTGACTTTACCAACAATAATTATGACTTGGCACATCACTGATGGTGACTTTAACAAAAGTAATGACGACTTTTCTCATCAGTGATGGAGACTTAGTCCCCACTTATATTGACTTTGCCCTTCACTGATGATGACTTTAACAACACTAATGGTGACTTTGCTCATCACTGAATGTGTCTTTGCACCAACACATGTTGGTTTTGCCATTCTCTGATGATTAGTTTGCCATCACTAATTATGACTTGGCTCATCACTGATGGTGACTTTAACAACAGTATAGGTAACTTTGATCCTCACTGATGGTGACTTTACTTACACTAATGGTGACTTAGCTTATCATTGATGGTGACTTTAACAACACTAATGGTAACTTTGCTCATCCTTGATGGTGACTTACAAACACAAATTATGTCTTTGCTCATCACTGATGGTGACTTAAACAACACCAATGGTAACTTTGCTTATCACTGATGGTGATTTTTCCACCACTTATGTTGACTTTGCCTTTCACTAATGGTGACTTTATCTACACTAATGGTGACTTTGCTCAATCCTAATGGTGACTTTGCCCCCACTTATGTTGGCTTTGCTCATCATTGATGGTGACTTTACAAACTCTAAATATGACTTTGCTCATCACTGAAGATTACTTAAACAACACTAATGGTGACTTTACTCACCACTGATTGTGTCTTTGCACCAACACATGTTGGTTATGCCATTCTCTGATGATTAGTTTACCATCACTAATTATGACTTGGCTCATCAATGATGGTGACTTTAACAACAGTAAAGGTAACTTTGATCCTCACTTATGTTGACTTTTTCCTTCACTGATGGTAACTTTTCCCCCACTTATGATGACTTTGCTCACAACTGAAGATTACTCAAACAACACTGATGGTGATTTTGCTCATAAATGATTGTGAATTTACACCAACACATGTTGGCTTTGCCCTTCACTGATGATGACTTAATCAACACAAATAATGACTTTGCTCATCACTGATGATGACTTTAAGAACACTGAAGGTGACTTTTCTCATCACTGATTGTGAATTTACACTAACACATGTTGGCTTTTCCCTTCACTGATGGTGACTTTAATTAGTATAATTATGCATTTGCCCATCATTGATGGTGACTTTAACAACACCAATGGTAACTTTGCTCATCAATGATGGTTTATTTGCCCCCACTTATGTTGACTTTGCCTTTCACTAATGGTGACTTTATCTACACTAATGGTGACTTTGCTTATTACTGATTGTGTTTTTACCCAAACTTATGTTGGCTTTGCCATTCACTGATGGTGACTTTACCAACAATAATTATGACTTGGCACATCACTGATGGTGACTTTAACAAAAGTAATGACGACTTTTCTCATCAGTGATGGAGACTTAGTCCCCACTTATATTGACTTTGCCCTTCACTGATGATGACTTTAACAACACTAATGGTGACTTTGCTCATCACTGAATGTGTCTTTGCACCAACACATGTTGGTTTTGCCATTCTCTGATGATTAGTTTGCCATCACTAATTATGACTTGGCTCATCACTGATGGTGACTTTAACAACAGTATAGGTAACTTTGATCCTCACTGATGGTGACTTTACTTACACTAATGGTGACTTAGCTTATCATTGATGGTGACTTTAACAACACTCATGGTAACTTTGGTCATCACTTATGCTGACTTTGCCCTTCACTGATGGTGACTTAACTTACACTAATGGTGACTTAGCTAATCATTGTTGGTAACTTTAACAACACCAATGGTAACTTTGCTAATCACTGATGGTGACTTTACCAGCACTAATGGTGACTTAGCTTATCACTGATGATGACTTTAACAACACTAATGGTAACTTTGCTCATCCTTGATGGTGACTTACAAACACAAATTATGTCTTTGCTCATCACTGATGGTGACTTATACAAAAGCAATGGTGACTTTTCTCATCACTAATGGAAACTTTGTCCCCACTTATGTTGGCTTTGCCATTCACTGAAGGTGACTTTACCAACAATAATTATGACTTTGCTCATCACTGATGATGACTTTAACAAAAGTAATGACGACTTATCTCATCAGTGATAGAGACTTAGTCCCCACTTATATTGACTTTGCCCTTCACTGATAATGACTTTAACAACACTAATGGTGACTTTGCTCATCACTGAATGTGTCTTTGCACCAACACATGTTGGTTTTGCCATTCTCTGATGATTAGTTTGCCATCACTAATTATGACTTGGCTCATCACTGATGGTGACTTTAACAACAGTATAGGAAACTTTGATCCTCACTGATGGTGACTTTACTTACACTAATGGTGACTTAGCTTATCATTGATGGTGACTTTAACAACACTCATGGTAACTTTGGTCATCACTTATGCTGACTTTGCCCTTCACTGATGGTGACTTATCTTACACTAATGGTGACTTAGCTAATCATTGTTGGTAACTTTAACAACACCAATGGTAACTTTGCTAATCACTGATGGTGACTTTACCAGCACTAATGGTGACTTAGCTTATCACTGATGATGACTTTAACAACACTAATGGTAACTTTGCTCATCCTTGATGGTGACTTTAACAAAAGTAATGACGACTTATCTCATCAGTGATGGAGACTTGGTCCCCACTTATATTGACTTTGCCCTTCACTGATGATGACTTTAACAACACTAATGGTGACTTTGCTCATCACTGAATGTGTCTTTGCACCAACACATGTTGGTTTTGCCATTCTCTGATGATTAGTTTGCCATCACTAATTATGACTTGGCTCATCACTGATGGTGACTTTAACAACAGTATAGGTAACTTTGATCCTCACTGATGGTGACTTTACTTACACTAATGGTGACTTAGCTTATCATTGATGGTGACTTTAACAACACTCATGGTAACTTTGGTCATCACTTATGCTGACTTTGCCCTTCACTGATGGTGACTTAACTTACACTAATGGTGACTTAGCTAATCATTGTTGGTAACTTTAACAACACCAATGGTAACTTTGCTAATCACTGATGGTGACTTTACCAGCACTAATGGTGACTTAGCTTATCACTTATGATGACTTTAACAACACTAATGGTAACTTTGCTCATCCTTGATGGTGACTTACAAACACAAATTATGTCTTTGCTCATCACTGATGGTGACTTAAACAACACCAATGGTAACTTTGCTCATCACTGATGGTGATTTTTCCACCACTTATGTTGACTTTGCCTTTCACTAATGGTGACTTTATCTACACTAATGGTGACTTTGCTCAATCCTAATGGTGACTTTGCCCCCACTTATGTTGGCTTTGCTCATCATTGATGGTGACTTTACAAACTCTAAATATGACTTTGCTCATCACTGAAGATTACTTAAACAACACTAATGGTGACTTTGCTCACCACTGATTGTGTCTTTGCACCAACACATGTTGGTTATGCCATTCTCTGATGATTAGTTTACCATCACTAATTATGACTTGGCTCATCAATGATGGTGACTCTAACAACAGTAAAGGTAACTTTGATCCTCACTTATGTTGACTTTTTCCTTCACTGATGGTAACTTTTCCCCCACTTATGATGGCTTTGCTCATCACTGATAGTGATTCGACAAACTTTAAATATGACTTTGCTCACAACTGAAGATTACTCAAACAACACTGATGGTGACTTTGCTCATAAATGATTGTGAATTTACACCAACACATGTTGGCTTTGCCCTTCACTGATGATGACTTAATCAACACAAATGATGACTTTGCTCATCACTGATGATGACTTTAAGAACACTAAAGGTGACTTTTCTCATCACTGATTGTGAATTTACACTAACACATGTTGGCTTTTCCCTTCACTGATGGTGACTTTACTAAGTATAATTATGCATTTGCCCATCACTGATGGTGACTTTAACAACACCAATGGGAACTTTGCTCATCAATGATGGTTTATTTGCCCCCACTTATGTTGACTTTGCCTTTCACTAATGGTGACTTTATCTACACTAATGGTGACTTTGCTTATCACTGATTGTGTTTTTACCCAAACTTATGTTGGCTTTGCCATTCACTGATGGTGACTTTACCAACAATAATTATGACTTTGCACATCACTGATGGTGACTTTAACAAAAGCAATGGTGACTTTTCTCATCACTAATGGAAACTTTGTCCCCACTTATGTTGGCTTTGCCATTCACTGAAGGTGACTTTACCAACAATAATTATGACTTTGCTCATCACTGATGATGACTTTAACAAAAGTAATGACGACTTTTCTCAACAGTGATGGAGACTTAGTCCCCACTTATATTGACTTTGCCCTTCACTGATGATGACTTTAACAACACTAATGGTGACTTTGCTCATCACTGAATGTGTCTTTGCACCAACAAATGTTGGTTATGCCATTCTCTGATGATTAGTTTACCATCACTAATTTTGACTTGGCTCATCAATGATGGTGACTTTAACAACAGTAAAGGTAACTTTGATCCTCACTTATGTTGACTTTTTCCTTCACTGATGGTGACTTAGCTTATCATTGATGGTGACTTTAACAACAATAATGGTAACTTTGGTCATCCTTGATGGTGACTAACAAACACAAATTATGTCTTTGCTCATCACTGATGGTGACTTTGCTCATCACTGATGGTTATTTTTCCCACACTTATGTTGACTTTCCCTTCACTGATGGTGACTTTTCTAGCGCTAATGGTGACTTTGCTCAATTCTAATGGTGACTTTGCCCCCACTTATGTTGGCTTTGCTCATCATTGATGGTGACTTTACAAACTCTAAATATGACTTTGCTCATCACTGAAGATTACTTAAACAACACTAATGGTGACTTTGCTCACCACTGATTGTGAATTAACAACAACACATGATTGCTTTTCCCTTCAATGATGATGACTTTAACAACACTAATAGTGACTTTGCTCTTTACTGATTGTGTCTTTGCACAAACACATGTTGCCTTTGCCATTCTCTGAAGATTAGTTCAACATCACTAATTATTACTTGGCTCATCACTTATGGTGACTTTAACAACAGTAAAGTTAACTTTGCTCATCACTGATTGTGTCTTTACACCAACACATGTTGGTTGTGCCATTCTCTGATGATTAGTTTACCATCACTAATTATGACTTGGCTTATCACTGATGGTGACTTTTTCCTTCACTGATGGTGACTTTACTTACACGAATGGTGACTTAGCTTATCACTGATGATGACTTTAACAACACTAATGGTAACTTTGCTCATCCTTGATGGTGACTTACAAACACAAATTATGTCTTTGCTCATCACTGATGGTGACTTAAACAACACCAATGGTAACTTTGCTCATCACTGATGGTGATTTTTCCACCACTTATGTTGACTTTGCCTTTCACTAATGGTGACTTTATCTACACTAATGGTGGCTTTGCTCAATCCTAATGGTGACTTTGCCCCCACTTATGTTGGCTTTGCTCATCATTGATGGTGACTTTACAAACTCTAAATATGACTTTGCTCATCACTGAAGATTACTAAAACAACACTAATGGTGACTTTGCTCACCACTGATTGTGTCTTTGCACCAACACATGTTGGTTATGCCATTCTCTGATGATTAGTTTACCATCACTAATTATGACTTAGCTCATCAATGATGGTGACTTTAACAACAGTAAAGGTAACTTTGATCCTCACTTATGTTGACTTTTTCCTTCACTGATGGTGACTTAGCTTATCATTGATGGTGACTTTAACAACACTAATGGTAACTTTGGTCATCCTTGATGGTGACTAACAAACACAAATTATGTCTTTGCTCATCACTGATAGTGACTTAAACAACACCAATGGTAACTTTGCTCATCACTGATGGTTATTTTTCCCCCACTTATGTTGACTTTCCCTTCACTGATGGTGACTTTTCCAGCACTAATGGTGACTTTGCTCAATTCTAATGGTGACTTTGCCCCCACTTATGTTGGCTTTGCTCATCATTGATGGTTACTTTACAAACTATAATAATGACTTTGCTCATCACTGAAGATTACTTAAACAACACTAATAGTGACTTTGCTCACCACTGATTGTGAATTAACAACAACACATGATTGCTTTGCCCATCACTGATGATAACTTTAACAACACTAATGGTGAATTTCCTCTTCACTGATTGTGTCTTTGCACCAACACATGTTGCCTTTGCCATTCTCTGAAGCTTAGTTTACCATAACTTATTATTACTTGGCTCATCACTGATGGTGACTTTAACAACGCTAAAGTTAACTTTGCTCATCATTGATGGTGACTTTACAAACTCTAAATATGACTTTGCTCATCACTGAAGATTACTTAAACAACACAAATGGTGACTTTGCTCATCACTGATTGTGAATTTACAACAACACATGATTGCTTTGCCCTTAACTGATGGTGACTTTACCAACTTTAATAATGACTTAGCTCATCACTGATTGTGTCTTTACACCAACACATGTTGGTTTTGCCATTCTCTGATGATTAGTTTACCATCACTTATTATGATTTGGCTTATCATTGATGGTGACTTTTTCCTTCACTGATGGTGACTTAACTTACACCAATGGTGACTTAGCTAATCATTGTTGGTGACTTTAACAACACTAATGGTAACTTTGCTCATCACTGATGGTGACTTTACCAACACTAATGGTAACTTTGCTTATCCTTGATGGTGATTTTTCCCCCACTTATGTTGACTTTGCTCATCACTGATTGTGTTTTTACCCAAACTTATGCTGGCTTTGCCATTCACTTATGGTGACTTTACCAACAATAATTATGACTATGCTCATCACTGATGGAAACTTTGTCCCCACTTATGTTGGCTTTGCCATTCACTGATGGTGACTTTACCAACAATAATTATGACTTTGCTAACGGTGAAAAGAAATAATGACTTTTCTCATCACTGATGGAGACTTTAACAACACTAATGTTGACTTAGCTAATCAATGATGTCGACTTTACAAACACTAATGGTGACTTTGCACCAACACATGTTGTCTTTGACCTTCACTGATGGTGACTTTACCAACACCAATTTCGACTTTGCTCATCAATGATGAAGACGATGATGGTGACTTTTACAACACTAACAGTGAATTTTCTCATCACTGATTGAGACTTTGTTCCCACTGATTATGAATTTGCCGATCACTGACGGTGAATTTAACAACACTAATGGTGAATTTACTCATCACTGATTTTGTCTTTGCACCAACACATTTTGGCTTAGCCCTTCACTGATGGTGTATTTAGCAACATTAATGGTGACTTTGCTCATCACTGACGGTGAATTTCCCAACTCTAATTATGACTTTGCTCATCACTGATGGTGACTTTACCAACACTAATGGTGATTTTGCTCTTCACTGATTGTTACTCTGCACCAACACATGTTGGCTTTGCCCTACACTGATGGTGACTTTGCTCATCACTGAGGGAGACTTTGTCCCCACATATGTTGGCTTTGCTCATCACTGATGGTGACTTTAACAAAAGCAATGGTGACTTTTCTCAACACTAATGGAAACTTTGTCCGCACTTATGTTTGCTTTGCCATTCACTGATGGTGTATTTAGAAACATTAATGGTGACTTTGCTCATCACTGACGGTGACTTTCCCAACTCTAATTATGACTTTGCTCATCACTGATGGTGCTATTACCAACACTAATGCTGACTTTGCTCATCACTGATTGTGTTTTTACCCAAACTTATGTTGGCTTTGCCATTCACTGATGGTGACTTTACCAACAATAATTATGACTTTGCTCATCACTGATGGAAACTTTGTCCCCACTTATGTTGGCTTTGCCATTCACTGATGGTGACTTTACCAACAATAATTATGACTTTGCTAACGGTGAAAAGAAATGGTGACTTTTCTCATCACTGACGGAGACTTTTACAACTCTAATTATGACTTTGCTCATCACTGATGGTGACTTTACCAACACTAATGGTGACTTTTCTCAACACTAATGGAAACTTTGTCCCCACTTATGTTGGCTTTGCCATTCACTGATGGTGACTTTACCAACAATAAATATGACTTTGCTCATCACTGATGGTGACTTTAACAAAAGCAATGGTGACTTCTCTCAACACTAATGGAAACTTTGTCCGCACTTATGTTTGCTTTGCAATTAACTGATGCTGACTTTACCAACAATAATTACGACTTTGCTAATGGTGAAAACAAATAGTGACTTTTCTCATCAGTGATTTTGTCTTTGCACCAACACATTTTGGTTTTGCCCTTCACTGATGGTGTATTTAGCAACATTAATGGTGACTTTGCTCATCACTGACGGTGACTTTCCCAACTCTAATTATGACTTTGCTCATCACTGATGGTGCTTTTACCAACACTAATGGTGACTTTGCTCTTCACTGATTGTTACTCTGCACCAACACATGTTGGCTTTGCCCTACACTGATGATGACTTTGCTCATCACTGAGGGAGACTTTGTCCCCACTTATGTTGGCTTTGCTCATCACTGATGGTGACTTTAACAAAAGCAATGGTGACTTTTCTCAACACTAATGGAAACTTTGTCCGCACTAATGTTTGCTTTGCCATTCACTGATGATGACTTTAACAACACCAATGGTAACTTTGCTCATCACTGATGGTTATTTTTCCCCCACTTATGTTGACTTTCCTTTCACTGATGGTGACTTTTCCAACACTAATGGTGACTTTGCTCAATTCTAATGGTGACTTTGCCCCCACTTATGTTGGCTTTGCTCATCATTGATGGTGACTTTACAAACTCTAAATATGACTTTGCTCATCACCGAAGTTTACTTAAACAACACTAATGGTGACTTTGCTCACCACTGATTGTGTCTTTGCACCAACACATGTTGCCTTTGCCATTCTCTGAAGATTAGTTTACCATCACTAATTATTACTTGGCTCATCACTGATGGTGACTTTAACAACAGTAAAGGTAACTTTGATCCTCACTTATGTTGACTTTTTCCTTCACTGATGGTGACTTAGCTTATCATTGATGGTGACTTTAACAACACTAATGGTAACTTTGGTCATCCTTGATGGTGACTTACAAACACAAATTATGTCTTTGCTCATCACTGATTGTGACTTAAACAACACCAATGGTAACTTTGCTCATCACAGATGGTTATTTTTCCCCCACTTATGTTGACTTTCCCTTCACTGATGGTGACTTTTCCAGCACTTATGGTGACTTTGCTTAATTCTAATGGTGACTTTGCCCCCACTTATGTTGGCTTTGCTCATCATTGATGGTTACTTAACAAACTATAAATATGACTTTGCTCATCACTGAAGATTACTTAAACAACACTAATGGTGACTTTGCTCACCACTAATTGTGAATTAAAAACAACACATGATTGCTTTGCCATTCTCTGAAGATTAGTTTGCCATCACTAATTATTACTAGGCTCATCACTGATGGTGACTTTAACAACAGTAAAGTTAACTTTGCTCATCTTTGATGGTGACTTTACAAACTCAAAATATGACTTTGCTCATCACTGAAGATTACTAAAACAACACAAATGTTGATTTTTCTCATCACTGATTGTGAAATTACAAAAACACATGATTACTTTGCCCTTAACTGATGGTGACTTCACCAACACTAATAATGACTTTGCTCATCAATGATGGTGACTTTGCCCCTACTTATTTTGACTTTGCCCTTCACTGATGATGACTTTAACAACACAAATAGTGAATTTTCTCATCACTGATTCAGACTTTGTCCCCACTAATTATGAATTTGCCGATCACTGATTGTGTATTTACCAACATTAATGGTGACTTTGCTCATCACTGGTTGAGACTTTACTCAAACACATGTTGGCAATTCCATTCACTGATGGTGACTTTAGCAACACTAATGCTGACTTTGATCATCACTGATGGTGATATTACCAACACAAATGGTGACTTTGCTCTTCACTGATTGTGTCTTTGCACCAACACATGTTGCCTTTGATATTCTCTGAAGAATAGTTTACCATCACCAATTATTACTTGGCTCATACACGATGGTGACTTTAACAACATCGAAGGTAATTTTGCTCTTCACTGATGGTGACTTTACCAACACTCATGGTGACTTTACTCATCACTTATTGTGACTTTACACCAACAGAAGTTTGCTTTGCCATTCACTGATGTTAACCTTACCAACACAAATTATGACTATGCCTTTCAGTGATTGTGACTTTAACAACACTAATGGTAACTTTGCTCATCACTGATGGTAACTTTTCCCCCACTTATGTTGACTTGCCCTTCAATGATGGTGACTTTAACAACAGTGATGGTAAATTTGCTCAAAACTAATGGTGACTTTTCCCCCACTTATGATGGCTTTGCTCATCACTGTTGGTGACTTTACAAACTCTAAATATGACTTTGCTCACCACTAAAGATTACTTAAACAACACTGACTTTGCTCATCAATGATTGTGAATTTACACCAACACATGTTGGCTTTTCCCTTCACTGATGGTGACTTTACTAAGTATAATTATGCATTTGCCAATCACTGATGGTGACTTTAACAACACCAATGGTACTTTTGCTCATCAATGATGGTTTATTTGCCCCCACTTATGTTGACTTTGCCTTTCACTAATGGTGACTTTATCTACACTAATGGTGACTTTGCTTATCACTGATGATGACTTTAAAAAAAGTAATGACGACTTTTCTCATCAGTGATGGAGACTTTGTCCCCACTTATATTGGCTTTGCCATTCACTGATGGTGACTTTACCAACACTAATTATGACTTTGCTCATCACCGATGGTGCTTTTACCAACACTAATGCTGACTTTGCTCATCACTGATTGTGTTTTTACCCAAACTTATGCTGGCTTTGCCATTCACCGATGGTGACTTTACCAACAATAATTATGACTATGCTCATCACTGATGGAAACTTTGTCCCCACTTATGTTGGCTTTGCCATTCACTGATGGTGACTTTACCAACAATAATTATGACTTTGCTAACAGTGAAAAGAAATGGTGACTTTTCTCATCACTGATGGAGACTTTAACAACACTAATGTTGACTTAGCTAATCAATGATGTCGACTTTACAAACACTAATGGTGACTTTGCACCAACACCAATTTTGTTTTTGCTCATCAATGATGAAGAGGATGATGGTGACTTTTCTAACACTAATAGTGACTTTTCTCATCACTGGTGGAGACTTTGTTCCCACTAATTATGAATTTGCCGATCACTGACGGTGAATTTAACAACACTAATGGTGAATTTACTCATCACTGATTTTGTCTTTGCACCAACACATTTTGGCTTTGCCCTTCACTGATGGTGTATTTAGCAACATTAATGGTGACTTTGCTCATCACTGACGGTGAATTTCCCAACTCTAATTATGACTTTGCTCATCACTGATGGTGACTTTACCAACACTAATGGTGATTTTGCTCTTCACTGATTGTAACTCTGCACCAACACATGTTGGCTTTGCCCTACACTGATGGTGATTTTGCTCAACACTAATGGAAACTTTGTCCGCACTTATGTTTGCTTTGCCATTCACTGATGGTGTATTTAGCAACATTAATGGTGACTTTGCTCATCACTGACGGTGACTTTCCCAACTCTAATTATGACTTTGCTCATCACTGATGGTGCTATTACCAACAATAACTATGACTTTGCTCATCACTGATGGAAACTTTGTCACCACTTATGTTGGCTTTGCCATTCACTGATGGTGACTTTACCAACAATAATTATGACTTTGCTAACGGTGAAAAGAAATGGTGACTTTTCTCATCACTGATGGAGACTTTAACAACACTAATGTTGACTAAGCTAATCAATGATGTCGACTTTACAAACACTAATGGTGACTTTGCACCAACACATGTTGTCTTTGCCCTTCACTGATGGTGACTTTACCAACACCAATTTCGACTTTGCTCATTAATGATGAAGACGATGATGGTGACTTTTACAACACTAATAGTGAATTTTCTCATCACTATGGAGACTTTGTTCCCACTGATTATGAATTTGCCGATCTTTGATGGTGACTTTAACAACACTAATGGTGAATTTACTCATCACTGATTTTGTCTTTGCACCAACACATTTTGGCTTTGCCCTTCACTGATAGTGTATTTAGCAACATTAATGGTGACTTTGCTCATCACTGACGGTGAATTTCCCAACTCTAATTATGACTTTGCTCATCACTGATGGTGACTTTACCAACACTAATGGTGACTTTCCTCTTCACTGATTGTTACTCTGCACCAACACATGTTGGCATTGCCCTTCACTGATAGTGACTTTGCTCATCACTGATGGTGACTTTACTCATCACTGATTTTGTCTTTGCACCAACACATTTTGGCTTTGCCCTTCACTGATGGTGTATTTAGCAACATTAATAATGACTTTGCTCATCACTGACGTTGAATTTCCCAACTCTAATTATGACTTTGCTCATCACTGATGGTGACTTTACCAACACTAATGGTGACTTTTCTCAACACTAATGGAAACTTTGTCCCCACTTATGTTGGCTTTGCCATTCACTGATGAGGACTTTACCAACAATAAATATGACTTTGCTCATCACTGATGGTGACTTTAACAAAAGCAATGGTGACTTCTCTCAACACTAATGGAAACTTTGTCCGCACTTATGTTTGCTTTGCAATTAATTGATGCTGACTTTACCAACAATAATTACGACTTTTCTAATGGTGAAAACAAATAGTGACTTTTCTCATCACTGATGTAGACTTTTCTCATCACTGATTTTGTCTTTGCACCAACACATTTTGGCTTTGCCCTTCACTGATGGTGTATATAGCAACATTAATGGTGACTTTGCTCATCACTGACGGTGACTTTCCCAACTCTAATTATGACTTTGCTCATTACTGATGGTGACTTTACCAACACTAATGGTGACTTTGCTCTTCACTGATTGTTACTCTGCACCAACACATGTTGGCTTTGCCCTACACTGATGATGACTTTGCTCATCACTGATGGTGACTTTAATAAAAGCAATAGTGCATTTTCTAAACACTAATGGAAACTTTGTCCCCACTTATGTTGGCCTTGCCATTCACTGATGGTGACTTTCCCAACAATAATTATGACTTTGCTCATCACTGATGGTGACTTTAACAAAAGCAATGGTGACTTTTCTCATCACTAATGGAAACTTTGTCCACACTTATGTTGGCTTTGCCATTCACTGATGGTGACTTTACCAACAATAATTATGACTTTGCTAACGGTGAAAAGAAATGTTGACCTTTCTCATTACTGATGGAGACTTTAACAACACTAATGTTGACTTAGCTAATCAATGATGTCTACTTTACAAACACTAATGGTGACTTTGCACCAACACATGTTGTCTTTGCCCTTCACTGATGGTGACTTTACCAACACCAATTTCGACTTTTCTCATCACTGATGGAGACTTTGTTCCCACTGATTATGAATTTGCCGATCACTGAAGGTGACTTTAACAACACTAATGGTGACTTTACTCATCACTGATTTTGTCTTTGCACCAACACATTTTGGCTTTGCCCTTCACTGATGGTTTATTTAGCAACATTAATGGTGACTTTGCTCATCACTGACAGTGACTTTCCCAACTCTAATTATGACTTTGCTCATCACTGATGGTGACTTTAACAAAAGCAATGGTGACTTTTCTCAACACTAATGGAAACTTTGTCCCCACTTATGTTGGCTTTGCCATTTACTGAGGGTGACTTAACCAACAATAATTATGACTTTGCTCATCACTGATGGTGACTTTAACAAAAGCAATGGTGACTTTACTTACACTAATGGTGACTTAGCTAATCATTGTTGGTGACTTTAACAACACTAATGGTAACTTTTTTCATCACTGATGGTGACTTTACTTACACTAATGGTGACTAAGCTAATCATTGTTGGTGACTTTAACAACACTAATGGTAACTTTGCTCATCACTGTTGGCTATTTTTCCCCCACTTATGTTGACTTTCCCTTCACTGATGGTGACTTTTCCAGCACTAATGGTGACTTTGCTAAATTCTAATGGTGACTTTGCCCCCACTTATGTTGGCTTTGCTCATCATTGATGGTGACTTTACAAACTCTAAATATGACTTTGCTCATCACTGAAGATTACTTAAACAAAACTAATGGTGACTTTACTCACCACTGATTGTGAATTTACAACAACACATGATTGCTTTGCCCTTCACTGATGATGACTTTAACAACACTAATGGTGACTTTCCTCTTCAGTGATTGTGTCTCTGCACCAACACATGTTGCCTTTGCCATTCTCTGAAGATTAGTTTGCCATCACTAATTATTACTAGGCTCATCACTGATTTTGACTTTAACAACAGTAAAGTTAACTTTGCTCATCTTTGATGGTGACTTTACAAACTCAAAATATGACTTTGCTCATCACTGAAGATTACTAAAACAACACAAATGTTGATTTTTCTCATCACTGATTGTGAAATTACAAAAACACATGATTACTATGCCCTTAACTGATGGTGACTTCACCAACACTAATAATGACTTTGCTCATCAATGATGGTGACTTTGCCACTACTTATTTTGACTTTGCCCTTCACTGATGATGACTTTAACAACACAAATGGTGACTTTTCTCATCACTGATTCAGACTTTGTCCCCACTAATTATGAATTTGCCGATCACTGATTGCGTATTTACCAACATTAATGGTGACTTTGCTCTTCACTGATTGTGTCTTTGCACCAACACATGTTGCCTTTGATATTCTCTGAAGAATAAATTACCATCGCCAATTATTACTTGGCTCATACACGATGGTGACTTTAACAACATCGAAAGTAATTTTGCTCTTCACTAATGGTGACTTTGCCAACACTCATGGTGACTTTACTCATCACTTATTGTGACTTTACACCAACAGAAGTTTGCTATGCCATTCACTGATGTTAACCTTACCAACACAAATTATGACTATGCCTTTCAGTGATTGTGACTTTAACAACACTAATGGTAACTTTGCTCATCACTGATGGTAACTTTTCCCCCACTTATGTTGACTTGCCCTTCAATGATGGTGACTTTAACAACAGTGATGGTAAATTTGCTCAAAACTAATGGTGACTTTTCCCCCACTTATGATGGCTTTGCTCATCACTGTTGGTGACTTTACAAACTCTAAATATGACTTTGCTCACCACTAAAGATTACTTAAACAACACTGACTTTGCTCATCAATGATTGTGAATTTACACCAACACATGTTGGCTTTTCCCTTCACTGATGGTGACTTTACTAAGTATAATTATGCATTTGCCAATCACTGATGGTGACTTTAACAACACCAATGGTACTTTTGCTCATCAATGATGGTTTATTTGCCCCCACTTATGTTGACTTTGCCTTTCACTAATGGTGACTTTATCTACACTAATGGTGACTTTGCTTATCACTGATGATGACTTTAAAAAAAGTAATGACGACTTTTCTCATCAGTGATGGAGACTTTGTCCCCACTTATATTGGCTTTGCCATTCACTGATGGTGACTTTACCAACACTAATGCTGACTTTGCTCATCACTGATTGTGTTTTTACCCAAACTTATGCTGGCTTTGCCATTCACTGATGGTGACTTTACCAACAATAATTATGACTATGCTCATCACTGATGGAAACTTTGTCCCCACTTATGTTGGCTTTGCCATTCACTGATGGTGACTTTACCAACAATAATTATGACTTTGCTAACAGTGAAAAGAAATGGTGACTTTTCTCATCACTGATGGAGACTTTAACAACACTAATGTTGACTTAGCTAATCAATGATGTCGACTTTACAAACACTAATGGTGACTTTGCACCAACACCAATTTTGTTTTTGCTCATCAATGATGAAGAGGATGATGGTGACTTTTCTAACACTAATAGTGACTTTTCTCATCACTGGTGGAGACTTTGTTCCCACTAATTATGAATTTAGCGATCACTGATGGTGACTTTAACAACACTAATGGTGACTTATCTCATCACTGATTTTGTCTTTGCACCAACACATTTTGGCTTTGCCTTTAACTGATGGTGTATTTAGCAACATTAATGGTGACTTTGCTCATCACTGACGGTGACTTTCCCAACTCTAATAATGACTTTGCTCATCACTGATGGTGACTTTACCAACACTAATGGTGACTTTGCTCTTCACTGATTGTTACTCTGCACCAGCACATGTTGGCTTTACCCTTCACTGATGGTGACTTTGCTCATCACTGATGGTGACTTTAACAAAAGCAATGGTGACTTTTCTCAACACTAATGGAAACTTTGTCCCCACTTATGTTGGCTTTGCCATTTACTGATGGTGACTTTACCAACAATAATTATGACTTTGCTCATCACTGATGGTGACTTTAACAAAAGCAATGGTGACTTTACTTACTTAATGGTGACTTAGCTAATCATTGTTGGTGACTTTAACAACACTAATGGTAAATTTTTTCATCACTGATGGTGACTTTACTTACACTAATGGTGACTAAGCTAATCATTGTTGGTGACTTTAACAACACTAATGGTAACTTTGCTCATCACTGATGGTTATTTTTCCCCCACTTATGTTGACTTTCCCTTCACTGATGGTGACTTTTCCAGCACTAATGGTGATTTTGCTAAATTCTAATGGTGACTTTGCCCCCACTTATGTTGGCTTTGCTCATCATTGATGGTGACTTTACAAACTCTAAATATGACTCTGCTCATTACTGAAGATTACTTAAACAACACTAATGGTGACTTTGCTCACCACTGATTGTGAATTTACAACAACACATGATTGCTTTGCCCTTCACTGATGATGACTTTAACAACACTAATGGTGACTTTCCTCTTCAGTGATTGTGTCTCTGCACCAACACATGTTGCCTTTGCAATTCTCTGAAGATTTGTTTGCCATCACTAATTATTACTAGGCTCATCACTGATGGTGACTTTAACAACAGTAAAGTTAACTTTGCTCATCTTTGATGGTGACTTTACAAACTCAAAATATGACTTTGCTCATCACTGAAGATTACTAAAACAACACAAATGGTGATTTTGCTCATCACTGATTGTGAATTTACAACAACACATGATTACTTTGCCCTTAACTGATGGTGACTTCACCAACACTAATAATGACTTTGCTCATCAATGATGGTGACTTTGCCCCTACTTATTTTGACTTTGCCCTTCACTGATGATGACTTTACCAACACTAATGCTGACTTTGATCATCACTGATGGTGATATTACCAATACAAAGGGTGACTTTGCTCTTCACTGATTGTGTCTTTGCACCAACACATGTTGCCTTTGACATTCTCTGAAGAATAGTTTACCATCACCAATTATTACTTGGCTCATACACGATAGTGACTTTAACAACATCGAAGGTAATTTTGCTCTTCACTGATGGTGACTTTACCAACACTCATGGTGACTTTACTCATCACTTATTGTGACTTTACACCAACAGAATTTTGCTATGCCATTCACTGATGTTAACCTTACCAACACAAATTATGACTATGCCTTTCAGTGATTGTGACTTTAACAACACTAATGGTAACTTTGCTCATCACTGATGGTAACTTTTCCCCCACTTATGTTGACTTGCCCTTCAATGATGGTGACTTTAACAACAGTGATGGTAAATTTGCTCAAAACTAATGGTGACCTTACCCCCACTTATGATGGCTTTACTCATCACTGTTGGTGACTTTACAAACTCTAAATATGACTTTGCTCACCACTAAAGATTACTTAAACAACACTGACTTTGCTCATCAATGATTGTGAATATACACCAACACATGTTGGCTTTTCCCTTCACTGATGGTGACTTTAACAACACCAATGGTACTTTTGCTCATCAATGATGGTTCATTTGCCCCCACTTATGTTGACTTTGCCTTTCACTAATGGTGACTTTATCTACACTAATGGTGTCTTTGCTTATCACTGATGATGACTTTAACAAAAGTAATGACGACTTTTCTCATCAGTGATGGAGACTTTGTCCCCACTTATATTGGCTTTGCCATTCACTGATGGTGACTTTACCAACACTAATTATGACTTTGCTCATCACTGATGGTGCTATTACCAACACTAATGCTGAATTTGCTCATCACTGATTGTGTTTTTACCCAAACTTATGCTGGCTTTGCCATTCACTGATGGTGACTTTACCAACAATAATTATGACTATGCTCATCACTGATGCAAACTTTGTCCCCACTTATGTTGGCTTTGCCATTCACTGATGGTGACTTTACCAACAATAATTATGACTTTGCTAACAGTGAAAAGAAATGGTGACTTTTCTCATCACTGATGGAGACTTTAACAACACTAATGTTGACTTAGCTAATCAATGATGTCGACTTTACAAACACTAATGGTGACTTTGCACCAACACATGTTGTCTTTGACGTTCACTGATGGTGACTTTACCAACACCTATTTCGACTTTGCTCATCAATGATGAAGACGATGATGGTGACTTTTACAACACTAATAGTGAATTTTCTCATCACTGATGGAGACTTTGTTCCCACTTATTATGAATTTGCCGATCACTGATGGTGACTTTAACAACACTAATGGTGAATTTACTCATCACTGATTTTGTCTTTGCACCAACACATTTTGGCTTTGCCCTTCACTGATAGTGTATTTAGCAACATTAATGGTGACTTTGCTCATCACTGACGGTGAATTTCCCAACTCTAATTATGACTTTGCTCATCACTGATGGTGACTTTACCAACACTAATAGTGATTTTGCTCTTCACTGATTGTTACTCTGCACCAACACATGTTGGCCTTGCCCTACACTGATGGTGATTTTGCTCATCACTGAGGGAGACTTTGTCCCCACTTATGTTGGCTTTGCTCATCACTGATGGTGACTTTAACAAAAGCAATGGTGACTTTTCTGGACACTAATGGAAACTTTGTCCGCACTTATGTTTGCTTTGCCATTCACTGATGGTGTATTTAGCAACATTAATGGTGACTTTGCTCATCACTGACGGTGACTTTCCCAACTCTAATTATGACTTTGCTCATCACTGATGGTGCTATTACCAACACTAATGCTGACTTTGCTCATCACTGATTGTGTTTTTACCCAAACTTATGTTGGCTTTGCCATTCACTGATGGTGACTTTACCAACAATAATTATGACTTTGCTCATCACTGATGGAAACTTTGTCCCCACTTATGTTGGCTTTGCCATTCACTGATGGTGACTTTACCAACAATAATTATGGCTTTGCTAACGGTGAAAAGAAATGGTGACTTTTCTCATCACTGATGGAGACTTTAACAACACTAATTTTGACTTAGCTAATCAATGATGTCGACTTTACAAACACTAATGGTGACTTTGCACCAACACATGTTGTCTTTGCCCTTCACTGATGGTGACTTTACCAACACCAATTTCGACTTTGCTCATCAATGATGAAGACGATGATGGTGACTTTTACAACACTAATAGTGAATTTTCTCATCACCATGGAGACTTTGTTCCCACTGATTATGAATTTGCCGATCACTGATGGTGAATTTAACAACACTAATGGTGAATTTACTCATCACTGATTTTGTCTTTGCACCAACACATTTTGGCTTTGCCCTTCACTGATGGTGTATTTAGCAACATTAATGGTGACTTTGCTCATCACTGACTGTGAATTTCCCAACTCTAATTATGAATTTGCTCATTACTGATGGTGACTTTACCAACACTAATGGTGAAATTGCTCTTCACTGATTTTTACTCTGCACCAACACATGTTGGCTTTGCCCTTCACTGATAGTGACTTTGCTCATCACTGATGGTGACTTTAACAAAAGCAATGGTGGCTTTTCTCATCACTGATGGAGACTTAAACAACACTAATGTTGACTTAGCTAATCAATGATGTCGACTTTACAAACACTAATGGTGACTTTGCACCAACACATTGTCTTTGCCCTTCACTGATGGTGACTTTACCAACACCAATTTCGACTTTGCTCATCAATGATGAAGACGATGATGATGACTTTTACAACACTAATAGTGACTTTTCTCATCACTGATGGAGACTTTGTTCCCACTGATTATGAATTAGCCGATCACTGATGGTGACTTTAACAACACTAATGGTGACTTTACTCATCACTGATTTTGTCTTTGCACCAACACATTTTGGCTTTGCCCTTCACTGATGGTGTATTTAGCAACATTAATGGTGACTTTGCTGATCACTGACGGTGAATTTCCCATCTCTAATTATGACTTTGCTCATCACTGATGGTGACTTTACCAACACTAATGGTGACTTTGCTCTTCACTGATTGTTTTTTTACCCAAACTTATGTTGGCTTTGCCATTCACTGATGGTGACTTACCAACAATAATTATGACTTTGCTCATCACTGATGGAAACTTTGTCCCCACTTATGTTGGCTTTGCCATTCACTGATGGTGACTTTACCAACAGTAATTATGACTTTGCTAATCAATGATGTCGACTTTACAAACACTAATAGTGACTTTGCACCAACACATGTTGTCTTTGCCCTTCACTGATGGTGACTTTGCCAACATCAATTTCGACTTTGCTCATCAATGATGAAGACGATGATGGTGACTTTTACAGCACTAATAGTGAATTTTCTCATCACTGATGGAGACTTTGTTCCCACTGATTATGAATTTGCCGATCACTGACGGTGACTTTCCCAACTCTAATTATGACTTTGCTCATCACTGATGGTGCTATTACCAACACTAATGCTGACTTTGCTCATCACTGATTGTGTTTATACCCAAACTTATGTTGGCTTTGCCATTCACTGATGGTGACTTTACCAACAATAATTATGACTTTGCTCATCACTGATGGAAACTTTGTCCCCACTTATGTTGGCTTTGCCATTCACTGATGTTGACTTTACCAACAATAATTATGACTTTGCTAATCAATGATGTCGACTTTACAAACACTAATGGTGACTTTGCACCAACACATGTTGTCTTTGCGCTTCACTGATGGTGACTTTACCAACACCAATTTCGACTTTGCTCACCAATGATGAAGACGATGATGGTGACTTTTACAACACTAATAGTGAATTTTCTCATCACTGATGGAGACTTTGTTCCAACTGATTATGAATTTGCCGATCACTGATGGTGACTTTAACAACACTAATGGTGAATTTACTCATCACTGATTTTGTCTTTTCACCAATACATTTTGGCTTTGCCCTTCACTGATGGTGTATTTACCAACATCAATTTCGACTTTGCTCATCAATGATGAAGACGATGATGGTGACTTTTACAGCACTAATAGTGAATTTTCTCATCACTGATGGAGACTTTGTTCCCACTGATTATGAATTTGCCGATCACTGACGGTGACTTTACCAACTCTAATTATGACTTTGCTCATCACTGATGGTGCTATTACCAACACTAATGCTGACTTTGCTCATCACTGATTGTGTTTATACCCAAACTTATGTTGGCTTTGCCATTCACTGATGGTGACTTTACCAACAATAATTATGACTTTGCTCATCACTGATGGAAACTTTGTCCCCACTTATGTTGGCTTTGCCATTCACTGATGGTGACTTTACCAACAATAATTATGACTTTGCTAATCAATGATGTCGACTTTACAAACACTAATGGTGACTTTGCACCAACACATGTTGTCTTTGCCCTTCACTGATGGTGACTTTACCAACACCAATTTCGACTTTGCTCACCAATGATGAAGACGATGATGGTGACTTTTACAACACTAATAGTGAATTTTCTCATCACTGATGGAGACTTTGTTCCAACTGATTATGAATTTGCCGATCACTGATGGTGACTTTAACAACACTAATGGTGAATTTACTCATCACTGATTTTGTCTTTGCACCAATACATTTTGGCTTTGCCCTTCACTGATGGTGTATTTAGCAACATTAATAATGACTTTGCTCATCACTGACGTAGAATTTCCCAACTCTAATTATGACTTTGCTCATCACTGATGGTGACTTTACCAACACTAATGGTGAATTTTCTCAACACTAATGGAAACTTTGTCCCCACTTATGTTGGCTTTGCCATTCACTGATGGTGACTTTACCAACAATAAATATGACTTTGCTCATCACTGATGGTGACTTTAACAAAATCAATGGTGACTTCTCTCAACACTAATGGAAACTTTGTCCGCACTTATGTTTGCTTTGCAATTAACTGATGGTGACTTTACCAACAATAATTACGACTTTGCTAATGGTGAAAACAAATAGTGACTTTTCTCATCACTGATTGAGACTTTTCTCATCATTTATTTTGTCTTTGCACCAACACATTTTGGCTTTGCCCTTCACTGATGGTGTATTTAGCAACATTAATGGTGACTTTGCTAATCACTGACGGTGACTTTCCCAACTCTAATTATGAATTTGCTCTTCACTGATGGTGCTTTTACCAACACTAATGGTGACTTTGCTCTTCACTGATTGTTACTCTGCACCAACTCATGTAGGCTTTGCCCTACACTGATGGTGACTTTGGTCATCACTGAGGGAGACTTTGTCCCCACTTATGTTGGCTTTGCTCATCACTGATGGTGACTTTAACAAAAGCAATGGTGACTTTTCTCAACACTAATGGAAACTTTGTCAGCACTAATGTATGCTTTGCCATTCACTGATGATGACTTTAACAACACCAATGGTAACTTTGCTCATCACTGATGGTTATTTTTCCCCCACTTATGTTGACTTTCCCTTCACTGATGGTTACTTTTCCAACACTAATGGTGACTTTGCTCAATTCTAATGGTGACTTTGCCCCCACTTATGTTGGCTTTGCTCATCATTGATGGTGACTTTACAAACTCTAAATATGACTTTGCTCATCACTGAAGTTTACTTAAACAACACTAATTGTGAATTTGCTCACCACTGATTGTGTCTTTGCACCAACACATGTTGCCTTTGCCATTCTCTGAAGATTAGTTTACCATCACTAATTATTACTTGGCTCATCACTGATAGTGACTTTAACAACAGTAAAGTTAACTTTGATCCTCACTAATGTTGACTTTTTCCTTCACTGATGGTGACTTTACTTACACTAATGGTGACTTAGCTTATCATTGATTGTGACTTTAACAACACTAATGGTAAATTTGGTCATCACTGATGTTGACTTTGCCCCCACTTAGGTTGGCTTTGCTCTTCATTGATGGTGACTTTACAAACTCTAAATATGACTTTGCTCATTACTGAAGATTACTTAAACAACACAAATGGTGACTTTGCCCATCACTGATTGTGAATTTACAACAACACATGATTGCTTTGCCCTTAACTGATGGTGACTTTACCAACACTAATAATGACTTTGCTCATTAATGATGGTGACTTTAACAACACTAATGGTGACTTAGCTCATCACTGATTGTGTCTTTACACCAACACATGTCTTGCCATTCTCTGATGATTAGTTTACCATCACTTATTATGACTTTGCTCATCACTGATGGTGACTTTAACAACAGTAAAGGTAACTTTGATCCTCACTTATGTTGACTTTTTCCTTCACTGATGGTGACTTTACTTACACGAATGGTGACTTTTCCAACACTTATGGTAACTTTGCTCAATTCTAACGGTGACTTTGCCCCCACTTATGATGGCTTTACTCATCATTGATGGTGACTTTACAAACTCTAAATATGACTTTGCTCATCACTGAAGTTTACTTAAACAACACTAATGGTGACTTTGCTCTCCACTGATTGTGAATTTACAACAACACATGATTGCTTTGCCCTTCACTGATGATGACTTTAACAACACTAATGGTGACTTTGCTCTTCACTGATTGTGTCTTTGCATTAACACATGTTGCCTTTGCCATTCTCTGAAGATTAGTTTACCATCACTAATTATTACTTGGCTCATCACTGATAGTGACTTTAACAACAGGAAAGTTAACTTTGATCCTCACTCATGTCGACTTTTTCCTTCACTGATGGTGACTTTAACAACACTAATGGTAAATTTGGTCATCACTGATGGTGACTTTGCCCCCACTTATGTTGGCTTTGCTCATCATTGATGGTGACTTTACCAACACTAATGGTGACTTTGCTCTTCACTGATGGTGACTTTAACAACAGTAAAGGTAACTTTGATCCTCACTTATGTTGACTTTTTCCTTCACGGTGACTTAGCTTATCAATGATGTCGACTTTACAAACACTAATGGTGACTTTGCACCAACACATGTTGTCTTTGCCCTTCACTGATGGTGAATTTACCAACACCAATTTCGACTTTGCTCATCAATGATGAAGACGATGATGATGACTTTTACAACACTAATAGTGACTTTTCTCTTCACTGATGGAGACTTTGTTCCCACTGATTATGAATTAGCCGATCACTGATGGTGACCTTAACAACACTAATGGTGACTTTACTAATCACTGATTTTGTCTTTGCACCAACACATTTTGGCTTTGCCCTTCACTGATGGTGTATTTAGCAACATTAATGGTGACTTTGCTCAAACCTGACGGTGAATTTCCCAACTCTAATTATGACTTTGCTGATTACTGATGGTGACTTTACCAACACTAATGGTGACTTTGCTCTTCACTGATGGTGACTTTAACAACAGTAAAGGTAACTTTGATCCTCACTTATGTTGACTTTTTCCTTCACGGTGACTTAGCTTATCAATGATGTCGACTTTACAAACACTAATGGTGACTTTGCACCAACACATGTTGTCTTTGCCCTTCACTGATGGTGAATTTACCAACACCAATTTCGACTTTGCTCATCAATGATGAAGACGATGATGATGACTTTTACAACACTAATAGTGACTTTTCTCTTCACTGATGGAGACTTTGTTCCCACTGATTATGAATTAGCCGATCACTGATGGTGACCTTAACAACACTAATGGTGACTTTACTAATCACTGATTTTGTCTTTGCACCAACACATTTTGGCTTTGCCCTTCACTGATGGTGTATTTAGCAACATTAATGGTGACTTTGCTCAAACCTGACGGTGAATTTCCCAACTCTAATTATGACTTTGCTCATTACTGATGGTGACTTTACCAACACTAATGGTGACTTTGCTCTTCACTGATGGTGACTTTAACAACAGTAAAGGTAACTTTGATCCTCACTTATGTTGACTTTTTCCTTCACGGTGACTTAGCTTATCAATGATGTCGACTTTACAAACACTAATGGTGACTTTGCACCAACACATGTTGTCTTTGCCCTTCACTGATGGTGAATTTACCAACACCAATTTCGACTTTGCTCATCAATGATGAAGACGATGATGATGACTTTTACAACACTAATAGTGACTTTTCTCTTCACTGATGGAGACTTTGTTCCCACTGATTATGAATTAGCCGATCACTGATGGTGACCTTAACAACACTAATGGTGACTTTACTAATCACTGATTTTGTCTTTGCACCAACACATTTTGGCTTTGCCCTTCACTGATGGTGTATTTAGCAACATTAATGGTGACTTTGCTCAACACTGACGGTGAATTTCCCAACTCTAATTATGACTTTGCTCATTACTGATGGTGACTTTACCAACACTAATGGTGACTTTGCTCTTCAATGATTGTTACTCTGCACCAACACATGTTGGCTTTGCCCTTCACTGATAGTGACTTTGCTCATCACTGATGGTGACTTTAATAAAAGCAATAGTGACTTTTCTAAACACTAATGGAAACTTTGTCCCCACTTATGTTGGCTTTGCCATTCACTGATGGTGACTTTCCCAACAATAATTATGACTTTGCTAACGGTGAAAAGAAATGGTGACCTTTCTCATCACTGATGGGGACTTAAACAACACTAATGTTGACTTAGCTAATCAATGATGTCGACTTTACAAACACTAATGGTGACTTTGCACCAACACATGTTGTCTTTGCCCTTCACTGATGGTGACTTTACCAACACCAATTTCGACTTTTCTCATCACTGATGGAGACTTTGTTCCCACTGATTATGAATTTGCCGATCACTGATGGTGACTTTAACAACACTAATGGTGACTTTACTCATAACTGATTTTGTCTTTGCACCAACACATTTTGGCTTTGCCCTTCACTGATGGTGTATTTAGCAACATTAATGGTGACTTTGCTCATCACTGATGGTGCTTTTACCAACACTAATGGTGCTTTTACCAACACTAATGGTGACTTTGCTCTTCACTGATTGTTACTCTGCACCAACACATGTTGGCTTTGCCCTTCACTGATGGTGACTTTGCTCATCACTGAGGGAGACTTTGTCCCCACTTATGTTGGCTTTTCCATTCACTGATGGTGACTTTAGCAACAATAATTATGACTTTGCTAATCACTGATGGTGACTTAAACAACACCAATGGTAACTTTGCTCATCACTGATTGTTATTTTTCCCCCACTTATGTTGACTTTCCCTCCACTGATGGTGACTTTTCCAACACTAATGGTGACTTTGCTCAATTCTAATGGTGACTTTGCCCCCACTTATGTTGGCTTTGCTCATCATTGATGGTGACTTTACAAACTCTAAATATGACTTTGCTCATCACTGAAGATTACTTAAACAACACTAATGGTGACTTTGCTCACCACCGATTGAGAATTTACAACAACACATGATTGCTTTGCCCTTCACTGATGATGACTTTAGCAACACTAATGGTGACTTTGCTCTTCACTGATTGTGTCTTTGCCCACACTTATGTTGGCTTTGCTCATCATTGATGGTGACTTTACAAACTCTAAATATGACTTTGCTCATTACTGTGGATTACTTAAACAACACAAATGGTGACTTTGCTTATCACTGATGGTGACTTTAACAACAGTAAAGGTAACTTTGATCCTCACTGATTGTTACTCTGCACCAACACATGTTGGCTTTGCCCTTCACTGATAGTGACTTTGCTCATCACTGATGGTGACTTTGCCCACACTTATGTTGGCTTTGCTCATCATTGATGGTGACTTTACAAACTCTAAATATGACTTTGCTCATTACTGAAGGTGACTTTAACAACAGTAAAGGTAACTTTGATCCTCACTTATGTTGACTTTTTCCTTCACGGTGACTTAGCTTATCAATGATGTCGACTTTACAAACACTAATGGTGACTTTGAACCAACACATGTTGTCTTTGCCCTTCACTGATGGTGAATTTACCAACACCAATTTCGACTTTGCTCATCAATGATGAAGACGATGATGATGACTTTTACAACACTAATAGTGACTTTTCTCTTCACTGATGGAGACTTTGTTCCCACTGATTATGAATTAGCCGATCACTGATGGTGACCTTAACAACACTAATGGTGACTTTACTAATCACTGATTTTGTCTTTGCACCAACACATTTTGGCTTTGCCCTTCACTGATGGTGTATTTAGCAACATTAATGGTGACTTTGCTCAAACCTGACGGTGAATTTCCCAACTCTAATTATGACTTTGCTCATTACTGATGGTGACTTTACCAACACTAATGGTGACTTTGCTCTTCACTGATGGTGACTTTAACAACAGTAAAGGTAACTTTGATCCTCACTTATGTTGACTTTTTCCTTCACGGTGACTTAGCTTATCAATGATGTCGACTTTACAAACACTAATGGTGACTTTGCACCAACACATGTTGTCTTTGCCCTTCACTGATGGTGAATTTACCAACACCAATTTCGACTTTGCTCATCAATGATGAAGACGATGATGATGACTTTTACAACACTAATAGTGACTTTTCTCTTCACTGATGGAGACTTTGTTCCCACTGATTATGAATTAGCCGATCACTGATGGTGACCTTAACAACACTAATGGTGACTTTACTAATCACTGATTTTGTCTTTGCACCAACACATTTTGGCTTTGCCCTTCACTGATGGTGTATTTAGCAACATTAATGGTGACTTTGCTCAACACTGACGGTGAATTTCCCAACTCTAATTATGACTTTGCTCATTACTGATGGTGACTTTACCAACACTAATGGTGACTTTGCTCTTCACTGATGGTGACTTTAACAACAGTAAAGGTAACTTTGATCCTCACTTATGTTGACTTTTTCCTTCACGGTGACTTAGCTTATCAATGATGTCGACTTTACAAACACTAATGGTGACTTTGCACCAACACATGTTGTCTTTGCCCTTCACTGATGGTGAATTTACCAACACCAATTTCGACTTTGCTCATCAATGATGAAGACGATGATGATGACTTTTACAACACTAATAGTGACTTTTCTCTTCACTGATGGAGACTTTGTTCCCACTGATTATGAATTAGCCGATCACTGATGGTGACCTTAACAACACTAATGGTGACTTTACTAATCACTGATTTTGTCTTTGCACCAACACATTTTGGCTTTGCCCTTCACTGATGGTGTATTTAGCAACATTAATGGTGACTTTGCTCAACACTGACGGTGAATTTCCCAACTCTAATTATGACTTTGCTCATTACTGATGGTGACTTTACCAACACTAATGGTGACTTTGCTCTTCACTGATGGTGACTTTAACAACAGTAAAGGTAACTTTGATCCTCACTTATGTTGACTTTTTCCTTCACGGTGACTTAGCTTATCAATGATGTCGACTTTACAAACACTAATGGTGACTTTGCACCAACACATGTTGTCTTTGCCCTTCACTGATGGTGAATTTACCAACACCAATTTCGACTTTGCTCATCAATGATGAAGACGATGATGATGACTTTTACAAAACTAATAGTGACTTTTCTCTTCACTGATGGTGACTTTGCTCAACACTGACGGTGAATTTCCCAACTCTTATTATGACTTTGCTCATTACTGATGGAGACTTTACCAACACTAATGGTGACTTTGCTCTTCAATGATTGTTACTCTGCACCAACACATGTTGGCTTTGCCCTTCACTGATAGTGACTTTGCTCATCACTGATGGTGACTTTAATAAAAGCAATAGTGACTTTTCTAAACACTAATGGAAACTTTGTCCCCACTTATGTTGGCTTTGCCATTCACTGATGGTGACTTTCCCAACAAAAATTATGACTTTGCTAACGGTGAATAGAAATGGTGACCTTTCTCATCACCGATGGGGACTTTAACAACACTAATGTTGACTTAGCTAATCAATGATGTCGACTTTACAAACACTAATGGTGACTTTGCACCAACACATGTTGTCTTTGCCCTTCACTGATGGTGACTTTACCAACACCAATTTCGACTTTTCTCATCACTGATGGAGACTTTGTTCCCACTGATTATGAATTTGCCGATCACTGATGGTGACTTTAACAACACTAATGGTGACTTTACTCATAACTGATTTTGTCTTTGCACCGACACATTTTGGCTTTGCCCTTCACTGATGGTGTATTTAGCAAAATTAATGGTGACTTTGCTCATCACTGATGGTGCTTTTACCAACACTAATGGTGCTTTTACCAACACTAATGGTGACTTTGCTCTTCACTGATTGTTACTCTGCACCAACACATGTTGGCTTTGCCCTTCACTGATGGTGACTTTGCTCATCACTGAGGGAGACTTTGTCCCCACTTATGTTGGCTTTTCCATTCACTGATGGTGACTTTAGCAACAATAATTATGACTTTGCTAATCACTGATGGTGACTTAAACAACACCAATGGTAACTTTGCTCATCACTGATGGTTATTTTTCCCCCACTTATGTTGACTTTCCCTCCACTGATGGTGACTTTTCCAACACTAATGGTGACTTTGCTCAATTCTAATGGTGACTTTGCCCCCACTTATGTTGGCTTTGCTCATCATTGATGGTGACTTTACAAACTCTAAATATGACTTTGCTCATCACTGAAGATTACTTAAACAACACTAATGGTGACTTTGCTCACCACTGATTGAGAATTTACAACAACACATGATTGCTTTGCCCTTCACTGATGATGACTTTAGCAACACTAATGGTGACTTTGCTCTTCACTGATTGTGTCTTTGCCCACACTTATGTTGGCTTTGCTCATCATTGATGGTGACTTTACAAACTCTAAATATGACTTTGCTCATTACTGTGGATTACTTAAACAACACAAATGGTGACTTTGCTCATCACTGATGGTGACTTTAGCAACAGTAAAGGTAACTTTGATCCTCACTGATTGTTACTCTGCACCAACACATGTTGGCTTTGCCCTTCACTGATAGTGACTTTGCCCACACTTATGTTGGCTTTGCTCATCATTGATGGTGACTTTACAAACTCTAAATATGACTTTGCTCATTACTGAAGGTGACTTTAACAACAGTAAAGGTAACTTTGATCCTCACTTATGTTGACTTTTTCCTTCACGGTGACTTAGCTTATCAATGATGTCGACTTTACAAACACTAATGGTGACTTTGAACCAACACATGTTGTCTTTGCCCTTCACTGATGGTGAATTTACCAACACCAATTTCGACTTTGCTCATCAATGATGAAGACGATGATGATGACTTTTACAACACTAATAGTGACTTTTCTCTTCACTGATGGAGACTTTGTTCCCACTGATTATGAATTAGCCGATCACTGATGGTGACCTTAACAACACTAATGGTGACTTTACTAATCACTGATTTTGTCTTTGCACCAACACATTTTGGCTTTGCCCTTCACTGATGGTGTATTTAGCAACATTAATGGTGACTTTGCTCAAACCTGACGGTGAATTTCCCAACTCTAATTATGACTTTGCTCATTACTGATGGTGACTTTACCAACACTAATGGTGACTTTGCTCTTCACTGATGGTGACTTTAACAACAGTAAAGGTAACTTTGATCCTCACTTATGTTGACTTTTTCCTTCACGGTGACTTAGCTTATCAATGATGTCGACTTTACAAACACTAATGGTGACTTTGCACCAACACATGTTGTCTTTGCCCTTCACTGATGGTGAATTTACCAACACCAATTTCGACTTTGCTCATCAATGATGAAGACGATGATGATGACTTTTACAACACTAATAGTGACTTTTCTCTTCACTGATGGAGACTTTGTTCCCACTGATTATAAATTAGCCGATCACTGATGGTGACCTTAACAACACTAATGGTGACTTTACTAATCACTGATTTTGTCTTTGCACCAACACATTTTGGCTTTGCCCTTCACTGATGGTGTATTTAGCAACATTAATGGTGACTTTGCTCAACACTGACGGTGAATTTCCCAACTCTAATTATGACTTTGCTCATTACTGATGGTGACTTTACCAACACTAATGGTGACTTTGCTCTTCAATGATTGTTACTCTGCACCAACACATGTTGGCTTTGCCCTTCACTGATAGTGACTTTGCTCATCACTGATGGTGACTTTAATAAAAGCAATAGTGACTTTTCTAAACACTAATGTAAACTTTGTCCCCACTTATGTTGGCTTTGCCATTCACTGATGGTGACTTTCCCAACAATAATTATGACTTTGCTAACGGTGAAAAGAAATGGTGACCTTTCTCATCACTGATGGGGACTTTAACAACACTAATGTTGACTTAGCTAATCAATGATGTCGACTTTACAAACACTAATGGTGACTTTGCACCAACACATGTTGTCTTTGCCCTTCACTGATGGTGACTTTACCAACACCAATTTCGACTTTTCTCATCACTGATGGAGACTTTGTTCCCACTGATTATGAATTTGCCGATCACTGATGGTGACTTTAACAACACTAATGGTGACTTTACTCATATCTGATTTTGTCTTTGCACCAACACATTTTGGCTTTGCCCTTCACTGATGGTGTATTTAGCAACATTAATGGTGACTTTGCTCATCACTGATGGTGCTTTTACCAACACTAATGGTGCTTTTACCAACACTAATGGTGACTTTGCTCTTCACTGATTGTTACTCTGCACCAACACATGTTGGCTTTGCCCTTCACTGATGGTGACTTTGCTCATCACTGAGGGAGACTTTGTCCCCACTTATGTTGGCTTTTCCATTCACTGATGGTGACTTTAGCAACAATAATTATGACTTTGCTAATCACTGATGGTGACTTAAACAACACCAATGGTAACTTTGCTCATCACTGATGGTTATTTTTCCCCCACTTATGTTGACTTTCCCTCCACTGATGGTGACTTTTCCAACACTAATGGTGACTTTGCTCAATTCTAATGGTGACTTTGCCCCCACTTATGTTGGCTTTGCTCATCATTGATGGTGACTTTACAAACTCTAAATATGACTTTGCTCATCACTGAAGATTACTTAAACAACACTAATGGTGACTTTGCTCACCACTGATTGAGAATTTACAACAACACATGATTGCTTTGCCCTTCACTGATGATGACTTTAGCAACACTAATGGTGACTTTGCTCTTCACTGATTGTGTCTTTGCCCACACTTATGTTGGCTTTGCTCATCATTGATGGTGACTTTACAAACTCTAAATATGACTTTGCTCATTACTGTGGATTACTTAAACAACACAAATGGTGACTTTGCTTATCACTGATGGTGACTTTAACAACAGTAAAGGTAACTTTGATCCTCACTTATGTTGACTTTTTCCTTCACTGATGGTGACTTTACTTACACGAATGGTGACTTTTCCAACACTTATGGTAACTTTGCTCAATTCTAATGGTGACTTTGCCCCCACTTATGATGGCTTTACTCATCATTGATGGTGACTTTACAAACTCTAAATATGACTTTGCTCATCACTGAAGTTTACTTAAACAACACTAATGGTGACTTTGCTCACCACTGATTGTGAATTTACAACAACACATGATTGCTTTGCCCTTCACTGATGATGACTTTAACAACACTAATGGTGACTTTGCTCTTCACTGATTGTGTCTTTGCACCAACACATGTTGCCTTTGCCATTCTCTGAAGATTAGTTAACCATCACCAATTTCGACTTTGCTCATCAATGATGAAGACGATGATGATGACTTTTACAACACTAATAGTGACTTTTCTCATCACTGATGGAGACATTGTTCCCACTGATTATGAATTAGCCGATCACTGATGGTGACTTTAACAACACTAATGGTGACTTTACTCATCACTGATTTTGTCTTTGCACCAACACATTTTGGCTTTGCCCTTCACTGATGGTGTAATTAGCAACATTAATGGTGACTTTGCTCATCACTGACGGTGAATTTCCCAACTCTAATTATGACTTTGCTCATTACTGAGGGAGACTTTGTCCCCACTTATGTTGGCTATGCCATTCACTGATGGTGACTTTAGCAACAATAATTATGGCTTTGCTAATCACTGATGGTGACTTAAACAACACCAATGGTAACTTTGCTCATCACTGATGGTTATTTTTCCCCCACTTATGTTGACTTTCCCTTCACTGATGGTGACTTTTCCAACACTAATGGTGACTTTGCTCAATTCTAATGGTGACTTTGCCCCCACTTATGTTGGCTTTGCTCATCATTGATGGTGACTTTACAAACTCTAAATATGACTTTGCTCATCACTGAAGATTACTTAAACAACACTAATGGTGACTTTGCTCACCACTGATTGAGAATTTACAACAACACATGATTGCTTTGCCCTTCACTGATGATGACTTTAACAACACTAATGGTGACTTTGCTCTTCACTGATTGTGTCTTTGCCCACACTTATGTTGGCTTTGCTCATCATTGATGGTGACTTTACAAACTCTAAATATGACTTTGCTCATTACTGAAGATTACTTAAACAACACAAATGGTGACTTTGCTTATCACTGATGGTGACTTTAACAACAGTAAAGGTAACTTTGATCCTCACTTATGTTGACTTTATCCTTCACGAAAAGTGACTTAGCTTATAACTGATGAAGACTTAAACAACACTAATGTTGACTTAGCTAATCAATGATGTCGACTTTACAAGCACTAATGGTGACTTTGCACCAACACATTGTCTTTGCCCTTCACTGATGGTGACTTTACCAACACCAATTTCGACTTTGCTCATCAATGATGAAGACGATGATGATGACTTTTACAACAATAATAGTGACTTTTCTCATCACTGATGGAGACTTTGTTCCCACTGATTATGAATTAGCCGATCACTGATGGTGACTTTAACAACACTAATGGTGACTTTACTCATCACTGATTTTGTCTTTGCACCAACACATTTTGGCTTTGCCCTTCACTGATGGTGTATTTAGTAACATTAATGGTGACTTTGCTCATCACTGACGGTGAATTTCCCAACTCTAATTATGACTTTGCTCATTACTGTTGGTGACTTTACCAACACTAATGGTGACTTTGCTCTTCACTGATTGTTACTCTGCACCAACACATGTTGGCTTTGCCCTTCACTGATGGTAACTTTGCTCATCACTGATGGTGACTTTAACAAAAGCAATGGTGACTTTTCTCATCACTGATGGAGACTTAAACAACACTAATGTTGACTTAATTAATCAATGATGTCGACTTTACAAACACTAATGGTGACTTTGCACCAACACATTGTCTTTGCCCTTCACTGATGGTGACTTTACCAACACCAATTTCGACTTTGCTCATCAATGATGAAGACGATGATGATGACTTTTACAACACTAATAGTGACTTTTCTCATCACTGATGGAGACTTTGTTCCCACTGATTATGAATTAGCCGATCACTGATGGTGACTTTAACAACACTAATGGTGACTTTACTCATCACTGATTTTGTCTTTGCACCAACACAATTTGGCTTTGCCCTTCACTGATGGTGTATTTAGCAACATTAATGGTGACTTTGCTCATCACTGACGGTGAATTTCCCAACTCTAATTATGACTTTGCTCATTACTGTTGGTGACTTTACCAACACTAATGGTGACTTTGCTCTTCACTGATTGTTACTCTGCACCAACACATGTTGGCTTTGCCCTTCACTTATGGTGACTTTGCTCATCACTGATGGTGACTTTAACAAAAGCAATGGTGACTTTTCTCATCACTGATGGAGACTTAAACAACACTAATGTTGACTTAATTAATCAATGATGTCGACTTTACAAACACTAATGGTGACTTTGCACCAACACATTGTCTTTGCCCTTCACTGATGGTGACTTTACCAACACCAATTTCGACTATGCTCATCAATGATGAAGACGATGATGGTGACTTTTACATCACTAATAGTGACTTTTCTTATCACTGATGGAGACTTTGTTCCCACTGATTATGAATTTGCCGATCACTGATGGTGACTTTAACAACACTAATGGTGACTTTACTCATAACTGATTTTGTCTTTGCGCCAACACATTTTGGCTTTGCCCTTCACTGATGGTGTATTTAGCAACATTAATGGTGACTTTGCTGATCACTGACGGTGAATTTCCCATCTCTAATTATGACTTTGCTCATCACTGATGGTGACTTTACCAACACTAATGGTGACTTTGCTCTTCACTGATTGTGTTTTTACCCAAACTTATGTTGGCTTTGCCATTCACTGATGGTGACTTACCAACAATAATTATGACTTTGCTCATCACTGATGGAAACTTTGTCCCCACTTATGTTGGCTTTGCCATTCACTGATGGTGACTTTACCAACAATAATTATGACTTTGCTAATCAATGATGTCGACTTTACAAACACTAATGGTGACTTTGCACCAACACATGTTGTCTTTGCCCTTCACTGATGGTGACTTTACCAACATCAATTTCGACTTTGCTCATCAATGATGAAGACGATGATGGTGACTTTTACAACACTAATAGTGAATTTTCTCATCACTGATGGAGACTTTGTTCCCACTGATTATGAATTTGCCGATCACTGACGGTGACTTGCCCAACTCTAATTATGACTTTGCTCATCACTGATGGTGCTATTACCAACACTAATGCTGACTTTGCTCATCACTGATTGTGTTTTTACCCAAACTTAAGGTGGCTTTGCCATTCACTGATGGTGACTTTAACAAAAGCAATGGTGACTTTTCTCATCACTGATGGAGACTTAAACAACACTAATGTTGACTTAATTAATCAATGATGTCGACTTTACAAACACTAATGGTGACTTTGCACCAACACATTGTCTTTGCCCTTCACTGATGGTGACTTTACCAACACCAATTTCGACTTTGCTCATCAATGATGAAGACGATGATGATGACTTTTACAACACTAATAGTGACTTTTCTCATCACTGATGGAGACTTTGTTCCCACTGATTATGAATTAGCCGATCACTGATGGTGACTTTAACAACACTAATGGTGACTTTACTCATCACTGATTTTGTCTTTGCACCAACACAATTTGGCTTTGCCCTTCACTGATGGTGTATTTAGCAACATTAATGGTGACTTTGCTCATCACTGACGGTGAATTTCCCAACTCTAATTATGACTTTGCTCATTACTGTTGGTGACTTTACCAACACTAATGGTGACTTTGCTCTTCACTGATTGTTACTCTGCACCAACACATGTTGGCTTTGCCCTTCACTTATGGTGACTTTGCTCATCACTGATGGTGACTTTAACAAAAGCAATGGTGACTTTTCTCATCACTGATGGAGACTTAAACAACACTAATGTTGACTTAATTAATCAATGATGTCGACTTTACAAACACTAATGGTGACTTTGCACCAACACATTGTCTTTGCCCTTCACTGATGGTGACTTTACCAACACCAATTTCGACTATGCTCATCAATGATGAAGACGATGATGGTGACTTTTACATCACTAATAGTGACTTTTCTTATCACTGATGGAGACTTTGTTCCCACTGATTATGAATTTGCCGATCACTGATGGTGACTTTAACAACACTAATGGTGACTTTACTCATCACTGATTTTGTCTTTGCGCCAACACATTTTGGCTTTGCCCTTCACTGATGGTGTATTTAGCAACATTAATGGTGACTTTGCTGATCACTGACGGTGAATTTCCCATCTCTAATTATGACTTTGCTCATCACTGATGGTGACTTTACCAACACTAATGGTGACTTTGCTCTTCACTGATTGTGTTTTTACCCAAACTTATGTTGGCTTTGCCATTCACTGATGGTGACTTACCAACAATAATTATGACTTTGCTCATCACTGATGGAAACTTTGTCCCCACTTATGTTGGCTTTGCCATTCACTGATGGTGACTTTACCAACAATAATTATGACTTTGCTAATCAATGATGTCGACTTTACAAACACTAATGGTGACTTTGCACCAACACATGTTGTCTTTGCCCTTCACTGATGGTGACTTTACCAACATCAATTTCGACTTTGCTCATCAATGATGAAGACGATGATGGTGACTTTTACAACACTAATAGTGAATTTTCTCATCACTGATGGAGACTTTGTTCCCACTGATTATGAATTTGCCGATCACTGACGGTGACTTGCCCAACTCTAATTATGACTTTGCTCATCACTGATGGTGCTATTACCAACACTAATGCTGACTTTGCTCATCACTGATTGTGTTTTTACCCAAACTTAAGGTGGCTTTGCCATTCACTGATGGTGACTTTACCAACAATAATTATGACTTTGCTCATCACTGATGGAAACTTTGTCCCCACTTATGTTGGCTTTGCCATTCACTGATGGTGACTTAACCAACAATAATTATGACTTTGCTAATCAATGATGTCGACTTTACAAACACTAATGGAGACTTTGCACCAACACATGTTGTCTTTGCCCTTCACTGATGGTGACTTTACCAACACCAATTTCGACTTTGCTCATCAATGATGAAGACGATGATGGTGACTTTTACAACACTAATAGTGAATTTTCTCATCACTGATGGAGACTTTGTTCCCACTGATTATGAATTTGCCGATCACTGATGGTGACTTTAACAACACTAATGGTGAATTTACTCATCACTGAATTTGTCTTTGCACCAACACATTTTGGCTTTGCCCTTCACTGATGGTGTATTTAGCAACATTAATGGTGACTTTGCTCATCACTGACGGTGAATTTCCCAACTCGAATTATGACTTTGCTCATCACTGATGGTGACTTTACCAACACTAATGGTGACTTTGCTCTTCACTGATTGTTACTCTGCACCAACACATGTTGGCGTTGCCCTTCACTAATAGTGACTTTGCTCATCACTGATGGTGACTTTACTCATCACTGATTTTGTCTTTGCACCAACACATTTTGGCTTTGCCCTTCACTGATGGTGACTTTGCTCATCACTGAGGGAGACTTTGACCCCACTTATGTTGGCTTTGCCATTCACTGATGGTGACTTTAGCAACAATAATTATAACTTTGCTAATCACTGATGGTGACTTAAACAACACAAATGGTGAATTTACACATCACTGATTTTGTCTTTGCACCAACACATTTTGGCTTTGCCCTTCACTGATGGTGTATTTAGCAACATTAATGGTGACTTTGCTCATCACTGACGGTGAATTTCCCAACTCGAATTATGACTTTGCTCATCACTGATGGTGACTTTACCAACACCAATGGTGACTTTGCTCTTCACTGATTGTTACTCTGCACCAACACATGTTGGCGTTGCCCTTCACTGATAGTGACTTTGCTCATCACTGATGGTGACTTTACTCATTACTGATTTTGTCTTTGCACCAACACATTTTGGCTTTGCCCTTCACTGATGGTGACTTTGCTCATCACTGAGGGAGACTTTGTCCCCACTTATGTTGGCTTTGCCATTCACTGATGGTGACTTTAGCAACAATAATTATAACTTTGCTAATCACTGATGGTGACTTAAACAACACAAATGGTGACTTTGCCCATCACTGATTGTGAATTTACAACAACACATGATTGCTTTGCCCTTAACTGATGGTGACTTTACCAACACTAATAATGACTTTGCTCATCAATGATGGAGACTTTAACAACACTAATGGTGACTTAGCTCATCACTGATTGTGTCTTTACACCAACAGATGTCTTGCCATTCTCTGATGATTAGTTTACCATCACTTATTATGACTTTGCTCATCACTGATGGTGACTTTAACAACAGTAAAGGTAACTTTGATCCTCACTTATGTTGACTTTTTCCTTCACTGATGGTGACTTTACTTACACGAATGGTGACTTTTCCAACACTTATGGTAACTTTGCTCAATTCTAATGGTGACTTTGCCCCCACTTATGATGGCTTTACTCATCATTGATGGTGACTTTACAAATCTAAATATGACTTTGCTCATCACTGAAGTTTACTTAAACAACACTAATGGTGACTTTGCTCACCACTGATTGTGAATTTACAACAACACATGATTGCTTTGCCCTTCACTGATGATGACTTTAACAACACTAATGGTGACTTTGCTCTTCACTGATTGTGTCTTTGCACCAACACATGTTGTCTTTGCCCTTCACTAATGGTGAATTTACCAACACCAATTTCGACTTTGCTCATCAATGATGAAGACGATGATGATGACTTTTACAACACTAATAGTGACTTTTCTCATCACTGATGGAGACTATGTTCCCACTGATTATGAATTAGCCGATCACTGATGGTGACTTTAACAACACTAATGGTGACTTTACTCATCACTGATTTTGTCTTTGCACCAACACATTTTGGCTTTGCCCTTCACTGATGGTGTATTTAGCAACATTAATAATGACTTTGCTCATCACTGACGTTGAATTTCCCAACTCTAATTATGACTTTGCTCATCACTGATGGTGACTTTAACAAAAGCAATGGTGACTTCTCTCATCACTAATGGAAACTTTGTCCCCACTTATGTTTGCTTTGCAATTAACTGATGCTGACTTTACCAACAATAATTACGACTTTGCTAATGGTGAAAACAAATAGTGACTTTTCTCATCACTGATGGAGACTTTTCTCATCACTGATTTTGTCTTTGCACCAACACATTTTGGCTTTGCCCTTCACTGATGGTGTATTTAGCAACATTAATGGTGACTTTGCTCATCACTGACGGTTACTTTCCCAACTCTAATTATGACTTTGCTCATTACTGATGGTGACTTTACCAACACTAATGGTGACTTTGCTCTTCACTGATTGTTACTCTGCACCAACACATGTTGGCTTTGCCCTACACTGTTGATGACTTTGCTAATCACTGATGGTGACTTTAATAAAAGCAATGGTGACTTTTCTAAACACTAATGGAAACTTTGTCCCCACTTATGTTGGCTTTGCCATTCACTAACGGTGACTTTCCCAACAATAATTATGACTTTGCTCATCACTGATGGTGACTTTAACAAAAGCAATGGTGACTTTTCTCATCACTAATGGAAACTTTGTCCACACTTATGTTGGCTTTGCCATTCACTAATGGTGACTTTACCAACAATAATTATGACTTTGCTAACGGTGAAAAGGAATGTTGACCTTTCTCATCACTGATGGAGACTTTAACAACATTAATGTTGACTTAGCTAATCAATGATGTCAACTTTGTTCCCACTGATTATGAATTAGCCGATCACTGATGGTGACTTTAACAACACTAATGGTGACTTTACTCATCACTGATTTTGTCCTTGCACCAACACATTTTGGCTTTGCCCTTCACTGATGGTGTATTTAGCAACATTAATGGTGACTTTGCTCATCACTGACGGTGAATTTCCCAACTCTAATTATGACTTTGCTCATTACTGTTGGTGACTTTACCAACACTAATGGTGACTTTGCTCTTCACTGATTGTTACTCTGCACCAACACATGTTGGCTTTGCCCTTCACTGATGGTGCCTTTGCTCATCACTGATGGTGACTTTAACAAAAGCAATGGTGACTTTTCTCATCACTGATGGAGACTTAAACAACACTAATGTTGACTTAGCTAATCAATGATGTCGACTTTACAAGCACTAATGGTGACTTTGCACCAACACATTGTCTTTGCCCTTCACTGATGGTGACTTTACCAACACCAATTTCGACTTTGCTCATCAATGATGAAGACGATGATGATGACTTTTACAACACTAATAGTGACTTTTCTCATCACTGATGGAGACTTTGTTCCCACTGATTATGAATTAGCCGATCACTGATGGTGACTTTAACAACACTAATGGTGACTTTACTCATCACTGATTTTGTCCTTGCACCAACACATTTTGGCTTTGCCCTTCACTGATGGTGTATTTAGCAACATTAATGGTGACTTTGCTCATCACTGACGGTGAATTTCCCAACTCTAATTATGACTTTGCTCATTACTGTTGGTGACTTTACCAACACTAATGGTGACTTTGCTCTTCACTGATTGTTACTCTGCACCACCACATGTTGGCTTTGCCCTTCACTGATGGTGACTTTGCTCATCACTGATGGTGACTTTAACAAAAGCAATGGTGACTTTTCTCATCACTGATGGAGACTTAAACAACACTAATGTTGACTTAGCTAATCAATGATGTCGACTTTACAAGCACTAATGGTGACTTTGCACCAACACATTGTCTTTGCCCTTCACTGATGGTGACTTTACCAACACCAATTTCGACTTTGCTCATCAATGATGAAGACGATGATGATGACTTTTACAACACTAATAGTGACTTTTCTCATCACTGATGGAGACTTTGTTCCCACTGATTATGAATTAGCCGATCACTGATAGTGACTTTGCTCATCACTGATGGTGACTTTACTCATCACTGATTTTGTCTTTGCACCAACACATTTTGGCTTTGCCCTTCACTGATGGTGTATTTAGCAACATTAATAATGACTTTGCTCATCACTGACGGTGAATTTCCCAACTCTAATTATGACTTTGCTCATTACTGTTGGTGACTTTACCAACACTAATGGTGACTTTGCTCTTCACTGATTGTTACTCTGCACCAACACATGTTGGCTTTGCCCTTCACTGATGGTGACTTTGCTCATCACTGATGGTGACTTTAACAAAAGCAATGGTGACTTTTCTCATCACTGATGGAGACTTAAACAACACTAATGTTGACTTAGCTAATCAATGATGTCGACTTTACAAGCACTAATGGTGACTTTGCACCAACACATTGTCTTTGCCCTTCACTGATGGTGACTTTACCAACACCAATTTCGACTTTGCTCATCAATGATGAAGACGATGATGATGACTTTTACAACACTAATAGTGACTTTTCTCATCACTGATGGAGACTTTGTTCCCACTGATTATGAATTAGCCGATCACTGATGGTGACTTTAACAACACTAATGGTGACTTTACTCATCACTGATTTTGTCCTTGCACCAACACATTTTGGCTTTGCCCTTCACTGATGGTGTATTTAGCAACATTAATGGTGACTTTGCTCATCACTGACGGTGAATTTCCCAACTCTAATTATGACTTTGCTCATTACTGTTGGTGACTTTACCAACACTAATGGTGACTTTGCTCTTCACTGATTGTTACTCTGCACCAACACATGTTGGCTTTGCCCTTCACTGATGGTGACTTTGCTCATCACTGATGGTGACTTTAACAAAAGCAATGGTGACTTTTCTCATCACTGATGGAGACTTAAACAACACTAATGTTGACTTAATTAATCAATGATGTCGACTTTACAAACACTAATGGTGACTTTGCACCAACACATTGTCTTTGCCCTTCACTGATGGTGACTTTACCAACACCAATTTCGACTTTGCTCATCAATGATGAAGACGATGATGATGACTTTTACAACACTAATAGTGACTTTTCTCATCACTGATGGAGACTTTGTTCCCACTGATTATGAATTAGCCGATCACTGATGGTGACTTTAACAACACTAATGGTGACTTTACTCATCACTGATTTTGTCTTTGCACCAACACATTTTGGCTTTGCCCTTCACTGATGGTGTATTTAGCAACATTAATGGTGACTTTGCTCATCACTGACGGTGAATTTCCCAACTCTAATTATGACTTTGCTCATTACTGTTGGTGACTTTACCAACACTAATGGTGACTTTGCTCTTCACTGATTGTTACTCTGCACCAACACATGTTGGCTTTGCCCTTCACTGATGGTGACTTTGCTCATCACTGATGGTGACTTTAACAAAAGCAATGGTGACTTTTCTCATCACTGATGGAGACTTAAACAACACTAATGTTGACTTAATTAATCAATGATGTCGACTTTACAAACACTAATGGTGACTTTGCACCAACACATTGTCTTTGCCCTTCACTGATGGTGACTTTACCAACACCAATTTCGACTTTGCTCATCAATGATGAAGACGATGATGATGACTTTTACAACACTAATAGTGACTTTTCTCATCACTGATGGAGACTTTGTTCCCACTGATTATGAATTAGCCGATCACTGATGGTGACTTTAACAACACTAATGGTGACTTTACTCATCACTGATTTTGTCTTTGCACCAACACATTTTGGCTTTGCCCTTCACTGATGGTGTATTTAGCAACATTAATGGTGACTTTGCTCATCACTGACGGTGAATTTCCCAACTCTAATTATGACTTTGCTCATTACTGTTGGTGACTTTACCAACACTAATGGTGACTTTGCTCTTCACTGATTGTTACTCTGCACCAACAAATGTTGGCTTTGCCCTTCACTTATGGTGACTTTGCTCATCACTGATGGTGACTTTAACAAAAGCAATGGTGACTTTTCTCATCACTGATGGAGACTTAAACAACACTAATGTTGTCTTAGCTAATCAAAGATGTCGACTTTACAAACACTAATGGTGACTTTGCACCAACACATGTTGTCTTTGCCCTTCACTGATGGTGAATTTACCAACACCAATTTCGACTTTGCTCATCAATGATGAAGACGATGATGATGACTTTTACAACACTAATAGTGACTTTTCTCATCACTGATGGAGACTTCGTTCCCACTGATTATGAATTAGCCGATCACTGATGGTGACTTTAACAACAATAATGGTGACTTTACTCATCACTGATTTTGTCTTTGCACCAACACATTTTGGCTTTGTCCTTCACTGATGGTGTATTTAGCAACATTAATGGTGACTTTGCTCATCACTGACGGTGAATTTCCCAACTCTAATTATGACTTTGCTCATTACTGATGGTGACTTTACCAACACTAATGGTGACTTTGCTCTTCACTGATTGTTACTCTGCACCAACACATGTTGGCTTTGCCCTTCACTGATAGTGACTTTGCTCATCACTGATGGTGACTTTAATAAAAGCAATGGTGACTTTTCTAAACACTAATGGAAACTTTGTCCCCACTTATGTTGGCTTTTCCACTCACTGATGGTGACTTTCCCAACAATAATTATGACTTTGCTCATCACTGATGATGACTTTAACAAAAGCAATGGTGACTTTTCTCATCACTAATGGAAACTTTGTCCACACTTATGTTGGCTTTGCCATTCACTGATGGTGACTTTACCAACAAGAATTATGACTTTGCTAACGGTGAAAAGAAATGGTGACCTTTCTCATCACTGATGGAGACTTTAACAACCCTAATGTTGACTTAGCTAATCAATGATGTCGACTTTACAAACACTAATGGTGACTTTGCACCAACACATGTTGTCTTTGCCCTTCACTGATGGTGACTTTACCAACACCAATTTCGACTTTGCTCATCACTGATGGAGACTTTGTTCCCACTGATTATGAATTTGCCGATCACTGATGGTGACTTTAACAACACTAATGGTGACTTTACTCATCACTGATTTTGTCTTTGCACCAACACATTTTGGCTTTGCCCTTCACTGATGGTGTATTTAGCAACATTAATGGTGACTTTGCTGATCACTGACGGTGAATTTCCCATCTCTAATTATGACTTTGCTCATCACTGATGGTGACTTTACCAACACTGATGGTGACTTTGCTCTTCACTGATTGTAACGCTGCACCAACACATGTTGGCTTTGCCCTTCACTGATGGTGACTTTGCTCATCACTGAGGGAGACTTTGTCCCCACTTATGTTTGCTTTGCCATTCACTGACGGTGACTTTACCAACACTAATTATGACTTTGCTCATCAATGATGGTGACTTTCACAAATATAATGATGATTTTTCTCATAACTGATGGAGACTTTGTCCCCACTTATGTAGGCTTTGCCATTCACTGATGGTGACTTTACCAACAATAATTATGACTTTGCTCATCACTGATGGAGACTTTGTTCCCACTGATTATGAATTTGCCGATCACTGATGGTGACTTTAACAACACTAACGGTGACTTTACTCATCACTGATTTTGTCTTTGCACCAACACATTTTTGCTTTGGCCTTCACTGATGGTTCTTTTACCAACACTAATGGTGACTTTGCTCTTCACTGATTGTTACGCTGCACAAACACATGTTGGCTTTGCCCTTCACTGATGGTGACTTTGCTCATCACTGAGGGAGACTTTGTCCCCACTTATGTTTGCTTTGCCATTCACTGACGGTGACTTTACCAACACTAATTATGACTTTGCTCATCAATGATGGTGACTTTAACAATACTAATGGTAACATTGCTCATCACTAATGGAAACTTTGTCCACACTTATGTTGGCTTTGCCATTCACCAATGGTGACTTTACCAACAATAATTTTAACTTTGCTCATCAATGATGATGACTTTCACAAAAATAACGATGATTTTTCTCATTACTGATGGAGACTTTGTACCCACTTATGTAGGCTTTGCCATTCACTAATGGTGACTTTACCAACAATAATTTTGACTTTGCTCATCAATGATGATGACTTTCACAAATATAATGATGATTTTTCTCATAACTGATGGAGACTTTGTCCCCACTTATGTAGGCTTTGCCATTCACTGATGGTGACTTTACCAACAATAATTATGACTTTGCTCATCACTGATGGAGACTTTGTTCCCACTGATTATGAATTTGCCGATCACTGATGGTGACTTTAACAACACTAACGGTGACTTTACTCATCACTGATTTTGTCATTGCACCAACACATTTTTGCTTTGGCCTTCACTGATGGTGCTTTTACCAACACTAATGGTGACTTTGCTCTTCACTGATTGTTACGCTGCACCAACACATGTTGGCTTTGCCCTTCACTGATGGTGACTTTGCTCATCACTGAGGGAGACTTTGTCCCCACTTATGTTTGCTTTGCCATTCACTGACGGTGACTTTACCAACACTAATTATGACTTTGCTCATCAATGATGGTGACTTTAACAATACTAATGGTAACATTGCTCATCACTAATGGAAACTTTGTCCACACTTATGTTGGCTTTGCCATTCACCAATGGTGACTTTACCAACAATAATTTTAACTTTGCTCATCAATGATGATGACTTTCACAAAAATAACGATGATTTTTCTCATTACTGATGGAGACTTTGTCCCCACTTATGTAGGCTTTGCCATTCACTGATGGTGACTTTACCAACAATAATTATGACTTTGCGCATCACTGATGATGACTTTAACAAAAGTAATGTCGACTTTGCTCATCAATGATGATTTATTTGCCCCCACTTATGTTGACTTTGCCTTTCACAAATTGTGAATTTATCTGCACTAATGGTGACTTTGCTCATCACTGATTTCGATTTAGAACCAACACATGTAGGCTTTGCCCTTCACTGATGGTGACTAAATAAACACAAATGATGACTTTAAGAACACTAAAGGTGACTTTTCTCATCACTGATTGTGAATTAACACCAACACATGTTGGCTTTTCCCTTCACTGATGGTGACTTTACTAAGTATAATTATGCATTTGCCCATCACTGATGGTGACTTTAACAACACCAATGGTACTTTTGCTCATCAATGATGGATTATTTGCACCCACTTATGTTGACTTTGCCTTTCACTAATGGTGACTTTATCTACATTAATGGTGACTTTGCTTATCATTGATTGTGTTTTTTCCCAAACTAATGTTGGATTTGCCATTCACTGATGGTGACTTTACCAACACTAATTATGACTTTGCTCATCACTGATGGTGCTATTACCAACACTAATGCCGACTTTGCTCATCACTGATTGTGTTTTTAACCAAACTTATGTTGGCTTTGCCATTCACTGATGGTGACTTTACCAACTATAATTATGACTTTGCTCATCACTGATGGTGACTTTAACAAAAGCAATGGTGACTTTGCTCATCAATGATGATTTATTTGCCCCCACTTATGTTGACTTTGCCTTTCACTAATTGTGAATTTATCTGCACTAATGGTGACTTTGCTCATCACTGATTTCGATTTAGAACCAACACATGTAGGCTTTGCCCTTCACTGATGATGACTAAATCAACACAAATGATGACTTTGCTCATCACTGATGATGACTTTAAGAACACTAAAGGTGAATTTTCTCATCACTGATTGTCAGTTAACACCAACACATGTTGGCTTATCCCTTCACTGATGGTGACTTTACTAAGTATAATTATGCATTTACCCAACACTGATGGTGACTTTAACAACACCAAGGGTACTTTTGCTCATCAATGATGATTTATTTGCCCCTAATTAAGTTTACTTTGCCTTTCACTATTGGTGACTTTATCTACACTAATGGTGACTTTGCTCATCACTGATATCGATTTAGCATCAACACATGTTGGCTCTGCCCTTCACTGATGCTGACTTAATCAACACAAATGATGACTTTGCTCATCACTGATGATGAGTAAATCAACACAAATGATGACTTTGCTCATCACTGATGATGACTTTAAGAATACTAAAGGTGACTTTTCTCATCACTGATTGTCAATTAACACCAACACATGTTGGCTTATCCCTTCACTGATGGTGACTCTACTAAGTATAATTATGCATTTGCCCAACACTGATGGTGACTTTAACAACACCAATGGTAACTTTGCTCATCAATGATGATTTATTTGCCCCCACTTAAGTTTACTTTGCCTTTCACTATTGGTGACTTTATCTACACTAAAGGTGACTTTTCTCATCACTGATTGTCAATTAACACCAACACATGTTGGCTTTTCACTTCACAGATGGTGACTTTACTAAGTATAATTATGCATTTGCCCAACACTGATGGTGACTTTAACAACACCAATGGTAACTTTGCTCATCAATTATGATTTATTTGCCCCCACTTAAGTTTTCTTTGCCTTTCACTATTAGTGACTTTGCTCATCACTGATTTCGATTTAGCACCAACACATGTTGGCTTTGCCCTTCACTGATGATGACTAGATCAACACAAATGATGACTTTGCTCATCACTGATGATGACTTTAAGAACACTAAAGTTGACTTTTCTCATCACTGATTGTCAATTAACACCAACACATGTTGGCTTATCCCTTCACTGATGGTGACTCTACTAAGTATAATTATGCATTTGCCCAACACTGATGGTGACTTTAACAACACCAATGGTAACTTTGCTCATCAATGATGATTTATTTGCCCCCACTTAAGTTTACTTTGCCTTTCACTATTGGTGACTTTATCTACACTAAAGGTGACTTTTCTCATCACTGATTGTCAATTAACACCAACACATGTCGGCTTATCCCTTCACTGATGGTGACTCTACTAAGTATAATTATGCATTTGCCCAACACTGATGGTGACTTTAACAACACCAATGGTAACTTTGCTCATCAATGATGATTTATTTGCCCCCACTTAAGTTAACTTTGCCTTTCACTATTGGTGACTTTGCTCATCACTGATTTCGATTTAGCACCAACACATGTTGGCTTTGCCCTTCACTGATGATGACTAAATCAACACAAATGATGACTTTGCTCATCACTGATGATGACTTTAAGAACACTAAAGGTGAATTTTCTCATCACTGATTGTCAGTTAACACCAACACATGTTGGCTTATCCCTTCACTGATGGTGACTTTACTAAGTATAATTATGCATTTACCCAACACTGATGGTGACTTTAACAACACCAAGGGTACTTTTGCTCATCAATGATGATTTATTTGCCCCTAATTAAGTTTACTTTGCCTTTCACTATTGGTGACTTTATCTACACTAATGGTGACTTTGCTCATCACTGATATCGATTTAGCATCAACACATGTTGGCTCTGCCCTTCACTGATGCTGACTTAATCAACACAAATGATGACTTTGCTCATCACTGATGATGAGTAAATCAACACAAATGATGACTTTGCTCATCACTGATGATGACTTTAAGAATACTAAAGGTGACTTTTCTCATCACTGATTGTCAATTAACACCAACACATGTTGGCTTATCCCTTCACTGATGGTGACTCTACTAAGTATAATTATGCATTTGCCCAACACTGATGGTGACTTTAACAACACCAATGGTAACTTTGCTCATCAATGATGATTTATTTGCCCCCACTTAAGTTTACTTTGCCTTTCACTATTGGTGACTTTATCTACACTAAAGGTGACTTTTCTCATCACTGATTGTCAATTAACACCAACACATGTTGGCTTTTCACTTCACAGATGGTGACTTTACTAAGTATAATTATGCATTTGCCCAACACTGATGGTGACTTTAACAACACCAATGGTAACTTTGCTCATCAATTATGATTTATTTGCCCCCACTTAAGTTTTCTTTGCCTTTCACTATTAGTGACTTTGCTCATCACTGATTTCGATTTAGCACCAACACATGTTGGCTTTGCCCTTCACTGATGATGACTAGATCAACACAAATGATGACTTTGCTCATCACTGATGATGACTTTAAGAACACTAAAGTTGACTTTTCTCATCACTGATTGTCAATTAACACCAACACATGTTGGCTTATCCCTTCACTGATGGTGACTCTACTAAGTATAATTATGCATTTGCCCAACACTGATGGTGACTTTAACAACACCAATGGTAACTTTGCTCATCAATGATGATTTATTTGCCCCCAATTAAGTTTACTTTGCCTTTCACTATTGGTGACTTTATCTACACTAATGGTGACTTTGCTCATCACTGATATCGATTTAGCATCAACACATGTTGGCTCTGCCCTTCACTGATGCTGACTTAATCAACACAAATGATGACTTTGCTCATCACTGATGATGAGTAAATCAACACAAATGATGACTTTGCTCATCACTGATGATGACTTTTAGAATACTAAAGGTGACTTTTCTCATCACTGATTGTCAATTAACACCAACACATGTTGGCTTATCCCTTCACTGATGGTGACTCTACTAAGTATAATTATGCATTTGCCCAACACTGATGGTGACTTTAACAACACCAATGGTAACTTGGCTCATCAATGATGATTTATTTGCCCCCACTTAAGTTTACTTTGCCTTTCACTATTGGTGACTTTATCTACACTAAAGGTGACTTTTCTCATCACTGATTGTCAATTAACACCAACACATGTCGGCTTATCCCTTCACTGATGGTGACTCTACTAAGTATAATTATGCATTTGCCCAACACTGATGGTGACTTTAACAACACCAATGGTAACTTTGCTCATCAATGATGATTTATTTGCCCCCACTTAAGTTTACTTTGCCTTTCACTATTGGTGACTTTATCTACACTAAAGGTGACTTTTCTCATCACTGATTGTCAATTAACACCAACACATGTTGGCTTTTCCCTTCACAGATGGTGACTTTACTAAGTATAATTATGCATTTGCCCAACACTGATGGTGACTTTAACAACACCAATGGTAACTTTGCTCATCAATGATGATTTATTTGCCCCCACTTAAGTTTTCTTTGCCTTTCACTATTGGTGAATTTGCTCATCACTGATTTCGATTTAGCACCAACACATGTTGGCTTTGCCCTTCACTGATGATGACTAGATCAACACAAATGATGACTTTGCTCATCACTGATGATGACTTTAAGAACACTAAAGTTGACTTTTCTCATCACTGATTTTTAATTAACACCAACACATGTTGGCTTATCCCTTCACAGATGGTGACTTTACTAAGTATAATTATGCATTTGCCCAACACTGATGGTGACTTTAACAACACCAATGGTAACTTTGCCCATCAATGATGATTTATTTGCCCCCACTTAAGTTTACTTTGCCTTTCACTATTGGTGACTTTGCTCATCACTGATATCGATTTAGCATCAACACATGTTGGCTTTGCCCTTCACTGATGATGACTTAATCAACACAAATGATGACTTTGCTCATCACTGATGATGACTTTAAGAACACTAAAAGTGACTTTTCTCATCACTGATTGTCAATTAACACCAACACATGTTGGCTTATCCCTTCACTGATGGTGACTTTACTAAGAATAATTATGCATTTGCCCATCAATGATGGTTTATTTGTCCCCACTAATGGTGACTTTACCAACAATAATTATGACTTTGCTCATCACTGAAGATGACTTTAACAAAAGTAATGACGACTTTTCTCATCAGTGATTGAGACTTTGTCCCCACTTATATTGGCATTGCCATTCACTGATGGTGACTTTACCAACACTAATTATGACTTTGCTCATCACTGATGGTGCTATTACCAACACTAATGCTGACTTTGCTCATCACTGATTGTGTTTTTACCCAAACTTATGTTGGCTTTGCCATTCACAGATGGTGACTATACCAACTATAATAATGACTTTGCTCATCACTGATGGTGACTTAATAAACACAAATGATAACTTTGCTCATCACTGATGATGACTTTAAGAACACTAAAGGTGACTTTTCTCAAAACTGATTGTGAATTAACACCAACACATGTTGGCTTTGCCCATCACTGATGGTGACTTTAACAACACCAATGGTACTTTTGCTCATCAATGATGGTTTATTTGCCCCAACTTATGTTGACTTTGCCTTTTACTAATGGTGACTTTATCTACACTAATGGTGACTTTGCTTATCATTGATTTTGTTTTTACCCAAACTTATGTTGGCTTAGCCATTCAATGATGGTGACTTTACCAACAATAATTATGACTTTGCTCATCACTGATGGTGACTTTAACAACACCAATGGTACTTTTGCTCATCAATGATGGTTTATTTGCCCCAACTTATGTTGACTTTGCCTTTCACTAATGGTGACTTTATCAACACTAATGGTGACTTTGCTTATCAATGATAGTGTTTTTTTGCCCAAACTTATGTTGGCTTTGCCATTCACTGATGGTGACTTTAACAAAAGCAATGGTGACTTTTCTCATCATTAATGGAAACTTTGTCCCCACTTATGTTGGCTTTGCCATTCACTGATGGTGACTTTACCAACAATAATTATGACTTTGCTCATCACTGATGGTGCTATTACCAACACTAATGCTGACTTTGCTCATCACTGATTGTGTTTTTACCCAAACTTATGTTGGCTTTGCCATTCACAGATGGTGACTATACCAACTATAATAATGACTTTGCTCATCACTGATGGTGACTTAATAAACACAAATGATAACTTTGCTCATCACTGATGATGACTTTAAGAACACTAAAGGTGACTCTTCTCAAAACTGATTGTGAATTAACACCAATACATGTTGGCTTTGCCCATCACTGATGGTGACTTTAACAACACCAATGGTACTTTTGCTCATCAATGATGGTTTATTTGCCCCAACTTATGTTGACTTTGCCTTTTACTAATGGTGACTTTATCTACACTAATGGTGACTTTGCTTATCATTGATTGTGTTTTTACCCAAACTTATGTTGGCTTAGCCATTCAATGATGGTGACTTTACCAACAATAATTATGACTTTGCTCATCACTGATGGTGACTTTAACAACACCAATGGTACTTTTGCTCATCAATGATGGTTTATTTGCCCCAACTTATGTTGACTTTGCCTTTCACTAATGGTGACTTTACCAACAATAATTATGACTTTGCTAACGGTGAAAAGAAATGGTGACTTTTCTCATCACTGATGGAGACTTTAACAACACTAATGTTGACTTAGCTAATCAATGATGTCGACTTTACAAGCACTAATGGTGACTTTGCACCAACACATGTTGTCTTTGCCCTTCACTGATGGTCACTAAACCAACACCAATTTCGACTTTGTTCATCAATGATGAAGACGATGATGGTGACTTTTACAACACTAATAGTGTTTTTGCTCTTCACTAATTGTTACTTTGCACCAACACATGTTGGCTTTGTCCTTCACTTATGGTGACTTTGCTCATCAATGAGGGAGACTTTGTCCCCACTTATGCTGGCTTTGCCATTCACTGACGGTGACTTTACCAACACTAATTATGACCTTGCTCATCAATGATGGTGACTGAACAACACCAATGGTACTTTTGCTCAACAATGATGGTTTATTTGCCCCCACTTATGTTGACTTTGCCTTTCACTAATGGTGACTTTATCTACACTAAAGGTGACTTTTCTCATCAATGATTGTCAATTAACACCAACACATGTTGGCTTTTCCCTTCACAGATGGTGACTTTACTAAGTATAATTATGCATTTGCCCAACACTGATGGTGACTTTAACAACACCAATGGTAACTTTTCTCATCAATGATGATTTATTTGCCCCCACTTAAGTTTTCTTTGCCTTTCACTATTGGTGAATTTGCTCATCACTGATTTCGATTTAGCACCAACACATGTTGGCTTTGCCCTTCACTGATGATGACTAGATCAACACAAATGATGACTTTGCTCATCACTGATGATGACTTTAAGAACACTAAAGTTGACTTTTCTCATCACTAATTTTTAATTAACACCAACACATGTTGGCTTATCCCTTCACAGATGGTGACTTTACTAAGTATAATTATGCATTTGCCCAACACTGATGGTGACTTTAACAACACCAATGGTAACTTTGCCCATCAATGATGATTTATTTGCCCCCACTTAAGTTTACTTTGCCTTTCACTATTGGTGACTTTGCTCATCACTGATATCGATTTAGCATCAACACATGTTGGCTTTGCCCTTCACTGATGATGACTTAATCAACACAAATGATGACTTTGCTCATCACTGATGATGACTTTAAGAACACTAAAAGTGACTTTTCTCATCACTGATTGTCAATTAACACCAACACATGTTGGCTTATCCCTTCACTGATGGTGACTTTACTAAGAATAATTATGCATTTGCCCATCAATGATGGTTTATTTGTCCCCACTAATGGTGACTTTACCAACAATAATTATGACTTTGCTCATCACTGAAGATGACTTTAACAAAAGTAATGACGACTTTTCTCATCAGTGATTAAGACTTTGTCCCCACTTATATTGGCATTGCCATTCACTGATGGTGACTTTACCAACACTAATTATGACTTTGCTCATCACTGATGGTGCTATTACCAACACTAATGCTGACTTTGCTCATCACTGATTGTGTTTTTACCCAAACTTATGTTGGCTTTGCCATTCACAGATGGTGACTATACCAACTATAATAATGACTTTGCTCATCACTGATGGTGACTTAATAAACACAAATGATAACTTTGCTCATCACTGATGATGACTTTAAGAACACTAAAGGTGACTTTTCTCAAAACTGATTGTGAATTAACACCAACACATGTTGGCTTTGCCCATCACTGATGGTGACTTTAACAACACCAATGGTACTTTTGCTCATCAATGATGGTTTATTTGCCCCAACTTATGTTGACTTTGCCTTTTACTAATGGTGACTTTATCTACACTAATGGTGACTTTGCTTATCATTGATTGTGTTTTTACCCAAACTTATGTTGGCTTAGCCATTCAATGATGGTGACTTTACCAACAATAATTATGACTTTGCTCATCACTGATGGTGACTTTAACAACACCAATGGTACTTTTGCTCATCAATGATGGTTTATTTGCCCCAACTTATGTTGACTTTGCCTTTCACTAATGGTGACTTTATCAACACTAATGGTGACTTTGCTTATCAATGATGGTGTTTTTTTGCCCAAACTTATGTTGGCTTTGCCATTCACTGATGGTGACTTTAACAAAAGCAATGGTGACTTTTCTCATCATTAATGGAAACTTTGTCCCCACTTATGTTGGCTTTGCCATTCACTGATGGTGACTTTACCAACACTAATTATGACCTTGCTCATCAATGATGGTGACTGAACAACACCAATGGTACTTTTGCTCAACAATGATGGTTTATTTGCCCCCACTTATGTTGACTTTGCCTTTCACTAATGGTGACTTTATCCACACAAATGGTGACTTTGCTTATCACTGATTGTGTTTTTACCCAAACTTATATTGGCTTTGCCATTCACTGATGGTGACTTTACCAACACTAATTAAGACTTTGCTCATCACTGATGGTGCTATTACCAACACTAATACTGACTTTGCTCATCACTGATTGTGTTTTTACCCAAACTTATGTTGGCTTTGCCATTCACTGAATGTGACTATACCAACAATAATTATGACTTTCTTCATCACTGATGCTGACTTTAACAAAAGCAATGGTGACTTTTCTCATCACTAATGGAAACTTTGTCCCCACTTATGTTGGCTTTGCTATTCACTGATGGTGACTTTACCAACAATAATTATGACTTTGCTAACGGTGAAAAGAAATGGTGACTTTTCTCATCACTGATAGAGACTTTAACAACACTAATGTTGACTTAGCTAATCAATGATGTCGACTTTACAAACACTAATGGTGACTTTGCACCAACATATGTTGTCTTTGCCCTTCACTGATGGTGACTTAACCAAAACCAATTTCGACTTTGCTCATCAATGATGAAGACGATGATGGTGACGTTTACAACACTAATAGTGACTTTACTCATCACTGATTTTGTTTCAGCACGAACACAATTTGGCTTTGCCCTTCACTGATGGTGTATTTAGCAACATTAATGGTGACTTTGCTCTTAACTGATTGTTACTTTGCACCAACACATGTTGGCTTTGCCCTTCACTGATGGTGACTTAACCAACACTAATTATGACCTTGCTCATCAATGATGGTGACTTTAACAACACCAATGGTACTTTTGCTCAACAATGATGGTTTATTTGCCCCCACTTATGTTGACTTTGCCTTTCATAAATGGTGACTTTATCTATACTAATTGTGACTTTGCTTATCACTGATTGTGTTTTTACCCAAACTTATGTTGGCTTTTCCATTCACTGATGGTGACTTTACTCATCACTGATTTTGACTTTGCACCAACACATGTTGTCCTTGCCCTTCACTGATGGTGACTTTACCAACACCAATTTCGACTTTGCTCATCAATGATGAAGACGATGATGGTGACTTTTACAACACTAAAAGTGACTTTTCTGATCACTGATGGAGACTTTGTTCCCACTGATTATGAATTTGCCGATCACTGATTGTGACTTAAACAACACTAATGGTGACTTTACTCATCACTGATTTTGTCTTTGCACCAACACATTTTCGCTTTGCCCTTCACTGATGGTGCTTTTACCAACACTTATGGTGACTTTGCTCTTCACTGATTGTTACGCTTTGCCCTTCACTGATGATGATTTTTCTCATTACTGATGGAGACTTTGTCCCCACTTATGTTGCCTTTGCCATTCACTGATGGTGACTTTAAGAACACTAAAGGTGACTTTTCTCATCGCTAATTGTGAATTAACACCAACACATGTTGGCTTTTCCCTTCACTGATGGTGACTTTACTAAGTATAATAATGAATTTGCCCATCACTGATGGTGACTTTAACAACAACAATGGTACTTTTGCTAATCAATGATGGTTTATTTGCCCCAATAATGTTGACTTTGCCTTTCACTAATGGTGACTTTATCTATACTAATTGTGACTTTGCTTATCTCTGATTGTGTTTTTACCCAAACTTATGTTGGCTTTTCCATTCACTGATGGTGACTTTACCAACATTAATTATGACTTTGCTCATCTCTGATGGTGACTTTAACAAAAGCAATAGTGACTTTTCTCATCACTAATGGAAACTTTGTCCCCACTTATGTTTGCTTTGCCATTCACTGATGGTGACTTTACCAACAATAATTATGATTTTGCTCATCACAGATGGTGCTATTACCAACGACAATGCTGACTTTGCTCATCACTGATTGTGTTTTTACCCAAACTTATGTTGGCTTTGCCATTCACTGATGGTGACTTTACCAACAATAATTATGACTTTGCTAATGGTGAAAAGAAATGGTGAGTTTTCTCATCACTGATGGAGACTTTAACAACACTAATGTTGACTTAGCTAATCAATGATGTCGTCTTTACAAACACTAATGGTGACTTTGCACCAACACATGTTGTCTTTGCCCTTCACTGATGGTGACTTTACAAACACCAATTTCGACTTTGCTCATCAATAATGAATACGATGATGGTGACTTTTACAACACTAATAGTGACTTTTATCATCACTGATGGAGACTTTGTTACCACTGATTTTGAATTTGCCGATCACTGATGGTGACTTTACTCATCACTGATTTTGTCTTTGCACCAACACATTTTGGCTTTGCCCTTCACTGATGGTGCTTTTACTAACACTTATCGTGACTTTGCTCTTCACTGATTGTTACGCTTTGCCCTTCACTGATGATGATTTTTCTCATTACTGATGGAGACTTTGTCCCCACTTATGTTGCCTTTGCCATTCACTGATGGTGACTTTAAGAACACTAAAGGTGACTTTTCTCATCGCTAATTGTGAATTAACACCAACACATGTTGGCTTTTCCCTTCACTGATGGTGACTTTACTAAGTATAATAATGAATTTGCCCATCACTGATGGTGACTTTAACAACAACAATGGTACTTTTGCTAATCAATGATGGTTTATTTGCCCCAATAATGTTGACTTTGCCTTTCACTAATGGTGACTTTATCTATACTAATTGTGACTTTGCTTATCTCTGATTGTGTTTTTACCCAAACTTATGTTGGCTTTTCCATTCACTGATGGTGACTTTACCAACATTAATTATGACTTTGCTCATCTCTGATGGTGACTTTAACAAAAGCAATAGTGACTTTTCTCATCACTAATGGAAACTTTGTCCCCACTTATGTTTGCTTTGCCATTCACTGATGGTGACTTTACCAACAATAATTATGATTTTGCTCATCACAGATGGTGCTATTACCAACGACAATGCTGACTTTGCTCATCACTGATTGTGTTTTTACCCAAACTTATGTTGGCTTTGCCATTCACTGATGGTGACTTTACCAACAATAATTATGACTTTGCTAATGGTGAAAAGAAATGGTGAGTTTTCTCATCACTGATGGAGACTTTAACAACACTAATGTTGACTTAGCTAATCAATGATGTCGTCTTTACAAACACTAATGGTGACTTTGCACCAACACATGTTGTCTTTGCCCTTCACTGATGGTGACTTTACAAACACCAATTTCGACTTTGCTCATCAATAATGAATACGATGATGGTGACTTTTACAACACTAATAGTGACTTTTATCATCACTGATGGAGACTTTGTTACCACTGATTTTGAATTTGCCGATCACTGATGGTGACTTTAACAACACTAATGGTGACTTTACTCATCACTGATTTTGTCTTTGCACCAAAACATTTTGGCTTTGCCCTTCACTGATTGTGTATTTAGCAACATTAATGGTGACTTTGCTCATCACTGACGGTGACTTTCCCAACTCTAATTATGACTTCGCTCATCACTGATGGTGACTTTACCAACACTAATGGTGACTTTGCCCCAACACATGTTGTCTTTGCCCTTCACTGATGATGACTTAACCAAAACCAATTTCGACTTTGCTCATCAATGATGAAGACGATGATGGTGACTTTTACAGCACTAATAGTGACTTTTATCATCACTGATGGAGACTTTGTTCCCACTGATTATGAATTTGACGATCACTGATGGTGACTTTAACAACACTAATTGTGACTTTACTCATCACTGATTTTGTCTTTGCACCAACACATTTTGGCTTTGCCCTTTACTGATGGTGTATTTAGCAACATTAATGGTGACTTTGCTCATAACTGACGGTGACTTTCCCCCAACACATGTTGGCTTTGCCCTTCACTGATGGTGACTTAACCTACACTAATTATGACCTTGCTCATCAATGATGGTGACTTTAACAACACCAATGGTACTTTTGCTCAACAATGATGGTTTATTTGCCCCCACTTATGTTGACTTTGCCTTTCATAAATGGTGACTTTATCTATACTAATTGTGACTTTGCTTATCACTGATTGTGTTTTTACCCAAACTTATGTTGGCTTTTCCATTCACTGATGGTGACTTTACTCATCACTGATTTTGACTTTGCACCAACACATGTTGTCCTTGCCCTTCACTGATGTAGACTTTACCAACACCAATTTCGACTTTGCTCATCAATGATGAAGACGATGATGGTGACTTTTACAACAGTAAAAGTGACTTTTCTGATCACTGATGGAGACTTTGTTCCCACTGATTATGAATTTGCCGATCACTGATTGTGACTTAAACAACACTAATGGTGACTTTACTCATCACTGATTTTGTCTTTGCACCAACACATTTTGGCTTTGCCCTTCACTGATGGTGCTTTTACCAACACTTATGGTGACTTTGCTCTTCACTGATTGTTACGCTTTGCCCTTCACTGATGATGATTTTTCTCATTACTGATGGAGACTTTGTCCCCACTTATGTTGCCTTTGCCATTCACTGATGGTGACTTTAAGAACACTAAAGGTGACTTTTCTCATCGCTAATTGTGAATTAACACCAACACATGTTGGCTTTTCCCTTCACTGATGGTGACTTTACTAAGTATAATAATGAATTTGCCCATCACTGATGGTGACTTTAACAACAACAATGGTACTTTTGCTAATCAATGATGGTTTATTTGCCCCAATAATGTTGACTTTGCCTTTCACTAATGGTGACTTTATCTATACTAATTGTGACTTTGCTTATCTCTGATTGTGTTTTTACCCAAACTTATGTTGGCTTTTCCATTCACTGATGGTGACTTTACCAACATTAATTATGACTTTGCTCATCTCTGATGGTGACTTTAACAAAAGCAATAGTGACTTTTCTCATCACTAATGGAAACTTTGTCCCCACTTATGTTTGCTTTGCCATTCACTGATGGTGACTTTACCAACAATAATTATGATTTTGCTCATCACAGATGGTGCTATTACCAACGACAATGCTTACTTTGCTCATCACTGATTGTGTTTTTACCCAAACTTATGTTGGCTTTGCCATTCACTGATGGTGACTTTACCAACAATAATTATGACTTTGCTCATCACTGATGGTGACTTTAACAAAAGCAATGTCGACTTTTCTCATCAGTGATGGAGACTTTGTCCCCACTTATATTGACTTTGCCATTCACTGATGGTGCTTTTACCAACACTAATGGTGACATTGCTCTTCACTGATTGTAACTCTGCACCAACACATGTTGGCTTTGCCCTTCACTGATGGTGACTTTGCTCATCACTGATGGAGACTTTGTCCCCACTTATGTTGGCTTTTCCATTCACTGATGGTGACTTTAAGAACACTAAAGGTGACTTTTCTCATCACTGATTGTGAATTAACACCAACACATGTTGCCTTTTCCCTTCACTGATGGTGACTTTACAAAGTATAATAATGCATTTGCCCATCACTGATGGTGACTTTAACAACACCAATGGTACTTATGCTCATCAATGATGGTTTATTTGCCCCACTAATGTTGACTTTGCCTTTCACTAATGGTGACTTTATCTATACTAATTGTGACTTTGCTTATCTCTGATTGTGTTTTTACCCAAACTTATGTTGGCTTTTCCATTCACTGATGGTGACTTTACTAACAATAATTATGACTTTGCTCATCTCTGATGGTGACTTTAACAAAAGCAATGGTGACTTTTCTTATCACTAATGGAAACTTTGTCCCCACTTATTTTGGCTTTGCCATTCACTGATGGTGACTTTACCAACACTAATTATGACTTTTCTCATCACTGATTGCGTTTTTACCCCAAACTTATGTTGGCTTTGCCATTCACTGATGGTGACTTTACCAACAATAATTATGACTTTTTTCATAACTGATGGTGACTTTAACAAAAGCAATGGTGACTTTTCTCATCACTAATGGAAACTTTGTCCCCACTTATGTTGGCTTTGCCATTCACTGATGGTGACTTTACCAACAATAATTTTGCTTTTGCTAATGGTGAAAAGAAATGGTGACTTTGCCTATCACTGATGATGACTTAATCAACACAAATGATGACTTTGCTCATCACTGATGATGACTTTAAGAACACTAAAGGTGACTTTGCTCATCACTGATTTTGACTTTGCACGAACACATTTTGGCTTTGCCCTTCACTGATGGTGTATTTAGCAACATTAATGGTGACTTTGCTCTTCACTGATTGTTACTTTGCACCAACACATGTTGGCTTTGTCCTTCACTGATGGTGACTTTGCTCATCAATGAGGGAGACTTTGTCCCCACTATGCTGGCTTTGCCATTCACTGACGGTGACTTTACCAACACGAATTATGACCTTGCTCATCAATGATGGTGACTTAACAATACCAATGGTACTTTTACTCAACAATGATGGTTTATTTGCCCCTACTTATGTTGACTTTTCCTTTCATTAATGGTGACTTTGCTTATCACTGATTGTGTTTTTACCCAAACTTATGTTGGCTTTGCCATTCACTGATGTCGACTTTACCAGCAATAATTATGACTTTGCTCATCACTGATGATGACTTTAACAAAAGTAATGACGACTTTTCTCATAAGTGATGGAGACTTTGTCCCCACTTATATTGGCCTTGCCATTCACTGATGGTGACTTACCAACACTAATTATGACTTTGCTCATCACTGATGGTGCTATTACCAACACTAATACTGACTTTGCTAATCACTGATTGTGTTTTTACCCAAACTTATGTTGGCTTTTCCATTCACTGATGGTGACTTTACCAACAATAATTATGACTTTCTTCATCACTGATGGTGACTTTAACAAAAGCAATGGTGACTTTTCTCATCACTAATGGAAACTTTGTCCCCACTTATGTTGGCTTTGCCATTCACTGATGGTGACTTTACCAACACAAATGATGACTTTTCTCATCACTGATGATGACTTTAAGAACACTAAAGGTGACTTTGCTCATCACTGATTTTGACTTTGCACGAACACATTTTGGCTTTGCCCTTCACTGATGGTATATTTAGCAACATTAATGGTGACTTTGCTCTTCACTGATTGTTACTTTGCACCAACACATGTTGGCTTTGTCCTTCACTGATGGTGACTTTGCTCATCAATGAGGGAGACTTTGTCCCCACTTATGCTGGCTTTGCCATTCACTGACGGTGACTTCACCAACACTAATTATGACCTTGCTCATCAATGATGGTGACTTTAACAACACCAATGGTACTTTTGCTCAACAATGATGGTTTATTTGCCCCCACTTATGTTGACTTTGCCTTTCACTAATGGTGACTTTATCCACACTAATGGTGACTTTGCTTATCACTGATTGTTTTTTTACCCAAACTTATGTTGGCTTTGCCATTCACTGATGTCGACTTTACCAACAAAAATTATGACTTTGCTCATCACTGATGATGACTTTAACAAAAGTAATGACGACTTTTCTCATAAGTGATGGAGACTTTGTCCCCACTTATATTTGCTTTGCCATTCACTGATGGTGACTTTACCAACACTAAATATGACTTTGCTCATCACTGATGGTGCTATTACCAACACTAATACTGACTTTGCTCATCACTGATTGTGTTTTTACCCAAACTTATGTTGGCTTTGCCATTCACTGATGGTGACTTTACCAACAATAATTATGACTTTCATCATCACTGATGGTGACTTTTACAAAAGCAATGGTGACTTTTCTCATCACTAATGGAAACTTTGTCCCCACTTATGTTGGCTTTGCCATTCACTGATGGTGACTTTACCAACAATAATTATGACTTTGCTAACGGTGAAAAGAAATGGTGACTTTTCTCATCACTGATGGAGACTTTAAAAACACTAATGTTGACTTAGCTAATCAATGATGTCGACTTTACAAACACTAATGGTGCACGAACACATTTTGGCTTTGCCCTTCAATGATGGTGTATTTAGCAACATTAATGGTGACTTTGCTCTTCACTGATTGTTACTTTGCACCAACACATGTTGGCTTTGCCCTTCACTGATGGTGACTTAACCAACACTAATAATGACCTTGCTCATCAATGATGATGACTTTAACAACACCAATGGTACTTTCGCTCAACAATGATGGTTTATTTGCCCCCACTTATGTTGACTTTGCCTTTCACTAATGGTGACTTTATCTACACTAATGGTGACTTTGCTTATCACTGATTGTGTTTTTACCCAAACTTATGTTGGCTTTGCCATTCACTGATGGTGACTATACCAACAATAATTATAACTTTGCTCATCACTGATGGTGACTTTAACAAAAGCAATGGTGACTTTGCACCAACACATGTTGTCTTTGCCCTTCACTGATGGTGACTTAACCAACACCAATTTCGACTTTGCTCATCAATGATGAAGACGATGATGGTGACTTTTACAACACTAGTAGTGACTTTACTCATCACTGATTTTGACTTTGCACCAACACATGTTGTCTTTGCCCTTCACTGATGGTGACTATACCAACACCAATTTCGACTTTGCTCATCAATGATGAAGACGATGATGGTGACTTTTACAACACTAAAAGTGACTTTTCTGATCACTGATGGAGACTTTGTTCCCACTGATTATGAATTTGCCGATCACTGATTGTGACTTAAACAACACTAATGGTGACTTTACTCATCACTGATTTTGTCTTTGCACCAACACATTTTGGCTTTGCCCTTCACTGATGGTGCTTTTACCAACACTAATGGTGACTTTGCTCTTCACTGATTGTTACTCTGCATCAACACATGTTGGCTTTGCCCTTCACTGATGGTGACTTTGCTCATCACTGATGGTGCTATTACCAACACTAATACTGACTTTGCTAATCACTGATTGTGTTTTTACCCAAACTTATGTTGGCTTTTCCATTCACTGATGGTGACTTTAACAAAAGCAATGGTGACTTTTCTCATCACTAATGGAAACTTTGTCCCCACTTATGTTGGCTTTGCCATTCACTGATGGTGACTTTACCAACACAAATGATGACTTTTCTCATCACTGATGATGACTTTAAGAACACTAAAGGTGACTTTGCTCATCACTGATTTTGACTTTGCACGAACACATTTTGGCTTTGCCCTTCACTGATGGTATATTTAGCAACATTAATGGTGACTTTGCTCTTCACTGATTGTTACTTTGCACCAACACATGTTGGCTTTGTCCTTCACTGATGGTGACTTTGCTCATCAATGAGGGAGACTTTGTCCCCACTTATGCTGGCTTTGCCATTCACTGACGATGACTTCACCAACACTAATTATGACCTTGCTCATCAATGATGGTGACTTTAACAACACCAATGGTACTTTTGCTCAACAATGATGGTTTATTTGCCCCCACTTATGTTGACTTTGCCTTTCACTAATGGTGACTTTATCCACACTAATGGTGACTTTGCTTATCACTGATTGTTTTTTTACCCAAACTTATGTTGGCTTTGCCATTCACTGATGTCGACTTTACCAACAAAAATTATGACTTTGCTCATCACTGATGATGACTTTAACAAAAGAAATGACGACTTTTCTCATAAGTGATGGAGACTTTGTCCCCACTTATATTTGCTTTGCCATTCACTGATGGTGACTTTACCAACACTAAATATGACTTTGCTCATCACTGATGGTGCTATTACCAACACTAATACTGACTTTGCTCATCACTGATTGTGTTTTTACCCAAACTTATGTTGGCTTTGCCATTCACTGATGGTGACTTTACCAACAATAATTATGACTTTCATCATCACTGATGGTGACTTTTACAAAAGCAATGGTGACTTTTCTCATCACTAATGGAAACTTTGTCCCCACTTATGTTGGCTTTGCCATTCACTGATGGTGACTTTACCAACAATAATTATGACTTTGCTAACGGTGAAAAGAAATGGTGACTTTTCTCATCACTGATGGAGACTTTAACAACACTAATGTTGACTTAGCTAATCAATGATGTCGACTTTACAAACACTAATGGTGCACGAACACATTTTGGCTTTGCCCTTCAATGATGGTGTATTTAGCAACATTAATGGTGACTTTGCTCTTCACTGATTGTTACTTTGCACCAACACATGTTGGCTTTGCCCTTCACTGATGGTGACTTAACCAACACCAATTTCGACTTTGCTCATCAATGATGAAGACGATGATGGTGACTTTTACAACACTAGTAGTGACTTTACTCATCACTGATTTTGACTTTGCACCAACACATGTTGTCTTTGCCCTTCACTGATGGTGACTATACCAACACCAATTTCGACTTTGCTCATCAATGATGAAGACGATGATGGTGACTTTTACAACACTAAAAGTGACTTTTCTGATCACTGATGGAGACTTTGTTCCCACTGATTATGAATTTGCCGATCACTGATTGTGACTTAAACAACACTAATGGTGACTTTACTCATCACTGATTTTGTCTTTGCACCAACACATTTTGGCTTTGCCCTTCACTGATGGTGCTTTTACCAACACTAATGGTGACTTTGCTCTTCACTGATTGTTACTCTGCATCAACACATGTTGGCTTTGCCCTTCACTGATGGTGACTTTGCTCATCACTGAGGGAGACTTTCTCCCAACTTATGTTGGCTTTGCCATTCACTGACGGTGACTTTACCAACACTAATTACTACTTTGCTCAACAATGAAGGTGACTTTCAGAAAAATAATGATGATTTTTCTCATTACTGATGGAGACTTTGTCCCCACTTATGTTGGCCTTGCCATTCACTGATGGTGACTTTAAGAACACTAAAGGTGACTTTTCTCATCGCTAATTGTGAATTAACACCAACACATGTTGGCTTTTCCCTTCACTGATGGTGACTTTACTAAGTATAATAATGAATTTGCCCATCACTGATGGTGACTTTAACAACAACAATGGTACTTATGCTAATCAATGATGGTTTATTTGCACCACTAATGTTGACTTTGCCTTTCACTAATGGTGACTTTATCTATACTAATTGTGACTTTGCTTATCTCTGATTGTGTTTTTACCCAAACTTATGTTGGCTTTTCCATTCACTGATGGTGACTTTACCAACAATAATTATGACTTTGCTCATCTCTGATGGTGACTTTAACAAAAGCAATAGTGAATTTTCTCATCACTAATGGAAACTTTGTCCCCACTTATGTTTGCTTTGCCATTCACTGATGGTGACTTTACCAACAATAATTATGATTTTGCTCATCACAGATGGTGCTATTACCAACGACAATGCTGACTTTGCTCATCACTGATTGTGTTTTTACCCAAACTTATGTTGGCTTTGCCATTCACTGATGGTGACTTTACCAACAATAATTATGACTTTGCTCATCACTGATGGTGACTTTAACAAAAGCAATTACGACTTTTCTCATCAGTGATGAAGACTTTGTCCCCACTTATATTGGCTTTGCCTTTCACTGATGGTGCTTTTACCAACACTAATGGTGACTTTGCTCTTCACTGATTGTAACTCTGCACCAACACATGTTGGCTTTGCCCTTCACTGATGGTGACTTTGCTCATCACTGATGGAGACTTTGTCCCCACTTATGTTGGCTTTTCCATTCACTGATGGTGACTTTAAGAACACTAAAGGTGACTTTTCTCATCACTGATTGTGAATTAACACCAACACATGTTGGCTTTTCCCTTCACTGATGGTGACTTTACAAAGTATAATAATGCATTTGCCCATCACTGATGGTGACTTTAACAACACCAATGGTACTTTTGCTCATCAATGATGGTTTATTTGCCCCCACTTATGTTGACTTTGCCTTTCACTAATGGTGACTTTATCTAAACTAATGGTGACTTTGCTTATCAATGATTGTGTTTTTACCCAAACTTATGTTGGCTTTGCCATTCACTGATGGTGAGTTTACCAACAATAACTTTGACTTTGCTCATCTCTGATGGTGACTTTAACAAAAGCAATGGTGACTTTTCTCATCACAAATGGAAACTTTGTCCCCACTTACGTTGGCTTTGCCATTCACTAATGGTGACTTTACCAACAATAATTATGATTTTGATCATCACAGATGGTGCTATTACCAACGACAATGCTGACTTTGCTCATCACTGATTGTGTTTTTACCCAAACTTATGTTGGCTTTGCCATTCACTGATGGTGACTTTACCAACAATAATTATGACTTTGCTCATCACTGATGGTGACTTTAACAAAAGCAATTACGACTTTTCTCATCAGTGATGAAGACTTTGTCCCCACTTATATTGGCTTTGCCTTTCACTGATGGTGCTTTTACCAACACTAATGGTGACTTTGCTCTTCACTGATTGTAACTCTGCACCAACACATGTTGGCTTTGCCCTTCACTGATGGTGACTTTGCTCATCACTGATGGAGACTTTGTCCCCACTTATGTTGGCTTTTCCATTCACTGATGGTGACTTTAAGAACACTAAAGGTGACTTTTCTCATCACTGATTGTGAATTAACACCAACACATGTTGGCTTTTCCCTTCACTGATGGTGACTTTACAAAGTATAATAATGCATTTGCCCATCACTGATGGTGACTTTAACAACACCAATGGTACTTTTGCTCATCAATGATGGTTTATTTGCCCCCACTTATGTTGACTTTGCCTTTCACTAATGGTGACTTTATCTAAACTAATGGTGACTTTGCTTATCAATGATTGTGTTTTTACCCAAACTTATGTTGGCTTTGCCATTCACTGATGGTGAGTTTACCAACAATAACTTTGACTTTGCTCATCTCTGATGGTGACTTTAACAAAAGCAATGGTGACTATTCTCATCACAAATGGAAACTTTGTCCCCACTTACGTTGGCTTTGCCATTCACTAATGGTGACTTTACCAACAATAATTATGATTTTGCTCATCACAGATGGTGCTATTACCAACGACAATGCTGACTTTGCTCATCACTGATTGTGTTTTTACCCAAACTTATGTTGGCTTTGCCATTCACTGATGGTGACTTTACCAACAATAATTATGACTTTGCTCATCACTGATGGTGACTTTAACAAAAGCAATTACGACTTTTCTCATCAGTGATGAAGACTTTGTCCCCACTTATATTGGCTTTGCCTTTCACTGATGGTGCTTTTACCAACACTAATGGTGACTTTGCTCTTCACTGATTGTTACTCTGCATCAACACATGTTGGCTTTGCCCTTCACTGATGGTGACTTTGCTCATCACTGAGGGAGACTTTCTCCCAACTTATGTTGGCTTTGCCATTCACTGACGGTGACTTTACCAACACTAATTACTACTTTGCTCAACAATGAAGGTGACTTTCAGAAAAATAATGATGATTTTTCTCATTACTGATGGAGACTTTGTCCCCACTTATGTTGGCCTTGCCATTCACTGATGGTGACTTTAAGAACACTAAAGGTGACTTTTCTCATCGCTAATTGTGAATTAACACCAACACATGTTGGCTTTTCCCTTCACTGATGGTGACTTTACTAAGTATAATAATGAATTTGCCCATCACTGATGGTGACTTTAACAACAACAATGGTACTTATGCTAATCAATGATGGTTTATTTGCCCCACTAATGTTGACTTTGCCTTTCACTAATGGTGACTTTATCTATACTAATTGTGACTTTACTTATCTCTGATTGTGTTTTTACCCAAACTTATGTTGGCTTTTCCATTCACTGATGGTGACTTTACCAACAATAATTATGACTTTGCTCATCTCTGATGGTGACTTTAACAAAAGCAATAGTGAATTTTCTCATCACTAATGGAAACTTTGTCCCCACTTATGTTTGCTTTGCCATTCACTGATGGTGACTTTACCAACAATAATTATGATTTTGCTCATCACAGATGGTGCTATTACCAACGACAATGCTGACTTTGCTCATCACTGATTGTGTTTTTACCCAAACTTATGTTGGCTTTGCCATTCACTGATGGTGACTTTACCAACAATAATTATGACTTTGCTCATCACTGATGGTGACTTTAACAAAAGCAATTACGACTTTTCTCATCAGTGATGAAGACTTTGTCCCCACTTATATTGGCTTTGCCTTTCACTGATGGTGCTTTTACCAACACTAATGGTGACTTTGCTCTTCACTGATTGTAACTCTGCACCAACACATGTTGGCTTTGCCCTTCACTGATGGTGACTTTGCTCATCACTGATGGAGACTTTGTCCCCACTTATGTTGGCTTTTCCATTCACTGATGGTGACTTTAAGAACACTAAAGGTGACTTTTCTCATCACTGATTGTGAATTAACACCAACACATGTTGGCTTTTCCCTTCACTGATGGTGACTTTACAAAGTATAATAATGCATTTGCCCATCACTGATGGTGACTTTAACAACACCAATGGTACTTTTGCTCATCAATGATGGTTTATTTGCCCACACTTATGTTGACTTTGCCTTTCACTAATGGTGACTTTATCTAAACTAATGGTGACTTTGCTTATCAATGATTGTGTTTTTACCCAAACTTATGTTGGCTTTGCCATTCACTGATGGTGAGTTTACCAACAATAACTTTGACTTTGCTCATCTCTGATGGTGACTTTAACAAAAGCAATGGTGACTTTTCTCATCACAAATGGAAACTTTGTCCCCACTTACGCTGGCTTTGCCATTCACTAATGGTGACTTTACCAACAATAATTATGATTTTGCTCATCACAGATGGTGCTATTACCAACGACAATGCTGACTTTGCTCATCACTGATTGTGTTTTTACCCAAACTTATGTTGGCTTTGCCATTCACTGATGGTGACTTTACCAACAATAATTATGACTTTGCTCATCACTGATGGTGACTTTAACAAAAGCAATTACGACTTTTCTCATCAGTGATGAAGACTTTGTCCCCACTTATATTGGCTTTGCCTTTCACTGATGGTGCTTTTACCAACACTAATGGTGACTTTGCTCTTCACTGATTGTAACTCTGCACCAACACATGTTGGCTTTGCCCTTCACTGATGGTGACTTTGCTCATCACTGATGGAGACTTTGTCCCCACTTATGTTGGCTTTGCCATTCACTGACGGTGACTTTACCAACACTAATTACTACTTTGCTCAACAATGAAGGTGACTTTCAGAAAAATAATGATGATTTTTCTCATTACTGATGGAGACTTTGTCCCCACTTATGTTGGCCTTGCCATTTACTGATGGTGACTTTAAGAACACTAAAGGTGACTTTTCTCATCGCTAATTGTGAATTAACACCAACACATGTTGGCTTTTCCCTTCACTGATGGTGACTTTACTAAGTATAATAATGAATTTGCCCATCACTGATGGTGACTTTAACAACAACAATGGTACTTTTGCTAATCAATGATGGTTTATTTGCCCCACTAATGTTGACTTTGCCTTTCACTAATGGTGACTTTATCTATACTAATTGTGACTTTGCTTATCTCTGATTGTGTTTTTACCCAAACTTATGTTGGCTTTTCCATTCACTGATGGTGACTTTACCAACAATAATTATGACTTTGCTCATCTCTGATGGTGACTTTAACAAAAGCAATAGTGAATTTTCTCATCACTAATGGAAACTTTGTCCCCACTTATGTTTGCTTTGCCATTCACTGATGGTGACTTTACCAACAATAATTATGATTTTGCTCATCACAGATGGTGCTATTACCAACGACAATGCTGACTTTGCTCATCACTGATTGTGTTTTTACCCAAACTTATGTTTGCTTTGCCATTCACTGATGGTGACTTTACCAACAATAATTATGACTTTGCTCATCACTGATGGTGACTTTAACAAAAGCAATTACGACTTTACTCATCAGTGATGAAGACTTTGTCCCCACTTATATTGGCTTTGCCTTTCACTGATGGTGCTTTTACCAACACTAATGGTGACTTTGCTCTTCACTGATTGTAACTCTGCACCAACACATGTTGGCTTTGCCCTTCACTGATGGTGACTTTGCTCATCACTGATGGAGACTTTGTCCCCACTTATGTTGGCTTTTCCATTCACTGATGGTGACTTTAAGAACACTAAAGGTGACTTTTCTCATCACTGATTGTGAATTAACACCAACACATGTTGGCTTTTCCCTTCACTGATGGTGACTTTACAAAGTATAATAATGCATTTGCCCATCACTGATGGTGACTTTAACAACACCAATGGTACTTTTGCTCATCAATGATGGTTTATTTGCCCCCACTTATGTTGACTTTGCCTTTCACTAATGGTGACTTTATCTAAACTAATGGTGACTTTGCTTATCAATGATTGTGTTTTTACCCAAACTTATGTTGGCTTTGCCATTCACTGATGGTGAGTTTACCAACAATAACTTTGACTTTGCTCATCTCTGATGGTGACTTTAACAAAAGCAATGGTGACTTTTCTCATCACAAATGGAAACTTTGTCCCCACTTACGTTGGCTTTGCCATTCACTAATGGTGACTTTACCAACAATAATTATGTCTTTGCTCATCACTGATGATGACTTAAACAAAAGTAATAACGACTTTTCTCATCAGTGATGGAGACTTTGTCTTCCACTTATTTTGGCTTTGCCATTCACTGATGGTGACTTTACCAACACTAATAATGACTTTGCTCATCACTGATTGCGTTTTTACCCTAACTTATGTTGGCTTTGCCATTCACTGATGGTGACTTTACCAACAAAAATTATGCTTTTGCTAATGGTGAAAAGAAATGGCGACTTTGCTCATCACTGATGTTGACTTTAACAAAAGCAATGGTGACTTTTCTTATCACTAATGGAAACTTTGTCCCCACTTACGTTGGCTTTGCCATTCACTGATGGTGACTTTACCAACAATAATTATGACTTTGCTCATCACTGATGATGACTTAAACAAAAGTAATAACGACTTTTCTCATCACTGATGGAGACTTTGTACCCACTTATTTTGGCTTTGCCATTCACTGATGGTGACTTTACCAACACTAATTATGATTTTGCTCATCACTGATTGCGTTTTTACCCAAACTAATGTTGGCTTTGCCATTCACTGATGGTGACTTTACCAACAATAATTATGACTTTGCTCATCACTGATGGTGACTATAACAAAAGCAATGGTGACTTTTCTCATCACTAATGGAAACTTTGTCCCCACTTATGTTGGCTTTGCCATTCACTGATGGTGACTTTACCAACAAAAATTATGCTTTTGCTAATGGTGAAAAGAAATGGTGACTTTGCTCATCACTGATGTTGACTTTAACTTAAACAACACTGATTGTGACTTTGCTCATCAATGATTGTGAATTTACACCAACACATGTTGGCTTTTCCCTTCACTGATGATGACTTAATCAACACAAATGATGACTTTGCTCATCACTGATGATGACTTTAATAACACTAAAGGTGACTTTGCTCATCACTGATTTTGACTTTGCACGAACACATTTTGGCTATGCCCTTCACTGATGGTGTATTTAGCAACATTAATGGTGACTTTGCTCTTCACTGATTGTTACTTTGCACCAACACATGTTGGCTTTGTCCTTCACTGATGGTGACTTTGCTCATCAATGAGGGAGACTTTGTCCCCACTTATGCTGGCTTTGCCATTCACTGACGGTGACTTTACCAACACTAATTATGACCTTGCTCATCAATGATGGTGACTTAACAATACCAATGGTACTTTTGCTCAACAATGATGGTTTATTTGCCCCCACTTATGTTGACTTTGCCTTTCACTAATGGTGACTTTATCCACACTAATGGTGACTTTGCTTATCACTGATTGTGTTTTTACCCAAACTTATGTTGGCTTTGCCATTCACTGATGTCGACTTTACCAACAATAATTATGACTTTGCTCATCACTGATGATGACTTTAACAAAAGTAATGACGACTTTTCTCATAAGTGATGGAGACTTTGTCCCCACTTATATTGGCTTTGCCATTCACTGATGGTGACTTTACCAACACTAATTATGGCTTTGCTCATCACTGATGGTGCTATTACCAACAATAATACTGACTTTGCTCATCACTGATTGTGTTTTTACCCAAACTTATGTTGGCTTTGCCATTCACTGATGGTGACTTTACCAACAATAATTATGACTTTCTTCATCACAGATGGTGACTTTAACATAAGCAATGGTGACTTTTCTCATCACTAATGGAAACTTTGTCCCCACTTATGTTGGCTTTGCCATTCACTGATGGTGACTTTACCAACAATAATTATGACTTTGCTAACGGTGAAAAGAAATGGTGACTTTTCTCATCACTGATGGAGACTTTAACAATAATAATGTTGACTTAGCTAATCAATGATGTCGACTTTACAAACACTAATGGTGACTTTGCACCAACACATGTTGTCTTTGCCCTTCACTGATGGTGACTTAACCAACACTAATTATGACCTTTCTCATCAATGATGGTGACTTTAACAACACCAATGGTACTTTTGCTCAACAATGATGGTTTATTTTCCCCAACTTATGTTGACTTTGCCTTTCACTAATGGTGACTTTATCTACACTAATGGTGACTTTGCTTATCACTGATTGTGTTTTTACCCAAACTTATGTTGGCTTTGCCATTCACTGATGGTGACTTTACCAACAATAATTATGACTTTGCTCATCACTGATGGTGACTTTAACAAAAGCAATGGTGACTTTGCACCAACACATGTTGTCTTTGCCCTTCACTGATGGTGACTTAACCAACACCAATTTCGACTTTGCTCATCAATGATTAAGACGATGATGGTGACTTTTACAACACTAGAAGTGACTTTACTCATCACTGATTTTGACTTTGCACCAACACATGTTGTCTTTGCCCTTCACTGATGGTGACTATACCAACACCAATTTCGACTTTGCTCATCAATGATGAAGACGATGATGGTGACTTTTACAACACTAAAAGTGACTTTTCTGATCACTGATGGAGACTTTGTTCCCACTGATTATGAATTTGCCGATCACTGATTGTGACTTAAACAACACTTATGGTGACTTTATTCATCACTGATTTTGTCTTTGCACCAACACATTTTGGCTTTGCCTTTCACTGATGGTGCTTTTACCAACACTAATGGTGACTTTGCTCTTCACTGATTGTTACTCTGCATCAACACATGTCGGCTTTGCCCTTCACTGATGGTGACTTTGCTCATCACTGAGGGAGACTTTCTCCCAACTTATGTTGGCTTTGCCATTCACTGACGTTGACTTTACCAACACAGATTATTACTTTGCTCAACAATGATGGTGACTTTCAGAAAAATAATGATGATTTTTCTCATTACTGATGGAACCTTTGTCCCCACTTATGTTGGCTTTGCCATTCACTGATGGTGACTTTAAGAACACTAAAGGTGACTTTTCTCATCGCTAATTGTGAATTAACACCAACACATGTTGGCTTTTCCCTTCACTGATGGTGACTTTACTAAGTATAATAATGCATTTGCCCATCACTGATGGTGACTTTAACAACAACAATGGTACTTTTGCCAATCAATGATGGTTTATTTGCCACACTTATGTTGACTTTGCCTTTCACTAATGGTGACTTTATCTACACTAATTGTGACTTTGCTTATCACTGATTGTGTTTTTACCCAAACTTATGTTGGCTTTGCCATTCACTGATGGTGACTTTACAAACAATAATTATGACTTTGCTCATCTCTGATGGTGACTTTAACAAAAGCAATGGTGACTTTTCTCATCACTAATGGAAACTTTGTCCCCACTTATGTTGGCTTTGCTCATCACTGATGATGACTTAAACAAAAGTAATAACGCTTTTTCTCATCAGTGATGGAGACTTTGTCCCCACTTATTTTGGCTTTGCCATTCACTGATGGTGACTTTGCTCATCACTGATGGAGACTTTGTCCCCACTTATGTTGGCTTTTCCATTCACTGATGGTGACTTTAAGAACACTAAAGGTGACTTTTCTCATCACTGATTGTGAATTAACACCAACACATGTTGGCTTTTCCCTTCACTTATGGTGACTTTACAAAGTATAATAATGCATTTGCCCATCACTGATGGTGACTTTAACAACACTAATGGTACTTTTGCTCTTCAATGATGGTTTATTTGCCCCCACTTATGTTGACTTTGCCTTTCACCAATGGTGACTTTATCTAAACTAATGGTGACTTTGCTTATCAATGATTGTGTTTTTACCCAAACTTATGTTTGCTTTGCCATTCACTGATGGTGAGTTTACCAACAATAATTATGACTTTGCTCATCTCTGATGGTGACTTTAACAAAAGCAATGTTGACTTTTCTCATCACTCATTGAAACTTTGTCCCCACTTACGTTGGCTTTGCCATTCACTGATGGTGAATTTACCAACAATAATTATGACTTTGCTCATCACTGATGATGACTTAAACAAAAGTAATAACGCTTTTTCTCATCAGTGATGGAGACTTTGTCCCCACTTATTTTGGCTTTGCCATTCACTGATGGTGACTTTACCAACAATAATTATGACATTGCTCATCACTGATGGTGACTATAACAAAAGCAATGGTGACTTTTCTCATCACTAATGGAAACTTTGTCCCCACTTATGTTGGCTTTGCCATTCACTGATGGTGACTTTACCAACAAAAATTATGCTTTTGCTAATGGTGAAAAGAAATGGTGACTTTGCTCATCACTGATGTTGACTTTAACAAAAGCAATGGTGACTTTTCTCATCACTAATGGAAACTTTGTCCCCACTTATGTTGCTTTGCCATTCACTGATGGTGACTTTACCAACAATAATTATGCTTTTGCTAATGGTGAAAAGAAATGGTGACTTTGCTTATCACTGATGTTGACTTTACAAACTCTAAATATGACTTTGCTCGCCATTGAAGATTACTTAAACAACACTGATTGTGACTTTGCTCATCAATGATTGTGAATTTACACCAACACATGTTGGCTTTGCCCTTCACTGATGATGACTTAATCAACACAAATGATGACTTTGCTCATCACTGATGATGACTTTAAGAACACTAAAGGTGACTTTTCTCATCACTGATTGTGAATTAACACCAACACATGTTGGCTTTTCCCTTCACTGATGGTGACTTTACTAAGTAAAATTATGCATTTGCCCAACACTGATGGTGACTTTAACAACATCAATGGTACTTTTGCTCATCAATGATGGTTTTGGTTTTTCCCCTTATAATGACTTTGCCATTCGCTGATGGTGACTTTATCTACACTAATGGTGACTTTGCTTATCACTGATTGTGTTTTTACCCAAACTAATGTTGGCTTTGCCATTCACTGATGGTGACTTTACCAACAATAATTATGACTTTGCTCATCACTGATGGTGACTTTAACAAAAGCAATGGTGACTTTTCTCATCACAAATGGAAACTTTGTCCCCACTTATGTTGGCTTTTCCATTCACTGATGGTGACTTTAAGAATACTAAAGGTGACTTTTCTCATCACTGATTGTGAATTAACACCAACACATGTTGGCTTTTCCCTTCACTGATGGTGACTTTAACAACACCAATGGTACTTTTGCTCATCAATGATGGTTAATTTGCCCCCACTTATGTTGACTTTGCCTTTCACTGATGGTGACTTTAACAAAAGCAATGGTGACTTTTCTCATCACTAATGGAAACTTTGTCCCCACTTATGTTGGCTTTGCCATTCACTGATGGTGACTTTACCAACAATAATTATGCTTTTGCTAATGGTGAAAAGAAATGGTGACTTTGCTTATCACTGATGTTGACTTTACAAACTCTAAATATGACTTTGCTCGCCATTGAAGATTACTTAAACAACACTGATTGTGACTTTGCTCATCAATGATTGTGAATTTACACCAACACATGTTGGCTTTGCCCTTCACTGATGATGACTTAATCAACGCAAATGATGACTTTGCTCATCACTGATGATGACTTTAAGAACACTAAAGGTGACTTTTCTCATCACTGATTGTGAATTAACACCAACACATGTTGGCTTTTCCCTTCACTGATGGTGACTTTACTAAGTATAATTATGCATTTGCCCAACACTGATGGTGACTTTAACAACATCAATGGTGACTTTGCTTATCAATGATTGTGTTTTTACCCAAACTTATGTTGGCTTTGCCATTCACTGATGGTGACTTAATCAACACAAATGATGACTTAGCTCATCACTGATGATGACTTTAAGAACACTAGAGGTGACTTTTCTCATCACTGATTGTCAATTAACACCAACACATGTTGGCTTTTCCCTTCACTGATGGTGGCTTTACTATGTATAATTATGCGTTTCCCATCACTAATGGTGACTTTAACAACACCAATGGTACTTTTGCTCATCAATGATGGTTTTTTTGCCCCCACTTATGTTGACTTTGCCTTTCACTAATGGTGACTTTATCTACACTAATGGTGACTTTGCTTATCACTGATTGTGTTTTTACCCAAACTTATGTTGGCTTTGCCATTCACTGATGGTGACTTTACCAACAATAATTATGACTTTGCTCATCACTGATAGTGACTTTAACAAAAGCAATGGTGACTTTTCTCATCACTAATGGAAACTTTGTCCCCACTTATGTTGGCTTTTCCATTCACTGATGGTGACTTTAAGAATACTAAAGGTGACTTTTCTCATCACTGATTGTGAATTAACACCAACACATGTTGGCTTTTCCCTTCACTGATGGTGACTTTAACAACACCAATGGTACTTTTGCTCATCAATGATGGTTTATTTGCCCCCACTTATGTTGACTTTGCCTTTCACTGATGGTGACTTTAACAAAAGCAATGGTGACTTTTCTCATCACTAATGGAAACTTTGTCCCCACTTATGTTGGCTTTTCCATTCACTGATGGTGACTTTAAGAATACTAAAGGTGACTTTTCTCATCACTGATTGTGAATTAACACCAACACATGTTGGCTTTTCCCTTCACTGATGGTGACTTTAACAACACCAATGGTACTTTTGCTCATCAATGATGGTTTATTTGCCCCCACTTATGTTGACTTTGCCTTTCACTGATGGTGACTTTAACAAAAGCAATGGTGACTTTTCTCATCACTAATGGAAACTTTGTCCCCACTTATGTTGGCTTTGCCATTCACTGATGGTGACTTTACCAACAATAATTATGCTTTTGCTAATGGTGAAAAGAAATGGTGACTTTGCTTATCACTGATGTTGACTTTACAAACTCTAAATATGACTTTGCTCGCCATTGAAGATTACTTAAACAACACTGATTGTGACTTTGCTCATCAATGATTGTGAATTTACACCAACACATGTTGGCTTTGCCCTTCACTGATGATGACTTAATCAACGCAAATGAAGACTTTGCTCATCACTGATGATGACTTTAAGAACACTAAAGGTGACTTTTCTCATCACTGATTGTGAATTAACACCAACACATGTTGGCTTTTCCCTTCACTGATGGTGACTTTACTAAGTATAATTATGCATTTGCCCAACACTGATGGTGACTTTAACAACATCAATGGTGACTTTGCTTATCAATGATTGTGTTTTTACCCAAACTTATGTTGGCTTTGCCATTCACTGATGGTGACTTAATCAACACAAATGATGACTTAGCTCATCACTGATGATGACTTTAAGAACACTAGAGGTGACTTTTCTCATCACTGATTGTCAATTAACACCAACACATGTTGGCTTTTCCCTTCACTGATGGTGGCTTTACTATGTATAATTATGCGTTTCCCATCACTAATGGTGACTTTAACAACACCAATGGTACTTTTGCTCATCAATGATGGTTTATTTGCCCCCACTTATGTTGACTTTGCCTTTCACTAATGGTGACTTTATCTACACTAATGGTGACTTTGCTTATCACTGATTGTGTTTTTACCCAAACTTATGTTGGCTTTGCCATTCACTGATGGTGACTTTACCAACAATAATTATGACTTTGCTCATCACTGATAGTGACTTTAACAAAAGCAATGGTGAATTTTCTCATCACTAATGGAAACTTTGTCCCCACTTATGTTGGCTTTTCCATTCACTGATGGTGACTTTAAGAATACTAAAGGTGACTTTTCTCATCACTGATTGCGAATTAACACCAACACATGTTGGCTTTTCCCTTCACTGATGGTGACTTTAACAACACCAATGGTACTTTTGCTCATCAATGATGGTTTATATGCCCCCACTTATGTTGACTTTGCCTTTCACTAATGGTGACTTTATCTAAACTAATGGTGACTTTGCTTATCAATGATTGTGTTTTTACCCAAACTTATGTTGGCTTTGCCATTCACTGATGGGGAGTTTACCAACAATAACTTTGACTTTGCTCATCTCTGATGGTGACTTTAACAAAAGCAATGGTGACTTTTCTCATCACAAATGGAAACTTTGTCCCCACTTACGTTGGCTTTGCCATTCACTAATGGTGACTTTACCAACAATAATTATGACTTTGCTCATCACTGATGATGACTTAAACAAAAGTAATAACGACTTTTCTCATCAGTGATGGAGACTTTGTCCCCACTTATTTGGCTTTGCCATTCACTGATGGTGACTTTACCAACACTAATAATGACTTTGCTCATCACTGATTGCGTTTTTACCCAAACTAATGTTGGCTTTGCCATTCACTGATGGTGACTTTACCAACAATAATTATGACTTTGCTCATCACTGATGGTGACTATAACAAAATCAATGGTGACTTTTCTCATCACTAATGGAAACTTTGTCCCCACTTATGTTGGCTTTGCCATTCACTGATGGTGACTTTACCAACAAAAATTATGCTTTTGCTAATGGTGAAAAGAAATGGTGACTTTGCTCATCACTGATGTTGACTTTAACAAAAGCAATGGTGACTTTTCTTATCACTAATGGAAACTTTGTCCCCACTTACATTGGCTTTGCCATTCACTGATGGTGACTTTACCAACAAAAATTATGACTTTGCTCATCACTGATGATGACTTAAACAAAAGTAATAACGACTTTTCTCATCAGTGATGGAGACTTTGTCCCCACTTATTTTGGCTTTGCCATTCACTGATGGTGACTTTACCAACAATAATTATGACTTTGCTCATCACTGATGGTGACTATAACAAAAGCAATGGTGACTTTTCTCATCACTAATGAAAACTTTGTCCCCACTTATGTTGGCTTTGCCATTCAATGATGGTGACTTTACCAACAATAATTATGCTTTTGCTAATGGTGAAAAGAAATGGTGACTTTGCTTTTCACTGATGTTGACTTTACAAACTCTAAATATGACTTTGCTCGCCACTGAAGATTACTTAAACAACACTGATTGTGACTTTGCTCATCAATGATTGTGAATTTACACCAACACATGTTGGCTTTGCCCTTCACTGATGATGACTTAATCAACACAAATGATGACTTTGCTCATCACTGATGATGACTTTAAGAGCACTAAAGGTGACTTTGCTCATCACTGATTTTGACTTTGCACGAACACATTTTGGCTTTGCCCTTCACTGATGGTGACTTTGCTCATCAATGAGGGAGACTTTGTCCCCACTTATTCTGGCTTTGCCATTCACTGACGGTGACTTTACCAACACTAATTATGACCTTGCTCATCAATGATGGTGACTTAACAATACCAATGGTACTTTTGCTCAACAATGATGGTTTATTTGCCTTCACTTATGTTGACTTTGCCTTTCACTAATGGTGACTTTATCCACACTAATGGTGACTTTGCTTATCACTGATTGTGTTTTTACCCAAACTTATGTTGGCTTTGCCATTCACTGATGTCGACTTTACCAACAATAATTATTACTTTGCTCATCACTGATGATGACTTTAACAAAAGTAATGACGACTTTTCTCATAAGTGATGGAGACTTTGTCCCCACTTATATTGGCTTTGCCATTCACTGATGGTGACTTTACCAACACTAATTATGACTTTGCTCATCACTGATGGTGCTATTACCAACAATAATACTGACTTTGCTCATCACTGATTGTGTTTTTACCCAAACTTATGTTGGTTTTGCCATTCACTGATGGTGACTTTACCAACAATAATTATGACTTTCTTCATCACAGATGGTGACTTTAACAAAAGCAATGGTGACTTTTCTCATCACTAATGGAAACTTTGTCCCCACTTATGTTGGCTTTGCCATTCACTGATGGTGACTTTACCAACAATAATTATGACTTTGCTAACGGTGAAAATAAATGGTGACTTTTCTCATCACTGATGGAGACTTTAACAACACTAATGTTGACTAAGCTAATCAATGATGTCGACTTTACAAACACTAATGGTGACTTTGCACCAACACATGTTGTCTTTGCCCTTCACTGATGGTGACTTAACCAAAACCAATTTCGACTTTGCTCATCAATGATGAAGACGATGATGGTGACGTTTACAACACTACAAGTGACTTTACTCTTCACTGATTGTTACTTTGCACCAACACATGTTGGCTTTGCCCTTCACTGATGGTGACTTAACCAACACTAATTATGACCTTTCTCATCAATGATGGTGACTTTAACAACACCAATGGTACTTTTGCTCAACAATGATGGTTTATTTTACCCCACTTATGTTGACTTTGCCTTTCACTAATGGTGACTTTATCTACACTAATGGTGACTTTGCTTATCACTGATTGTGTTTTTACCCAAACTTATGTTGGCTTTGCCATTCACTGATGGTGACTTTACCAACAATAATTATGACTTTGCTCATCACTGATGGTGACTTTAACAAACGCAATGGTGACTTTGCACCAACACATGTTGTCTTTGCTCTTCACTGATGGTGACTTAACCAACACCAATTTCGACTTTGCTCATCAATGATTAAGACGATGATGGTGACTTTTACAACACTAGTAGTGACTTTACTCATCACTGATTTTGACTTTGCACCAACACATGTTGTCTTTGCCCTTCACTGATGGTGACTATACCAACACCAATTTCGATTTTGCTCATCAATGATGAAGACGATGATGGTGACTTTTACAACACTAAAAGTGACTTTTCTGATCACTGATGGAGACTTTGTTCCCACTGATTATGAATTTGCCGATCACTGATTGTGACTTAAACAACACTAATGGTGACTTTACTCATCACTGATTTTGTCTTTGCACCAACACATATTGGCTTTGCCCTTCACTGATGGTGCTTTTACCAACACTAATGGTGACTTTGCTCTTCACTGATTATTACTCTGCATCAACACATGTTGGCTTTGCCCTTCACTGATGGTGACTTTGCTCATCACTGAGGGAGACTTTCTCCCAACTTATGTTGGCTTTGCCATTCACTGACGTTGACTTTACCAACACTAATTATTACTTTGCTCAACAATGATGGTGACTTTCACAAAAATAATGATGATTTTTCTCATTACTGATGGAGACTTTGTCCCCACTTATGTTGGCTTTGCCATTCACTGATGGTGACTTTAAGAACACTAAAGGTGACTTTTCTCATCGCTAATTGTGAATTAACACCAACACATGTTGGCTTTTCCCTTCACTGATTGTGTTTTTACCCAAACTTATGTTGTCTTTGCCCTTCACTGATGGTGACTTAACCAACAATAATTATGACTTTGCTCATCACTGATGGTGACTTTAACAAAAGCAATGGTGACTTTTCTCATCACTAATGGAGACTTTGTCCCCACTTATATTGGTTTTGCCATTCACTGATGGTGACTTTACCAACACTTATGGTGGCTTTGCTCATCACTGATGGTGACTTTACCAACACTAACGACGACTTTGCTCATCACTGATTGTTACATTTGCACCAACACATGTTGGCTTAGCTCATCACTGATGTAGACTTTGTTCCCACTAATTATGACTTTGCAAATCACTGATGGTGACTTTGCCCCCACTTATGTTGACTTTTCCTTGCACTGATGGTGACAATAACAACACTATTTATGACTTTTCTCATCACTGACGGTGACTTTGCGCTTACATATGTTGACTTTGCCCTTCACTGATGGTGACTTTACCAACTCTAATTATGTCTTTGCTCATCACTGATTGTGACTTTGCACCAACACATTATGTCTTTGCCCTTCACTGATGGTGATTTAAAAAAAAGTAATGGTGACTTTTCTCATCACTGATGGAGACTTTGTCCTCACTTATGTTGGCTTTGCCATTCACTGATGGTGACTTTACCAATGCTAATTATGACTTCGCTCATCACTGATTTCGACTTCGCACCAACACATGATGGCTTTGCCTTTAACTGATGGTAACTTTACCAACACTAATGGTAACTTTGCTCATCAGTGATGGTGACTTTGCCCCAAATAATTATGACTTTGCTCATCACTGATGGTGACTTTACCAACACTAATGGTGACTTTGCTCATCACTGATTGGGACTTTGCACCAACACATGTTGGCTTAGCTCATCACTGATGGTGACTTTAACAAAAGTAATGGTGACTTTTCTCATCACTGATGGTGACTTTGCCCCCACTTATGTTGACTTTTACTTGCACTGATGGTGACTATAACGACACTATTTATGACTTTTCTCATCACTGACGGTGACTTTGCGCCAACATATGATGGCTTTGCCCCTCACTGATGGTGACGTTACCTACAATAATTATGACTTCGCTCATCACTGATGGTGACTTTACCAACACTAATGGTGACTTTGCTCATCAAAAGTTGTGACTTTACACCAAAACATATTGGCAATGCCATTCACTGATGGTGACTTTACCAACACTAAATATGACTTTGCTCATCACTGATGATGACTTTAACAAAAGTCTTGGTGACTTTTCTCATCACTGATGGAGACTTTGTTCCCACTAATTATGACTTTGTAAATCACTAATGGTGACTTGTTCAACACTAATGGTGACTTTGCTCTTCACTGAGGGAGACTTTGTCCCCACTTATGTTGGCTTTGCCATTCACTGACGGTAAATTTACCAACACTAATTATGACTTTGCTCATCAATGATGGCTTATTTGCCCCCACTTATGTTGACTTTGCCTTTCACTAATGGTGACTTTATCTACACTAATGGTGACTTTACTTATCAATGATTGTGTTTTTACCCAAACTTATGTTGGCTTTGCCATTCATTGATGGTGACTTTACCAACATTAATTATGACTTTGCTCATCTCTGATGGTGACTTTAACAAAAGCAATGGTGACTTTTCTCATCACAAATGGAAACATTGTCCCCACTTACGTTGGTATTGCCATTCACTGATGGTGACATTACCAACAATAATTATGACTTTGCTTATCACTGATGATGACTTTAACAAAAGCAATGGTGACTTTTCTCATCACAAATGGAAACTTTGTCCCCACTTACGTTGGTATTGCCATTCACTGATGGTGACATTACCAACAATAATTTCGACTTTGCTCATCAATGATGAAGACGATGATGGTGACTTTTACAACACTAAAAGTGACTTTTCTGATCACTGATGGAGACTTTGTTCCCACTGATTATGAATTTGCCGATCACTGATTGTGACTTAAACAACACTAATGGTGACTTTACTCATCACTGATTTTGTCTTTGCACCAACACATTTTGGCTTTGCCCTTCACTGATGGTGCTTTTACCAACACTAATGGTGACTTTGCTCTTCACTGATTATTACTCTGCATCAACACATGTTGGCTTTGCCCTTCACTGATGGTGACTTTGCTCATCACTGAGGGAGACTTTCTCCCAACTTATGTTGGCTTTGCCATTCACTGACGTTGACTTTACCAACACTAATTATTACTTTGCTCAACAATGATGGTGACTTTCACAAAAATAATGATGATTTTTCTCATTACTGATGGAGACTTTGTCCCCACTTATGTTGGCTTTGCCATTCACTGATGGTGACTTTAAGAACACTAAAGGTGACTTTTCTCATCGCTAATTGTGAATTAACACCATCACATGTTGGCTTTTCCCTTCACTGATTGTGTTTTTACCCAAACTTATGTTGTCTTTGCCCTTCACTGATGGTGACTTAACCAACAATAATTATGACTTTGCTCATCACTGATGGTGACTTTAACAAAAGCAATGGTGACTTTTCTCATCACTAATGGAGACTTTGTCCCCACTTATATTGGTTTTGCCATTCACTGATGGTGACTTTACCAACACTTATGGTGGCTTTGCTCATCACTGATGGTGACTTTACCAACACTAACGACGACTTTGCTCATCACTGATTGTTACATTGCACCAACACATGTTGGCTTAGCTCATCACTGATGTAGACTTTGTTCCCACTAATTATGACTTTGCAAATCACTGATGGTGACTTTGCCCCCACTTATGTTGACTTTTCCTTGCACTGATGGTGACAATAACAACACTATTTATGACTTTTCTCATCACTGACGGTGACTTTGCGCTTACATATGTTGACTTTGCCCTTCACTGATGGTGACTTTACCAACTCTAATTATGTCTTTGCTCATCACTGATTGTGACTTTGCACCAACACATTATGTCTTTGCCCTTCACTGATGGTGATTTAAAAAAAAGTAATGGTGACTTTTCTCATCACTGATGGAGACTTTGTCCTCACTTATGTTGGCTTTGCCATTCACTGATGGTGACTTTACCAATGCTAATTATGACTTCGCTCATCACTGATTTCGACTTCGCACCAACACATGATGGCTTTGCCTTTAACTGATGGTAACTTTACCAACACTAATGGTAACTTTGCTCATCAGTGATGGTGACTTTGCCCCAAATAATTATGACTTTGCTCATCACTGATGGTGACTTTACCAACACTAATGGTGACTTTGCTCATCACTGATTGGGACTTTGCACCAACACATGTTGGCTTAGCTCATCACTGATGGTGACTTTAACAAAAGTAATGGTGACTTTTCTCATCACTGATGGTGACTTTGCCCCCACTTATGTTGACTTTTACTTGCACTGATGGTGACTATAACGACACTATTTATGACTTTTCTCATCACTGACGGTGACTTTGCGCCAACATATGATGGCTTTGCCCCTCACTGATGGTGACGTTACCTACAATAATTATGACTTCGCTCATCACTGATGGTGACTTTACCAACACTAATGGTGACTTTGCTCATCAAAAGTTGTGACTTTACACCAAAACATATAGGCAATGCCATTCACTGATGGTAAATTTACCAACACTAATTATGACTTTGCTCATCAATGATGGCTTATTTGCCCCCACTTATGTTGACTTTGCCTTTCACTAATGGTGACTTTATCTACACTAATGGTGACTTTACTTATCAATGATTGTGTTTTTACCCAAACTTATGTTGGCTTTGCCATTCATTGATGGTGACTTTACCAACATTAATTATGACTTTGCTCATCTCTGATGGTGACTTTAACAAAAGCAATGGTGACTTTTCTCATCACAAATGGAAACTTTGTCACCACTTACGTTGGTATTGCCATTCACTGATGGTGACATTACCAACAATAATTATGACTTTGCTTATCACTGATGATGACTTTAACAAAAGCAATGGTGACTTTTCTCATCACAAATGGAAACTTTGTCCCCACTTACGTTGGTATTGCCATTCACTGATGGTGACATTACCAACAATAATTATGACTTTGCTTATCACTGATGATTACTTAAACAAAAGTAATTACGACTTTTCTCATCAGTGATGGAGACTTTGTCCCCACTTATTTTGGCTTTGCCATTCACTGATGGTGACTTTACCAACAATAATAATGACTTTGCTCATCACTGATGGTGACTTTAACAAAAGCAATGGCGACTTTTCTCATCAGTGATGGAGACTTTGTCACCACTTATATTGCCTTTGCAATTCACTGATGGTGCTTTTACCAACACTAATGGTGACTTTGCTCTTCACTGATTGTTACTCTGCACCAACACATGTTGGCTTTGCCCTTCACTGATGGTGACTTTGCTCATCACTGATGGAGACTTTGTCCCCACTAATGTTGGCTTTGCCATTCACTGACGCTGACTTTACCAACACTAATTATGACTTTGCTCATCAATGATGGTGACTTTCAGAAAAATAATGATGATTTTTCTCATTACTGATGGAGACTTTGTCCCCAATTATGTTGGCTTTGCCATTCACTGATGGTGACTTTAAGAGCACTAAAGGTGACTTTTCTCATCACTGATTGTGAATTAACACCAACACATGTTGGCTATTCCCTTCACTGATGGTGACTTTACTAAGTATAATAATGCATTTGCCCATCACTGATGGTGACTTTAACAACACCAATGGTACTTTTGGTCATCAATAATTGTTTATTTGCCCCCACTTATGTTGACTTTGCCTTTCACTGATGGTGACTTTACCAACAATAATTATGACTTTGCTCATCACTGATGGTGACTATAACAAAAGCAATGGTGACTTTTCTCATCACTAATGGAAACGTTGTCCCCACTTATGTTGGCTTTGCCATTCACTGATGGTGACTTTACCAACAATAATTATGCTTTTGCTAATGGTGAGAAGAAATGGTGACTTTTCTCATCACTGATGGAGACTTTAACATCACAAATGTTGAATAAGCTAATCAATGATGTCGACTTTACAAACACTTATGGTGACTTTGCACCAACACATGTTGTCTTTGCCCTTCACTGATGGTGACTTAACCAACACCAATTTCGACTTTACTCATCACTGATTTTGTCTTTGCACGAACGCATTTTGGCTTTGCCCTTCACTGATGGTGTATTTAGCAACATTAATGGTGACTTTGCTCTTCACTGATTGTTACTTTGCAACTTCACATGTTGGCTTTGCCCTTCACTGATGGTGACTTTGCTCATCACTGAGGGAGACTTTGTCCCCACTTATGTTGGCTTTGCCATTCACTGACGGTGACTTTACCAACACCAATGGTACTTTTGCTCATCAATGATGGTTTATTTGCCCCCACTTATGTTGACTTTGCCTTTCACTAATGGTGACTTTGCTTATCACTGATTGTGTTTTTACCCAAACTTATGTTGGCATTGCCATTCACTGATGGTGACTTTACCAACAATAATTATGACTTTGCTCATCAATGATGGTGACTTTAACAACACCAATTGTACTTTTGCTCATCAACGATGGTTTTTTTGCCCCCACTTATGTTGACTTTGCCTTTCACTAATGGTGACATTATCTACACTAATGGTGACTTTGCTTATCACTGATCGTGTTTTTACCCAAACTTATGTTGGTTTTGCCATTCACTGATGGTGACTTTACCAACAATAATTATGACTTTGCTCATCACTGATGGTGACATTAACAAAAGCAATGGCGACTTTTCTCATCAGTATTGATGACTTTGTCCCCACTTATATTGGCTTTGCCATTCACTGATGGTGACTTAACCAACACTAATAATGACTTTGCTCATCATCGATGGTGCTATTACCAACACTAATGCTGACTTTTCTCATCACTGATTGTGTTTTTACCCAAACTTATGTTGGCTTTGCCATTCACTGATGGTGACTTTACCAACAATAATTATGCTTTTGTTCATCAATGATGGTGACTTTCAGAAAAATAATGATGATTTTTCTCATTACTGATGGAGATATTGTCCCCACTTATGTTGGCTTTGCCATTCACTGATGGTGACTTTAAGAACACTAAAGGTGACTTTTCTCATCACTGATTGTGAATTAACACCAACCTATGTTGGCTTTTCCCTTCACTGATGGTGACTTTACTAACTATAATAATGCATTTGCCCATCACTGATGTTGACTTTTACAACACCAATGGTACTTTTGCTCATCAATGATGGTTTATTTGCCCCCACTTATGTTGACTTTTCCCTTCACTGATGGTGACTTTACTAAGTATAATAATGCATTTGCCCATCACTGATGGTGACTTTGTTCTCACTTATGTTGGCTTTTCCATTCACTGATGGTGACTTTACCAATACTAATTATGACTTCGCTCATCACTGATTGTGACTTTGCACCAACACATTATATCTTTGCTTTTCACTGATGGTGACTTTACCAACATCAATTACGACTTTGCTCGTCACTGATGGAGACTTTGTACCCACTGATTATGAATTTTCCGATCACTGATGGTGACTTTACCAACACTTATGGTGACTTTGCTCATCACTGATGGTGACTTTACCAACACTAACGAATACTTTGCTCATCACTTATTGTTACATTGCACCAACACATGTTGGCTTAGCTCATCACTGATGTAGACTTTGTTCCCACTAATTATGACTTTGCAAATCACTGATGGTGACTTAACCCCCACTTATGTTGACTTTTCCTTGCACTGATGGTGACAATAACAACACTATTTATGACTTTTCTCATCACTGACGGTGACTTTGCGCTTACATATGTTGACTTTGCCCTTCACTGATGGTGACTTTACCAACTCTAATTATGTCTTTGCTCATCACTGATTGTGACTTTGCACCAACACATTATGTCTTTGCCCTTCACTGATGGTAATTTAAAAAAAAGTAATGGTGACTTTTCTCATCACTGATGGAGACTTTGTCCTCACTTATGTTGGCTTAGCCATTCACTGATGGTGACTTTACCAATACTAATTATGACTTCGCTCATCACTGATTTCGACTTCGCACCAACACATGATGGCTTTGCCTTTAACTGATGGTAACTTTACCAACACTAATGGTAACTTTGCTCATCAGTGATGGTAACTTTGCCCCAAATAATTATGACTTTGCTCATCACTGATGGTGACTTTACCAACACTAATGGTGACTTTGCTCATCACTGATTGGGACTTTGCACCAACACATGTTGGCTTAGCTCATCACTGATGGTGACTTTAACAAAAGTAATGGTGACTTTTCTCATCACTGATGGTGACTTTGCCCCCACTTATGTTGACTTTTACTTGCACTGATGGTGACTATAACAACACTATTTATGACTTTTCTCATCACTGACGGTGACTTTGCGCCGACATATGTTGGCTTTGCCCCTCACTGATGGTGACGTTACCTACAATAATTATGACTTGGCTCATCACTGATGGTGACTTTACCAACACTAATGGTAACTTTGCTCATCAAAAGTTGTGACTTTACACCAAAACATATTGGCAATGCCATTCACTGATGGTGACTTTACCAACACTAAATATGACTTTGCTCATCACTGATGATGACTTTAACAAAAGTCTTGGTGACTTTTCTCATCACTGATGGAGACTTTGTTCCCACTAATTATGACTTTGTAAATCACTAAGGGTGACTTTTTCAACACTTATGGTGACTTTGCTCTTCACTGATTGTTACTCTGCACCAACACATGTTGGCTTTGCCCTTCACTGATGGTGACTTTGCTCATCACTGAGGGAGACTTTGTCCCCACTTATGTTGGCTTTGCCATTCACTGACGGTAAATTTACCAACACTAATTATGACTTTGCTCATCAATGATGGTGACTTTCAGAAAAATAATGATTATTTTTCTCATTACTAATGGAGACTTTGTCCCCACTTATGTTGGCTTTGCCATTCACTGATGGTGACTTTAAGAGCACTAAAGGTGACTTTGCTCATCACTGATTGTGAATTAACACCAACACATGTTGGCTATTCCCTTCACTGATGGTGACTTTACTAAGTATAATAATGCATTTGCCCATCACTGATGGTGACTTTAACAACACCAATGGTACTTTTGGTCATCAATAATGGTTTATTTGCCCCCACTTATGTTGACTTTGCCTTTCACTAATGGTGAATTTATCTACACTAATGGTGACTTTACTTATCAATGATTGTGTTTTTACCCAAACTTATGTTGGCTTTGCCATTCACTGATGGTGACTTTACCAACAATAATTATGACTTTGCTCATCTCTGATGGTGACTTTAACAAAAGCCATGGTGACTTTTCACATCACTAATGGAAACTTTGTCCCCACTTACGTTGGCTTTGCCATTCACTGATGGTGACTTTACCAACACTAATTATGACTTTGCTCATCACTGATAGTGTTTTTACACAAACTTAGGTTGGCTTTGCCATTCACTGATGGTGACTTTACCAACAATAATTATGACTTTGCTCATCACTGATGGTGACTATAACAAAAGCAATCGTGACTTTTCTCATCACTTATCGAAACTTTGTCCCAAATTATGTTGGCTTTGCCATTCACTGATTGTGACTTTACCAACAATAATTATGCTTTTGCTAATGGTGAAAAGAAATGGTGACTTTTCTCATCACTGATGGAGACTTAAACAACACAAATGTTGACTTTGCTAATCAATGATGTCGACTTTACAAACACTAATGGTGACTTTGCACCAACACATGTTGTCTTTGCCCTTCACTGATGGTGACTTAACCAACACCAATTTCGACTTTACTCATCACTGATTTTGTCTTTGCACGAACGCATTTTGGCTTTGCCCTTCACTGATGGTGTATTTAGCAACATTAATGGTGACTTTGCTCTTCACTGATTGTTACTTTGCAACATCACATGTTGGCTTTGCCCTTCACTGATGGTGACTTTGCTCATCACTGAGGGAGACTTTGTCCCCACTTATGTTGGCTTTGCCATTCACTGACGGTGACTTTACCAACACCAATGGTACTTTTACTCATCAATGATGGTTTATTTGCCCCCAATTATGTTGACTTTGCCTTTCACTAATGGTGACTTTGCTTATCACTGATTGTGTTTTTACCCAAACTTATGTTGGCATTGCCATTCACTGATGGTGACTTTACCAACAATAATTATGACTTTGCTCATCAATGATGGTGACTTTAACAACACCAATTGTACTTTTGCTCATCAACGATGGTTTTTTTGCCCCCACTTATGTTGACTTTGCCTTTCACTAATGGTGACATTATCTACACTAATGGTGACTTTGCTTATCACTGATCGTGTTTTTACCCAAACTTATGTTGGTTTTGCCATTCACTGATGGTGACTTTACCAACAATAATTATGACTTTGCTCATCACTGATGGTGACATTAACAAAAGCAATGGCGACTTTTCTCATCAGTGATGGAGACTTTGACCCCACTTATATTGGCTTTGCCATTCACTGATTGTGACTTTACCAACAATAATTATGCTTTTGCTAATGGTGAAAAGAATTGGTGACTTTTCTCATCACTGATGGAGACTTAAACAACACAAATGTTGACTTTGCTAATCAATGATGTCGACTTTACAAACACTAATGGTGACTTTGCACCAACACATGTTGTCTTTGCCCTTCACTGATGGTGACTTAACCAACACCAATTTCGACTTTGCTCATCAATGATGAAGACGATGATGGTGACTTTTACAACACTAATAGTGACTTTACTCATCACTGATTTTGTCTTTGCACGAACACATTTTGGCTTTGCCCTTCACTGATGGTGTATTTAGCAACATTAATGGTGACTTTGCTCTTCACTGATTGTTACTTTGCACCAACACATGATGGCTTTGCCCTTCACTGATGGTGACTTTGTTCATCACTGAGGGAGACTTTGTCCCCATTTATGTTGGCTTTGCCATTCACTGATGGTGACTTTACCAACAATAATTATGCTTTTGTTCATCAATGATGGTGACTTTCAGAAAAATAATGATGATTTTTCTCATTACTGATGTTGACTTTGTCCCCACTTATGTTGGCTTTGCCATTCACTGATGGTAACTTTAAGATCACTAAAGGTGACTTTTCTCATCACTGATTGTGAATTAACACCAACCTATGTTGGCTTTTCCCTTCACTGATGGTGACTTTACTAAGTATAATAATGCATTTGCCCATCACTGATGGTGACTTTAACAACACCAATGGTACTTTTGCTCATCAATGATGGTTTATTTGCCCCCACTTATGTTGACTTTGCCTTTCACTAATGGTGACTTTATCTACGCTAATGGTGACTTTGCTTATCAATGATTGTGTTTTTACCCAAAATTATGTTGGCTTTGCCATTCATTGATGGTGACTTTACCAACAATAATTATGACTTTGCTCATCTCTGATGGTGACTTTAACAAAAGCGATGGTGACTTTTCTCATCACTAATGGAAACTTTGTCCCCACTGACGTTGGCTTTCCATTCACTGATGGTGACTTTACCAACACTAATTATGACTTTGCTCATCACTGATTGTGTTTTTACCCAAACTTATGTTGGCTTTGCAATTCACTGATGGTGACTTTACCAACAATAATCATGACTTTGCTCATCACTGATGGTGACTATAACAAAAGCAATCGTGACTTTTCTCATCACTAATCGAAACTTTGTCCCCACTTATGTTGGCTTTGCCATTCACTGATTGTGACTTTACCAACAATAATTATGCTTTTGCTAATGGTGAAAAGAATTGGTGACTTTTCTCATCACTGATGGAGACTTAAACAACACAAATGTTGACTTTGCTAATCAATGATGTCGACTTTACAAACACTAATGGTGACTTTGCGCCAACACATGTTGTCTTTGCCCTTCACTGATGGTGACTTAACCAACACCAATTTCGACTTTGCTCATCAATGATGAAGACGATAATGGTGACTTTTACAACACTAATAGTGACTTTACTCATCACTGATTTTGTCTTTGCACGAAGACATTTTGGCTTTGCCCTTCACTGATGGTGTATTTAGCAACATTAATGGTGACTTTGCTCTTCACTGATTGTTACTTTGCACCAACACATGTTGGCTTTGCCCTTCACTGATAGTGACTTTACCAACAATAATTATGCTTTTGTTCATCAATGATGGTGACTTTCAGAAAAATAATGATGATTTTTCTCATTACTGATGGAGACTTTGTCCCCACTTATGTTGGCTTTGCCATTCACTGATTGTGACTTTACCAACAATAATTATGCTTTTGCTAATGGTGAAAAGAATTGGTGACTTTTCCCATCACTGATGGAGACTTAAACAACACAAATGTTGACTTAGCTTATCAATGATGTCGACTTTACAAACACTAATGGTGACTTTGCACCAACACATGTTGTCTTTGCCCTTCATTGATGGTGACTTTACCAACAATAATTATGACTTTGCTCATCAATGATGAAGACGATGATGGTGACTTTTACAACACTAATAGTGACTTTACTCATCACTGATTTTGTCTTTGCACGAACACATTTTGGCTTTGCCCTTCACTGATGGTGTATTTAGCAATATTAATGGTGACTTTGCTCTTCACTGATTGTTACTTTGCACCTACACATGTTGGCTTTGCCCTTCACTGATGGTGACTTTGTTCATCACTGAGGGAGAATTTTTCCCCACTTATGTTGGCTTTGCCATTCACTGATGGTGACTTTACCAACAATAATTATGCTTTTGTTCATCAATGATGGTGACTTTCAGAAAAATAATGATGATTTTTCTCATTACTGATGGAGACTTTGTCCCCACTTATGTTGGCTTTGCCATTCACTGATGGTGACTTTTCTCATCACTGATTGTGAATTAACACCAACCTATGTTGGCTTTTTCCTTCACTGATGGTGACTTTACTAAGTATAATAATGCATTTGCCCATCACTGATGGTGACTTTAACAACACCAATTGTACTTTTGCTCATCAATGATGGTTTTTTTGTCCCCACTTATGTTGATTTTGCCTATCACTAATGGTGACTTTATCTACACTAATGGTGACTCTGCTTATCAATGATTGTGTTTTTACCCAAAATTATGTTGGCTTTGCCCTTCACTGATGGTGTATTTAGCAATATTAATGGTGACTTTGCTCTTCACTGATTGTTACTTTGCACCAACACATGTTGGCTTTGCACTTCACTGATGGTGACTTTGTTCATCACTGAGGGAGACTTTGTCCCCACTTAAGTTGGCTTTGCCATTCACTGATTGTGACTTTACCAACAATAATTATGCTTTTGTTCATCAATGATGGTGACTTTCAGAAAAATAATGATGATTTTTCTCATTACTGATGGAGACTTTGTCCCCACTTATGTTGGCTTTGCCATTCACTGATTGTGACTTTACCAACAATAATTATGCTTTTGCTAATGGTGAAAAGAATTGGTGACTTTTCTCATCACTGATGGAGACTTAAACAACACAAATGTTGACTTAGCTTATCAATGATGTCGACTTTACAAACACTAATGGTGACTTTGCACCAACACATGTTGTCTTTGCCCTTCACTGATGGTGACTTAACCAACACCAATTTCGACTTTGCTCATCAATGATGAAGACGATGATGGTGACTTTTACAACACTAATAGTGACTTTACTCATCACTGATTTTGTCTTTGCACGAACACATTTTGGCTTTGCCCTTCACTGATGGTGTATTTAGCAACATTAATGGTGACTTTGCTCTTCACTGATTGTTACTTTGCACCTACACATGTTGGCTTTGCCCTTCACTGATGGTGACTTTGTTCATCACTGAGGGAGACTTTTTCCCCACTTATGTTGGCTTTGCCATTCACTGATGGTGACTTTACCAACAATAATTATGCTTTTGTTCATCAATGATGGTGACTTTCAGAAAAATAATGATGATTTTTCTCATTACTGATGGAGACTTTGTCCCCACTTATGTTGGCTTTGCCATTCACTGATGGTGACTTTTCTCATCACTGATTGTGAATTAACACCAACCTATGTTGGCTTTTTCCTTCACTGATGGTGACTTTACTAAGTATAATAATGCATTTGCCCATCACTGATGGTGACTTTAACAACACCAATTGTACTTTTGCTCATCAATGATGGTTTTTTTGTCCCCACTTATGTTGATTTTGCCTATCACTAATGGTGACTTTATCTACACTAATGGTGACTCTGCTTATCAATGATTGTGTTTTTACCCAAAATTATGTTGGCTTTGCCCTTCACTGATGGTGTATTTAGCAATATTAATGGTGACTTTGCTCTTCACTGATTGTTACTTTGCACCAACACATGTTGGCTTTGCACTTCACTGATGGTGACTTTGTTCATCACTGAGGGAGACTTTGTCCCCACTTAAGTTGGCTTTGCCATTCACTGATTGTGACTTTACCAACAATAATTATGCTTTTGTTCATCAATGATGGTGACTTTCAGAAAAATAATGATGATTTTTCTCATTACTGATGGAGACTTTGTCCCCACTTATGTTGGCTTTGCCATTCACTGATTGTGACTTTACCAACAATAATTATGCTTTTGCTAATGGTGAAAAGAATTGGTGACTTTTCCCATCACTGATGGAGACTTAAACAACACAAATGTTGACTTAGCTGATCAATGATGTCGACTTTACAAACACTAATGGTGACTTTGCACCAACACATGTTGTCTTTGCCCTTCACTGATGGTGACTTAACCAACACCAATTTCGACTTTGCTCATCAATGATGAAGACGATGATGGTGACTTTTACAACACTAATAGTGACTTTACTCATCACTGATTTTGTCTTTGCACGAACACATTTTGGCTTTGCCCTTCACTGATGGTGTATTTAGCAACATTAATGGTGACTTTGCTCTTCACTGATTGTTACTTTGCACCTACACATGTTGGCTTTGCCCTTCACTGATGGTGACTTTGTTCATCACTGAGGGAGACTTTTTCCCCACTTATGTTGGCTTTGCCATTCACTGATGGTGACTTTACCAACAATAATTATGCTTTTGTTCATCAATGATGGTGACTTTCAGAAAAATAATGATGATTTTTCTCATTACTGATGGAGACTTTGTCCCCACTTATGTTGGCTTTGCCATTCACTGATGGTGACTTTTCTCATCACTGATTGTGAATTAACACCAACCTATGTTGGCTTTTTCCTTCACTGATGGTGACTTTACTAAGTATAATAATGCATTTGCCCATCACTGATGGTGACTTTAACAACACCAATTGTACTTTTGCTCATCAATGATGGTTTTTTTGTCCCCACTTATGTTGATTTTGCCTATCACTAATGGTGACTTTATCTACACTAATGGTGACTCTGCTTATCAATGATTGTGTTTTTACCCAAAATTATGTTGGCTTTGCCATTCACTGATTGTGACTTTACCAACAATAATTATGCTTTTGCTAATGGTGAAAAGAATTGGTGACTTTTCTCATCACTGATGGAGACTTAAACAACACAAATGTTGACTTAGCTAATCAATGATGTCGACTTTACAAACACTAATGGTGACTTTGCACCAACACATTATGTCTTTGCCCTTCATTGATGGTGACTTTACCAACAATAATTATGACTTTGCTCATCTCTGATGGTGACTTTAACAAAAGCAATGGTGACTTTTCTCATCACTAATGGAAACTTTGTCCCCACTGACGTTGGCTTTCCATTCACTGATGGTGACTTTACCAACACTAATTATGACTTTGCTCATCACTGATTGTGTTTTTACCCAAACTTATGTTGGCATTGCAATTCACTGATGGTGACTTTACCAACAATAATTATGACTTTGATCATCACTGATGGTGACTATAACAAAAGCAATGGTGACTTTTCTCATCACTAATCGAAACTTTGTCCCCACTTATGTTGGCTTTGCCATTCACTGATTGTGACTTTACCAACAATAATTATGCTTTTGCTAATGGTGAAAAGAATTGGTGACTTTTCCCATCACTGATGGAGACTTTAACAACACAAATGTTGACTTAGCTAATCAATGATGTCGACTTTACAAACACTATTGGTGACTTTGCACCAACACATGCTGTCTTTGCCCTTCACTGATGGTGACTTAACCAACACCAATTTCGACTTTGCTCATCAATGATGAAGACGATGATGGTGACTTTTACAACACTAATAGTGACTTTACTCATCACTGATTTTGTCTTTACACGAACACATTTTGGCTTTGCCCTTCACTGATGGTGTATTTAGCAACATTAATGGTGACTTTGCTCTTCACTGATTGTTACTTTGCAACAACACATGTTGGCTTTGCCCTTCACTGATGGTGACTTTACTCATCACTTAGGGAGACTTTGTCCCCACTTATGTTGGCTTTGCCATTCACTGACGTTGACTTTACCAAAACTAATTATGACTTTGCTCATCAATGATGGTGACTTTAACAACACTAATGACGACTTTGCTAATCACTGATTGTTACTTTGCACCCACACATGTTGGATTTGCCTTTTTCTGACGGTGACTTTAAACAACTCTAATTATGACTTTGATCCTCACTGATGGAGAATTCGTACCCACTGATTATGAATTTGCCGGTCACTGATGGTGATTTTACCAACACTAATGGTGCATTTGCTCATCACCTTTGTCTTTGCACCAACACATGTTGGCTTTGCCCTTAACTGATGGTGACTTAACCAACAATAATAATGACTTTGCTCATCACTGATGGTGATTTAAAAAAAAGTAATGGTGACTTTTCTCATCACTGATGGAGACTTTGTCCTCACTTAAGTTGGCTTTGCCATTCACTGATGGTGACTTTACCAATACTAATTACGACTTTGCTCGTCACTGATGGACACATTGCACCCACTGATTATGTATTTGCCGATCACTGATGGTGACTTTACCAACACTAATGGTGACTTTGCTCATCACTGACGGTGACTTTACCAACTCTAATTATGTCTTTGCTCATCACTGATGGTGACTTTACCAACACTAATGACGACTTTGCTCATCACTGATTGTTACTTTGCACCCACACATGTTGGCTTTGCCCTTCACTGACGGTGACTTTACCAACTCTAATTATGTCTTTGCTCATCACTGATGGTGACTTTACCAACACTAATGACGACTTTGCTCATCACTGATTGTTACATTGCACCAACACATGTTGGCTTAGCTCGTCACTGATGTAGAGTTGTCCCCACTAATTATGACTTTGCTCATCACTTTTTGTGTTTTTACCCAAACTTATGTTGGCTTTGCCATTCATTGATGGTGACTTTACCAACAAAAATTATGACTTTGCTCATCACTGATGGTGACTTTAACAAAAGCAATGGTGACTTTTCTCATCACTAATGGAAACTTTGTCCCTTCTTATGTTGGCTTTGCCATTCACTGATGGTGACTTTACCAACAATAATTATGCTTTTGCTAGTGGTGAAAAGAAATGTTAACTTTTCTCATCACTGATGGAGACTTTAACAACACTAATGTTGACTTAGCTAATCAATGATGTCGACTTTACAAACTCTAATAGTGAATTGCACCAACACATGTTGTCTTTGCCCTTCACTGATGGTGAATTATCCAACACCAATTTCGACTTTGCTCATCAATGATGAAGACGATGATGGTGACTTTTACAATACTAATAGTGACTTTACTCTTCACTGATTGTTACTTTGCACCAACACATGTTGGCTTTGCCCTTCACTGATGGTGACTTTGCTCATCACTGAGGGAGACTTTGTACCCACTTATGTTGGCTTTGCCATTCACTGATGGTGACTTAACCAACACCAATTTCGACTTTGCTCATCAATGATGAAGACGATGATGGTGACTTTTACAACACTAATAGTGACTTTACTCATCACTGATTTTGTCTTTGCACGAACACATTTTGGCTTTGCCCTTCACTGATGGTGTATTTAGCAACATTAATGGTGACTTTGCTCTTCACTGATTGTTACTTTGCACAAACACATGTTGGCTTTGCCCTTCACTGATGGTGACTTAGTTCATCACTGAGGGAGACTTTGTCCCCACTTATGTTGGTTTTGCCATTCACTGATGGTGACTTTACCAACAATAATTATGCTTTTGTTCATCAATGATGGTGACTTTCAGAAAAATAATGATAATTTTTCTCATTACTGATGGAGACTTTGTCCCCACTTATGTTGGCTTTGCCATTCAATGATGGTGACTTTAAGAACACTAAAGGTGACTTTTCTCATCACTGATTGTGAATTAACACCATTCTATGTTGGCCTTTCCCTTCACTGATGGTGACTTTACTTAGTATAATAATGCATTTGCCCATCACTGATGGTGACTTTGCCTTTCACTAATGTTGACTTTATCTACACTAATGGTGACTTTGCTTATCAATGATTGTGTTTTTACCCAAAATTATGTTAGCTTTGCCATTCATTGATGGTGACTTTACCAACAATAATTATGACTTTGCTCATCTCTGATGGTGACTTTAACAAAAGCAATGGTGACTTTTCTCATCACTAATGGAAACTTTGTCCCCACTGACGTTGGCTTTCCATTCACTGATGGTGACTTTACCAACACTAATTATGACTTTGCTCATCACTGATTGTGTTTTTACCCAAACTTATGTTGGCTTTGCAATTCACTGATGGTGACTTTACCAACAATAATTATGACTTTGATCATCACTGATGGTGACTATAACAAAAGCAATGGTGACTTTTCTCATCACTAATCGAAACTTTGTCCCCACTTATGTTGGCTTTGCCATTCACTGATTGTGACTTTACCAACAATAATTATGCTTTTGCTAATGGTGAAAAGATTTGGTGACTTTTCTCATCACTGATGGAGACTTAAACAACACAAATGTTGACTTAGCTAATCAATGATGTCGACTTTACAAACACTAATGGTGACTTTGCACCAACACATGTTGTCTTTGCCCTTCACTGATGGTGACTTAACCAACACCAATTTCGACTTTGCTCATCAATGATGAAGACGATGATGGTGACTTTTACAACACTAATAGTGACTTTACTCATCACTGATTTTGTCTTTACACGAACACATTTTGGCTTTGCCCTTCACTGATGGTGTATTTAGCAACATTAATGGTGACTTTGCTCTTCACTGATTGTTACTTTGCAACAACACATGTTGGCTTTGCCCTTCACTGATGGTGACTTTGCTCATCACTTAGGGAGACATTGTCCCCACTTATGTTGGCTTTGCCATTCACTGACGTTGACTTTACCAAAACTAATTATGACTTTGCTCATCAATGATGGTGACTTTAACAACACTAATGACGACTTTGCTAATCACTGATTGTTACTTTGCACCCACACATGTTGGATTTGCCCTTCACTGACGGTGACTTTACCAACTCTAATTATGACTTTGATCCTCACTGATGGAGAATTCGTACCCACTGATTATGAATTTGCCGATCACTGATGGTGATTTTACCAACACTAATGGTGCATTTGCTCATCACCTTTGTCTTTGCACCAACACATGTTGGCTTTGCCCTTAACTGATGGTGACTTAACCAACAATAATAATGACTTTGCTCATCACTGATGGTGATTTAAAAAAAAGTAATGGTGACTTTTCTCATCACTGATGGAGACTTTGTCCTCACTTAAGTTGGCTTTGCCATTCACTGATGGTGACTTTACCAATACTAATTACGACTTTGCTCGTCACTGATGGAGACATTGCACCCACTGATTATGTATTTGCCGATCACTGATGGTGACTTTACCAACACTAATGGTGACTTTGCTCATCACTGACGGTGACTTTACCAACTCTAATTATGTATTTGCTCATCACTGATGGTGACTTTACCAACACTAATCACGACTTTGCTCATCACTGATTGTTACTTTGCACCCACACATGTTGGCTTTGCCCTTCACTGACGGTGACTTTACCAACTCTAATTATGTCTTTGCTCATCACTGATGGTGACTTTACCAACACTAATGACGACTTTGCTCATCACTGATTGTTAAATTGCACCAACACATGTTGGCTTAGCTTGTCACTGATGTAGAGTTGTCCCCACTAATTATGACTTAGCTCATCACTTTTTGTGTTTTTACCCAAACTTATGTTGGCTTTGCCATTCATTGATGGTGACTTTACCAACAAAAATTATGACTTTGCTCATCACTGATGGTGACTTTAACAAAAGCAATGGTGACTTTTCTCATCACTAATGGAAACTTTGTCCCCACTTATGTTGGCTTTGCCATTCACTGATGGTGACTTTACCAACAATAATTATGCTTTTGCTAATGGTGAAAAGAAATGTTAACTTTTCTCATCACTGATGGAGACTTTAACAACACTAATGTTGACTTAGCTAATCAATGATGTCGACTTTACAAACTCTAATAGTGAATTGCACCAACACATGTTGTCTTTGCCCTTCACTGATGGTGAATTAACCAACACCAATTTCGACTTTGCTCATCAATGATGAAGACGATGATGGTGACTTTTACAACACTAATAGTGACTTTACTCTTCACTGATTGTTACTTTGCACCAACACATGTTGGCTTTGCCCTTCACTGATGGTGACTTTGCTCATCACTGAGGGAGACTTTGTACCCACTTATGTTGGCTTTGCCATTCACTGATGGTGATTTAACAAAAGCAATGGTGACTTTTCTCATCACTAATGGAAACTTTGTCCCCACTTATGTTGGCTTTGCAATTCACTGATGGTGACTTTACCAACAATAATTATGACTTTGCTCATCACTGATGGTGCTTTTACCAACACTAATGCTGACTCTGCTCATCACTGATTGTGTTTTTACCCAAACTATTGTTGGCTATGCCATTCACTGATAGTGACTTTAACAAAAGCAATGGCGACTTTTCTCATCAGTGATGGAGACTATGTCCCCACTTATATTGGCTTTGCCATTCACTGATGGAGACTTTGTCCCCACTGATTATGAATTTTCCTGTCACTGATGGTGTATTTAGCAACATTAATGATGACTTTGCTCTTCACTGATTGTTACTTTGCACCAACACATGTTGGCTTTGCCCTTCACTGATGGTGACTTTGCTCATCACTGAGGGAGACTTTGTCCCCACTTATGTTGGCTTTGCCATTCACTGACGTTGACTTTACCAAAACTAATTATGACTTTGCTCATCAATGATGGTGACTTTAACAACAATAATGACGACTTTGCTAATCACTGATTGTTACTTTGCATCCACACATGTTGGCTTTGCCCTTCACTGACGGTGACTTTACCAACTCTAATTATGACTTTGATCCTCACTGATGGAGAATTCGTACCCACTGATTATGAATTTGCCGGTCACTGATGGTGACTTTACCAACACTAATGGTGCATTTGCTCATCACCTTTGTCTTTGCACCAACACATGTTGGCTTTGCCCTTAACTGATGGTGACTTAACCAACAATAATAATGACTTTGCTCATCACTGATGGTGATTTAAAAAAAGTAATGGTGACTTTTCTCATCACTGATGGAGACTTTGTCCTCACTTAAGTTGGCTTTGCCATTCACTGATGATGACTTTACCAATACATATTATGACTTCGCTCATCACTGATTGTGACTTTAACAACACTAATGACGACTTTGCTAATCACTGATTGTTACTTTGCATCCACACATGTTGGCTTTGCCCTTCACTGACGGTGACTTTACCAACTCTAATTATGACTTTGATCCTCACTGATGGAGAATTCGTACCCACTGATTATGAATTTGCCGGTCACTGATGGTGACTTTACCAACACTAATGGTGCATTTGCTCATCACCTTTGTCTTTGCACCAACACATTATGTCTTTGCCCTTCACTGATGGTGACTTTCCCAACATCAATTACGACTTTGCTCGTCACTGATGGAGACATTGCACCCACTGATTATGAATTTGCCGATCACTGATGGTGATTTTACCAACACTAATGGTACATTTGCTCATCACCTTTGTCTTTGCACCAACACATGTTGGCTTTGCCCTTAACTGATGGTGACTTAACCAACAATAATAATGACTTTGCTCATCACTGATGGTGATTTAAAAAAAAGTAATGGTGACTTTTCTCATCACTGATGGAGACTTTGTCCTCACTTAAGTTGGCTTTGCCATTCACTGATGGTGACTTTACCAATACTAATTACGACTTTGCTCGTCACTGATGGAGACATTGCACCCACTGATTATGTATTTGCCGATCACTGATGGTGACTTTACCAACACTAATGGTGACTTTGCTCATCACTGACGGTGACTTTACCAACTCTAATTATGTATTTGCTCATCACTGATGGTGACTTTACCAACACTAATCACGACTTTGCTCATCACTGATTGTTACTTTGCACCCACACATGTTGGCTTTGCCCTTCACTGACGGTGACTTTACCAACTCTAATTATGTCTTTGCTCATCACTGATGGTGACTTTACCAACACTAATGACGACTTTGCTCATCACTGATTGTTAAATTGCACCAACACATGTTGGCTTAGCTTGTCACTGATGTAGAGTTGTCCCCACTAATTATGACTTAGCTCATCACTTTTTGTGTTTTTACCCAAACTTATGTTGGCTTTGCCATTCATTGATGGTGACTTTACCAACAAAAATTATGACTTTGCTCATCACTGATGGTGACTTTAACAAAAGCAATGGTGACTTTTCTCATCACTAATGGAAACTTTGTCCCCACTTATGTTGGCTTTGCCATTCACTGATGGTGACTTTACCAACAATAATTATGCTTTTGCTAATGGTGAAAAGAAATGTTAACTTTTCTCATCACTGATGGAGACTTTAACAACACTAATGTTGACTTAGCTAATCAATGATGTCGACTTTACAAACTCTAATAGTGAATTGCACCAACACATGTTGTCTTTGCCCTTCACTGATGGTGAATTAACCAACACCAATTTCGACTTTGCTCATCAATGATGAAGACGATGATGGTGACTTTTACAACACTAATAGTGACTTTACTCTTCACTGATTGTTACTTTGCACCAACACATGTTGGCTTTGCCCTTCACTGATGGTGACTTTGCTCATCACTGAGGGAGACTTTGTACCCACTTATGTTGGCTTTGCCATTCACTGATGGTGATTTAACAAAAGCAATGGTGACTTTTCTCATCACTAATGGAAACTTTGTCCCCACTTATGTTGGCTTTGCAATTCACTGATGGTGACTTTACCAACAATAATTATGACTTTGCTCATCACTGATGGTGCTTTTACCAACACTAATGCTGACTCTGCTCATCACTGATTGTGTTTTTACCCAAACTATTGTTGGCTATGCCATTCACTGATAGTGACTTTAACAAAGCAATGGCGACTTTTCTCATCAGTGATGGAGACTATGTCCCCACTTATATTGGCTTTGCCATTCACTGATGGAGACTTTGTCCCCACTGATTATGAATTTTCCTGTCACTGATGGTGTATTTAGCAACATTAATGATGACTTTGCTCTTCACTGATTGTTACTTTGCACCAACACATGTTGGCTTTGCCCTTCACTGATGGTGACTTTGCTCATCACTGAGGGAGACTTTGTCCCCACTTATGCTGGCTTTGCCATTCACTGACGTTGACTTTACCAAAACTAATTATGACTTTGCTCATCAATGATGGTGACTTTAACAACACTAATGACGACTTTGCTAATCACTGATTGTTACTTTGCATCCACACATGTTGGCTTTGCCCTTCACTGACGGTGACTTTACCAACTCTAATTATGACTTTGATCCTCACTGATGGAGAATTCGTACCCACTGATTATGAATTTGCCGGTCACTGATGGTGACTTTACCAACACTAATGGTGCATTTGCTCATCACCTTTGTCTTTGCACCAACACATGTTGGCTTTGCCCTTAACTGATGGTGACTTAACCAACAATAATAATGACTTTGCTCATCACTGATGGTGATTTAAAAAAAGTAATGGTGACTTTTCTCATCACTGATGGAGACTTTGTCCTCACTTAAGTTGGCTTTGCCATTCACTGATGATGACTTTACCAATACATATTATGACTTCGCTCATCACTGATTGTGACTTTAACAACACTAATGACGACTTTGCTAATCACTGATTGTTACTTTGCATCCACACATGTTGGCTTTGCCCTTCACTGATGGTGACTTTGCTCATCACTTAGGGAGACATTGTCCCCACTTATGTTGGCTTTGCCATTCACTGACGTTGACTTTACCAAAACTAATTATGACTTTGCTCATCAATGATGGTGACTTTAACAACACTAATGACGACTTTGCTAATCACTGATTGTTACTTTGCACCCACACATGTTGGATTTGCCCTTCACTGACGGTGACTTTAAACAACTCTAATTATGACTTTGATCCTCACTGATGGAGAATTCGTACCCACTGATTATGAATTTGCCGATCACTGATGGTGATTTTACCAACACTAATGGTGCATTTGCTCATCACCTTTGTCTTTGCACCAACACATGTTGGCTTTGCCCTTAACTGATGGTGACTTAACCAACAATAATAATGACTTTGCTCATCACTGATGGTGATTTAAAAAAAAGTAATGGTGACTTTTCTCATCACTGATGGAGACTTTGTCCTCACTTAAGTTGGCTTTGCCATTCACTGATGGTGACTTTACCAATACTAATTACGACTTTGCTCGTCACTGATGGAGACATTGCACCCACTGATTATGTATTTGCCGATCACTGATGGTGACTTTACCAACACTAATGGTGACTTTGCTCATCACTGACGGTGACTTTACCAACTCTAATTATGTATTTGCTCATCACTGATGGTGACTTTACCAACACTAATCACGACTTTGCTCATCACTGATTGTTACTTTGCACCCACACATGTTGGCTTTGCCCTTCACTGACGGTGACTTTACCAACTCTAATTATGTCTTTGCTCATCACTGATGGTGACTTTACCAACACTAATGACGACTTTGCTCATCACTGATTGTTAAATTGCACCAACACATGTTGGCTTAGCTTGTCACTGATGTAGAGTTGTCCCCACTAAATATGACTTAGCTCATCACTTTTTGTGTTTTTACCCAAACTTATGTTGGCTTTGCCATTCATTGATGGTGACTTTACCAACAAAAATTATGACTTTGCTCATCACTGATGGTGACTTTAACAAAAGCAATGGTGACTTTTCTCATCACTAATGGAAACTTTGTCCCCACTTATGTTGGCTTTGCCATTCACTGATGGTGACTTTACCAACAATAATTATGCTTTTGCTAATGGTGAAAAGAAATGTTAACTTTTCTCATCACTGATGGAGACTTTAACAACACTAATGTTGACTTAGCTAATCAATGATGTCGACTTTACAAACTCTAATAGTGAATTGCACCAACACATGTTGTCTTTGCCCTTCACTGATGGTGAATTAACCAACACCAATTTCGACTTTGCTCATCAATGATGAAGACGATGATGGTGACTTTTACAACACTAATAGTGACTTTACTCTTCACTGATTGTTACTTTGCACCAACACATGTTGGCTTTGCCCTTCACTGATGGTGACTTTGCTCATCACTGAGGGAGACTTTGTACCCACTTATGTTGGCTTTGCCATTCACTGATGGTGATTTAACAAAAGCAATGGTGACTTTTCTCATCACTAATGGAAACTTTGTCCCCACTTATGTTGGCTTTGCAATTCACTGATGGTGACTTTACCAACAATAATTATGACTTTGCTCATCACTGATGGTGCTTTTACCAACACTAATGCTGACTCTGCTCATCACTGATTGTGTTTTTACCCAAACTATTGTTGGCTATGCCATTCACTGATAGTGACTTTAACAAAAGCAATGGCGACTTTTCTCATCAGTGATGGAGACTATGTCCCCACTTATATTGGCTTTGCCATTCACTGATGGAGACTTTGTCCCCACTGATTATGAATTTTCCTGTCACTGATGGTGTATTTAGCAACATTAATGATGACTTTGCTCTTCACTGATTGTTACTTTGCACCAACACATGTTGGCTTTGCCCTTCACTGATGGTGACTTTGCTCATCACTGAGGGAGACTTTGTCCCCACTTATGTTGGCTTTGCCATTCACTGACGTTGACTTTACCAAAACTAATTATGACTTTGCTCATCAATGATGGTGACTTTAACAACACTAATGACGACTTTGCTAATCACTGATTGTTACTTTGCATCCACACATGTTGGCTTTGCCCTTCACTGACGGTGACTTTACCAACTCTAATTATGACTTTGATCCTCACTGATGGAGAATTCGTACCCACTGATTATGAATTTGCCGGTCACTGATGGTGACTTTACCAACACTAATGGTGCATTTGCTCATCACCTTTGTCTTTGCACCAACACATGTTGGCTTTGCCCTTAACTGATGGTGACTTAACCAACAATAATAATGACTTTGCTCATCACTGATGGTGATTTAAAAAAAGTAATGGTGACTTTTCTCATCACTGATGGAGACTTTGTCCTCACTTAAGTTGGCTTTGCCATTCACTGATGATGACTTTACCAATACATATTATGACTTCGCTCATCACTGATTGTGACTTTAACAACACTAATGACGACTTTGCTAATCACTGATTGTTACTTTGCATCCACACATGTTGGCTTTGCCCTTCACTGACGGTGACTTTACCAACTCTAATTATGACTTTGATCCTCACTGATGGAGAATTCGTACCCACTGATTATGAATTTGCCGGTCACTGATGGTGACTTTACCAACACTAATGGTGCATTTGCTCATCACCTTTGTCTTTGCACCAACACATTATGTCTTTGCCCTTCACTGATGGTGACTTTCCCAACATCAATTACGACTTTGCTCGTCACTGATGGAGACATTGCACCCACTGATTATGTATTTGCCGATCACTGATGGTGACTTTACCATCACTGACGGTGACTTATCCAACTCTAATTATGTCTTTGCTCATCACTGATGGTGACTTTACCAACACTAATGACGACTTTGCTCATCACTGATTGTTACTTTGCACCCACACATGTTAGCTTTGCCCTTCACAGACGGTGACTTTATCAACTCTAATTATGACTTTGCTCATCACTGATGGTGACTTTACCAACAATAATTATGCTTTTGCTAATGGTGAAAAGAAATGTTAACTTTTCTCATCACTGATGGAGACTTTAACAACACTAATGTTGACTTAGCTAATCAATGATGTCGACTTTACAAACTCTAATAGTGAATTGCACCAACACATGTTGTCTTTGCCCTTCACTGATGGTGAATTAACCAACACCAATTTCGACTTTGCTCATCAATGATGAAGACGATGATGGTGACTTTTACAACACTAATAGTGACTTTACTCTTCACTGATTGTTACTTTGCACCAACACATGTTGGCTTTGCCCTTCACTGATGGTGACTTTGCTCATCACTGAGGGAGACTTTGTACCCACTTATGTTGGCTTTGCCATTCACTGATGGTGATTTAACAAAAGCAATGGTGACTTTTCTCATCACTAATGGAAACTTTGTCCCCACTTATGTTGGCTTTGCAATTCACTGATGGTGACTTTACCAACAATAATTATGACTTTGCTCATCACTGATGGTGCTTTTACCAACACTAATGCTGACTCTGCTCATCACTGATTGTGTTTTTACCCAAACTATTGTTGGCTATGCCATTCACTGATAGTGACTTTAACAAAAGCAATGGCGACTTTTCTCATCAGTGATGGAGACTATGTCCCCACTTATATTGGCTTTGCCATTCACTGATGGAGACTTTGTCCCCACTGATTATGAATTTTCCTGTCACTGATGGTGTATTTAGCAACATTAATGATGACTTTGCTCTTCACTGATTGTTACTTTGCACCAACACATGTTGGCTTTGCCCTTCACTGATGGTGACTTTGCTCATCACTGAGGGAGACTTTGTCCCCACTTATGTTGGCTTTGCCATTCACTGACGTTGACTTTACCAAAACTAATTATGACTTTGCTCATCAATGATGGTGACTTTAACAACACTAATGACGACTTTGCTAATCACTGATTGTTACTTTGCATCCACACATGTTGGCTTTGCCCTTCACTGACGGTGACTTTACCAACTCTAATTATGACTTTGATCCTCACTGATGGAGAATTCGTACCCACTGATTATGAATTTGCCGGTCACTGATGGTGACTTTACCAACACTAATGGTGCATTTGCTCATCACCTTTGTCTTTGCACCAACACATGTTGGCTTTGCCCTTAACTGATGGTGACTTAACCAACAATAATAATGACTTTGCTCATCACTGATGGTGATTTAAAAAAAGTAATGGTGACTTTTCTCATCACTGATGGAGACTTTGTCCTCACTTAAGTTGGCTTTGCCATTCACTGATGATGACTTTACCAATACATATTATGACTTCGCTCATCACTGATTGTGACTTTAACAACACTAATGACGACTTTGCTAATCACTGATTGTTACTTTGCATCCACACATGTTGGCTTTGCCCTTCACTGACGGTGACTTTACCAACTCTAATTATGACTTTGATCCTCACTGATGGAGAATTCGTACCCACTGATTATGAATTTGCCGGTCACTGATGGTGACTTTACCAACACTAATGGTGCATTTGCTCATCACCTTTGTCTTTGCACCAACACATTATGTCTTTGCCCTTCACTGATGGTGACTTTCCCAACATCAATTACGACTTTGCTCGTCACTGATGGAGACATTGCACCCACTGATTATGTATTTGCCGATCACTGATGGTGACTTTACCATCACTGACGGTGACTTATCCAACTCTAATTATGTCTTTGCTCATCACTGATGGTGACTTTACCAACACTAATGACGACTTTGCTCATCACTGATTGTTACTTTGCACCCACACATGTTAGCTTTGCCCTTCACAGACGGTGACTTTATCAACTCTAATTATGACTTTGCTCATCACTGATGGTGACTTTACCAACACTAATGACGACTTTGCTCGTCACTGATGTAGAGTTGTCCCCACTAATTATGACTTTGCTCATCACTTTTTGTGTTTTTACCCAAACTTATGTTGGCTTTGCCATTCATTGATGGTGACTTTACCAACAATAATTATGACTTTGCTCATCACTGATTGTGTTTTTACCCAAACTTATGTTGGCTTTGCAATTCACTGATGGTGACTTTACCAACAATAATTATGACTTTGCTCATCACTGATCGTGACTATAACAAAAGCAATGGTGACTTTTCTCATCACTAATCGAAACTTTGTCCCCACTTATGTTGGCTTTGCCATTCACTGATTGTGACTTTACCAACAATAATTATGCTTTTGCTAATGGTGAAAAGAATTGGTGACTTTTCCCATCACTGATTGAGACTTAAACAACACAAATGTTGACTTAGCTAATCAATGATGTCGACTTTACAAACACTAATGGTGACTTTGCACCAACACATGTTGTCTTTGCCCTTCACTGATGGTGACTTAACCAACACCAATTTCGACTTTGCTCATCAATGATGAAGACGATGATGGTGACTTTTACAACACTAATAGTGACTTTACTCATCACTGATTTTGGCTATGCACGAACACATTTTGGCTTTGCCCTTCACTGATGGTGTATTTAGCAACATTAATGGTGACTTTGCTCTTCACTGATTGTTACTTTGCACAAACACATGTTGGCTTTGCCCTTCACTGATGGTGACTTTGTTCATCACTGAGGGAGACTTTGTCCCCACTTATGTTGGCTTTGCCATTCACTGATGGTGACTTTACCAACAATAATTATGACTTTGCTCATCACTGATTGTGTTTTTACCCAAACTTATGTTGGCTTTGCAATTCACTGATGGTGACTTTACCAACAATAATTATGACATTGCTCATCACTGATGGTGACTATAACAAAAGCAATGGTGACTTTTCTCATCACTAATCGAAACTTTGTCCCCACTTATGTTGGCTTTGCCATTCACTGATTGTGACTTTACCAACAATAATTATGCTTTTGCTAATGGTGAAAAGAATTGGTGACTTTTCCCATCACTGATGGAGACTTAAACAACACAAATGTTGACTTAGCTAATCAATGATGTCGACTTTACAAACACTAATGGTGACTTTGCACCAACACATGTTGTCTTTGCCCTTCACTGATGGTGACTTAACCAACACCAATTTCGACTTTGCTCATCAATGATGAAGACGATGATGATGACTTTTACAACACTAATAGTGACTTTACTCATCACTGATTTTGTCTTTACACGAACACATTTTGGCTTTGCCCTTCACAGATGGTGTATTTAGCAACATTAATGGTGACTTTGCTCTTCACTGATTGTTACTTTGCAACAACACATGTTGGCTTTGCCCTTCACTGATGGTGACTTTACTCATCACTTAGGGAGACTTTGTCCCCACTTATGTTGGCTTTGCCATTCACTGACGTTGACTTTACCAAAACTAATTATGACTTTGCTCATCAATGATGGTGACTTTCAGAAAAATAATGATGATTTTTCTCATTACTGATGGAGACTTTGTCCCCACTTATGTTGGCTTTGCCATTCAATGATGGTGACTTTAAGAACACTAAAGGTGACTTTTCTCATCACTGATTGTGAATCAACACCATTCTATGTTGGCCTTTCCCTTCACTGATGGTGACTTTACTTAGTATAATAATGCATTTGCCCATCACTGATGGTGACTTTAACAACACCAATGGTACTTTTGCTCATCAATGATGGTTTATTTGCCCCCACTTATGTTGACTTTGCCTTTCACTAATGGTGACTTTATCTACACTAATGGTGACTTTGCTTATCAATGATTGTGTTTTTACCCAAAATTATGTTAGCTTTGCCTTTCATTGATGGTGACTTTACCAACAATAATTATGACTTTGCTCATCTCTGATGGTGACTTTTACAAAAGCAATGGTGACTTTTCTCATCACTAATGGAAACTTTTTCCCCACTGACGTTGGCTTTCCATTCACTGATGGTGACTTTACCAACACTAATTATGACTTTGCTCATCACTGATTGTGTTTTTACCCAAACTTATGTTGGCTTTGCAATTCACTGATGGTGACTTTACCAACAATAATTATGACTTTGATCATCACTGATGGTGATTATAACAAAAGCAATGGTGACTTTTCTCATCACTAATCGAAACTTTGTCCCCACTTATGTTGGCTTTGCCATTCACTGATTGTGACTTTACCAACAATAATTATGCTTTTGCTAATGGTGAAAAGAAATGTTAACTTTTCTCATCACTGATGGAGACTTTAACAACACTAATGTTGACTTAGCTAATCAATGATGTCGACTTTACAAACTCTAATAGTGAATTGCACCAACACATGTTGTCTTTGCCCTACACTGATGGTGAACTAACCAACACCAATTTCGACTTTGCTCATCAATGATGAAGACGATGATGGTGACTTTTACAACACTAATAGTGACTTTACTCTTCACTGATTGTTACTTTGCACCAACACATGTTGGCTTTGCCCTTCACTGATGGTGACTTTGCTCATCACTGAGGGAGACTTTGTACCCACTTATGTTGGCTTTGCCATTCACTGATGGTGATTTAACAAAAGCAATGGTGACTTTTCTCATCACTAATGGAAACTTTGTCCCCACTTATGTTGGCTTTGCAATTCACTGATGGTGACTTTACCAACAATAATTATGACTTTGCTCATCACTGATGGTGCTTTTACCAACACTAATGCTGACTCTGCTCATCACTGATTGTGTTTTTACCCAAACTATTGTTGGCTATGCCATTCACTGATAGTGACTTTAACAAAAGCAATGGCGACTTTTCTCATCAGTGATGGAGACTATGTCCCCACTTATATTGGCTTTGCCATTCACTGATGGAGACTTTGTCCCCACTGATTATGAATTTTCCTGTCACTGATGGTGTATTTAGCAACATTAATGATGACTTTGCTCTTCACTGATTGTTACTTTGCACCAACACATGTTGGCTTTGCCCTTCACTGATGGTGACTTTGCTCATCACTGAGGGAGACTTTGTCCCCACTTATGTTGGCTTTGCCATTCACTGACGTTGACTTTACCAAAACTAATTATGACTTTGCTCATCAATGATGGTGACTTTAACAACACTAATGACGACTTTGCTAATCACTGATTGTTACTTTGCATCCACACATGTTGGCTTTGCCCTTCACTGACGGTGACTTTACCAACTCTAATTATGACTTTGATCCTCACTGATGGAGAATTCGTACCCACTGATTATGAATTTGCCGGTCACTGATGGTGACTTTACCAACACTAATGATGCATTTGCTCATCACCTTTGTCTTTGCACCAACACATGTTGGCTTTGCCCTTAACTGATGGTGACTTAACCAACAATAATAATGACTTTGCTCATCACTGATGGTGATTTAAAAAAAGTAATGGTGACTTTTCTCATCACTGATGGAGACTTTGTCCTCACTTAAGTTGGCTTTGCCATTCACTGATGATGACTTTACCAATACATATTATGACTTCGCTCATCACTGATTGTGACTTTAACAACACTAATGACGACTTTGCTAATCACTGATTGTTACTTTGCATCCACACATGTTGGCTTTGCCCTTCACTGACGGTGACTTTACCAACTCTAATTATGACTTTGATCCTCACTGATGGAGAATTCGTACCCACTGATTATGAATTTGCCGGTCACTGATGGTGACTTTCCCAACATCAATTACGACTTTGCTCGTCACTGATGGAGACATTGCACCCACTGATTATGTATTTGCCGATCACTGATGGTGACTTTACCATCACTGACGGTGACTTATCCAACTCTAATTATGTCTTTGCTCATCACTGATGGTGACTTTACCAACACTAATGACGACTTTGCTCATCACTGATTGTTACTTTGCACCCACACATGTTAGCTTTGCCCTTCACAGACGGTGACTTTATCAACTCTAATTATGACTTTGCTCATCACTGATGGTGACTTTACCAACACTAATGACGACTTTGCTCGTCACTTATGTAGAGTTGTCCCCACTAATTATGACTTTGCTCATCACTGATTGTTACTTTGCACCCACACATGTTAGCTTTGCCCTTCACAGACGGTGACTTTATCAACTCTAATTATGACTTTGCTCATCACTGATGGTGACTTTAACAACACTAATGACGACTTTGCTAATCACTGATTGTTACTTTGCATCCACACATGTTGGCTTTGCCCTTCACTGACGGTGACTTTACCAACTCTAATTATGACTTTGATCCTCACTGATGGAGAATTCGTACCCACTGATTATGAATTTGCCGGTCACTGATGGTGACTTTACCAACACTAATGATGCATTTGCTCATCACCTTTGTCTTTGCACCAACACATGTTGGCTTTGCCCTTAACTGATGGTGACTTAACCAACAATAATAATGACTTTGCTCATCACTGATGGTGATTTAAAAAAAGTAATGGTGACTTTTCTCATCACTGATGGAGACTTTGTCCTCACTTAAGTTGGCTTTGCCATTCACTGATGATGACTTTACCAATACATATTATGACTTCGCTCATCACTGATTGTGACTTTAACAACACTAATGACGACTTTGCTAATCACTGATGGTGACTTTACCAACAATAATTATGACTTTGCTCATCACTGATTGTGTTTTTACCCAAACTTATGTTGGCTTTGCAATTCACTGATGGTGACTTTACCAACAATAATTATGACTTTGCTCATCACTGATTGTGTTTTTACCCAAACTTATGTTGGCTTTGCCCTTCACTGATGGTGACTTTGTTCATCACTGAGGGAGACTTTGTCCCCACTTATGTTGGCTTTGCCATTCACTGATGGTGACTTTACCAACAATAATTATGACTTTGCTCATCACTGATTGTGTTTTTACCCAAACTTATGTTGGCTTTGCAATTCACTGATGGTGACTTTACCAGCAATAATTATGACTTTGCTCATCACTGATCGTGACTATAACAAAAGCAATGGTGACTTTTCTCATCACTAATCGAAACTTTGTCCCCACTTATGTTGGCTTTGCCATTCACTGATTGTGACTTTACCAACAATAATTATGCTTTTGCTAATGGTGAAAAGAATTGGTGACTTTTCCCATCACTGATTGAGACTTAAACAACACAAATGTTGACTTAGCTAATCAATGATGTCGACTTTACAAACACTAATGGTGACTTTGCACCAACACATGTTGTCTTTGCCCTTCACTGATGGTGACTTAACCAACACCAATTTCGACTTTGCTCATCAATGATGAAGACGATGATGGTGACTTTTACAACACTAATAGTGACTTTACTCATCACTGATTTTGGCTATGCACGAACACATTTTGGCTTTGCCCTTCACTGATGGTGTATTTAGCAACATTAATGGTGACTTTGCTCTTCACTGATTGTTACTTTGCACAAACACATGTTGGCTTTGCCCTTCACTGATGGTGACTTTGTTCATCACTGAGGGAGACTTTGTCCCCACTTATGTTGGCTTTGCCATTCACTGATGGTGACTTTACCAACAAAAATTATGCTTTTGTTCATCAATGATGGTGACTTTCAGAAAAATAATGATGATTTTTCTCATTACTGATGGAGACTTTGTCACCACTTATGTTGGCTTTGCCATTCACTGATGGTGACTTTAAGAACACTAAAGGTGACTTTTCTCATCACTGATTGTGAATTAACACCAACCTATGTTGGCTTTTCCATTCACTGATGGTGACTTTACAAAGTATAATAATGCATTTGCCCATCACTAATGGTGACTTTAACAACACCAATTGTACTTTTGCTCATCAATGATGGTTTTTTTGTCCCCACTGACGTTGGCTTTCCATTCACTGATGGTGACTTTACCAACAATAATTATGACTTTGCTCATCACTGATCGTGACTATAACAAAAGCAATGGTGACTTTTCTCATCACTAATCGAAACTTTGTCCCCACTTATGTTGGCTTTGCCATTCACTGATTGTGACTTTACCAACAATAATTATGCTTTTGCTAATGGTGAAAAGAATTGGTGACTTTTCCCATCACTGATTGAGACTTAAACAACACAAATGTTGACTTAGCTAATCAATGATGTCGACTTTACAAACACTAATGGTGACTTTGCACCAACACATGTTGTCTTTGCCCTTCACTGATGGTGACTTAACCAACACCAATTTCGACTTTGCTCATCAATGATGAAGACGATGATGGTGACTTTTACAACACTAATAGTGACTTTACTCATCACTGATTTTGGCTATGCACGAACACATTTTGGCTTTGCCCTTCACTGATGGTGTATTTAGCAACATTAATGGTGACTTTGCTCTTCACTGATTGTTACTTTGCACAAACACATGTTGGCTTTGCCCTTCACTGATGGTGACTTTGTTCATCACTGAGGGAGACTTTGTCCCCACTTATGTTGGCTTTGCCATTCACTGATGGTGACTTTACCAACAAAAATTATGCTTTTGTTCATCAATGATGGTGACTTTCAGAAAAATAATGATGATTTTTCTCATTACTGATGGAGACTTTGTCACCACTTATGTTGGCTTTGCCATTCACTGATGGTGACTTTAAGAACACTAAAGGTGACTTTTCTCATCACTGATTGTGAATTAACACCAACCTATGTTGGCTTTTCCATTCACTGATGGTGACTTTACAAAGTATAATAATGCATTTGCCCATCACTAATGGTGACTTTAACAACACCAATTGTACTTTTGCTCATCAATGATGGTTTTTTTGTCCCCACTGACGTTGGCTTTCCATTCACTGATGGTGACTTTATCTACACTAATGGTGACTTTGATTATCAATGATTGTGTTTTTACCCAAAATTATGTTGTCTTTGCCCTTCATTGATGGTGACTTTACCAACAATAATTATGACTTTGCGTATCTCTGATGGTGACTTTAACAAAAGCAATGGTGACTTTTCTCATCACTAATGGAAACTTTGTCCCCACTGACGTTGGCTTTCCATTCACTGATGGTGACTTTACCAACACTAATTATGACTTTGCTCATCACTGATTGTGTTTTTACCCAAACTTATGTTGGCTTTGCCCTTCACTGATGGTGACTTTGTTCATCACTGAGGGAGACTTTGTCCCCACTTATGTTGGCTTTGCCATTCACTGATGGTGACTTTACCAACAATAATTATGACTTTGCTCATCACTGATTGTGTTTTTACCCAAACTTATGTTGGCTTTGCAATTCACTGATGGTGACTTTACCAACAATAATTATGACTTTGCTCATCACTGATCGTGACTATAACAAAAGCAATGGTGACTTTTCTCATCACTAATCGAAACTTTGTCCCCACTTATGTTGGCTTTGCCATTCACTGATTGTGACTTTACCAACAATAATTATGCTTTTGCTAATGGTGAAAAGAATTGGTGACTTTTCCCATCACTGATTGAGACTTAAACAACACAAATGTTGACTTAGCTAATCAATGATGTCGACTTTACAAACACTAATGGTGACTTTGCACCAACACATGTTGTCTTTGCCCTTCACTGATGGTGACTTAACCAACACCAATTTCGACTTTGCTCATCAATGATGAAGACGATGATGGTGACTTTTACAACACTAATAGTGACTTTACTCATCACTGATTTTGGCTATGCACGAACACATTTTGGCTTTGCCCTTCACTGATGGTGTATTTAGCAACATTAATGGTGACTTTGCTCTTCACTGATTGTTACTTTGCACAAACACATGTTGGCTTTGCCCTTCACTGATGGTGACTTTGTTCATCACTGAGGGAGACTTTGTCCCCACTTATGTTGGCTTTGCCATTCACTGATGGTGACTTTACCAACAAAAATTATGCTTTTGTTCATCAATGATGGTGACTTTCAGAAAAATAATGATGATTTTTCTCATTACTGATGGAGACTTTGTCACCACTTATGTTGGCTTTGCCATTCACTGATGGTGACTTTAAGAACACTAAAGGTGACTTTTCTCATCACTGATTGTGAATTAACACCAACCTATGTTGGCTTTTCCATTCACTGATGGTGACTTTACAAAGTATAATAATGCATTTGCCCATCACTAATGGTGACTTTAACAACACCAATTGTACTTTTGCTCATCAATGATGGTTTTTTTGTCCCCACTGACGTTGGCTTTCCATTCACTGATGGTGACTTTATCTACACTAATGGTGACTTTGATTATCAATGATTGTGTTTTTACCCAAAATTATGTTGTCTTTGCCCTTCACTGATGGTGACTTTACCAACAATAATTATGACATTGCTCATCACTGATGGTGACTATAACAAAAGCAATGGTGACTTTTCTCATCACTAATCGAAACATTGTCCCCACTTATGTTGGCTTTGCCATTCACTGATTGTGACTTTACCAACAATAATTATGCTTTTGCTAATGGTGAAAAGAATTGGTGACTTTTCCCATCACTGATGGAGACTTAAACAACACAAATGTTGACTTAGCTAATCAATGATGTCGACTTTACAAACACTAATGGTGACTTGGCACCAACACATGTTGTCTTTGCCCTTCACTGATGGTGACTTAACCAACACCAATTTCGACTTTGCTCATCAATGATGAAGACGATGATGGTGACTTTTACAACACTAATAGTGACTTTACTCATCACTGATTTTGTCTTTACACGAACACATTTTGGCTTTGCCCTTCACTGATGGTGTATTTAGCAACATTAATGGTGACTTTGCTCTTCACTGATTGTTACTTTGCAACAACACATGTTGGCTTTGCCCTTCACTGATGGTGACTTTACTCATCACTTAGGGAGACTTTGTCCCCACTTATGTTGGCTTTGCCATTCACTGACGTTGACTTTACCAAAACTAATTATGACTTTGCTCATCAATGATGGTGACTTTCAGAAAAATAATGATGATTTTTCTCATTACTGATGGAGACTTTGTCCCCACTTATGTTGGCTTTGCCATTCAATGATGGTGACTTTAAGAACACTAAAGGTGACTTTTCTCATCACTGATTGTGAATCAACACCATTCTATGTTGGCCTTTCCCTTCACTGATGGTGACTTTACTTAGTATAATAATGCATTTGCCCATCACTGATGGTGACTTTAACAACACCAATGGTACTTTTGCTCATCAATGATGGTTTATTTGCCCCCACTTATGTTGACTTTGCCTTTCACTAATGGTGACTTTATCTACACTAATGGTGACTTTGCTTATCAATGATTGTGTTTTTACCCAAAATTATGTTAGCTTTGCCTTTCATTGATGGTGACTTTACCAACAATAATTATGACTTTGCTCATCTCTGATGGTGACTTTAACAAAAGCAATGGTGACTTTTCTCATCACTAATGGAAACTTTTTCCCCACTGACGTTGGCTTTCCATTCACTGATGGTGACTTTACCAACACTAATTATGACTTTGCTCATCACTGATTGTGTTTTTACCCAAACTTATGTTGGCTTTGCAATTCACTGATGGTGACTTTACCAACAATAATTATGACTTTGATCATCACTGATGGTGATTATAACAAAAGCAATGGTGACTTTTCTCATCACTAATCGAAACTTTGTCCCCACTTATGTTGGCTTTGCCATTCACTGATTGTGACTTTACCAACAATAATTATGCTTTTGCTAATGGTGAAAAGAAATGTTAACTTTTCTCATCACTGATGGAGACTTTAACAACACTAATGTTGACTTAGCTAATCAATGATGTCGACTTTACAAACTCTAATAGTGAATTGCACCAACACATGTTGTCTTTGCCCTACACTGATGGTGAATTAACCAACACCAATTTCGACTTTGCTCATCAATGATGAAGACGATGATGGTGACTTTTACAACACTAATAGTGACTTTACTCATCACTGATTTTGTCTTTACACGAACACATTTTGGCTTTGCCCTTCACTGATGGTGTATTTAGCAACATTAATGGTGACTTTGCTCTTCACTGATTGTTACTTTGCAACAACACATGTTGGCTTTGCCTTTCACTGATGGTGACTTTGCTCATCACTTAGGGAGACTTTGTCCCCACTTATGTTGGCTTTGCCATTCACTGACGTTGACTTTACCAAAACTAATTATGACTTTGCTCATCAATGATGGTGACTTTAACAACACTAATGACGACTTTGCTAATCACTGATTGTTACTTTGCACCCACACATGTTGGATTTGCCCTTCACTGACGGTGACTTTAAACAACTCTAATTATGACTTTGATCCTCGCTGATGGAGAATTCGTACTCACTGATTATGAATTTGCCGATCACTGATGGTGATTTTACCAACACTAATGGTGCATTTGCTCATCACCTTTGTCTTTGCACCAACACATGTTGGCTTTGCCCTTAACTGATGGTGACTTAACCAACAATAATAATGACTTTGCTCATCACTGATGGTGATTTAAAAAAAAGTAATGGTGACTTTTCTCATCACTGATGGAGACTTTGTCCTCACTTAAGTTGGCTTTGCCATTCACTGATGGTGACTTTACCAATACTAATATCGACTTTGCTCGTCACTGATGGAGACATTGCACCCACTGATTATGTATTTGCCGATCACTGATGGTGACTTTACCAACACTAATGGTGACTTTGCTCATCACTGACGGTGACTTTACCAACTCTAATTATGTCTTTGCTCATCACTGATGGTGACTTTACCAACACTAATCACGACTTTGCTCATCACTGATTGTTACTTTGCACCCACACATGTTTGCTTTGCCCTTCACTGACGGTGACTTTACCAACTCTAATTATGTCTTTGCTCATCACTGATGGTGACTTTACCAACACTAATGACGACTTTGCTCATCACTGATTGTTACATTGCACCAACACATGTTGGCTTAGCTTGTCACTGATGTAGAGTTGTCCCCACTAATTATGACTTTGCTCATCACTTTTTGTGTTTTTACCCAAACTTATGTTGGCTTTGCCATTCATTGATGGTGACTTTACCAACAATAATTATGACTTTGCTCATCACTGATGGTGACTTTAACAAAAGCAATGGTGACTTTTCTCATCACTAATGGAAACTTTGTCCCCACTTATGTTGGCTTTGCCATTCACTGATGGTGACTTTACCAACAATAATTATGCTTTTGCTAATGGTGAAAAGAAATGTTAACTTTTCTTATCACTGATGGAGACTTTAACAACACTAATGTTGACTTAGCTAATCAATGATGTCGACTTTACAAACTCTAATAGTGAATTGCACCAACACATGTTGTCTTTGCCCTTCACTGATGGTGAATTAACCAACACCAATTTCGACTTTGCTCATCAATGATGAAGACGATGATGGTGACTTTTACAACACTAATAATGACTTTACTCTTCACTGATTGTTACTTTGCACCAACACATGTTGGCTTTGCCCTTCACTGATGGTGACTTTGCTCATCACTGAGGGAGACTTTGTACCCACTTATGTTGGCTTTGCCATTCACTGATGTTGATTTAACAAAAGCAATGGTGACTTTTCTCATCACTAATGGAAACTTTGTCCCCACTTATGTGTGCTTTGCAATTCACTGATGGTGACTTTACCAACAATAATTATGACTTTGCTCATCACTGATGGTGCTTTTACCAACACTAATGCTGACTCTGCTCATCACTGATTGTGTTTTTACCCAAACTATTGTTGCCTATGCCATTCACTGATAGTGACTTTAACAAAAGCAATGGCGACTTTTCTCATCAGTGATGGAGACTATGTCCCCACTTATATTGGCTTTGCCATTCACTGATGGAGACTTTGTCCCCACTGATTATGAATTTTCCTGTCACTGATGGTGTATTTAGCAACATTAATGATGACTTTGCTCTTCACTGATTGTTACTTTGCACCAACACATGTTGGCTTTGCCCTTCACTGATGGTGACTTTGCTCATCACTGAGGGAGACTTTGTCCCCACTTATGTTGGCTTTGCCATTCACTGACGTTGACTTTACCAAAACTAATTATGACTTTGCTCATCAATGATGGTGACTTTAACAACACTAATGACGACTTTGCTAATCACTGATTGTTACTTTGCATCCACACATGTTGGCTTTGCCCTTCACTGACGGTGACTTTACCAACTTTTATTATGACTTTGATCCTCACTGATGGAGAATTCGTACCCACTGATTATGAATTTGCCGGTCACTGATGGTGACTTTACCAACACTAATGGTGCATTTGCTCATCACCTTTGTCTTTGCACCAACACATGTTGGCTTTGCCCTTAACTGATGGTGACTTAACCAACAATAATAATGACTTTGCTCATCACTGATGGTGATTTAAAAAAAGTAATGGTGACTTTTCTCATCACTGATGGAGACTTTGTCCTCACTTAAGTTGGCTTTGCCATTCACTGATGGTGACTTTACCAATACTAATTATGACTTCGCTCATCACTGATTGTGACTTTAACAACACTAATGACGACTTTGCTAATCACTGATTGTTACTTTGCATCCACACATGTTGGCTTTGCCCTTCACTGACGGTGACTTTACCAACATCAATTACGACTTTGCTCGTCACTGATGGAGACATTGCACCCACTGATTATGTATTTGCCGATCACTGATGGTGACTTTACCAACACTAATGGTGACTTTGCTCATCACTGACGGTGACCTTACCAACTCTAATTATGTCTTTGCTCATCACTAATGGTGACTTTACCAACACTAATGACGACTTTGCTCGTCACTGATGGAGACATTGCACCCACTGATTATGTATTTGCCGATCACTGATGGTGACTTTACCAACACTAATAGTGACTTTACTCTTCACTGATTGTTACTTTGCACCCACACATGTTAGCTTTGCCCTTCACAGACGGTGACTTTACCAACTCTAATTATGACTTTGCTCATCACTGATGGTGACTTTACCAACACTAATGACGACTTTGCTCGTCACTGATGTAGAGTTGTCCCCACTAATTATGACTTTGCTCATCACTTTTTGTGTTTTTACCCAAACTTATGTTGGCTTTGCCATTCATTGATGGTGACTTTACCAACAATAATTATGACTTTGCTCATCACTGATGGTGACTTTAACAAAAGCAATGGTGACTTTTCTCATCACTAATGGAAACTTTGTCCCCACTTATGTTGGCTTTGCCATTCACTGATGGTGACTTTACCAACAATAATTATGCTTTTGCTAATGGTGAAAAGAAATGGTAACTTTTCTCATCAATGATGTCGACTTTTCAAACTCTAATAGTGAATTGCACCAACGCATGTTGTCTTTGCCCTTCACTGATGGTGACTTAACCAACACTAATAGTGACTTTACTCTTCACTGATTGTTACTTTGCACCAACACATGTTGGCTTTGCCCTCACTGATGGTGACTATAACAAAAGCAATGGTGACTTTGCTCATCACTAATGGAAACTTTGTCCCCACTTATGTTGGCTTTGCCATTCACTGATGGAGACTTTACCAACAATAATTATGACTTTGCTCATCACTGATGGTGCTTTTACCAACACTAATGCTGACTCTGCTCATCACTGATTGTGTTTTTACCCAAACTTATGTTTGCTTTGCAATTCACTGATGGTGACTTTACCAACACTAATTATGACTTTGCTCATCACTGATGGTGCTATTACCAACACTAATGCTGACTTTGCTCATCACTGATTGTGTTTTTACCCAAACTATAGTTGGCTATGCCATTCACTGATAGTGACTTTAACAAAAGCAATGGCGACTTTTCTCATCAGTGATGGAGACTATGTCCCCACTTATATTGGCTTTGCCATTCACTGATGGAGACTTTGTCCCCACTAATTATGAATTTGCCTGTCACTGATGGTGACTTTACCAACACTAATGGTGCATTTGCTAATCACTGATTTTGTCTTTGCATCAACACATGTTGGCTTTGCTTTTAACTGATGGTGACTTAAACAACAATAATTATGACTTTGCTCATCACTGATGGTGACTTAAAAAAAAGTAATGGTGACTTTTCTCATCACTGATGGAGACTTTGTCCTCACTTATGTTGGCTTTTCCATTCACTGATGGTGTCTTTACCTACAATTATTATGACTTTGCTCATCACTGATGGTGTCTTTAACAAAAGAAATGGTGACTTTTCTCATTACTGATGGAGACTTTGTCCCCACTTATATTGGCTTTGCCATTCACTGATGGAGACTTTGTCCCCACTGATTATGAATATGCCTGTCAATGATGGTGACTTTACCAACACCAAAGGTGCATTTGCTAATCACTGATTTTGTCTTTGCATCAACACATGTTGGCTTTGCCCTTAACTGATGGTGACTTAAACAACAATAATTATGACTTTGCTCATCACTGATGGTGACTTAAAAAAAAGTAATGGTGACTTTTCTCATCACTGATGGAGACCTTGTCTTCACTTATGTTGGCTTTTCCATTCACTGATGGTGACTTTACCTACAATTATTATGACTTTGCTCATCACTGATGGTGTCTTTAACAAAAGAAATGGTGACTTTTCTCATCACTGTTGGAGACTTTAACAACACTAATGTTGACTTAGCTAATCAATGATGTCGACTTTACAAACACTAATGGTGACTTTGCTCATCACCGGTTGTGATTTTACACAAACACATGTTGGCAATTCAATTCACTGATGGTGACTTTACCAATACTAATTATGACTTTGATCCTCACTGATGGAGAATTCGTACCCACTGATTATGAATTTGCCGGTTACTGATGGTGACTTTACCAACACTAATGGTGCATTTGCTCATCACCTTTGTCTTTGAACCAACACATGTTGGCTTTGCCCTTAACTGATGGTGACTTAACCAACAATAATTATGACTTTGCTCATCACTGATGGTGATTTAAAAAAAAGTAATGGTGACTTTTTTCATCACTGATGGAGACTTTGTCCTCACTTATGTTGGCTTTGCCCTTCACTGATGGTGACTTTACCAACATCAATTACGACTTTGCTCGTCACTGATGGAGACTTTGTACCCACTGATTATGAATTTTCCGATCACTGATGGTGACTTTACCAACACTAATGGTGACTTAGCTCATCACTGACGGTGACTTTACCAACTCTAATTATGTCTTTGCTCATCACTGATGGTGAATTTACCAACACTAATGACGACTTTGCTCATCACTGATTGTTACTTTGCACCCACACATGTTGGCTTTGCCCTTCACTGACGGTGACTTTACCAACTCTAATTATTTCTTTGCTCATCACCGATAGTGACTTTACCAACACTAATGACGACTTTGCTCATCACTGATTGTTACATTGCACCAACACATGTTGGCTTAGCTCATCACTGATGTAGACTTTGTTCCCACTAATTATGACTTTGCAAATCACTGATGGTGACTTTTCCCCCACTTATGTTGACTTTTCCTTGCACTGATGGTGACAATAACAACACTATTTATGACTTTTCTCATCACTGACGGTGACTTTGCGCTTATATATGTTGGCTTTGCCCCTCACTGATGGTGACGTTACCTACTTTAATTATGACTTTTCTCATCACTGATCGATACTTTGTCTCCACTTATATTGGCTTTGCCATTCACTGATGGTGGCTATACCAACAATAATTATGACTTTACTCATCACTGACGATGACATTGCGCCAACATATGTTGGCTTTGCTCATCACTGATGGTGACTTTTACAACACCAATGGTAACTATGCTCATTAATGATGGTTTATTTTACCCCATTATGTTGACTTTGCCCTTCACTGATGGTGACTTTACCAACTCTAATTATGTCTTTGCTCATCACTGATTTCGACTTCGCACCAACACATGATGGCCTTGCCTTTAACTGATGGTGACTTTACCAACACTAATGGTAACTTTGCTCATCAGTGATGGTGACTTTGCCCCAAATAATTATGAATTTGCTCATCACTGATGGTGACTTTACCAACACTAATGGTGACTTTGCTCATCACTGATAGGGACTTTGCACCAACACATGTTGGCTTAGCTCATCACTGATGGTGACTTTAACAAAAGTAATCGTGACTTTTCACATCACTGATGGTGACTTTGCCCCCACTTATGTTGACTTTTACTTGCACTGATGGTGACTATAACAACACTATTTATGACTTTTCTCATCACTGACGGTGACTTTGCGCCAACATATGTTGGCTTTGCCCCTCACTGATGGTGACGTTACCTACAATAATTATGACTTCGCTCATCACTGATGATGACTTTAACAAAAGTCTTGGTGACTTTTCTCATCACTGATGGGGACTTTGTTCCCACTAATTATGACTTTGTAAATAACTAATGGTGACTTTTTCAACACTAATGGTGACTTTGCTATTCACTGATTTTGACTCTGCACCAACACATGTTGGCTTTGCCCCTCACAGATGGTGACGTAACCAACACTAATTATGACTTTGCTCAACACTGATGGATTCTTTAACAACTTTTATGGAACCTTTACTCTTCACTGATGGTGACTTTACACACATTAATGGAGACTTTTCCCATCACTGACGGAGACCATGTCCCCACTTTTTATAACTTTGCTAATCGCTGATGATGACTTTTACAACACAATTGGTATTTTTGCTCATCACTGATTGTGAATTTACACCAACACATTTTGGCTTTGCCCTTCACTGGTAATGACTTTGTCCCTCACTAATTATGACTTTGCAAATCATTGATGGTGACTTTTTCAACACTAATGGTGACTTTTCTCAGCACTGATGGTGACTTTGCACCAACACATGTTAGCTTTGCCCCTCACTGATGGTGATGTAACCAACACTTATTATGACTTTGCTCATCACTGACGTGTGCCAACATCTGTTGGTGTAAAGTCACCATGTGTGTTGGTAAAGTCACCATCAGTGAAGAGCAAAGTTACCATCACTGTTGTTAAAGTCAACATCAGTGATGAGCAAAGTCACCATTAATGTTGGTAAATAAACCATCAGTGAAGGGCAAAGCCAACCTAAGTGGGGACAAAGTCTCCATCACTGATGAGCAAAGTCACCATCAGTGAAGGGCAAAGCCAACATGTGTTGCTGCAAAGTAACAATCAGTGAAGAGCAATGTCACCATTTGTGTTGGTAATATCACCATCAGTGATGAGCAAAGTCACCATTTATGTTGTTAGAGTCATCATCAGTGATAGGCAAATGCATAATTAGAGTTGGTCAAGTCACAATCTGTGATAAGCAGAGTTACTATTAGTGTTGTTTAAGTCTGCATCAGAGATTAACAAAGTCACCATTAGTGTTGGAAAAGTCACCATCAGTGAAGGGCAAAGTCAACATAAGTGAGGGCAAAGTCATAATTAAAGTTGGTTAAGTCACCATCAGTTAATGGAAAAGCCAACAAGTGTTTGTCAAAGTCGAAATCAGTGATGAGCATAGTCATCATTTGTGTTGATAAAGTCACCATCATTGAAGAGCAAAGCCAACATGTGTTGTTGTAAATTCACAATCAGTGATGAGCAAAGACATAATTTGTTTTTGTAAGGTAAACATCAGTGAATGGCATAGCCAACATCTGTTGGTGTTAAGTCACCATGAGTGTTGGTAAAGTTACCTTCACTGTTGTTAAAGTCACCATCAGTGATGAGCCAAGTAATAATTAGTGATGGTAAACTTATCTTCAGAGAATGGCAAAGGCAACATGTGTTGGTGCATAGACACAATCAGTGAAGAGCAAAGTCACCATTTGTGTTGGTAATATCACAATCAGTGATGAGCAAAGTCATAATAAGTGTTGGTTACGTCACCATCAGTGAGGGGCAAAGCCAACATGTGTTGGTTCAGAGTCACAATCAGTGAATAGCAAATTCACCATTAGTGTTGAAAAAGTCACCATTAGTGATTTACAAAGTCATAATTAGTGGGAACAAAGTCTCCATCAGTGATGAGAAAAGTCATATTTAGTGTTGGTAAAGTCACCATCAGTGAATGGCATTGCCAATATGTTTTGGTGTAAAGTCACAATCAGTGATGAGCAAAAATACCAATTGTGTTGTAGAAGTCATCATCAGTGATGAGCAAAGTCATAATCAGTTTTGGTAAAGTCACCATCAGCGATTAGCAAAGTTATAAAAAGTGGGGACATGGTCTCCGTCAGTGATGGGAAAAGTCTCCATTAATGTATGTAAAGTCACCATCAGTGAAGAGTAAAGGTTCCATAAAAGTTGTTAAAGAATCCATCAGTGATGAGCAAAGTCATAATTAGTGTTGGTTACGTCACCATCTGTGAGGGGCAAAGCCAACATGTGTTGGTGCAGAGTCAAAATCAGTGAATAGCAAAGTCACCATTAGTGTTGAAAAAGTCACCATTAGTTATTTACAAAGTCATAATTAGTGGGAACAAAGTCTCCATCAGTGATGAGAAAAGTCACCAAGACTTTTGTTAAAGTCATCATCAGTGATGAGCGAAGTCATAATTATTGTAGGTAACGTCACCATCAGTGAGGGGCAAAGCCAACATATGTTGGCGCAAAGTCACCGTCAGTGATGAGAAAAGTCATAAATAGTGTTGTTATAGTCACCATCAGTGCAAGTAAAAGTCAACAAAAGTGGGGGCAAAGTCACCATCAGTGAAGGGCAAAGCCAACATGAGTTGGTGCAAAGTAACAAAAAGTGAAGAGCAAAGTCACCATTAGTGTTGGTATAGTCACAATCAGTGATGAGCAAAGTCATAATTATAGTTGGCAAAGTCACCATCCGTGAAGGACAAAGCCAACATGTGTTGGTGCAAAGTAACAATCAGTGAAGAGCAAAGTCACCATTAATGTTGGTAAAGTCATAATCAGTGATGAGCAAAGTCATAATTAGAGTTGGTAAAGTCACCGTCATTGAAGGGCAAAGCCAACATGTGTTGGTGCAAAGTAACAATCAATGAAGAGCAAAGCCACAATCAGTGATGAGCAAAGGCATAATAAGTGTTGGTTACGTCATTTTTAGTGAGGGGCAAAGCTAACATGTGTTGGTGCAAAGTCAGAATCGGTGATGAGCAAAGTCACCATTAGTGTTGAACAAGTCACCATCAGTGATGAGCAAAGTCATAATAAGTGTTGGTTACATCACCATCAGTGAGGGGCAAAGCTAACATGTGTTGGTGCAAAGTCAGAATCGGTGATGAGCAAAGTCACCATCAGTGTTGAACAAGTCACCGTCAGTGATGAGCAAAGTCATAATAAGTGTTGGTTACATCACCATCAGTGAGGGGCAAAGCCATCACTGATGGAGACTTTGTCCCCACTTAGGTTGGCTTTGCCATTCACTGACGGTGACTTTACCAACACTAATTATGACTTTTCTCATCAATGATGGTGACTTTAACAAAACTAATGGTAACATTGCATATCACTGATGGCGACTTTGCCCCAACTTATGTTGGCTTTGCCATTCTCTGATGGTGACTTTACCAACAATAATTATGACTTTGCTCATCAATGATGATGACTTTCACAAAAGTAATGATGATTTTTCTCATTACTGATGGAGACTTTGTCCCCACTTATGTTGGCTTTGCTCTTCACTGATTTTGTCTTTGCACCAACACATGTTGCCTTTGCCATTCTCTGAAGATTAGTTTACCATCACTAAATATTACTTGGCTCATCACTGATGGTGACTTTACCAACACTAATTATGACTTTGATCATCACTGATGGTGATATTACCAACACAAATGGTGACTTTGCTCTTCACTGATTGTGTATTTGCACCAACACATGTTGCCTTTGCCATTCTCTGAAGATTAGTTTACCATCACTAATTATTACTTAGCTAATCACTGATGGTGACTTTAACAACAGTGATGGTAACTTTGCTCTTCACTGATGGTGACTTTACCAACACTCATGGTGACTTTACACCAACAGATGTTGGCACACCATTCACTTATGTTTACCTTACAAAAACAAATTATGTCTTTGCTCATCACTGATTGTGAATTTACAACAACACATGTTGGCTTTGCTCTTCAATGATGGTGACTTTATCCCCAAGTAATCCTTTTAACGATACAAAAACGAGAATTATCGATAAGATCCTTAATTCTCGCAAATTTTTCGCTAATTATCGTTAATTTTTTTATTGCGATAAGCTTTATATCTTTTCTTATCGATACTTTATCGCTGATTTTTTACTTATCATTATTGTAAAGATTAAATTTTTTTTTTGTCATTACAGTTTTTTAATAAGCCATCATTCACTATTTCAAAAATTCTTTTGGTTACAGTAGGAAAATTCCTTATTATGAATTAGTGATAAATTAGCATAATTAGTGATAATAGATAAATTAATTTCAAAATTGATCAAAATTTATTTTTGTATTTTGACTACCTCTCACAAGACCAATCAAGCCTATGCGCAAGCATACTGTTTTAAAAAATATAACCCTACAAGCCTAAAACATTTTAAATTATATTTTTAGATCGTTGCCCGACCTAAAAACACACCAGTCGGCATTATTTAATTGATTATAAAATTTTGAAATAAAAATGTTAATTGGATAACCAATTAATTTTATTTATTCATAGAAAAGCTTTAGAACATTTTTTAATCCTCATGAACACTTTTCTTCACAATATTCATTATTTAACAACAAAAAAAATAGCCAATAAATATTGAATATTTTTATTCGCTATAAAAAATAATTAAATAATTGCAGATAAAAATAATTATTGAAAATTGAAAATAAGACAAAAAATATTTCAACACAATTATTATATATACAACTAATCAAAAAAATCAGTTATTCAAAGAAAACAGTAAAAGATTTTTTTTTAATTTTAGGTTTGAACATTGTACGCTAAGCTTTTTTGAATATTGAAATAAAGTTAATTTTTGGCGTAATTAAAAATCATCATTGAATCAAAAACTGTCAAATTTTAATTTTTGATTCGTTTAAGGTAAATTGTTTGATTGACTCTAAAATATTTTTATTCATTTTTTTTTTTGAAGGATTAATGGCTCTGGATCTTTTTTTTACTTGGAACGCTAATTGTTAAATAGCAATAAGTTAAGATAAACTGAGCACAATAAGTCTAGTGTTGTGAGTCGACTTTAGAAGAAAAGAAAAGGCGCTTTCTCTGATAAAATCCACAGATGTTTGAAAAAAACAAGTCTGATATTTATTTAATAGTCTTTTATCTTACATCTTTACGTCTTTTACACTAAATAAGTCTCAGACTTATATTTTTACTCGACTCACTAATTGGTTTTCAAATTCAACAAAGTTAATTTCACCTGAGTCAGTTTAAAATCTAAACATCATATAGATATAAGATGCAAAATATATTTTAAAAGGTTTATTTGAAATAGATTTAGTTTTACTCTCAATTGTCATCGTATTCCCGTGTTCTATTTTGCACCCTCATAAATCAGAACGCGATGTTGCCATCATCTATGATATGCTAGAATATTCTTAATTTACGCATGGACTTGCATTAAAATTTGCAATAAATCTAAACTAATAAAATTTTCCTATAATTATATAATATTTTCATTTAATTTCTTATCCACATCTTCATTAACAAATCATGTTTATTAAAATTTGGAGATCGATTTTTGGTCAGGCTTATTGAAAAATATGCAATAATTAATAAAAATAAATAAATGATAGTTAGTATCAATAAATCAACGATATCTGCTATCGGTTCCTTATCGATAAAATTAACCAATTGTGTGGTGACCTTATCGATAAGGCAAAATCGCTAACTTATTGAAAAATTCTTGCAAAAAACGTTACTTGGGTCAACACACATGATGACTATGCTCATCACTGATTTCGACTTTGACAAACACTTGTTGGCTTTTCCATTAACTGATGGTGACATTACCGACACTAATTATGACTTTGCCCTCACTTATGTTGACTTTGCCCTTCAAGGATGGTGACTTTTCCAACACTAATGGTGACTTTGTTAATCTCTGATGGAGACTTAAACAACACAAATGATGACTTTGCTCATCAATGATTGTGACTTTAACAAAACTAATGGTGACTTTTCTCATCACTGATTTTGTCTTTGCACCAAAACGTTTTGGCTTTGCCCTTCACTGATGGTTTATTTACCAACATTAATGGTGACTTTGCTCATCAATGATGGTGACTTTACCAACACTAATGGTGACTTTGCTCTTCACTGATTGTTACTTTGCAGCAAAACATGTTGGCTTTGCCCTTCACTGATGGTGACTTTGCTCATCAATGATGGTGACTTTACCAACACTAATGGTGACTTTGCTCTTCACTGATTGCTACTTTGCAGCAAAACATGTTGGCTTTGCCCTTCACTGATGGTGACTTTGCTCATCAGTGATGGAGACTTTGTCCCCACTTAGGTTGGCTTTGCCCTTCACTGATGGTTTATTTACCAACATTAATGGTGACTTTGCTCATCACTGATGGTGACTTTAACAACAGCGATGGTAACTTTGCTCTTCACTGATGGTGACTTTACCAACACTCATGGTGACTTTACACCAACAGATGTTGGCACACCATTCACTGATGTTTACCTTACAAAAACAAATTATGTCTTTGCTCATCACTGATTGTGAATTTACAACAACCCATGTTGGCTTTGCTCTTCAATGATGGTGACTTTATCAACACAAATGATGACTATGCTCATCACTGATTTCGACTTTGACAAACACTTGTTGGATTTTCCATTAACTGATGGTGACTTTACCGACACTAATTATGACTTTGCCCTCACTTATGTTGACTTTGCCCTTCACTGATGGTGACTTTTCCAACACTAATGGTGACTTTGTTAATCTCTGATGGAGACTTAAACAACACAAATGATGACTTTGCTCATCAATGATTGTGACTTTAACAAAACTAATGGTGACTTTTCTCATCACTGATTTTGTCTTTGCACCAACACGTTTTGGCTTTGCCCTTCACTGATGGTTTATTTACCAACATTAATGGTGACTTTGCTCATCAATGATGGTGACTTTACCAACACTAATGGTGACTTTGCTCTTCACTGATTGTTACTTTGCAGCAAAACATGTTGGCTTTGCCCTTCACTGATGGTGACTTTGCTCATCAGTGATGGAGACTTTGTCCCCACTTAGGTTGGCTTTGCCATTCACTGATGTTTACCTTACAAACACAAATTATGTCTTTGCTCATCACTGATTTCGACTTTGACAAACACTTGTTGGCTTTTCCATTAACTGATGGTGACTTTACCAACACTAATTATGACTTTGCCCTCACTTATGTTGACTTTGCCCTTCACTTCACTGACTTTTCCAACACTAATGGTGACTTTGTTAATCTCTGATGTAGACTTAAACAACACTAATAGTAACTCTGCTTATCACTGATGATGACTTTAACAACACAAATGGTGACTTTTCTCATCACTGATTCGGACTTTGTGCCCACTAATTATGAATTTGCCGATCACTGATTGTGTATTTACCAACATTAATGGTGACTTTACTCATCACTGATTTTGTCTTTGCACCAACACATTTTGGCTTTGCCCTTCACTGATGGTGACTTTACCAACACTAATGGTGACTTTGCTCTTCACTGATTGTTACTTTGCAGCAACACATGATGGCTTTGCCCTTCACTGATGTTGACTTTGCTCAACACTGATGGAGACTTTACCAACACAAATGATGACTTTGCTCATCAATGATGGTGACTTTAACAAAACTAATGGTGACTTTTCTCATCACTGATTTTGAATTAACACCAACACATGTTGGCTTTTCCCTTCACTGATGGTGACTTTACTTAGTATAATTATGCATTTGCCCATCACTGATGGTGACTTTAACAACACCAATGGTGACTTTTCTCATCACTGATAGAGACTTTAACAACACTATTGTTGACTTAGCTAATCAATGATGTCGACTTTACAAACACCAATTTTGACTTTGCTCATCAATGATAAAGACGATGATGGTGACTTTAACAACACTAATGGTGACTTTACTCTTCACTGATTGTTACTTTGCAGCAAAACATGTTGGCTTTGCCATTATCTGATGGTGACTTTACCAACAATAATTATGACTTTGCTCATCAATGATGATGACTTTCACAAAAGTAATGATGATTTTTCTCATTACTGATGGAGACTTTGTCCCCACTTATGTTAGCTTTGCTCTTCACTGATTGTGTCTTTGCACCAACACATGTTGCCTTTGCCATTCTCTGAAGATTAATTTACCATCGCTAATTATTACTTGGCTCATCACTGATGGTGACTTTACCAACACGAATTATGACTTTGATCATCACTGATGGTGATATTACCAACACAAATGGTGACTTTGCTCTTCACTGATTGTGTATTTGCACCAACACATGTTGCTTTTGCCATTCTCTGAAGATTAGTTAACCATCACTAATTTTTACTTGGCTAATCACTGATGGTGACTTTAACAACAGTGATGGAAACTTTGCTCTTCACTGATGGTGACATTTCCAACACTAATGGTGACTTTGTTAATCTCTGATGGAGACTTAAACAACACAAATGATGACTTTGCTCGTCAATGATGGTGACTTTAACAAAACTAATGGTGACTTTTCTCATCACTTATTGTGAATTAACACCAACACATGTTGGCTTTTCCCTTCACTGATGGTGACTTTACTTAGTATAATAATGCATTTGCCCATCACTGATGGTGACTTTAACAACACCAATGGTGACATTTCTCATCACTGATGAGGACTTTAACAACACTAATGTTGATTTTGCTCATCAATGATGTCGACTTTAAAAACACCAATTTTGACTTTGCTCATCAATGATGGTAACTTTAACAAAACTAATGGTAACATTGCATATCACTGATGGTGACATTGTCCCAACTTATGTTGGCTTTGCCATTCTCTGATGGTGACTTTTCCAATAATAATTATGACTTTGCTCATCAATGATGATGACTTTCACAAAAGTAATGATGATTTTTCTCATTACTGATGGAGACTTTGTCCCCACTTATGTTAGCTTTGCTCTTCACTGATTTTGTCTTTGCACCAACACATGTTGCCTTTGCCATTCTCCGAAGATTAGTTTACCATCACTAATTATTACTTGGCTCATCACTGATGGTGACTTTACCAACACGAATTATGACTTTGATCATCACTGATGGTGATATTACCAACACAAATGGTGACTTTGCTCTTCACTGATTGTGTATTTGCACCAACACATGTTGGCTTTGCCATTCTCTGAAGATTAGTTTACCATCACTAATTATTACTTGGCTAATCACTGATGGTGACTTTACCAACAGTGATGGTAACTTTGCTCTTCACTGATGGTTACTTTACCAACACTCATGGTGACTTAACACCAACAGATGTTGGCAATGCCATTCACTGATGTTTACCTTACAAAAAAAAATTATGTCTAATGTCATCACTGATTGTGAATTTACAACAACACATGTTGGCTTTGCTCTTCAATGATGGTGACTTTAACAAAACAAATGGTAACATTGCTCATCACTGATGGTGACTTTGCCCCAACTTATGTTGGCCTTGAAATTCACTGATGGAGACTTTAACAACACTAATGTTGACTTAGCTAGTCAATGATGTCGACTTTACAAAAACTAATGGTGACTTTGCACCAACACATGTTGTCTTTGCCCTTCACTGATGTTGACTTTTCCAACACCAATTTAGACTTTGCTCATCAATGATAAAGACGATGATGGTGACTTTTACAACACTAATGGGACTTTTCTCATCACTGATGGAGACTTTGTTCCCACTGATTATGAATTTGCCGATCACTGATGGTGACTTTAACAACACTAATGGTGACTTTACTCATCACTGATTTTGTCCTTGCACCAGCACATTTTGGCTTTGCCCTTCACTGATGGTGATTTTACCAACATTAATGGTGACTTTGCTCATCACTGACGGTGACTTTCCCAGCTCTAATTATGACTTTGCTCATCACTGATGGTGACTTTACCAACACTAATAGTGACTTTGCTCATCAATGATTGTGAATTTACACCAACACATGTTGGCTTTTCCCTTCACTGATGTTGACTTTACCAACACCAATTTTGACTTTGCTCAACAATGATAAGGACGATGATGGTGACTTTACCAACACTAATGGTGACTTTGCTCTTCACTGATTGTTACTTTGCAGCAACACATGTTGGCTTTGCCCTTCACTGTTGGTGACTTTGCTCATAACTGATGGAGACTTTGCTCATCAATGATGGTGACGTATCCCCAACTTATATTGGCTTTGCCATTCTCTGATGGTGACTTTACCAACAATAATTATGTTTTTGCTCATCAATGATGATGACTTTCACAAAAGTAATGATGATTTTTCTCATTACTGATGGAGACTTTGTCCCCACTTATGTTGGCTTTGCAATTCACTGATGGTGACTTTACCAAAAAAAATTATGACTTTGCTCATCAATGATGGTGACTTTACCAACAAAAATTATGACTTTGCTCATCAATGATGGTGACTTTAACAAAACAAATGGTAACATTGCTCATCACTGATGGTGACTTTGCCCCAACTTATGTTGGCCTTGAAATTCACTGATGGAGACTTTAACAACACTAATGTTGACTTAGCTAGTCAATGATGTCGACTTTACAAAAACTAATGGTGACTTTGCACCAACACATGTTGTCTTTGCCCTTCACTGATGTTGACTTTACCAACACCAATTTAGACTTTGCTCATCAATGATAAAGACGATGATGGTGACTTTTACAACACTAATGGGACTTTTCTCATCACTGATGGAGAATTTGTTCCCACTGATTATGAATTTGCCGATCACTGATGGTGACTTTAACAACACTAATGGTGACTTTACTCATCACTGATTTTGTCTTTGCACCAGCACATTTTGGCTTTGCCCTTCACTGATGGTGATTTTACCAACATTAATGGTGACTTTGCTCATCACTGACGGTGACTTTCCCAGCTCTAATTATGACTTTGCTCATCAATGATTGTGAATTTACACCAACACATGTTGGCTTTGCCCTTAACTGATGGTGACTTAATCAACACAAATGATGACTTTGCATATCACTGATGATGACTTTAAGAACACTAATGGTGACTTTACTCATCACTGATTTTGTCTTTGCACCAACACATTTTGGCTTTGCCCTTCACTGATGGTGTATTTACCAACATTAATGCTGACTTTGCTAATCACTGATGGTGACTTTACCAACACTAATGGTGACTTTGCTCTTCACTGATTGTTACTTTGCAGCAACACATGTTGGCTTTGCCCTTCACAGTTGGTGACTTTGCTCATCACTGATGGAGACTTTGTCCACACTAATGTTGGCTTTGCCATTCACTGACGGTGACTTTACCGACAAAAATTATGACTTTGCTCATCAATGATGGTGACTTTAACAAAACAAATGGTAACATTGCTCATCACTGATGGTGACTTTGCCCCAACTTATGTTGGCCTTGCCATTCACTGATGGAGACTTTACCAATAATAATTATGTCTTTGCTCATCACTTATTGTGACTTTAACAAAAGTAATGGTGACTTTGCTCATCACTGATGGAGAATTTGTTACCACTTATGTTTGCTTTTCCATTCACTGACGGTGACTTTACCAACGCTAATTATGACTTTGCTCATCAATAATGGTGACTTTAACAAAACAAATGGTAACATTTCTCATCACTGATGGTGACTTTTCCCCAACTTATGTTGGCTTCGCCATTCACTGATGGAGACTTTACTCATCACTGATTTTGTCTTTGCACCAACACATTTTGGCTTTGCCCTTCACTGATGGTGTATTTACCAACATTAATGGTGACTTTGCTCATCACTGATGGTGACTTTACCAACACTAGTAGTGACTTTGCCCTTCACTGATTAGGACTTTGCTCATCACTGATGGAGACTTTGTCCCTACTTATGTTGGCTTTGCCATTCACTGATGGTGACTTTACCAACAATAATTATGACTTTGATCATCACTGATGATTACTTTAACAAAAGTAATGTCGACTTTTCTCATCAGTGATTGACACTTTTTTCCCACTTATATTGGCTTTGCCATTCACTTATGGTGACTTTAACAATACTAATGGTAACATTGCTCATCACTGATGGTGACTTTGCCCCAACTTATGTTGGCTTTGCCATTCACTGATGGTGACTTTACCAACAATAATTATGACTTTGCTCATCACTGACGATTACTTTAACAAAAGTAATGTCACCTTTTCTCATCAGTGATTGAGACTTTTTCCCCACTTATATTGTCTGTGCCATTCACTGATTGTGACTATACCAACGCTAATTATGACTTTGCTCATCAATGATGGTGACTTTAACAATACAAATGGTAACATTGCTCATCACTGATGGTGACTTTGCCCCAACTTATGTTGGCTTTGCCATTCACTGATGGAGACTTTACCAACAATAATTATGATTTTGCTTATGTCTTATTGTGACTTTAACAAAAGTAATGGTGACTTTTCTCATCACTAATGGAGGCTTTGTCCCCACTAATTATGACTTTGCAAATCACTGATGGTGACTATTTCAACACTTATGGTGACTTTTCTCATCACAGATGGAGACTTAAACAACACAAATGTTGACTTAGCTAATCAATGATGTCGACTTTACAGGTGACTTTGCACCAACACATGTTGTCTTTGCCCTTCACTGATGGTGACTTTACCAACACCAATTTCGACTTTGCTCATCAATGATGAAGACGATGATGGTGACTTTTACAACACTAATGTTGGCTTTGCCATTCACTGACGGTGACTTTACCGACAAAAATTATGACTTTGCTCATCAATGATGGTGACTTTAACAAAACAAATGGTAACATTTCTCATCACTGATGGTGACTTTTCCCCAACTTATGTTGGCTTCGCCATTCACTGATGGAGACTTTACTCATCACTGATTTTGTCTTTGCACCAACACATTTTGGCTTTGCCCTTCACTGATGGTGTATTTACCAACATTAATGGTGACTTTGCTCATCACTGATGGTGACTTTACCAACACTAGTAGTGACTTTGCCCTTCACTGATTAGGACTTTGCTCATCACTGATGGAGACTTTGTCCCTACTTATGTTGGCTTTGCCATTCACTGATGGTGACTTTACCAACAATAATTATGACTTTGATCATCACTGATGATTACTTTAACAAAAGTAATGTCGACTTTTCTCATCAGTGATTGACACTTTTTTCCCACTTATATTGGCTTTGCCATTCACTTATGGTGACTTTAACAATACTAATGGTAACATTGCTCATCACTGATGGTGACTTTGCCCCAACTTATGTTGGCTTTGCCATTCACTGATGGTGACTTTACCAACAATAATTATGACTTTGCTCATCACTGACGATTACTTTAACAAAAGTAATGTCACCTTTTCTCATCAGTGATTGAGACTTTTTCCCCACTTATATTGTCTGTGCCATTCACTGATTGTGACTATACCAACGCTAATTATGACTTTGCTCATCAATGATGGTGACTTTAACAATACAAATGGTAACATTGCTCATCACTGATGGTGACTTTGCCCCAACTTATGTTGGCTTTGCCATTCACTGATGGAGACTTTACCAACAATAATTATGATTTTGCTTATGTCTTATTGTGACTTTAACAAAAGTAATGGTGACTTTTCTCATCACTAATGGAGGCTTTGTCCCCACTAATTATGACTTTGCAAATCACTGATGGTGACTATTTCAACACTTATGGTGACTTTTCTCATCACAGATGGAGACTTAAACAACACAAATGTTGACTTAGCTAATCAATGATGTCGACTTTACAGGTGACTTTGCACCAACACATGTTGTCTTTGCCCTTCACTGATGGTGACTTTACCAACACCAATTTCGACTTTGCTCATCAATGATGAAGACGATGATGGTGACTTTTACAACACTTATGGTGACTTTGCTCATCACTGATGGAGACTTTGTCCACACTAATGTTGGCTTTGCCATTCACTGACGGTGACTTTACCGACAAAAATTATGACTTTGCTCATCAATGATGGTGACTTTAACAAAACAAATGGTAACATTGCTCATCACTGATGGTGACTTTGCCCCAACTTATGTTGGCCTTGCCATTCACTGATGGAGACTTTACCAATAATAATTATGTCTTTGCTCATCACTTATTGTGACTTTAACAAAAGTAATGGTGACTTTGCTCATCACTGATGGAGAATTTGTTACCACTTATGTTTGCTTTTCCATTCACTGACGGTGACTTTACCAACGCTAATTATGACTTTGCTCATCAATAATGGTGACTTTAACAAAACAAATGGTAACATTTCTCATCACTGATGGTGACTTTTCCCCAACTTATGTTGGCTTCGCCATTCACTGATGGAGACTTAACCAACAAAAATTATGACTTTGCTTATCACTTATTGTGACTTTAACAAAAGTAATGGTGACTTTTCTCATCACTGATGGAGGTATTGTCCCCACTAATTATGACTTTGCAAATCACTGATGGTGACTATTTCAACACTTATGGTGACTTTTCTCATTACAGATGGAGACTTAAACATCACAAATGTTGACTTAGCTAATCAATGATGTCGACTTTACAAACGCTAATGGTTACTTTGCACCAACACAGGTTGTCTTTGCCCTTCACTGATGGTTACTTTACAAACAATGATTATGACTTTGCTCTACACTTATTGTGACTTTAACAAAAGTAATGGTGACTATTCTCATCACTGATGGAGACTTTGTCCCCACTTATGTTGGCTTTGCCATTCACTGATGGAGACTTTACCAACAATAATTATGTTTTGATCATCACTGATGATGACTTTCACAAAAGTAATGATGATTTTTCTCATTACTGATGGAGACTTTGTCCCCACTTATGTTGGCTTTGCCATTCACTGATGGAGACTTTACCAACAATAATTATGTCTTTGCTCATCACTGATGATGACTTTTACAAAAGTAATGTCGACTTTTCTCATCAGTGACGTAGACTTTGTCACCACTTATATTGGCTTTGCCATTCACTGATGGTGGCTTTACCAACAAAAATTATGACTTTGCTTATCACTTATTGTGACTTTAACAAAAGTAATGGTGACTTTTCTCATCACTGATGGAGGTATTGTCCCCACTAATTATGACTTTGCAAATCACTGATGGTGACTATTTCAACACTTATGGTGACTTTTCTCATCACAGATGGAGACTTAAACATCACAAATGTTGACTTAGGTAATCAATGATGTCGACTTTACAAACACTAATGGTGACTTTGCACCAACACATGTTGTCTTTGCCCTTCACTGATGGTAACTTTACCAACACAAATTTCGACTTTGCTCATGAATGATGAAGTCGATGATGGTGACTTTTACAACACTAATGGTGAATTTTCTCATCACTGATGGAGACTTTGTTTCCACTGATTATGAATTTGCCTATCAATGATGGTGACTTTAACAACACTAATGGTGACTTTACTCATCACTGATTTTGTCTTTGCACCAACACATTTTGGCTTTGCCCTTCACTGATGGTGTATTTACCAACATTAATGGTGACTTTGCTCATCAATGATGGTGACTTTACCAACACTAATGGTGACTTTGCTCTTCACTGATTGTTACTTTGCAGCAACACATGTTGGCTTTGCCCTTCACTTTTGGTGACTTTGCTCATAACTGATGGAGACTTTGCTCATCAATGATGGTGACTTATCCCCAACTTATATTGGCTTTGCCATTCTCTGATGGTGACTTTACCAACAATAATTATGTTTTTGCTCATCAATGATGATGACTTTCACAAAAGTAATGATGATTTTTCTCATTACTGATGGAGACTTTGTCCCCACTTATGTTGGCTTTGCAATTCACTGATGGTGACTTTACCAACAAAAATTATGACTTTGCTCATCTATGATGGTGACTTTACCAACAAAAATTATGACTTTGCTCATCAATGATGGTGACTTTAACAAAACAAATGGTAACATTGCTCATCACTGATGGTGACTTTGCCCCAACTTATGTTGGCCTTGAAATTCACTGATGGAGACTTAACAACACTAATGTTGACTTAGCTAGTCAATGATGTCGACTTTACAAACACTAATGGTGACTTTGCACCAACACATGTTGTCTTTGCCCTTCACTGATGGTAACTTTACCAACACAAATTTCGACTTTGCTCATCAATGATGAAGTCGATGATGGTGACTTTTACAACACTAATGGTGAATTTTCTCATCACTGATGGAGACTTTGTTCCCACTGATTATGAATTTGCCTATCACTGATGGTGACTTTAACAACACTAATGGTGACTTTACTCATCACTGATTTTGTCTTTGCACCAACACATTTTGGCTTTGCCCTTCACTGTTGTTGATTTTACCAACATTAATGGTGACTTTGTTCATCACTGACGGTGACTTTCCCAACTCTAATTATGACTTTTCTCATCACTGATGGAGACTTTGTCCCCAATAATTATGACTTTGCAAATCACTGATGGTGACTATTTCAACACTTATGGTGACCTTTCTCATCACAGATGGAGAATTTAACAACACAAATGTTAACTAAGCCAATCAATGATGTCAACTTTACAAACACTAAGGGTGACTTTGCACCAACACATGTTGTCTTGTCCCTCTACTGATGGTAACTTTACCAACACCAATTTCGATTTTGCTCATCAATGATGAAGACGATGATGGTGACTTTTACAACACTAATGGTGACTTTTCTCATCACTGATGGAGACTTTGTTCCCACTGATTATGAATTAGCCGATCACTGATGGTGACTTTACTCATCACTGATTTTGTCTTTGCACCAACACATTTTGGCTTTGCCCTTCACTGATGGTGTATTTACCAACATTAATGGTGACTTTGCTCATCACTGATGGTGACTTTACCAACACTAGTAGTGACTTTGCCCTTCACTGATTAGGACTTTGCTCATCACTGATGGAGACTTTGTCCCTACTTATGTTGGCTTTGCCATTCACTGATGGTGACTTTACCAACAAAAATTATGACTTTGATCATCACTGATAATTACTTTAACAAAAGTAATGTCGACTTTTCTCATCAGTGATTGACACTTTTTTCCCACTTATATTGGCTTTGCCATTCACTTATGGTGACTTTAACAATACTAATGGTAACATTGCTCATCACTGATGGTGACTTTGCCCCAACTTATGTTGGCTTTGCCATTCACTGATGGTGACTTTACCAACAATAATTAAGACTTTGCTCATCACTGACGATTACTTTAACAAAAGTAATGTCACCTTTTCTCATCAGTGATTGAGACTTTTTCCCCACTTATATTGTCCGTGCCATTCACTGATTGTGACTATACCAACGCTAATTATGACTTTGCTCATCAATGATGGTGACTTTAACAATACAAATGGTAACATTGCTCATCACTGATGGTGACTTTGCCCCAACTTATGTTGGCTTTGCCATTCACTGATGGAGACTTTACCAACAATAATTATGATTTTGCTTATGTCTTATTGTGACTTTAACAAAAGTAATGGTGACTTTTCTCATCACTAATGGAGGCTTTGTCCCCACTAATTATGACTTTGCAAATCACTGATGGTGACTATTTCAACACTTATGGTGACTTTTCTCATCACAGATGGAGACTTAAACAACACAAATGTTGACTTAGCTAATCAATGATGTCGACTTTACAGGTGACTTTGCACCAACACATGTTGTCTTTGCCCTTCACTGATGGTGACTTAACCAACACCAATTTCGACTTTGCTCATCAATGAAGAAGACGATGATGGTGACTTTTACAACACTTATGGTGACTTTTCTCATCACTGATGGAGACTTTGTTCCCACTGATAATGAATTTGCCGATCACTGTTGGAGACTTTAACAACACTAATGGTGACTTTACTCATCACTGATTTTGTCTTTGCACCAACACATTTTGGCTTCGCCATTCACTGATGGTGTATTTACCAACATTAATGGTGACTTTGCTCATCACTAACAGTGACTTTACCAACTCTTATTATGACTTTGCTCATCACTGATGGTGACTTTAACAATACTAATGGTAACATTGCTCTTCACTGATTGCTACTTTGCTCCAACACATGTTGGCTTTGCCCTTCACTGATGGAGACTTTGTCCCCACTAATGTTGGCTTTGCCATTTACTGACGGTGACTTTACCAACACTAATTATGACTTTGCTCATCAATGATGTTGACTTTAATAAAACTAATGGTAACAATGCTCATCACTGATGGTTACTTTGTCCCCACTTATGTTGGCTTTGCCATTCAATGATGATGACTTTACCAGCAATAATTATGACTTTGCTAATGGTGAAAAGAAATGGTGACTTTTCTCATCACTGATGGAGTTTTTAACAACACTAATGTTGACTTAGCTAATCAATGATGTCGACTTTACAAACACAAATGGTGACTTTGCACTAACACATGTTGTCTTTGCCCTTCACTGATGGTGACTTTACCAACAATAATTATGACTATGCTCATCACTGACGATTATTTTAAAAAAAGTAATGTCAACTTTTCTCATCAGTGATTGAGACTTTTTCCCCACTTATATTGTCTGTGCCATTCACTGATTGTGACTATACCAACGCTAATTATGACTTTGCTCATCAATGATGGTGACTTTAACAATACTAATGGTAACATTGCTCATCACTGATGGTGACTTTGCCCCAACTTATGTTGGCTTTACCATTCACTTATGGAGACTTTACCAACAATAATTATGACTTTGCTTATCTCTTATTGTGACTTTAACAAAAGTAATGGTGACTTTTCTCATCACTAATGGAGGCTTTGTCCCCACTAATTATGACTTTGCAAATCACTGATGGTGACTATTTCAACACTTATGGTGACTTTTCTCATCACAGATGGAGACTTTAACTACACAAATGTTGACTAAGCTAATCAAATGTCGACTTTACAAACACTAATGGTGACTTTGCACCAACACATGTTGTCTTTGTCCTTTACTGATGGTGACTTTACCAACACTAATTATGACTTTGCTCATCAATGATGTTGACTTTAATAAAACTAATGGTAACAATGCTCATCACTGATGGTTACTTTGTCCCCACTTATGTTGGCTTTGCCATTCAATGATGATGACTTTACCAGCAATAATTATGACTTTGCTAATGGTGAAAAGAAATGGTGACTTTTCCCATCACTGATGGAGTTTTTAACAACACTAATGTTGACTTAGCTAATCAATGATGTCGACTTTACAAACACAAATGGTGACTTTGCACTAACACATGTTGTCTTTGCCCTTCACTGATGGTGACTTTACCAACAATAATTATGACTATGCTCATCACTGACGATTATTTTAAAAAAAGTAATGTCAACTTTTCTCATCAGTGATTGAGACTTTTTCCCCACTTATATTGTCTGTGCCATTCACTGATTGTGACTATACCAACGCTAATTATGACTTTGCTCATCAATGATGGTGACTTTAACAATACTAATGGTAACATTGCTCATCACTGATGGTGACTTTGCCCCAACTTATGTTGGCTTTACCATTCACTTATGGAGACTTTACCAACAATAATTATGACTTTGCTTATCTCTTATTGTGACTTTAACAAAAGTAATGGTGACTTTTCTCATCACTAATGGAGGCTTTGTCCCCACTAATTATGACTTTGCAAATCACTGATGGTGACTATTTCAACACTTATGGTGACTTTTCTCATCACAGATGGAGACTTAAACTACACAAATGTTGACTAAGCTAATCAAATGTCGACTTTACAAACACTAATGGTGACTTTGCACCAACACATGTTGTCTTTGTCCTTTACTGATGGTGACTTTACCAACACTAATTATGACTTTGCTCATCAATGATGTTGACTTTAATAAAACTAATGGTAACAATGCTCATCACTGATGGTTACTTTGTCCCCACTTATGTTGGCTTTGCCATTCAATGATGATGACTTTACCAGCAATAATTATGACTTTGCTAATGGTGAAAAGAAATGGTGACTTTTCTCATCACTGATGGAGTTTTTAACAACACTAATGTTGACTTAGCTAATCAATGATGTCGACTTTACAAACACAAATGGTGACTTTGCACTAACACATGTTGTCTTTGCCCTTCACTGATGGTGACTTTACCAACAATAATTATGACTATGCTCATCACTGACGATTATTTTAAAAAAAGTAATGTCAACTTTTCTCATCAGTGATTGAGACTTTTTCCCCACTTATATTGTCTGTGCCATTCACTGATTGTGACTATACCAACGCTAATTATGACTTTGCTCATCAATGATGGTGACTTTAACAATACTAATGGTAACATTGCTCATCACTGATGGTGACTTTGCCCCAACTTATGTTGGCTTTACCATTCACTTATGGAGACTTTACCAACAATAATTATGACTTTGCTTATCTCTTATTGTGACTTTAACAAAAGTAATGGTGACTTTTCTCATCACTAATGGAGGCTTTGTCCCCACTAATTATGACTTTGCAAATCACTGATGGTGACTATTTCAACACTTATGGTGACTTTTCTCATCACAGATGGAGACTTAAACTACACAAATGTTGACTAAGCTAATCAAATGTCGACTTTACAAACACTAATGGTGACTTTGCACCAACACATGTTGTCTTTGTCCTTTACTGATGGTGACTTTACCAACACTAATTATGACTTTGCTCATCAATGATGTTGACTTTAATAAAACTAATGGTAACAATGCTCATCACTGATGGTTACTTTGTCCCCACTTATGTTGGCTTTGCCATTCAATGATGATGACTTTACCAGCAATAATTATGACTTTGCTAATGGTGAAAAGAAATGGTGACTTTTCCCATCACTGATGGAGTTTTTAACAACACTAATGTTGACTTAGCTAATCAATGATGTCGACTTTACAAACACAAATGGTGACTTTGCACTAACACATGTTGTCTTTGCCCTTCACTGATGGTGACTTTACCAACAATAATTATGACTATGCTCATCACTGACGATTATTTTAAAAAAAGTAATGTCAACTTTTCTCATCAGTGATTGAGACTTTTTCCCCACTTATATTGTCTGTGCCATTCACTGATTGTGACTATACCAACGCTAATTATGACTTTGCTCATCAATGATGGTGACTTTAACAATACTAATGGTAACATTGCTCATCACTGATGGTGACTTTGCCCCAACTTATGTTGGCTTTACCATTCACTTATGGAGACTTTACCAACAATAATTATGACTTTGCTTATCTCTTATTGTGACTTTAACAAAAGTAATGGTGACTTTTCTCATCACTAATGGAGGCTTTGTCCCCACTAATTATGACTTTGCAAATCACTGATGGTGACTATTTCAACACTTATGGTGACTTTTCTCATCACAGATGGAGACTTTAACTACACAAATGTTGACTAAGCTAATCAAATGTCGACTTTACAAACACTAATAGTGACTTTGCACCAACACATGTTGTCTTTGTCCTTTACTGATGGTGACTTTACCAACACTAATTATGACTTTGCTCATCAATGATGTTGACTTTAATAAAACTAATGGTAACAATGCTCATCACTGATGGTTACTTTGTCCCCACTTATGTTGGCTTTGCCATTCAATGATGATGACTTTACCAGCAATAATTATGACTTTGCTAATGGTGAAAAGAAATGGTGACTTTTCCCATCACTGATGGAGTTTTTAACAACACTAATGTTGACTTAGCTAATCAATGATGTCGACTTTACAAACACAAATGGTGACTTTGCACTAACACATGTTGTCTTTGCCCTTCACTGATGGTGACTTTACCAACAATAATTATGACTATGCTCATCACTGACGATTATTTTAAAAAAAGTAATGTCAACTTTTCTCATCAGTGATTGAGACTTTTTCCCCACTTATATTGTCTGTGCCATTCACTGATTGTGACTATACCAACGCTAATTATGACTTTGCTCATCAATGATGGTGACTTTAACAATACTAATGGTAACATTGCTCATCACTGATGGTGACTTTGCCCCAACTTATGTTGGCTTTACCATTCACTTATGGAGACTTTACCAACAATAATTTTGACTTTGCTTATCTCTTATTGTGACTTTAACAAAAGTAATGGTGACTTTTCTCATCACTAATGGAGGCTTTGTCCCCACTAATTATGACTTTGCAAATCACTGATGGTGACTATTTCAACACTTATGGTGACTTTTCTCATCACAGATGGAGACTTAAACTACACAAATGTTGACTAAGCTAATCAAATGTCGACTTTACAAACACTAATGGTGACTTTGCACCAACACATGTTGTCTTTGTCCTTTACTGATGGTGACTTTACCAACACTAATTATGACTTTGCTCATCAATGATGTTGACTTTAATAAAACTAATGGTAACAATGCTCATCACTGATGGTTACTTTGTCCCCACTTATGTTGGCTTTGCCATTCAATGATGATGACTTTACCAGCAATAATTATGACTTTGCTAATGGTGAAAAGAAATGGTGACTTTTCTCATCACTGATGGAGTTTTTAACAACACTAATGTTGACTTAGCTAATCAATGATGTCGACTTAACAAACACAAATGGTGACTTTGCACTAACACATGTTGTCTTTGCCCTTCACTGATGGTGACTTTACCAACAATAATTATGACTTTGCTCATCACTGACGATTACTTTAACAAAAGTAATGTCAACTTTTCTCATCAGTGATTGAGACTTTTTCCCCACTTATATTGTCTGTGCCATTCACTGATTGTGACTATACCAACGCAAATTATGACTTTGCTCATCAATGATGGTGACTTTAACAATACTAATGGTAACATTGCTCATCACTGATGGTGACTTTGCCCCAACTTATGTTGGCTTTGCCATTCACTTATGGAGACTTTACCAACAATAATTATGACTTTGCTTATCTCTTATTGTGACTTTAACAAAAGTAATGGTGACTTTTCTCATCACTAATGGAGGCTTTGTCCCCACTAATTATGACTTTGCAAATCACTGATGGTGACTATTTCAACACTTATGGTGACTTTTCTCATCACAGATGGAGACTTAAACAACACAAATGTTGACTTAGCTAATCAATGATGTCGACTTTACAGGTGACTTTGCACCAACACATGTTGTCTTTGCCCTTCACTGATGGTGACTTTACCAACACCAATTTCGACTTTGCTCATCAATGATAAAGACGATGATGGTGACTTTTACAACACTTATGGTGACTTTTCTCATCACTGATGGAGACTTTGTTCCCACTGATAATGAATTTGCCGATCACTGTTGGAGACTTTAACAACACTAATGGTGACTTTACTCATCACTGATTTTGTCTTTGCACCAACACATTTTGGCTTCGCCATTCACTGATGGTGTATTTACCAACATTAATGGTGACTTTGCTCATCACTGACAGTGACTTTACCAACTCTTATTATGACTTTGCTCATCACTGATGGTGACTTTAACAATACTAATGGTAACATTGCTCTTCACTGATTGCTACTTTGCTCCAACACATGTTGGCTTTGCTCATCACTGATGGAGACTTTGTCCCCACTAATGTTGGCTTTGCCATTCACTGACGGTGACTTTACCAACACTAATTATGACTTTGCTCATCAATGATGTTGACTTTAATAAAACTAATGGTAACAATGCTCATCACTGATGGTTACTTTGTCCCCACTTATGTTGGCTTTGCCATTCAATGATGATGACTTTACCAGCAATTTTTATGACTTTGCTAATGGTGAAAAGAAATGGTGACTTTTCTCATCACTGATGGAGTTTTTAACAACACTAATGTTGACTTAGCTAATCAATGATGTCGACTTTACAAACACAAATGGTGACTTTGCACTAACACATGTTGTCTTTGCCCTTTACTGATGGTGACTTTACCAACAATAATTATGACTATGCTCATCATTGACGATTACTTTAAAAAAAGTAATGTCAACTTTTCTCATCAGTGATTGAGACTTTTTCCCCACTTATATTGTCTGTGCCATTCACTGATTGTGACTATACCAACGCTAATTATGACTTTGCTCATCAATGATGGTGACTTTAACAATACTAATGGTAACATTGCTCATCACTGATGGTGACTTTGCCCCAACTTATGTTGGCTTTACCATTCACTTATGGAGACTTTACCAACAATAATTATGACTTTGCTTATCTCTTATTGTGACTTTAACAAAAGTAATGGTGACTTTTCTCATCACTAATGGAGGCTTTGTCCCCACTAATTATGACTTTGCAAATCACTGATGGTGACTATTTCAACACTTATGGTGACTTTTCTCATCACAGATGGAGACTTAAACAACACAAATGTTGACTAAGCTAATCAAATGTCGACTTTACAAACACTAATGGTGACTTTGCACCAACACATGTTGTCTTTGCCCTTTACTGATGGTGACTTTACCAACACCAATTTCGACTTTGCTCATCAATGATGTTGACTTTAATAAAACTAATGGTAACAATGCTCATCACTGATGGTTACTTTGTCCCCACTTATGTTGGCTTTGCCATTCAATGATGATGACTTTACCAGCAATAATTATGACTTTGCTAATGGTGAAAAGAAATGGTGACTTTTCTCATCACTGATGGAGTTTTTAACAACACTAATGTTGACTTAGCTAATCAATGATGTCGACTTTACAAACACAAATGGTGACTTTGCACTAACACATGTTGTCTTTGCCCTTTACTGATGGTGACTTTACCAACAATAATTATGACTATGCTCATCACTGACGATTACTTTAAAAAAAGTAATGTCAACTTTTCTCATCAGTGATTGAGACTTTTTCCCCACTTATATTGTCTGTGCCATTCACTGATTGTGACTATACCAACGCTAATTATGACTTTGCTCATCAATGATGGTGACTTTAACAATACTAATGGTAACATTGCTCATCACTGATGGTGACTTTGCCCCAACTTATGTTGGCTTTACCATTCACTTATGGAGACTTTACCAACAATAATTATGACTTTGCTTATCTCTTATTGTGACTTTAACAAAAGTAATGGTGACTTTTCTCATCACTAATGGAGGCTTTGTCCCCACTAATTATGACTTTGCAAATCACTGATGGTGACTATTTCAACACTTATGGTGACTTTTCTCATCACAGATGGAGACTTAAACTACACAAATGTTGACTAAGCTAATCAAATGTCGACTTTACAAACACTAATGGTGACTTTGCACCAACACATGTTGTCTTTGTCCTTTACTGATGGTGACTTTACCAACACTAATTATGACTTTGCTCATCAATGATGTTGACTTTAATAAAACTAATGGTAACAATGCTCATCACTGATGGTTACTTTGTCCCCACTTATGTTGGCTTTGCCATTCAATGATGATGACTTTACCAGCAATAATTATGACTTTGCTAATGGTGAAAAGAAGTGGTGACTTTTCCCATCACTGATGGAGTTTTTAACAACACTAATGTTGACTTAGCTAATCAATGATGTCGACTTTACAAACACAAATGGTGACTTTGCACTAACACATGTTGTCTTTGCCCTTCACTGATGGTGACTTTACCAACAATAATTATGACTATGCTCATCACTGACGATTATTTTAAAAAAAGTAATGTCAACTTTTCTCATCAGTGATTGAGACTTTTTCCCCACTTATATTGTCTGTGCCATTCACTGATTGTGACTATACCAACGCTAATTATGACTTTGCTCATCAATGATGGTGACTTTAACAATACTAATGGTAACATTGCTCATCACTGATGGTGACTTTGCCCCAACTTATGTTGGCTTTACCATTCACTTATGGAGACTTTACCAACAATAATTATGACTTTGCTTATCTCTTATTGTGACTTTAACAAAAGTAATGGTGACTTTTCTCATCACTAATGGAGGCTTTGTCCCCACTAATTATGACTTTGCAAATCACTGATGGTGACTATTTCAACACTTATGGTGACTTTTCTCATCACAGATGGAGACTTAAACAACACAAATGTTGACTAAGCTAATCAAATGTCGACTTTACAAACACTAAAGGTGACTTTGCACCAACACATGTTGTCTTTGCCCTTTACTGATGGTGACTTTACCAACACCAATTTCGACTTTGCTCATCAATGATGAAGACGATGATGGTGACTTTAACAACACTAATGGTGACTTTACTCATCACTGATTTTGTCTTTGCTCCAACACATTTTGGCTTTGCACTTCACTGATGGTGTATTTACAAACATTAATGGTGAATTTGCTCATCACTGACGGTTACTTTCCCAACTCTCATTATGACTCTGCTCATCACTGATGGTGACTTTGCTCTTGCCCTTCACTGATGGTGACTTTACCAACACCAATTTCGACTTTGCTCATCAATTATGAAGACGATGATGGTGACTTTTACAACACTAATGGTGACTTTACTCATCACTGATTTTGTCTTTGCACCAACACATTTTGGCTTTGCCCTTCACTGATGGTGACTTTAACAACACCAATTTCGACTTTGCTCATCAATGATGAAGACGATGATGGTGACTTTTACAACACTTATGGTGACTTTTCTCATCACTGATGGAGACTTTGTTCCCAATGATAATGAATTTGCCGATCACTGTTGGAGACTTTAACAACACTAATGGTGACTTTACTCATCACTGATTTTGTCTTTCCACCAACACATTTTGGCTTCGCCATTCACTGATGGTGTATTTACCAACATTAATGGTGACTTTGCTCATCACTGACAGTGACTTTACCAACTCTTATTATGACTTTGCTCATCACTGATGCTGACTTTACCAACATTGATGGTGACTTTGCTCATCACTGATGGAGACTAAGTCCCCACTTATGTTGGCTTTGACATTCACTGACGGTGACTTTCCCAACACTAATTATGACTTTGCTCATCAATGATGGTGACTTTTACAATACTAATGGTAACATTGCTCATCACTGATGGTGACTTTGACTTAACTTATGTTGGCTTCGCCATTCACTGATGGTGACTTTACCAACAATAATTATGACTTTTCTCATCACTGATGGAGGCTTTGTCACAACTTATTATGACTTTGCAAATCACTGATTGTGACTATTTCAACACTTATGGTGACTTTTCTCATCACTGATGTATACTATGTAACCACTGATTATGAATTTGCCGATCACTGAAAGTGACTTTACTAACTCTAGTGGTGACTTTGCTCATCACTGATTTTGTCTTTGCACTAACACATTTTGGCTTTGCCCTTCACTGATGGTGTATTTACCAACATTAATGGTGACTTTGCTCATCACTGACGGTGACTTTCCCAACTCTAATTATGACTTTGCTCATCACTGATGGTGACTTTACCAACACTAATGGTGACTTTGCACCAACACATGTTGTCTTTGCCCTTTACTGATGGTGACTTTACCAACACCAATTTCGACTTTGCTCATCAATGATGTTGACTTTAATAAAACTAATGGTAACAATGCTCATCACTGATGGTTACTTTGTCCCCACTTATGTTGGCTTTGCCATTCAATGATGATGACTTTACCAGCAATAATTATGACTTTGCTAATGGTGAAAAGAAATGGTGACTTTTCTCATCACTGATGGAGTTTTTAACAACACTAATGTTGACTTAGCTAATCAATGATGTCGACTTTACAAACACAAATGGTGACTTTGCACTAACACATGTTGTCTTTGCCCTTTACTGATGGTGACTTTACCAACAATAATTATGACTATGCTCATCACTGACGATTACTTTAAAAAAAGTAATGTCAACTTTTCTCATCAGTGATTGAGACTTTTTCCCCACTTATATTGTCTGTGCCATTCACTGATTGTGACTATACCAACGCTAATTATGACTTTGCTCATCAATGATGGTGACTTTAACAATACTAATGGTAACATTGCTCATCACTGATGGTGACTTTGCCCCAACTTATGTTGGCTTTACCATTCACTTATGGAGACTTTACCAACAATAATTATGACTTTGCTTATCTCTTATTGTGACTTTAACAAAAGTAATGGTGACTTTTCTCATCACTAATGGAGGCTTTGTCCCCACTAATTATGACTTTGCAAATCACTGATGGTGACTATTTCAACACTTATGGTGACTTTTCTCATCACAGATGGAGACTTAAACTACACAAATGTTGACTAAGCTAATCAAATGTCGACTTTACAAACACTAATGGTGACTTTGCACCAACACATGTTGTCTTTGTCCTTTACTGATGGTGACTTTACCAACACTAATTATGACTTTGCTCATCAATGATGTTGACTTTAATAAAACTAATGGTAACAATGCTCATCACTGATGGTTACTTTGTCCCCACTTATGTTGGCTTTGCCATTCAATGATGATGACTTTACCAGCAATAATTATGACTTTGCTAATGGTGAAAAGAAATGGTGACTTTTCCCATCACTGATGGAGTTTTTAACAACACTAATGTTGACTTAGCTAATCAATGATGTCGACTTTACAAACACAAATGGTGACTTTGCACTAACACATGTTGTCTTTGCCCTTCACTGATGGTGACTTTACCAACAATAATTATGACTATGCTCATCACTGACGATTATTTTAAAAAAAGTAATGTCAACTTTTCTCATCAGTGATTGAGACTTTTTCCCCACTTATATTGTCTGTGCCATTCACTGATTGTGACTATACCAACGCTAATTATGACTTTGCTCATCAATGATGGTGACTTTAACAATACTAATGGTAACATTGCTCATCACTGATGGTGACTTTGCCCCAACTTATGTTGGCTTTACCATTCACTTATGGAGACTTTACCAACAATAATTATGACTTTGCTTATCTCTTATTGTGACTTTAACAAAAGTAATGGTGACTTTTCTCATCACAAATGGAGGCTTTGTCCCCACTAATTATGACTTTGCAAATCACTGATGGTGACTATTTCAACACTTATGGTGACTTTTCTCATCACAGATGGAGACTTAAACAACACAAATGTTGACTAAGCTAATCAAATGTCGACTTTACAAACACTAAAGGTGACTTTGCACCAACACATGTTGTCTTTGCCCTTTACTGATGGTGACTTTACCAACACCAATTTCGACTTCGCTCATCAATGATGAAGACGATGATGGTGACTTTAACAACACTAATGGTGACTTTACTCATCACTGATTTTGTCTTTGCTCCAACACATTTTGGCTTTGCACTTCACTGATGGTGTATTTACAAACATTAATGGTGAATTTGCTCATCACTGACGGTTACTTTCCCAACTCTAATTATGACTCTGCTCATCACTGATGGTGACTTTGCTCTTGCCCTTCACTGATGGTGACTTTACCAACACCAATTTCGACTTTGCTCATCAATTATGAAGACGATGATGGTGACTTTTACAACACTAATGGTGACTTTACTCATCACTGATTTTGTCTTTGCACCAACACATTTTGGCTTTGCCCTTCACTGATGGTGACTTTAACAACACCAATTTCGACTTTGCTCATCAATGATGAAGACGATGATGGTGACTTTTACAACACTTATGGTGACTTTTCTCATCACTGATGGAGACTTTGTTCCCACTGATAATGAATTTGCCGATCACTGTTGGAGACTTTAACAACACTAATGGTGACTTTACTCATCACTGATTTTGTCTTTCCACCAACACATTTTGGCTTCGCCATTCACTGATGGTGTATTTACCAACATTAATGGTGACTTTGCTCATCACTGACAGTGACTTTACCAACTCTTATTATGACTTTGCTCATCACTGATGCTGACTTTACCAACATTGATGGTGACTTTGCTCATCACTGATGGAGACTAAGTCCCCACTTATGTTGGCTTTGACATTCACTGACGGTGACTTTCCCAACACTAATTATGACTTTGCTCATCAATGATGGTGACTTTTACAATACTAATGGTAACATTGCTCATCACTGATGGTGACTTTGACTTAACTTATGTTGGCTTCGCCATTCACTGATGGTGACTTTACCAACAATAATTATGACTTTTCTCATCACTGATGGAGGCTTTGTCACAACTTATTATGACTTTGCAAATCACTGATTGTGACTATTTCAACACTTATGGTGACTTTTCTCATCACTGATGTATACTATGTAACCACTGATTATGAATTTGCCGATCACTGAAAGTGACTTTACTAACTCTAGTGGTGACTTTGCTCATCACTGATTTTGTCTTTGCACTAACACATTTTGGCTTTGCCCTTCACTGATGGTGTATTTACCAACATTAATGGTGACTTTGCTCATCACTGACGGTGACTTTCCCAACTCTAATTATGACTTTGCTCATCACTGATGGTGACTTTACCAACACTAATGGTGACTTTGCTCTTCACTGATTGCTTCTGTGCACCAAGACATGTTGGCTTTGCCCTTCACTGATGGGGACCTTGCTCATCACTGATGGAGACTGTGTCCCCACTTATGTTAGCTTTTCCATTCACTGATGGAGACTAAACCAACAATAATTATGACTTTGCTCGTCACTGATGATGACTTTAACAAAATTAATGTCGACTTTTCTCATAAGTGATGGAGACTTTGTCCCCACTCATATTGGCTTTGCCATTCACTGATGGTGACTATACCAACAATAATTATGACTTTAATCATCACTTATTGTGACTTTAACAAAAGTAATGGTGACTTTTCTCATCACTGATGGAGACTTTGTCCCCACTAATTATGACTTTGCAAATCACTGATGGTGACTGTTTCAACACTTATGTTGACTTTTCTCTTCACTGATGGAGACTTTAACAACACTAATGTTGACTAAGCTAATCAAATGTCGACTTTACAAACACTAATGGTGACTATGCACCAACACATGTTGTCTTTGCCCTTTACTGATGGTGACTTTACCAACACCAATTTCGACTTTGCTCATCAATGATGAAGACGATGATGGTGACTTGAACAACACTAATGGTGACTTTACTCATCACTGATTTTGTCTTTGCACCAACACATTTTGGCTTTGCCCTTCACTGATGGTGTATTTACCAACATTAATGGTGAATTTGCTCATCACTGACGGTGACTTCCCAACTCTAATTATGACTTTGCTCATCACTGATGGTGACTTTACCAACACTAATGGTGACTTTGCTCTTCACTGATTGCTTCTGTGCACCAAGACATGTTGGCTTTGCCCTTCACTGATGGGGACTTTTCTCACCAATGATGATCACTTTAACAAAAGTAATGACGACTTTTCTCATCAGTGATGGAGACTTTGTTCCCACTAAAATTGGCTTAGCCATTCACTGATGGTGACTTTACAAACAATAATTATGACTTTGCTCATCACTTATTGTGACTTTAACAAAAGTAATGGTGACTTTTCTCATCACTGATGGAGACTTTGTCCCCACTAATTATGACTTTGCAAATCACTGATGGTGAATATTTCAACACTTATGGTGACTTTTCTTATCACTGATGGGGACTTTGTCCCCACTTATGTTGGCTTTGCCATTCACTGATGGTGACTTTACCAACAATAATTATGACTTTGCTCATCAATGATGATGACTTTCACAAAAGAAATGATGGTTTTTTTCATTACAGAAGGAGACTTTGTCCCCCCTTATGTTGGCTTTGCCATTCACTGATGGAGACTTTACCAACAATAATAATGACTTTGCTCATCACTTATGATGACTTTAACAAAAGAAATGTCGACTTTTCTCAACAGTGATGGAGACTTTGTCACCACTTATATTTGCTTTGCCATTCACTGATGGTGACTTTACCAACAATAATTATGACTTTGCTCATCACTTATTGTGACTTTAACAAAAGTAATGGTGACTTTTCTCATCACTGATGGAGACTTTGTCGCCACTAATTATGACTTTGCAATTCACTGATGATGATTATTACAACACTTATGGTGACTTTGCCCTTCACTGATGGGGACTTTTCTCATCACTGATGGAGACTTTGTCGCCACTAATTATGACTTTGCAAATCACTGATGGTGAATATTTCAACACTTTTGGTGACTTTTCTCATCACTGATGGAGACTTTAGCAACACTAATGTTGACTTAGCTAATCAATGATGTCGACTTTACAAACACTAATGGTGACTTTGCACCAACACATGTTGTCTTTGCCCTTCACTGATGGTGACTTTACCAACACCAATTTCGACTTTGCTCATCAATGATGAAGACGATGATGGTGACTTTACAACACTAATGGTGACTTTACTCATCACTGATTTTGTCTTTGCACCAACACTTTTTGGCTTTGCCCTTCACTGATGGTGTATTTACCAACATTAATGGTGACTTTGCTCATCACTGACGGTGACTTTCCCAACTCTAATTATGACTTTGCTCATCACTGATGGTGACTTTACCAACACTAATGGTGACTTTGCTCTTCACTGATTGCTTCTGTGCACCAAGACATGTTGGCTTTGCCCTTCACTAATGGGGACTTTTCTCACCAATGATGATCACTTTAACAAAAGTAATGACGACTTTTCTCATCAGTGATGGAGACTTTGTCCCCACTAAAATTGGCTTAGCCATTCACTGATGGTGACTTAACAAACAATATTTATGACTTTGCTCATCATTTATTGTGACTTTAACAAAAGTACTGGTGACTTTTCTCATCACTGATGGAGACTTTGTCCCCACTAATTATGACTTTGCAAATCACTGATGGTGAATATTTCAACACTTATGGTAACTTTTCTTATCTTTGATGGTGACTTTGTCCCCACTTATGTTGGCTTTGCCATTCACTGATGGTGACTTTACCAACAATAATTATGACTTTGCTCATCAATGATGATGACTTTCACAAAAGAAATGATGATTTTTTTCATTACAGAAGGAGACTTTGTCACCACTTATATTGGCTTTGCCATTCACTGATGGTGACTTTACCAACAATAATTATGACTTTGCTCATCACTTATTGTGACTTTAACAAAAGTAATGTCGACTTTTCTCAACAGTGATGGAGACTTTGTCACCACTTATATTGGCTTTGCCATTCACTGATTGTGACTTTACCAACAATAATTATGACTTTGCTCATTACTAATTGTGACTTAAACAAAAGTAATGGTGACTTTTCTCATCACTGATGGAGACTTTTTCCCCACAAATTATGACTTTGCAGTTCACTGATGATGATTACTACAACACTTATGGTGACTTTGCCCTTCACTGATGGGGACTTTACCAACAATAATTATGACTTTGCTCTTCAATGATGATGACTTTCACAAAAGGAATGATGATTTTCCTCATAACTGATGGAGACTTTGTCCCCACTTATATTGGCTTAGCCATTCACTGATGGTGACTTTTCAAACAATAATTATGACTTTGCTCATCACTTATTGTGACTTTAACAAAAGTAATGGTGACTTTTCTCATCACTGATGGAGACTTTGTCCCCACTAATTATGACTTTGCAAATCACTGATGGTGAATATTTCAACACTTATGGTGACTTTTCTTATCATTGATGGTGACTTTATCCCCACTTATGTTGGCTTTGCCATTCACTGATGGTGACTTTACCAACAATAATTATGACTTTGCTCATCAATGATGATGACTTTCACAAAAGGAATGATGATTTTCCTCATAACTGATGGAGACTTTGTCACCACTTATATTGGCTTTGCCATTCACTGATGGTGACTTTACAAACAATAATTATGACTTTGCTCATCACTTATTGTGACTTTAACAAAAGTAATGGTGACTTTTCTCATCACTGATGGAGACTTTGTCCCCACTAATTATGACTTAGCAAATCACTGATGGTGAATATTTCAACACTTATAGTGACTTTTCTTATCACTGATGGTGACTTTGTCCCCACTTATGTTGGCTTTGCCATTCACTGATGGGGCTTTTACCAACAATAATTATGACTTTGCTCTTCAATGATGATGACTTTCACAAAAGGAATGATGATTTTCCTCATAACTGATGGAGACTTTGTCCCCACTTATATTGGCTTAGCCATTCACTGATGGTGACTTTTCAAACAATAATTATGACTTTGCTCATCACTTATTGTGACTTTAACAAAAGTAATGGTGACTTTTCTCATCACTGATGGAGACTTTGTCCCCACTAATTATGACTTTGCAAATCACTGATGGTGAATATTTCAACACTTATGGTGACTTTTCTTATCATTGATGGTGACTTTATCCCCACTTATGTTGGCTTTGCCATTCACTGATGGTGACTTTACCAACAATAATTATGACTTTGCTCATCAATGATGATGACTTTCACAAAAGAAATGATGATTTTTTTCATTACAGAAGGAGACTTTGTCACCACTTATATTGGCTTTGCCATTCACTGATGGTGACTTTACCAACAATAATTATGACTTTGCTCATCACTTATTGTGACTTTAATAAAAGTAATGGTGACTTTTCTCATCACTGATGGAGACTTTGTCCCCACTAATTATGACTTTGCAATTCACTGATGATGATTATTACAACACTTATGGTGACTTTGCCCTTCACTGATGGGGACTTTGCTCATCACTGATGGAGACTTTGACCCAACTTATTTTTGCTTCGCCATTCACTGATGGTGACTTTACCAACAATAATTATGACTTTGCTCTTCAATGATGATGACTTTCACAAAAGTAATGATGATTTTCCTCATAACTGATGGAGACTTTGGCCCCACCTATGTTTGGCTTGCCATTCACTGATGCTGACTTTACCGACAATAATTATGACTTTGCTCATCACTGATGATGACTTTAACAAAAGAAATGACGACTTTTCTCATCTCTGATGGAGACTTTGTCGCCACTAATTATTCTTTGCAAATCACTGATGGTGAATATTTCAACACTTATGGTGACTTTTCTCATCACTGATGGAGACTTAACAACACTAATGTTGACTAAGCTAATCAATGATGTCGACTTTACAAACACTTATGGTGACTTTGGACCAACACATGTTGGCTTTGCCCTTCACTGATGGTGACTTTAACAACACCAATTTCGACTTTGCTCATCAATGATGAAGACGATGATGGTGACTTTTACAACACTTATGGTGACTTTTCTCATCACTGATGGAGACTTTGTTCCCACTGATAATGAATTTGCCGATCACTGTTGGAGACTTTAACAACACTAATGGTGACTTTACTCATCACTGATTTTGTCTTTCCACCAACACATTTTGGCTTCGCCATTCACTGATGGTGTATTTACCAACATTAATGGTGACTTTGCTCTTCACTGACAGTGACTTTACCAACTCTTATTATGACTTTGCTCATCACTGATGCTGACTTTACCAACATTGATGGTGACTTTGCTCATCACTGATGGAGACTAAGTCCCCACTTATGTTGGCTTTGACATTCACTGACGGTGACTTTCCCAACACTAATTATGACTTTGCTCATCAATGATGGTGACTTTTACAATACTAATGGTAACATTGCTCATCACTGATGGTGACTTTGACTTAACTTATGTTGGCTTCGCCATTCACTGATGGTGACTTTACCAACAATAATTATGACTTTTCTCATCACTGATGGAGGCTTTGTCACAACTTATTATGACTTTGCAAATCACTGATTGTGACTATTTCAACACTTATGGTGACTTTTCTCATCACTGATGTATACTATGTAACCACTGATTATGAATTTGCCGATCACTGAAAGTGACTTTACTAACTCTAGTGGTGACTTTGCTCATCACTGATTTTGTCTTTGCACTAACACATTTTGGCTTTGCCCTTCACTGATGGTGTATTTACCAACATTAATGGTGACTTTGCTCATCACTGACGGTGACTTTCCCAACTCTAATTATGACTTTGCTCATCACTGATGGTGACTTTACCAACACTAATGGTGACTTTGCTCTTCACTGATTGCTTCTGTGCACCAAGACATGTTGGCTTTGCCCTTCACTGATGGGGACCTTGCTCATCACTGATGGAGACTGTGTCCCCACTTATGTTAGCTTTTCCATTCACTGATGGAGACTAAACCAACAATAATTATGACTTTGCTCGTCACTGATGATGACTTTAACAAAATTAATGTCGACTTTTCTCATAAGTGATGGAGACTTTGTCCCCACTCATATTGGCTTTGCCATTCACTGATGGTGACTATACCAACAATAATTATGACTTTAATCATCACTTATTGTGACTTTAACAAAAGTAATGGTGACTTTTCTCATCACTGATGGAGACTTTGTCCCCACTAATTATGACTTTGCAAATCACTGATGGTGACTGTTTCAACACTTATGTTGACTTTTCTCTTCACTGATGGAGACTTTAACAACACTAATGTTGACTAAGCTAATCAAATGTCGACTTTACAAACACTAATGGTGACTATGCACCAACACATGTTGTCTTTGCCCTTTACTGATGGTGACTTTACCAACACCAATTTCGACTTTGCTCATCAATGATGAAGACGATGATGGTGACTTGAACAACACTAATGGTGACTTTACTCATCACTGATTTTGTCTTTGCACCAACACATTTTGGCTTTGCCCTTCACTGATGGTGTATTTACCAACATTAATGGTGAATTTGCTCATCACTGACGGTGACTTCCCAACTCTAATTATGACTTTGCTCATCACTGATGGTGACTTTACCAACACTAATGGTGACTTTGCTCTTCACTGATTGCTTCTGTGCACCAAGACATGTTGGCTTTGCCCTTCACTGATGGGGACTTTTCTCACCAATGATGATCACTTTAACAAAAGTAATGACGACTTTTCTCATCAGTGATGGAGACTTTGTTCCCACTAAAATTGGCTTAGCCATTCACTGATGGTGACTTTACAAACAATAATTATGACTTTGCTCATCACTTATTGTGACTTTAACAAAAGTAATGGTGACTTTTCTCATCACTGATGGAGACTTTGTCCCCACTAATTATGACTTTGCAAATCACTGATGGTGAATATTTCAACACTTATGGTGACTTTTCTTATCACTGATGGGGACTTTGTCCCCACTTATGTTGGCTTTGCCATTCACTGATGGTGACTTTACCAACAATAATTATGACTTTGCTCATCAATGATGATGACTTTCACAAAAGAAATGATGGTTTTTTTCATTACAGAAGGAGACTTTGTCCCCCCTTATGTTGGCTTTGCCATTCACTGATGGAGACTTTACCAACAATAATAATGACTTTGCTCATCACTTATGATGACTTTAACAAAAGAAATGTCGACTTTTCTCAACAGTGATGGAGACTTTGTCACCACTTATATTTGCTTTGCCATTCACTGATGGTGACTTTACCAACAATAATTATGACTTTGCTCATCACTTATTGTGACTTTAACAAAAGTAATGGTGACTTTTCTCATCACTGATGGAGACTTTGTCGCCACTAATTATGACTTTGCAATTCACTGATGATGATTATTACAACACTTATGGTGACTTTGCCCTTCACTGATGGGGACTTTTCTCATCACTGATGGAGACTTTGTCGCCACTAATTATGACTTTGCAAATCACTGATGGTGAATATTTCAACACTTTTGGTGACTTTTCTCATCACTGATGGAGACTTTAGCAACACTAATGTTGACTTAGCTAATCAATGATGTCGACTTTACAAACACTAATGGTGACTTTGCACCAACACATGTTGTCTTTGCCCTTCACTGATGGTGACTTTACCAACACCAATTTCGACTTTGCTCATCAATGATGAAGACGATGATGGTGACTTTACAACACTAATGGTGACTTTACTCATCACTGATTTTGTCTTTGCACCAACACTTTTTGGCTTTGCCCTTCACTGATGGTGTATTTACCAACATTAATGGTGACTTTGCTCATCACTGACGGTGACTTTCCCAACTCTAATTATGACTTTGCTCATCACTGATGGTGACTTTACCAACACTAATGGTGACTTTGCTCTTCACTGATTGCTTCTGTGCACCAAGACATGTTGGCTTTGCCCTTCACTAATGGGGACTTTTCTCACCAATGATGATCACTTTAACAAAAGTAATGACGACTTTTCTCATCAGTGATGGAGACTTTGTCCCCACTAAAATTGGCTTAGCCATTCACTGATGGTGACTTAACAAACAATATTTATGACTTTGCTCATCATTTATTGTGACTTTAACAAAAGTACTGGTGACTTTTCTCATCACTGATGGAGACTTTGTCCCCACTAATTATGACTTTGCAAATCACTGATGGTGAATATTTCAACACTTATGGTAACTTTTCTTATCTTTGATGGTGACTTTGTCCCCACTTATGTTGGCTTTGCCATTCACTGATGGTGACTTTACCAACAATAATTATGACTTTGCTCATCAATGATGATGACTTTCACAAAAGAAATGATGATTTTTTTCATTACAGAAGGAGACTTTGTCACCACTTATATTGGCTTTGCCATTCACTGATGGTGACTTTACCAACAATAATTATGACTTTGCTCATCACTTATTGTGACTTTAACAAAAGTAATGTCGACTTTTCTCAACAGTGATGGAGACTTTGTCACCACTTATATTGGCTTTGCCATTCACTGATTGTGACTTTACCAACAATAATTATGACTTTGCTCATTACTAATTGTGACTTAAACAAAAGTAATGGTGACTTTTCTCATCACTGATGGAGACTTTGTCCCCACTAATTATGACTTTGCAGTTCACTGATGATGATTACTACAACACTTATGGTGACTTTGCCCTTCACTGATGGGGACTTTACCAACAATAATTATGACTTTGCTCTTCAATGATGATGACTTTCACAAAAGGAATGATGATTTTCCTCATAACTGATGGAGACCTTGTCCCCACTTATATTGGCTTAGCCATTCACTGATGGTGACTTTTCAAACAATAATTATGACTTTGCTCATCACTTATTGTGACTTTAACAAAAGTAATGGTGACTTTTCTCATCACTGATGGAGACTTTGTCCCCACTAATTATGACTTTGCAAATCACTGATGGTGAATATTTCAACACTTATGGTGATTTTTCTTATCATTGATGGTGACTTTATCCCCACTTATGTTGGCTTTGCCATTCACTGATGGTGACTTTACCAACAATAATTATGACTTTGCTCATCAATGATGATGACTTTCACAAAAGGAATGATGATTTTCCTCATAACTGATGGAGACTTTGTCACCACTTATATTGGCTTTGCCATTCACTGATGGTGACTTTACAAACAATAATTATGACTTTGCTCATCACTTATTGTGACTTTAACAAAAGTAATGGTGACTTTTCTCATCACTGATGGAGACTTTGTCCCCACTAATTATGACTTAGCAAATCACTGATGGTGAATATTTCAACACTTATAGTGACTTTTCTTATCACTGATGGTGACTTTGTCCCCACTTATGTTGGCTTTGCCATTCACTGATGGGGCTTTTACCAACAATAATTATGACTTTGCTCTTCAATGATGATGACTTTCACAAAAGGAATGATGATTTTCCTCATAACTGATGGAGACTTTGTCCCCACTTATATTGGCTTAGCCATTCACTGATGGTGACTTTTCAAACAATAATTATGACTTTGCTCATCACCTATTGTGACTTTAACAAAAGTAATGGTGACTTTTCTCATCACTGATGGAGACTTTGTCCCCACTAATTATGACTTTGCAATTCACTGATGATGATTATTACAAAACTTATGGTGACTTTGCCCTTCACTGATGGGGACTTTGCTCATCACTGATGGAGACTTTTACCCAACTTATGTTTGCTTCGCCATTCACTGATGGTGACTTTACCAACAATAATTATGACTTTGATCTTCAATGATGATGACTTTCACAAAAGTAATGATGATTTTCCTCATAACTGATGGAGACTTTGGCCCCACCTATGTTTGCCTTGCCATTCACTGATGGTGACTTTACCGACAATAATTATGACTTTGCTCATCACTGATGATGACTTTAACAAAAGAAATGACGACTTTTCTCATCTCTGATGGAGACTTTGTCGCCACTAATTATGACTTTGCAAATCACTGATGGTGAATATTTCAACACTTATGGTGACTTTTCTCATCACTGATGGAGACTTATCAACACTAATGTTGACTTAGCTAATCAATGATGTCGACTTTACAAACACTAATGGTGACTTTGGACCAACACATGTTGTCTTTGCCCTTCACTGATGGTGACTTTACCAACACCAATTTCGACCTTGCTCATCAATGATGAAGACGATGATGGTGACTTTTACAACACTAATGGTGACTTTTCTCATCACTGATGGAGACTTTGTTCGCACTGATTATGAATTTGCCGATCAATGATGGTGACATTAACAACAATAATGGTGACTTTACTCATCACTGATTTTGTCTTTGCACCAACACATTTTGGCTTTGCCCTTCACTGATGGTGTATTTACCAACATTAATGGTGACTTTGCTCATCACTGACGGTGACTTTCCCAACTCTAATTATGACTTTGCTCATCACTGATGGTGACTTTACCAACACTAATGGTGACTTTGCTCTTCTCTGATTGCTTCTGTGCACCAAGACATGTTGGCTTTGCCCTTCACTGATGGGGACTTTTCTCATCAAAGATGATGACTATCACAAAAGTAATGATGATTTTTCTCATTACTGATGGAGACTTTGTCCTTTCTTATGTTGGCTTTGCCATTCACTGATGGAGACTTTACCAACAATAATTATGACTTTGCTCATCACTGATGATGACTTTAACAAAAGAAATGACGACTTTTCTCATCACTGATGGAGACTTTGTCGCCACTAATTATGACTTTGCAAATCACTGATGGTGAATATTTCAACACTTATGGTGACTTTTCTCATCACTGATGGAGACTTATCAACACTAATGTTGACTTAGCTAATCAATGATGTCGACTTTACAAACACTAATGGTGACTTTGGACCAACACATGTTGTCTTTGCCCTTCACTGATGGTGACTTTACCAACACCAATTTCGACCTTGCTCATCAATGATGAAGACGATGATGGTGACTTTTACAACACTAATGGTGACTTTTCTCATCACTGATGGAGACTTTGTTCGCACTGATTATGAATTTGCCGATCAATGATGGTGACATTAACAACAATAATGGTGACTTTACTCATCACTGATTTTGTCTTTGCACCAACACATTTTGGCTTTGCCCTTCACTGATGGTGACTTTCCCAACTCTAATTATGACTTTGCTCATCACTGATGGTGACTTTACCAACACTAATGGTGACTTTGCTCTTCTCTGATTGCTTCTGTGCACCAAGACATGTTGGCTTTGCCCTTCACTGATGGGGACTTTTCTCATCAAAGATGATGACTTTCACAAAAGTAATGATGATTTTTCTCATTACTGATGGAGACTTTGTCCTTTCTTATGTTGGCTTTGCCATTCACTGATGGAGACTTTACCAACAATAATTATGACTTTGCTCACCACTGATGATGACTTTAACAAAAGAAATGACGACTTTTCTCATCAGTGATGGAGACTTTGTCCCCCTTTATATTGGCTTTGCCATTCACTGATAGTGACTTTACCAACAATAATTTTTACTTTGCTCATCACTTATTGTGACATAAACAAAAGTAATGGTGACTTTTCTCATCACTGATGGAGACTTTGTCCCAAATAATTATGACTTTGCAATTCACTTATGATGATTATTACAACACTTATGGTGAATTTGCCCTTCACTGATGGGGACTTTGCTCATCACTGATGGAGACTTTGACCCAACTTATGTTGGCTTCGCCATTCACTGATGGTGACTTTACCAACAATAATTATGACTTTGCTCTTCAATGATCATGACTTTTAAAAAGTAATGATGATTTTCCTCATAACTGATGGAGACTTTGTCACATCCTATGTTTGCTTTGCCATTCAATGATGGTGACTTTACCGACAATAATTATGACTTTGCTCATCACTGATGATGACTTTAACAAAAGAAATGACGACTTTTCTCATCTCTGATGGAGACTTTGTCGCCACTAATTATTCTTTGCAAATCACTGATGGTGAATATTTCAACACTTATGGTGACTTTTCTCATCACTGATGGAGACATAACAACACTAATGTTGACTTAGCTAATCAATGATGTCGACTTTACAAACACTTATGGTGACTTTGGACCAACACATGTTGTCTTTGCCCTTCACTGATGGTGACTTTACCAACACCAATTTCGACCTTGCTCATCTATGATGAAGACGATGATGGCGACTTTTACAACACTAATGGTAACTTTTCTCATCACTGATGGAGACTTTGTTCGCACTGATTATGAATTTGCCGATCAATGATGGTGACATTAACAACACTAATGGTGACTTTACTCATCACCTATTCTGTCTTTGCACCAACACATTTTGGCTTTGCCCTTCACTGATGGTGTATTTACCAACATTAATGGTGACTTTGCTCATCACTGACGGTGACTTTCCCAACTCTAATTATGACTTTGCTCATCACTGATGGTGACTTTACCAACACTAATGGTGACTTTGCTCTTCTCTGATTGCTTCTGTGCACCAAGACATGTTGGCTTTGCCCTTCACTGATGGGGACTTTTCTCATCAAAGATGATGACTTTCACAAAAGTAATGATGATTTTTCTCATTACTGATGGAGACTTTGTCCTTTCTTATGTTGGCTTTGCCATTCACTGATGGTGACTTTACCAACAATAATTTTGACTTTGCTCATCAATGATGATGACTTTCACAAAAGAAATGATGATTTTTTTCATTACAGAAGGAGACTTTGTCACCACTTATATTGGCTTTGCCATTCACTGATGGTGACTTTACCAACAATAATTATGACTTTGCTCATCACTTATTGTGACTTTAACAAAAGTAATGGTGACTTTTCTCATCACTGATGGAGACTTTGTCCCCACTAATTATGACTTTGCAATTCACTGATGATGATTATTACAAAACTTATGGTGACTTTGCCCTTCACTGATGGGGACTTTGCTCATCACTGATGGAGACTTTGACCCAACTTATGTTTGCTTCGCCATTCACTGATGGTGACTTTACCAACAATAATTATGACTTTGATCTTCAATGATGATGACTTTCACAAAAGTAATGATGATTTTCCTCATAACTGATGGAGACTTTGGCCCCACCTATGTTTGCCTTGCCATTCACTGATGGTGACTTTACCGACAATAATTATGACTTTGCTCATCACTGATGATGACTTTAACAAAAGAAATGACGACTTTTCTCATCTCTGATGGAGACTTTGTCGCCACTAATTATGACTTTGCAAATCACTGATGGTGAATATTTCAACACTTATGGTGACTTTTCTCATCACTGATGGAGACTTATCAACACTAATGTTGACTTAGCTAATCAATGATGTCGACTTTACAAACACTAATGGTGACTTTGGACCAACACATGTTGTCTTTGCCCTTCACTGATGGTGACTTTACCAACACCAATTTCGACCTTGCTCATCAATGATGAAGACGATGATGGTGACTTTTACAACACTAATGGTGACTTTTCTCATCACTGATGGAGACTTTGTTCGCACTGATTATGAATTTGCCGATCAATGATGGTGACATTAACAACAATAATGGTGACTTTACTCATCACTGATTTTGTCTTTGCACCAACACATTTTGGCTTTGCCCTTCACTGATGGTGTATTTACCAACATTAATGGTGACTTTGCTCATCACTGACGGTGACTTTCCCAACTCTAATTATGACTTTGCTCATCACTGATGGTGACTTTACCAACACTAATGGTGACTTTGCTCTTCTCTGATTGCTTCTGTGCACCAAGACATGTTGGCTTTGCCCTTCACTGATGGGGACTTTTCTCATCAAAGATGATGACTATCACAAAAGTAATGATGATTTTTCTCATTACTGATGGAGACTTTGTCCTTTCTTATGTTGGCTTTGCCATTCACTGATGGAGACTTTACCAACAATAATTATGACTTTGCTCATCACTGATGATGACTTTAACAAAAGAAATGACGACTTTTCTCATCACTGATGGAGACTTTGTCGCCACTAATTATGACTTTGCAAATCACTGATGGTGAATATTTCAACACTTATGGTGACTTTTCTCATCACTGATGGAGACTTAACAACACTAATGTTGACTTAGCTAATCAATGATGTCGACTTTACAAACACTAATGGTGACTTTGGACCAACACATGTTGTCTTTGCCCTTCACTGATGGTGACTTTACCAACACCAATTTCGACCTTGCTCATCAATGATGAAGACGATGATGGTGACTTTTACAACACTAATGGTGACTTTTCTCATCACTGATGGAGACTTTGTTCGCACTGATTATGAATTTGCCGATCAATGATGGTGACATTAACAACAATAATGGTGACTTTACTCATCACTGATTTTGTCTTTGCACCAACACATTTTGGCTTTGCCCTTCACTGATGGTGACTTTCCCAACTCTAATTATGACTTTTCTCATCACTGATGGAGACTTTGTCCCAAATAATTATGACTTTGCAATTCACTTATGATGATTATTACAACACTTATGGTGAATTTGCCCTTCACTGATGGGGACTTTGCTCATCACTGATGGAGACTTTGACCCAACTTATGTTGGCTTCGCCATTCACTGATGGTGACTTTACCAACAATAATTATGACTTTGCTCTTCAATGATCATGACTTTTAAAAAGTAATGATGATTTTCCTCATAACTGATGGAGACTTTGTCACATCCTATGTTTGCTTTGCCATTCAATGATGGTGACTTTACCGACAATAATTATGACTTTGCTCATCACTGATGATGACTTTAACAAAAGAAATGACGACTTTTCTCATCTCTGATGGAGACTTTGTCGCCACTAATTATTCTTTGCAAATCACTGATGGTGAATATTTCAACACTTATGGTGACTTTTCTCATCACTGATGGAGACTTAACAACACTAATGTTGACTTAGCTAATCAATGATGTCGACTTTACAAACACTTATGGTGACTTTGGACCAACACATGTTGTCTTTGCCCTTCACTGATGGTGACTTTACCAACACCAATTTCGACCTTGCTCATCTATGATGAAGACGATGATGGCGACTTTTACAACACTAATGGTAACTTTTCTCATCACTGATGGAGACTTTGTTCGCACTGATTATGAATTTGCCGATCAATGATTGTGACATTAACAACACTAATGGTGACTTTACTCATCACCTATTCTGTCTTTGCACCAACACATTTTGGCTTTGCCCTTAACTGATGGTGTATTTACCAACATTAATGGTGACTTTGCTCATCACTGACGGTGACTTTCCCAACTCTAATTATGACTTTGCTCATCACTGATGGTGACTTTACCAACACTAATGGTGACTTTGCTCTTCTCTGATTGCTTCTGTGCACCAAGACATGTTGGCTTTGCCCTTCACTGATGGGGACTTTTCTCATCAAAGATGATGACTTTCACAAAAGTAATGATGATTTTTCTCATTACTGATGGAGACTTTGTCCTTTCTTATGTTGGCTTTGCCATTCACTGATGGTGACTTTACCAACAATAATTATGACTTTGCTCATCAATGATGATGACTTTCACAAAAGAAATGATGATTTTTTTCATTACAGAAGGAGACTTTGTCACCACTTATATTGGCTTTGCCATTCACTGATGGTGACTTTACCAACAATAATTATGACTTTGCTCATCACTTATTGTGACTTTAACAAAAGTAATGGTGACTTTTCTCATCACTGATGGAGACTTTATCCCCACTAATTATGACTTTGCAATTCACTGATGATGATTATTACAAAACTAATGGTGACTTTGCCCTTCACTGATGGGGACTTTGCTCATCACTGATGGAGACTTTGACCCAACTTATGTTTGCTTCGCCATTCACTGATGGTGACTTTACCAACAATAATTATGACTTTGATCTTCAATGATGATGACTTTCACAAAAGTAATGATGATTTTCCTCATAACTGATGGAGACTTTGGCCCCACCTATGTTTGCCTTGCCATTCACTGATGGTGACTTTACCGACAATAATTATGACTTTGCTCATCACTGATGATGACTTTCACAAAAGAAATGACGACTTTTCTCATCTCTGATGGAGACTTTGTCGCCACTAATTATGACTTTGCAAATCACTGATGGTGAATATTTCAACACTTATGGTGACTTTTCTCATCACTGATGGAGACTTATCAACACTAATGTTGACTTAGCTAATCAATGATGTCGACTTTACAAACACTAATGGTGACTTTGGACCAACACATGTTGTCTTTGCCCTTCACTGATGGTGACTTTACCAACACCAATTTCGACCTTGCTCATCAATGATGAAGACGATGATGGTGACTTTTACAACACTAATGGTGACTTTTCTCATCACTGATGGAGACTTTGTTCGCACTGATTATGAATTTGCCGATCAATGATGGTGACATTAACAACAATAATGGTGACTTTACTCATCACTGATTTTGTCTTTGCACCAACACATTTTGGCTTTGCCCTTCACTGATGGTGTATTTACCAACATTAATGGTGACTTTGCTCATCACTGACGGTGACTTTCCCAACTCTAATTATGACTTTGCTCATCACTGATGGTGACTTTACCAACACTAATGGTGACTTTGCTCTTCTCTGATTGCTTCTGTGCACCAAGACATGTTGGCTTTGCCCTTCACTGATGGGGACTTTTCTCATCAAAGATGATGACTATCACAAAAGTAATGATGATTTTTCTCATTACTGATGGAGACTTTGTCCTTTATTATGTTGGCTTTGCCATTCACTGATGGAGACTTTACCAACAATAATTATGACTTTGCTCATCACTGATGATGACTTTAACAAAAGAAATGACGACTTTTCTCATCACTGATGGAGACTTTGTCGCCACTAATTATGACTTTGCAAATCACTGATGGTGAATATTTCAACACTTATGGTGACTTTTCTCATCACTGATGGAGACTTATCAACACTAATGTTGACTTAGCTAATCAATGATGTCGACTTTACAAACACTAATGGTGACTTTGGACCAACACATGTTGTCTTTGCCCTTCACTGATGGTGACTTTACCAACACCAATTTCGACCTTGCTCATCAATGATGAAGACGATGATGGTGACTTTTACAACACTAATGGTGACTTTTCTCATCACTGATGGAGACTTTGTTCGCACTGATTATGAATTTGCCGATCAATGATTGTGACATTAACAACACTAATGGTGACTTTACTCATCACCTATTCTGTCTTTGCACCAACACATTTTGGCTTTGCCCTTAACTGATGGTGTATTTACCAACATTAATGGTGACTTTGCTCATCACTGATGGAGACTTTGTCCCAAATAATTATGACTTTGCAATTCACTTATGATGATTATTACAACACTTATGGTGAATTTGCCCTTCACTGATGGGGACTTTGCTCATCACTGATGGAGACTTTGACCCAACTTATGTTGGCTTCGCCATTCACTGATGGTGACTTTACCAACAATAATTATGACTTTGCTCTTCAATGATCATGACTTTTAAAAAGTAATGATGATTTTCCTCATAACTGATGGAGACTTTGTCACATCCTATGTTTGCTTTGCCATTCAATGATGGTGACTTTACCGACAATAATTATGACTTTGCTCATCACTGATGATGACTTTAACAAAAGAAATGACGACTTTTCTCATCTCTGATGGAGACTTTGTCGCCACTAATTATTCTTTGCAAATCACTGATGGTGAATATTTCAACACTTATGGTGACTTTTCTCATCACTGATGGAGACTTAACAACACTAATGTTGACTTAGCTAATCAATGATGTCGACTTTACAAACACTTATGGTGACTTTGGACCAACACATGTTGTCTTTGCCCTTCACTGATGGTGACTTTACCAACACCAATTTCGACCTTGCTCATCTATGATGAAGACGATGATGGCGACTTTTACAACACTAATGGTAACTTTTCTCATCACTGATGGAGACTTTGTTCGCACTGATTATGAATTTGCCGATCAATGATTGTGACATTAACAACACTAATGGTGACTTTACTCATCACCTATTCTGTCTTTGCACCAACACATTTTGGCTTTGCCCTTAACTGATGGTGTATTTACCAACATTAATGGTGACTTTGCTCATCACTGACGGTGACTTTCCCAACTCTAATTATGACTTTGCTCATCACTGATGGTGACTTTACCAACACTAATGGTGACTTTGCTCTTCTCTGATTGCTTCTGTGCACCAAGACATGTTGGCTTTGCCCTTCACTGATGGGGACTTTTCTCATCAAAGATGATGACTTTCACAAAAGTAATGATGATTTTTCTCATTACTGATGGAGACTTTGTCCTTTCTTATGTTGGCTTTGCCATTCACTGATGGTGACTTTACCAACAATAATTATGACTTTGCTCATCAATGATGATGACTTTCACAAAAGAAATGATGATTTTTTTCATTACAGAAGGAGACTTTGTCACCACTTATATTGGCTTTGCCATTCACTGATGGTGACTTTACCAACAATAATTATGACTTTGCTCATCACTTATTGTGACTTAAACAAAAGTAATGGTGACTTTTCTCATCACTGATGGAGACTTTATCCCCACTAATTATGACTTTGCAATTCACTGATGATGATTATTACAAAACTTATGGTGACTTTGCCCTTCACTGATGGGGACTTTGCTCATCACTGATGGAGACTTTGACCCAACTTATGTTTGCTTCGCCATTCACTGATGGTGACTTTACCAACAATAATTATGACTTTGATCTTCAATGATGATGACTTTCACAAAAGTAATGATGATTTTCCTCATAACTGATGGAGACTTTGGCCCCACCTATGTTTGCCTTGCCATTCACTGATGGTGACTTTACCGACAATAATTATGACTTTGCTCATCACTGATGATGACTTTCACAAAAGAAATGACGACTTTTCTCATCTCTGATGGAGACTTTGTCGCCACTAATTATGACTTTGCAAATCACTGATGGTGAATATTTCAACACTTATGGTGACTTTTCTCATCACTGATGGAGACTTATCAACACTAATGTTGACTTAGCTAATCAATGATGTCGACTTTACAAACACTAATGGTGACTTTGGACCAACACATGTTGTCTTTGCCCTTCACTGATGGTGACTTTACCAACACCAATTTCGACCTTGCTCATCAATGATGAAGACGATGATGGTGACTTTTACAACACTAATGGTGACTTTTCTCATCACTGATGGAGACTTTGTTCGCACTGATTATGAATTTGCCGATCAATGATGGTGACATTAACAACAATAATGGTGACTTTACTCATCACTGATTTTGTCTTTGCACCAACACATTTTGGCTTTGCCCTTCACTGATGGTGTATTTACCAACATTAATGGTGACTTTGCTCATCACTGACGGTGACTTTCCCAACTCTAATTATGACTTTGCTCATCACTGATGGTGACTTTACCAACATTAATGGTGACTTTGCTCTTCTCTGATTGCTTCTGTGCACCAAGACATGTTGGCTTTGCCCTTCACTGATGGGGACTTTTCTCATCAAAGATGATGACTTTCACAAAAGTAATGATGATTTTTCTCATTACTGATGGAGACTTTGTCCTTTCTTATGTTGGCTTTGCCATTCACTGATGGAGACTTTACCAACAATAATTATGACTTTGCTCATCACTGATGATGACTTTAACAAAAGAAATGACGACTTTTCTCATCACTGATGGAGACTTTGTCGCCACTAATTATGACTTTGCAAATCACTGATGGTGAATATTTCAACACTTATGGTGACTTTTCTCATCACTGATGGAGACTTATCAACACTAATGTTGACTTAGCTAATCAATGATGTCGACTTTACAAACACTAATGGTGACTTTGGACCAACACATGTTGTCTTTGCCCTTCACTGATGGTGACTTTACCAACACCAATTTCGACCTTGCTCATCAATGATGAAGACGATGATGGTGACTTTTACAACACTAATGGTGACTTTTCTCATCACTGATGGAGACTTTGTTCGCACTGATTATGAATTTGCCGATCAATGATGGTGACATTAACAACAATAATGGTGACTTTACTCATCACTGATTTTGTCTTTGCACCAACACATTTTGGCTTTGCCCTTCACTGATGGTGTATTTACCAACATTAATGGTGACTTTGTTCTTCACTGATTGCTTCTGTGCACCAAGACATGTTGGCTTTGCCCTTCACTGATGGGGACTTTTCTCACCAATGATGATCACTTTAGCAAAAGTAATGATGACTTTTCTCATCAGTGATGGAGACATTGTCACCACTTATATTTGCTTAGCCATTCACTGATGGTGACTTTACAAACAATAATTATGACTTTGCTCATCACTTATTGTGAGTTTAACAAAAGTAATGGTGACTTTTCTCATCACTGATGGAGAATATTTCAACACTTATGGTGACTTTTCTTATCACTGATGGTGACTTTGTCCCCACTTAAGTTGGCTTTGCCATTCACTGATGGTGACTTTACCAACAATAATTTTGACTTTGCTCATCAGTGATGATGACTTTCACAAAAGAAATGATGATTTTTTTCATTACAGAAGGAGACTTTATCCCCCCTTATGTTGGCTTTGCCATTCTCTGATGGAGATATTACCAACAATAATTATGACTTTGCTCATCAAAGATGATGACTTTCACAAAGGTAATGATGATTTTTCTCATTACTGATGGAGACTTTGTCCTTTCTTATGTTGGCTTTGCCATTCACTGATGGAGACTTTACCAACAATAATTATGACTTTGCTCATCACTGATGATGACTTTAACAAAAGAAATGACGACTTTTCTCATCAGTGATGGAGACTTTGTCCCCCTTTATATTGGCTTTGCCATTCACTGATAGTGACTTTACCAACAATAATTATGACTTTGCTCATCACTTATTGTGACAAAAACAAAAGTAATGGTGACTTTTCTCATCACTGATGGAGACTTTGTCCCCACTAATTATGACTTTGCAAATCACTGATGGTGAATATTTCAACACTTATGGTGACTTTTCTTATCACTGATGGTGACTTTGTCCCCACTTAAGTTGGCTTTGCCATTCACTGATGGTGACTTTACCAACAATAATTTTGACTTTGCTCATCAGTGATGATGACTTTCACAAAAGAAATGATGATTTTTTTCATTACAGAAGGAGACTTTATCCCCCCTTATGTTGGCTTTGCCATTCACTGATGGAGATATTACCAACAATAATTATGACTTTGCTCATCAAAGATGATGACTTTCACAAAAGTAATGATGATTTTTCTCATTACTGATTGAGACTTTGTCCCCCCTTATATTGGCTTTGCCATTCACTGATAGTGTTTTTACCAACAATAATTATGACTTTGCTCATCACTTATTGTGACTTAAACAAAAGTAATGGTGACTTTTCTCATCACTGATGGAGACTTTGTCCCCACTAATTATGACTTTGCAATTCACTGATGATGATTATTACAACACTTATGGTGACTTTGCCCTTCACTGATGGGGACTTTTCTCACCAATGATGATCACTTTAACAAAAGTAATGATGACTTTTCTCATCAGTGATGGAGACTTTGTCACCACTTATATTTGCTTAGCCATTCATTGATGGTGACTTTACAAACAATAATTATGACTTAGCTCATCACTTATTGTGAGTTTAACAAAAGTAATGGTGACTTTTCTCACCACTGATGGAGACTTTGTCCCCACTAATTTTGACTTTGCAAATCACTGATGGTGAATATTTCAACACTTATGGTGACTTTTCTTATCACTGATGGTGACTTTGTCCCCACTTAAGTTGGCTTTGCCATTCACTGATGGTGACTTTACCAACAATAATTATGACTTTGATCATCAAAGATGATGACTTTCACAAAAGTAATGATGATTTTTCTCATTACTGATTGAGACTTTGTCCCCCCTTATATTGGCTTTGCCATTCACTGATAGTGTTTTTACCAACAATAATTATGACTTTGCTCATCACTTATTGTGACTTAAACAAAAGTAATGGTGACTTTTCTCATCACTGATGGAGACTTTGTCCCCACTAATTATGACTTTGCAATTCACTGATGATGATTATTACAACACTTATGGTGACTTTGCCCTTCACTGATGGGGACTTTGCTCATCACTGATGGAGACTTTGACCCAACTTATGTTGGCTTCGCCATTCACTGATGGTGACTTTAGCAACAATAATTATGACTTTGCTCTTTAATGATGATGACTTTCACAAAAGAAATGATGATTTTTTTCATTACAGAAGGAGACTTTATCCCCCCTTTTGTTGGCTTTGCCATTCACTGATGGAGATATTACCAACAATAATTATGACTTTGATCATCAAAGATGATGACTTTCACAAAAGTAATGATGATTTTTCTCATTACTGATTGAGACTTTGTCCCCCCTTATATTGGCTTTGCCATTCACTGATAGTGTTTTTACCAACAATAATTATGACTTTGCTCATCACTTATTGTGACTTAAACAAAAGTAAAGGTGACTTTTCTCATCACTGATGGAGACTTTGTCCCCACTAATTATGACTTTGCAATTCACTGATGATGATTATTACAACACTTATGGTGACTTTGCCCTTCACTGATGGGGACTTTGCTCATCACTGATGGAGACTTTGACCCAACTTATGTTGGCTTCGCCATTCACTGATGGTGACTTTAGCAACAATAATTATGACTTTGCTCTTTAATGATGATGACTTTCACAAAAGTAATGATGATTTTCCTCATAACTGATGGTGACTTTACCGACAATAATAATGAATTTGCTCATCATTGATGATGACTTTAACAAAAGTAATGTCGACTTTTCTCATCAGTGATGGAGACTTTGTCCCCCCTTATATTGGCTTTGCCATTCACTGATAGTGACTTTACCAACAATAATTATGACTTTGCTCATCACTTATTGTGGCTTTAACAAAAGTAATGGTGACTTTTCTCATCACTGATGGAGACTTTGTCCCCACTAATTATGACTTTGCAATTCACTGATGATGATTATTACAACACTTATGGTGACTTTGCCCTTCACTGATGGGGACTTTGCTCATCACTGATGGAGACTTTGACCCAACTTATGTTGGCTTCGCCATTCACTGATGGTGACTTTAGCAACAATAATTATGACTTTGCTCTTTAATGATGATGACTTTCACAAAAGTAATGATGATTTTCCTCATTACAGAAGGAGACTTTATCCCCCCTTATGTTGGCTTTGCCATTCACTGATGGAGATATTACCAACAATAATTATGACTTTGCTCATCAAAGATGATGACTTTCACAAAAGTAATGATGATTTTTCTCATTACTGATTGAGACTTTGTCCCCCCTTATATTGGCTTTGCCATTCACTGATAGTGTTTTTACCAACAATAATTATGACTTTGCTCATCACTTATTGTGACTTAAACAAAAGTAATGGTGACTTTTCTCATCACTGATGGAGACTTTGTCCCCACTAATTATGGCTTTGCAATTCACTGATGATGATTATTACAACACTTATGGTGACTTTGCCCTTCACTGATGGGGACTTTGCTCATCACTGATGGAGACTTTGACCCAACTTATGTTGGCTTCGCCATTCACTGATGGTGACTTTAGCAACAATAATTATGACTTTGCTCTTCAATGATGTTGACTTTCACAAAAGTAATGATGATTTTCCTCATAACTGATGGAGACTTTGTCCCCACCTATGTTTGCTTTGCCATTCACTGATGGTGACTTTACCGACAATAATTATGAATTTGCTCATCATTGATGATGACTTTAACAAAAGTAATGACGACTTTTCTCATCAGTGATGGAGACTTTGTCCCCCCTTATATTGGCTTTGCCATTCACTGATAGTGACTTTACCAACATTAATTATGACTTTGCAAATCACTGATGGTGAATATTTCAACATTTATGGTGACTTTTCTCATCAATGATGTCGACTTTACAAACACTAATGGTGACTTTGGCCCAACTTATGTTGGCTTCGCCATTCACTGATGGTGACTTTACCAACACCAATTTCGACCTTGCTTATCAATGATGAAGACGATGATGGTGACTTTTACAACACTAATTGTGACTCTTCTCATCACTGATGGAGACTTTGTTCGCACTGATTATGAATTTGCCGATCATTGATGATGACTTTAACAAAAGTAATGACGACTTTTCTCATCAGTGATGGAGACTTTGTCCCCCCTTATATTGGCTTTGCCATTCACTGATAGTGACTTTACCAACAATAATTATGACTTTGCTCATCACTTTTTGTGACTTAAACAAAAGTAATGATGACTTTTCTCATCACTGATGGAGACTTTGTCGCCACTAATTATGACTTTGCAAATCACTGATGGTGAATATTTCAACACTTATGGTGACTTTTCTCATCACTGATGGAGACTTTAACAACACTAATGTTGACTTAGCTAATCAATGATGTCGACTTTACAAACACTAATGGTGACTTTGCACCAACACATGTTGTCTTTGCCCTTCACTGATGATGACTTTACCAACACCAATTTCGACCTTGCTCATCAATGATGAAGACGATGATGGTGACTTTTACAACACTAATGGTGACTTTTTTCATCACTGATGGAGAAATTGTTCCCACTGATAATGAATTTTCCGATCAATGATGGTGACTCTAGCAACACTAATGTCGACTTTACTCATAACTGATTTTGTCTTTGCATCAACACATTTTGGCTTTGCCCTTCACTGATGGTGTATTTACCAACATTAATGGTGACTTTGCTCATCACTGACGGTGACTTTCCCAACTCTAATTATGACTTTGCTCATCACTGATGGTGACTTTACCAACACTAATGGTGACTTTGCAAATCACTGATGGTGAATATTTCAACATTTATGGTGACTTTTCTCATCACTGATGGAGACTTTAACAACACAAATGTTGACTTAGCTAATCAATGATGTCGACTTTACAAACACTAATGGTGACTTTGCACCAACACATGTTGTCTTTGCCCTTCACTGATGGTGACTTTACCAACACCAATTTCGACTTTGCTCATCAATGATGAAGACGATGATGGTGACTTTTACAACACTAATGGTGACTTTACTCATCACTGATTTTGTCTTTGCACCAACACATTTTGGCTTTGCCCTTCACTGATGGTGTATTTACCAACATTAATGGTGACTTTGTTCTTCACTGATTGCTTCTGTGCACCAAGACATGTTGGCTTTGCCCTTCACTGATGGGGACTTTTCTCACCAATGATGATCACTTTAACAAAAGTAATGATGACTTTTCTCATCAGTGATGGAGACTTTGTCACCACTTATATTTGCTTAGCCATTCACTGATGGTGACTTTACAAACAATAATTATGAATTTGCTCATCACTTATTGTGACTTTAACAAAAGTAATGGTGACTTTTCTCATCACTGATGGAGACTTTGTCCCCACTAATTATGACTTTGCAAATCACTGATGGTGAATATTTCAACACTTATGGTGACTTTTCTTATCACTGATGGAGACTTTGACCCAACTTATGTTGGCTTCGCCATTCACTGATGGAGACTTTACCAACAATAATTATGACTTTGCTCATCAAAGATGATGACTTTCACAAAAGAAATGATGATTTTTTTCATTACAGAAGGAGACTTTATCCCCCCTTATGTTGGCTTTGCCATTCACTGATGGAGATATTATCAACAATAATTATGACTTAGCTCATCAAAGATGATGACTTTCACAAAAGTAATGATGATTTTTCTCATTACTGATTGAGACTTTGTCCCCCCTTATATTGGCTTTGCCATTCACTGATAGTGACTTTACCAACAATAATTATGACTTTGCTCATCACTTATTGTGACTTAAACAAAAGTAATGGTGACTTTTCTCATCACTGATTGAGACTTTGTCCCCACTAATTATGACTTTGCAATTCACTGATGATGATTATTACAACACTTATGGTGACTTTGCCCTTCACTGATGGGGACTTTGCTCATCACTGATGGAGACTTTGACCCAACTTATGTTGGCTTCGCCATTCACTGATGGTGACTTTACCAACAATAATTATGACTTTGCTCTTCAATGATGATGACTTTCACAAAAGTAATGATGATTTTCCTCATAACTGATGGAGACTTTGTCCCCGCCTATGTTTGCTTTGCAATTCACTGATGGTGACTTTACCGACAATAATTATGAATTTGCTCATCATTGATGATGACTTTAACAAAAGTAATGACGACTTTTCTCATCAGTGATGGAGACTTTGTCCCCCCTTATATTGGCTTTGCCATTCACTGATAGTGACTTTACCAACAATTATTATGACTTTGCTCATCACAGATGATGACTTTAACAAAAGTAATGACGACTTTTCTCATCAGTGATGGAGACTTTGTCCCCACTAATTATGACTTTGCAAATCACTGATGGTGAATATTTCAACACTTATGGTGACTTTTCTTATCACTGATGGTGACTTTGTCCCCACTTATGTTGGCTTTGCCATTCACTGATGGTGACTTTACCAACAATAATTATGACTTTGCTCATCAATGATGATGACTTTCACAAAAGAAATGATGATTTTTTTCATTACAGAAGGAGACTTTATCCCCCCTTATGTTGGCTTTGCCATTCACTGATGGAGATATTACCAACAATAATTATGACTTTGCTCATCAAAGATGATGACTTTCACAAAAGTAATGATGATTTTTCTCATTACTGATGGAGACTTTGTCCCCCCTTATATTGGCTTTGCCATTCACTGATAGTGACTTTACCAACAATAATTATGACTTTGCTCATCACTTTTTGTGACTTAAACAAAAGTAATGATGACTTTTCTCATCACTGATGGAGACTTTGTCGCCACTAATTATGACTTTGCAAATCACTGATGGTGAATATTTCAACACTTATGGTGACTTTTCTCATCACTGATGGAGACTTTAACAACACTAATGTTGACTTAGCTAATCAATGATGTCGACTTTACAAACACTAATGGTGACTTTGCACCAACACATGTTGTCTTTGCCCTTCACTGATGATGACTTTACCAACACCAATTTCGACCTTGCTCATCAATGATGAAGACGATGATGGTGACTTTTACAACACTAATGGTGACTCTTCTCATCACTGATGGAGAAATTGTTCCCACTGATAATGAATTTTCCGATCAATGATGGTGACTTTAGCAACACTAATGTCGACTTTACTCATCACTGATTTTGTCTTTGCATCAACACATTTTGGCTATGCTCTTCACTGATGGTGTATTTACCAACATTAATGGTGACTTTGCTCATCACTGACGGTGACTTTCCCAACTCTAATTATGACTTTGCTCATCACTGATGGTGACTTTACCAACACTAATGGTGACTTTGCAAATCACTGATGGTGAATATTTCAACATTTATGGTGACTTTTCTCATCACTGATGGAGACTTTAACAACACAAATGTTGACTTAGCTAATCAATGATGTCGACTTTACAAACACTAATGGTGACTTTGGCCCAACTTATGTTGGCTTCGCCATTCACTGATGGTGACTTTACCAACACCAATTTCGACCTTGCTTATCAATGATGAAGACGATGATGGTGACTTTTACAACACTAATGGTGACTCTTCTCATCACTGATGGAGACTTTGTTCGCACTGATTATGAATTTGCCGATCATTGATGATGACTTTAACAAAAGAAATGACGACTTTTCTCATCAGTGATGGAGACTTTGTCCCCCCTTATATTGGCTTTGCCATTCACTGATAGTGACTTTACCAACAATAATTATGACTTTGCTCATCACTTTTTGTGACTTAAACAAAAGTAATGATGACTTTTCTCATCACTGATGGAGACTTTGTCGCCACTAATTATGACTTTGCAAATCACTGATGGTGAATATTTCAACACTTATGGTGACTTTTCTCATCACTGATGGAGACTTTAACAACACTAATGTTGACTTAGCTAATCAATGATGTCGACCTTACAAACACTAATGGTGACTTTGCACCAACACATGTTGTCTTTGCCCTTCACTGATGGTGACTTTACCAACACCAATTTCCACTTTGCTCATCAATGATGAAGACGATGATGGTGACTTTTACAACACTAATGGTGACTTTACTCATCACTGATTTTGTCTTTGCACCAACACATTTTGGCTTTGCCCTTCACTGATGGTGTATTTACCAACATTAATGGTGACTTTGTTCTTCACTGATTGCTTCTGTGCACCAAGACATGTTGGCTTTGCCCTTCACTGATGGGGACTTTTCTCACCAATGATGATCACTTTAACAAAAGTAATGATGACTTTTCTCATCAGTGATGGAGACTTTGTCACCACTTATATTTGCTTAGCCATTCACTGATGGTGACTTTACAAACAATAATTATGACTTTGCTCATCACTTATTGTGACTTTAACAAAAGTAATGGTGACTTTTCTCATCACTGACGGAGACTTTGTCCCCACTAATTATGACTTTGCAAATCACTGATGGTGAATATTTCAACACTTATGGTGACTTTTCTTATCACTGATGGAGACTTTGACCCAACTTATGTTGGCTTCGCCATTCACTGATGGAGACTTTACCAACAATAATTATGACTTTGCTCATCAAAGATGATGACTTTCACAAAAGAAATGATGATTTTTTTCATTACAGAAGGAGACTTTATCCCCCCTTATGTTGGCTTTGCCATTCACTGATGGAGATATTATCAACAATAATTATGACTTTGCTCATCAAAGATGATGACTTTCACAAAAGTAATGATGATTTTTCTCATTACTGATTGAGACTTTGTCCCCCCTTATATTGGCTTTGCCATTCACTGATAGTGACTTTACCAACAATAATTATGACTTTGCTCATCACTTATTGTGACTTAAACAAAAGTAATGGTGACTTTTCTCATCACTGATTGAGACTTTGTCCCCACTAATTATGACTTTGCAATTCACTGATGATGATTATTACAACACTTATGGTGACTTTGCCCTTCACTGATGGGGACTTTGCTCATCACTGATGGAGACTTTGACCCAACTTATGTTGGCTTCGCCATTCACTGATGGAGACTTTACCAACAATAATTATGACTTTGCTCATCAAAGATGATGACTTTCACAAAAGAAATGATGATTTTTTTCATTACAGAAGGAGACTTTATCCCCCCTTATGTTGGCTTTGCCATTCACTGATGGAGATATTATCAACAATAATTATGACTTTGCTCATCAAAGATGATGACTTTCACAAAAGTAATGATGATTTTTCTCATTACTGATTGAGACTTTGTCCCCCCTTATATTGGCTTTGCCATTCACTGATAGTGACTTTACCAACAATAATTATGACTTTGCTCATCACTTATTGTGACTTAAACAAAAGTAATGGTGACTTTTCTCATCACTGATTGAGACTTTGTCCCCACTAATTATGACTTTGCAATTCACTGATGGTGAATATTTCAACACTTATGGTGACTTTTCTTATCACTGATGGAGACTTTGACCCAACTTATGTTGGCTTCGCCATTCACTGATGGAGACTTTACCAACAATAATTATGACTTTGCTCATCAAAGATGATGACTTTCACAAAAGAAATGATGATTTTTTTCATTACAGAAGGAGACTTTATCCCCCCTTATGTTGGCTTTGCCATTCACTGATGGAGATATTATCAACAATAATTATGACTTTGCTCATCAAAGATGATGACTTTCACAAAAGTAATGATGATTTTTCTCATTACTGATTGAGACTTTGTCCCCCCTTATATTGGCTTTGCCATTCACTGATAGTGACTTTACCAACAATAATTATGACTTTGCTCATCACTTATTGTGACTTAAACAAAAGTAATGGTGACTTTTCTCATCACTGATTGAGACTTTGTCCCCACTAATTATGACTTTGCAATTCACTGATGATGATTATTACAACACTTATGGTGACTTTGCCCTTCACTGATGGGGACTTTGCTCATCACTGATGGAGACTTTGACCCAACTTATGTTGGCTTCGCCATTCACTGATGGTGACTTTACCAACAATAATTATGACTTTGCTCTACAATGATGATGACTTTCACAAAAGTAATGATGATTTTCCTCATAACTGATGGAGACTTTGTCTCCGCCTATGTTTGCTTTGCCATTCACTGATGGTGACTTTACCGACAATAATTATGAATTTGCTCATCATTGATGATGACTTTAACAAAAGTAATGACGACTTTTCTCATCAGTGATGGAGACTTTGTCCCCCCTTATATTGGCTTTGCCATTCACTGATAGTGACTTTACCAACAATAATAATGACTTTGCTCATCACAGATGATGACTTTAACAAAAGTAATGACGACTTTTCTCATCAGTGATGGAGACTTTGTCCCCACTAATTATGACTTTGCAAATCACTGATGGTGAATATTTCAACACTTATGGTGACTTTACTTATCACTGATGGTGACTTTGTCCCCACTTATGTTGGCTTTGCCATTCACTGATGGTGACTTTACCAACAATAATTATGACTTTGCTCATCAATGATGATGACTTTCACAAAAGAAATGATGATTTTTTTCATTACAGAGGGAGACTTTATCCCCCCTTATGTTAGCTTTGCCATTCACTGATGGAGATATTACCAACAATAATTATGACTTTGCTCATCAAAGATGATGACTTTCACAAAAGTAATGATGATTTTTCTCATTACTGATGGAGACTTTGTCCCCCCTTATATTGGCTTTGCCATTCACTGATAGTGACTTTACCAACAATAATTATGACTTTGCTCATCACTTATTGTGACTTAAACAAAAGTAATGGTGACTTTTCTCATCACTGATGGAGACTTTGTCCCCACTAATTATGACTTTGCAATTCACTGATGATGATTATTACAACAATTATGTCGACTTTGCTCTTCACTGATGGGGACTTTGCTCATCACTGATGGAGACTTTGACCCAACTTATGTTGGCTTCGCCATTCACTGATGGTGACTTTACCAACAATAATTATGACTTTGCTCTTCAATGATGATGACTTTCACAAAAGTAATGAAGATTTTCCTCATAACTGATGGAGACTTTGTCCCCGCCTATGTTTGCTTTGCCATTCACTGATGGTGACTTTACCGACAATAATTATGAATTTGCTCATCATTGATGATGACTTTAACAAAAGTAATGACGACTTTTCTCATCAGTGATGGAGACTTTGTCCCCCCTTATATTGGCTTTGCCATTCACTGATAGTGACTTTACCAACAATAATTATGACTTTGCTCATCACTTATTGTGACTTAAACAAAAGTAATGGTGACTTTTCTCATCACTGATGAAGACTTTGTCCCAACTATTTATGACTTTGCAGTTCACTGATGATGATTATTACAACACATATGGTGACTTTGCCCTTCACTGATGGGGACTTTGCTCATCACTGATGGAGACTTTGACCCAACTTATGTTGGCTTCGCCATTCACTGATGGTGACTTTACCAACACTAATTATGACTTTGCTCATCACTGATGGTGACTTTACCAACACTAATGGTGACTTTTCTCATCACTGATGGAGACTTTGTCCCCACTAATCATGACTTTGCAAATCACTGATGGTGACTGTTTCAACACTTATGGTGACTTTTCTCATCACTGATGGAGACTTTAACAACACTAATGTTGACTTTTCTAATCACTGATTTTGTCTTTGCACCAACACATTTTGGCTTTGCCCTTCACTAATGGTGTATTTACCAACATTAATGGTGACTTTGTTCTTCACTGATTGCTTCTGTGCACCAAGACATGTTGTCTTTGCCCTTCACTGATGGTGACTTTACCAACACCAATTTCGACCTTGCTTATCAATGATGAAGACGATGATGGTGACTTTTACAACACTAATGGTGACTCTTCTCATCACCGATGGAGACTTTGTTCGCACTGATTATGAATTCGCCGATCATTGATGATGACTTTAACAAAAGTAATGACGACTTTTCTCATCAGTGATGGAGACTTTGTCCCCCCTTATATTGGCTTTGCCATTCACTGATAGTGACTTTACCAACAATAATTATGACTTTGCTCATCACTTTTTGTGACTTAAACAAAAGTAATGATGACTTTTCTCATCACTGATGGAGACTTTGTCGCCACTAATTATGACTTTGCAAATCACTGATGGTGAATATTTCAACACTTATGGTGACTTTTCTCATCACTGATGGAGACTTTAACAACACTAATGTTGACTTAGCTAATCAATGATGTCGACTTTACAAGCACTAATGGTGACTTTGGACCAACACATGTTGTCTTTGCCCTTCACTGATGGTGACTTTACCAACACCAATTTCGAACTTGCTCATCAATGATAAAGACGATGATGGTGACTTTTACAACACTAATGGTGACTTTTCTCATCACTGATGGAGAAATTGTTCCCACTGATAATGAATTTTCCGATCAATGATGGTGACTTTAGCAACACTAATGGTGACTTTACTCATCACTGATTTTGTCTTTGCATCAACACATTTTGGCTTTGCCCTTCACTGATGGTGTATTTACCAACATTAATGGTGACTTTGCTCATCACTGACGGTGACTTTCCCAACTCTAATTATGACTTTGCTCATCACTGATGGTGACTTTACCAACACTAATGGTGACTTTGCTCTTCACTGATTGCTTCTGTGCACCAAGACATGTTGGCTTTGCCCTTCACTGATGGGGACTTTTCTCATCAAAGATGATGACTTTCACAAAAGAAATGATGATTTTTCTCACTGCTGATGGAGACTTTGTCCCTTCTTATGTTGGCTTTGCCATTCACTGATGGAGACTTTACCAAAAATAATTATGACTTTGCTCATCACTGATGATGACTTTAACAAAAGTAATGACGACTTTTCTCATCAGTGATGGAGAATTTGTCCCCGCTTATATTGGCTTTGCCATTCACTGATAGTGACTTTACCAACAATAATTATGACTTTTCTCATCACTGATGGAGACTTTGTACCCACTAATTATGACTTTGCAATTAACTGATGATGATTATTACAACACTTATGGTGACTTTGCCCTTCACTGATGGGGACTTTGCTCATCACTGATGGAGACTTTGACCCAACTTATGTTGGCTTCGCCATTCACTGATGGTGACTTTACCAACAATAATTATGACTTTGCTCTTCAATGATGATGACTTTCACAAAAGTAATGATGATTTTCCTCATAATTGATGGAGACTCTGTCCCCGCCTATGTTTGCTTTGCCATTCACTGATGGTGACTTTACCGACAATTATTATGAATTTGCTCATCATTGATGATGACTTTAACAAAAGTAATGACGACTTTTCTCATCAGTGATGGAGACTTTGTCACCCTTATATTGGCTTTGCCATTCACTGATGGAGACTTTACCAACAATAATTATGACTTTGCTCATCACTGATGATGACTTTAACAAAAGTAATGTCGACTTTCTTCATCAGTGATGGAGACTTTGTCCCCCCTTATATTGGCTTTGCCATTCACTGATAGTGACTTTACCAACAATAGTTATGACTTTGCTCATCACTTTTTGTGACTTAAACAAAAGTAATGATGACTTTTCTCATCACTGATGGAGACTTTGTCGCCACTAATTATGACTTTGCAAATCACTGATGGTGAATATTTCAACTCTTATGGTGACTTTTCTCATCACTGATGGAGACTTTAACAACACTAATGTTGACTTAGCTAATCAATGATGTCGACTTTACAAACACTAATGATGACTTTGCACCAACACATGTTGTCTTTTCCCTTCACTGATTGTGACTTTTACAACACTAATGGTGACTTTTCTCATCACTGATGGAGACTTTGTTCCCACTGATTATGAATTTGCCGATCACTGATGGTGACTTTAACAACACTGATTTTGTCTTTGCACCAACACATTTTGGCATTGCCCTTCACTGATGGTGTATTTACCAACATTAATGGTGACTTTACTCATCACTGATTTTGTCTTTGCACCAACACATTTTGGCTTTGCCCTTCACTGATGGTGTATTTACCAACAATAATGGTGACTATGCTCATCACTGACGGTGACTTTCCCAACTCTAATTATGACTTTGCTCATCACTGATGGTGACTTTACCAACACTAATGGTGACTTTGCTTTTCACTGATTGCTACTTTGCACCAACACATGTTGGCTTTGCCCTTCACTGATGGTGACTTTGCTCATCACTGATGGAGACTTTGTCCCCACAGATTATGAATTTGCCGATCACTGATGGTGTTTTTAACAACAGTAATGTTGACTTTACTAATCACTGATTTTGCCTTTGCACCAACACATTTTGGCTTTGCCCTTCACTGATGGTTTATTTACCAATATTATTGGTGACTTTGCTCATCACTGACGGTGACATTCCCAACTCTAATTATGACTTTGCTCGTCACTGATGGTGACTTTAACAACACTAATGGTGAGTTTACTCATCACTGATTTTGTCTTTGCACCAACACATTTTGGCTTTGCCCTTCACTGATGGTGACTTAAACAAAAGTAATGATGACTTTTCTCATCACTGATGGAGACTTTGTCGCCACTAATTATGACTTTGCAAATCACTGATGGTGTATATTTCAACACTAATGGTGACCTTTCTCATCACTGATGGAGACTTTACAAACACTAATGGTGACTTTGAACCAACACATGTTGTCTTTGCCCTTCACTGATGGTGACTTTTACAACACTAATGGTGACTTTTCTCATCATTGATGGAGACTTTGTTCCCACTGATTATGAATTTGCCGATCACTGATGGTGACTTTAACAACACTGATTTTGTCTTTGCACCAACACATTTTGGCTTTGCCCTTCACTGATGGTGTATTTACCAGCACTAATGGTCACTTTACTCATCACTGATTTTGTCTTTGCACCAACACATTTTGGCTTTGCCCTTCACTAATGGTGTATTTACCAACATTAATGGTGACTTTGCTCATCACTGATGGATACTTTGTTCCCACTGTTTATGAATTTGCCGATCACTGATGGAGACTTTGTCCCCACTAATTATGACTTAGCTAATCAATGATGTCGACTTTACAAACACTAATGGTGACTTTGCACCAACACATGTTGTCTTTGCCCTTCACTGATGGTGACTATACCAACACCAATTTCGACTTTGCTCATCAATGATGAAGACGATGATGGTGACTTTTACAACACTAATGGTGACTTTTCTCATCACTGATTTTGTCTTTGCACCAACACATTTTGGCTTTGCCCTTCACTGATGGTGTATTTACCAACATTAATGGTGACTTTGCTCATCACTGACGGTGACTTTCCCAACTCTAATTATGACTTTGCTCATCACTGATGGTGACTTTACCAACACTAATTGTGACTTTGCTCTTCACTGATTGCTACTTTGCACCAACACATGTTGGCTTTGCCCTTCACTGATGACTACTTTGCTCATCACTGATGGAGACTTTGTCCCCACTGATTATGAATTTGCCGATCACTGATGGTGACTTTAACAACAGTAATGTTGACTTTACTCATCACTGATTTTGTCTTTGCACCAACACATTTTGGCTTTGCCCTTCACTGATGGTGTATTAACCAACATTATTGGTGACTTTGCTCATCACTGACGGTGACATTCCCAACTCTAATTTTGACTTTGCTCATCACTGATGGTGACTTTAACAACACTGATGGTGACTCCACTCATCACTTATTTTGTCTTTGCACCAACACATTTTGGCTTTGCCCTTCACTGATGGTGTATTTACCAACATTATTGGTGACTTTGCTCATCACTGACGGTGACATTCCCAACTCTAATTATGACTTTGCTCATCACTGATGGTGACTTTAACAACACTAATGGTGACTTTACTCATCACTGATTTTGTCTTTGCACCAACACATTTTGGCTTTGCCCTTCACTGATGGTGTATTTACCAACATTAATGGTGACTTTGCTCATCAATGACGGTGACTTTCCCAACTCTAATTATGACTTTGCTCATCACAAATGGTGACTTTTCTCATCACTGATGGAGACTTTGTCCCCACTAATTATGAATTTGCAAATCACTGATGGTGACTATTTCAACACTTATGGTGACTTTTCTCTTCACTGATGGAAACTTTAACAACACTAGTGTTGAATAGGTAATCAATGATGTCGACTTTACCAACATTAATGGTGACTTTGCTCATCACTGACGGTGACTTTCCCAACTCTAATTATGACTTTGCTCATCACTGATGGTGACTTTACCAACACTAATGGTGACTTTGCTCTTCACTGATTGCTACTTTGCACCAACACATGTTGGCTTTGCCCTTCACTGATGGTGACTTTGCTAATCACTGATGGAGACTTTGTCCCCACTGATTACGAATTTGCCAATCACTCATGGTGACTTTAACAACAGTAATGTTGACTTTACTCATCACTGATTTTGTCTTTGCACCAACACATTTTGGCTTTGCCCTTCACTGATGGTGTATTTACCAACATTATTGGTTACTTTGCTCATCACTGACGGTGACATTCCCAACTCTAATTATGACTTTGCTCATCACTGATGGTGACTTTAACAACACTAATGGTGACTTTACTCATCACTGATTTTTGTCTTTGCACCAACACATTTTGGCTTTGCCCTTCACTGATGGTGTATTTACCAACATTAATGGTGACTTTGCTCATCAATGACGGTGACTTTCCCAACACTAATTATGACTTTGCTCATCACTGATGGTGACTTTACCAACACTAATGGTGACTTTTCTCATCACTGATGAAGACTTTGTCCCCACTTATCATGACTTTGCAAATCACTGATGGTGACTATTTCAACACTTATGGTGACTTTTCTCTTCACTGATGAAGACTTTAACAACACTAATGTTGACTTAGCCAATCAATGATGTCGACTTTACAAACACTAATGGTGACTTTGCACCAACACATGTTGGCTTTGCCCTTCACTGATGGTGACCTTGCTAATCACTGATGGAGACTTTGTCCCCACTGATTATGAATTTGCCAATCACTCATGGTGACTTTAACAACAGTAATGTTGACTTTACTCATCACTGATTTTGTCTTTGCACCAACACATTTTGGCTTTGCCCTTCACTGATGGTGTATTTACCAACATTATTGGTTACTTTGCTCATCACTGACGGTGACATTCCCAACTCTAATTAAGACTTTGCTCATTACTGATGGTGACTTTAACAACACTAATGGTGACTTTACTCATCACTGATTTTTGTCTTTGCACCAACACATTTTGGCTTTGCCCTTCACTGATGGTGTATTTACCAACATTAATGGTGACTTTGCTCATCAATGACGGTGACTTTCCCAACACTAATTATGACTTTGCTCATCACTGATGGTGACTTTACCAACACTAATGGTGACTTTTCTCATCACTGATGTAGACTTTGTCCCCACTAATCATGACTTTGCAAATCACTGATGGTGACTATTTCAACACTTATGGTGACTTTTCTCTTCACTGATGAAGACTTTAACAACACTTATGTTGACTTAGCTAATCAATGATGTCGACTTTACAAACACTAATGGTGACTTTTCACCAACACATGTTGACTTTGCCCTACACTGATGGTGACTTTACCAACACCAATTTCGACTTTGCTCATCAATGATGAAGACGATGATGGTGACTTTTACAACACTAATGGTGACTTTTCTCATCACTGATGGAGACTTTGTCCCAACTGATAATGAATTTGCCGATCACTGATGGTGACTTTTACAACACTAATGGTGACTTTGCTCATCACTGATGGTGACTTTACCAACACTAATGGTGACTTTTCTCATCACTGATGAAGACTTTGTCCCCACTTATCATGACTTTGCAAATCACTGATGGTGACTATTTCAACACTTATGGTGACTTTTCTCTTCACTGATGAAGACTTTAACAACACTAATGTTGACTTAGCTAATCAATGATGTCGACTTTACAAACACTAATGGTGACTTTGCACCAACACATGTTGGCTTTGCCCTTCACTGATGGTGACCTTGCTAATCACTGATGGAGACTTTGTCCCCACTGATTATGAATTTGCCAATCACTCATGGTGACTTTAACAACAGTAATGTTGACTTTACTCATCACTGATTTTGTCTTTGCACCAACACATTTTGGCTTTGCCCTTCACTGATGGTGTATTTACCAACATTATTGGTTACTTTGCTCATCACTGACGGTGACATTCCCAACTCTAATTATGACTTTGCTCATCACTGATGGTGACTTTAACAACACTAATGGTGACTTTACTCATCACTGATTTTTGTCTTTGCACCAACACATTTTGGCTTTGCCCTTCACTGATGGTGTATTTACCAACATTAATGGTGACTTTGCTCATCAATGACGGTGACTTTCCCAACACTAATTATGACTTTGCTCATCACTGATGGTGACTTTACCAACACTAATGGTGACTTTTCTCATCACTGATGAAGACTTTGTCCCCACTTATCATGACTTTGCAAATCACTGATGGTGACTATTTCAACACTTATGGTGACTTTTCTCTTCACTGATGAAGACTTTAACAACACTAATGTTGACTTAGCTAATCAATGATGTCGACTTTACAAACACTAATGGTGACTTTGCACCAACACATGTTGGCTTTGCCCTTCACTGATGGTGACCTTGCTAATCACTGATGGAGACTTTGTCCCCACTGATTATGAATTTGCCAATCACTCATGGTGACTTTAACAACAGTAATGTTGACTTTACTCATCACTGATTTTGTCTTTGCACCAACACATTTTGGCTTTGCCCTTCACTGATGGTGTATTTACCAACATTATTGGTTACTTTGCTCATCACTGACGGTGACATTCCCAACTCTAATTAAGACTTTGCTCATTACTGATGGTGACTTTAACAACACTAATGGTGACTTTACTCATCACTGATTTTTGTCTTTGCACCAACACATTTTGGCTTTGCCCTTCACTGATGGTGTATTTACCAACATTAATGGTGACTTTGCTCATCAATGACGGTGACTTTCCCAACACTAATTATGACTTTGCTCATCACTGATGGTGACTTTACCAACACTAATGGTGACTTTTCTCATCACTGATGTAGACTTTGTCCCCACTAATCATGACTTTGCAAATCACTGATGGTGACTATTTCAACACTTATGGTGACTTTTCTCTTCACTGATGAAGACTTTAACAACACTTATGTTGACTTAGCTAATCAATGATGTCGACTTTACAAACACTAATGGTGACTTTTCACCAACACATGTTGACTTTGCCCTACACTGATGGTGACTTTACCAACACCAATTTCGACTTTGCTCATCAATGATGAAGACGATGATGGTGACTTTTACAACACTAATGGTGACTTTTCTCATCACTGATGGAGACTTTGTCCCAACTGATAATGAATTTGCCGATCACTGATGGTGACTTTTACAACACTAATGGTGACTTTGCTCATCACTGACGGTGACATTCCCACCTCTAATTATGACTTTGCTCATCACTGATGGTGAATATTTCAACACTTATGGTGACTTTTCTTGTCACTGATGGTGACTTTGTCCCCACTTATGTTGGCTTTGCCATTCACTGATGTAACTTTACCAACAATAATTATGACTTTGCTCATCAATGATGATGACTTTCACAAAAGAAATGATGATTTTTTTCATTACAGAAGGAGACTTTGTCCCCACTTATGTTGGCTTTGCCATTCACTGATGGAGACTTTACCAACAATAATTATGACTTTTCTCATCACTGATGGAGACTTTGTCCCCACTAATTATGACTTTGCAATTCACTGATGGAGACTTTGACCAAACATATGTTAGCTTCGCCATTCAATGATGGTGACTTTACCAACAATAATTATGACTTTGCTCTTCAATGATGATGACTTTCACAAAAGTAATGATGATTTTTCTCATTACTGATGGAGACTTTGTCCCCCATTATATTGGCTTTGCCATTCACTGATAGTCACTTAACCAACAATAATTATGACTTTGCTCATCACTTAATGTGACTTAAACAAAAGTAATGATGACTTTTTTTATCACTGATGGAGACTTTGTCGCCACTAATTATGACTTTGCAAATCACTGATGGTGAATATTTCAACACTTATGGTGACTTTTCTCTTCACTGATGGTGACTTTAACAACACTAATGTTGACTGAGCTAATCAATGATGTCGACTTTACAAACACTAATGGTGACTTTGCACCAACACATGTTGTCTTTGCCCTTCACTGATGGTGACTATACCAACACCAATTTCGACTTCTCTCATCAATGATGAAGACGATGATGGTGACTTTTACAACACTAATGGTGACTTTTTTCCTCACTGATGGAGACTTTGTTCCCACTGATAATGAATTTTCCGATCACTGATGGTGACTTTAACAACACTAATGGTGACTTTACTCATCACTGATTTTGTCTTTGCACCAACACATTTTGGCTTTGCCCTTCACTGATGGTGTATTTACCAACATTAATGGTGACTTTGCTCATCACTGACGGTGACTTTCCCAACTCTAATTATGTCTTTGCTCATCAATGATGGTGACTTTACCAACACTAATGGTGACTTTGCTCTTCACTGATTGCTACTTTGCACCAACACATGTTGGCTTTGCCCTTCACTGATGGTGACTTTGCTAATCACTGATGGAGACTTAGTCCCCACTGATTATGAATTTGCCAATCACTGATGGTGGCTTTAACAACAGTAATGTTGACTTTACTCATCACTGATTTTGTCTTTGCACAAACACATTTTGGCTTTGCCCTTCACTGATGGTGTATTTACCAACATTATTGGTGACTTTGCTCATCACTGACGGTGACATTCCCAACTCTAATTATGACTTTGCTCATCACTGATGGTGACTTTAACAACACTAATGGTGACTTTACTCATCACTGATTTTGTCTTTGCACCAACACATTTTGGCTTTGCCCTTCACTGATGGTGTATTTACCAACATTAATGGTGACTTTGCTCATCAATGACGGTGACTTTCCCAACTCTAATTATGACTTTGCTCATCACAAATGGTGACTTTTCTCATCACTGATGGAGACTTTGTCCCCACTAATTATGAATTTGCAAATCACTGATGGTGACTATTTCAACACTTATGGTGACTTTTCTCTTCACTGATGGAAACTTTAACAACACTAGTGTTGAATAGGTAATCAATGATGTCGACTTTACCAACATTAATGGTGACTTTGCTCATCACTGACGGTGACTTTCCCAACTCTAATTATGACTTTGCTCATCACTGATGGTGACTTTACCAACACTAATGGTGACTTTGCTCTTCACTGATTGCTACTTTGCACCAACACATGTTGGCTTTGCCCTTCACTGATGGTGACTTTGCTAATCACTGATGGAGACTTTGTCCCCACTGATTATGAATTTGCCAATCACTCATGGTGACTTTAACAACAGTAATGTTGACTTTACTCATCACTGATTTTGTCTTTGCACCAACACATTTTGGCTTTGCCCTTCACTGATGGTGTATTTACCAACATTATTGGTTACTTTGCTCATCACTGACGGTGACATTCCAACCTCTAATTATGACTTTGCTCATCACTGATGGTGACTTTAACAACACTAATGGTGACTTTACTCATCACTGATTTTTGTCTTTGCACCAACACATTTTGGCTTTGCCCTTCACTGATGGTGTATTTACCAACATTAATGGTGACTTTGCTCATCAATGACGGTGACTTTCCCAACACTAATTATGACTTTGCTCATCACTGATGGTGACTTTACCAACACTAATGGTGACTTTTCTCATCACTGATGGAGACTTTGTCCCCACTAATCATGACTTTGCAAATCACTGATGGTGACTATTTCAACACTTATGGTGACTTTTCTCTTCACTGATGAAAACTTTAACAACACTAATGTTGACTTAGCTAATCAATGATGTCGACTTTACAAACACTAATGGTGACTTTGCACCAACACATGTTGGCTTTGCCCTTCACTGATGGTGACTTTGCTAATCACTGATGGAGACTTTGTCCCCACTGATTATGAATTTGCCAATCACTCATGGTGACTTTAACAACAGTAATGTTGACTTTACTCATCACTGATTTTGTCTTTGCACCAACACATTTTGGCTTTGCCCTTCACTGATGGTGTATTTACCAACATTATTGGTTACTTTGCTCATCACTGACGGTGACATTCCCAACTCTAATTATGACTTTGCTCATCACTGATGGTGACTTTAACAACACTAATGGTGACTTTACTCATCACTGATTTTTGTCTTTGCACCAACACATTTTGGCTTTGCCCTTCACTGATGGTGTATTTACTAACATTAATGGTGACTTTGCTCATCAATGACGGTGACTTTCCCAACACTAATTATGACTTTGCTCATCACTGATGGTGACTTTACCAACACTAATGGTGACTTTTCTCATCACTGATGAAGACTTTAACAACACTAATGTTGACTTAGCTAATCAATGATGTCGACTTTACATACACTAATGGTGACTTTTCACCAACACATGTTGACTTTGCCCTTCACTGATGGTGACTTTACCAACACCAATTTCGACTTTGCTCATCAATAATGAAGACGATGATGGTGACTTTTACAACACTAATGGTGACTTTTCTCATCACTGATGGAGACTTTGTCCCAACTGATAATGAATATGCCGATCACTGATGGTGACTTTTACAACACTAATGGTGACTTTACTCATCACTGATTTTGTCTTTGCACCAACACATTTTGGCTCTGCCCTTCAATGATGGTGTATTTACCAACATTAATGGTGACTTTGCTCATCACTGACGGTGACTTTCCCAACTCTAATTATGACTTTGCTCATCACTGATGGTTACTTTACCAACACTAATGGTGACTTTACTCATCACTGATTTTGTCTTTGCACCAACACATTTTGGCTCTGCCCCTCACTGATGGTGTATTTACCAACATTAATGCTGACTTTGCTCATCACTGATGGTGACTTTACCAACACTAATGGTGACTTTTCTCATCACTGATGGAGACTTTGTCCCCACTAATTATGACTTTGCAAATCACTGATGGTGAATATTTCAACACTTATGGTGACTTTTCTCTTCACTGATGGAGACTTTAACAACACTAATGTTGACTGAGCTAATCAATGATGTCGACTTTACAAACACTAATGGTGACTTTGCACCAACACATGTTCTCTTTGCCCTTCACTGATGGTGACTATACCAACACCAATTTCGACTTTGCTCATCAATGATGAAGACGATGATGGTGACTTTTACAACACTAATGGTGACTTTTCTCATCACTGATGGAGACTTTGTTCCCACTGATAATGAATTTTCCAATCACTGATGGTGACTTTAACAACACTAATGGTGACTTTACTCATCACTGATTTTGTCTTTGCACCAACACATTTTGGCTTTGCCCTTCACTGATGGTGTATTTACCAACATTATTGGTGACTTTTCACTTCACTGACGGTGACTTTCCCAACTCTAATTATGTCTTTGCTCATCAATGATGGTGACTTTACCAACACTAATGGTGACTTTGCTCTTCACTGATTGCTACTTTGCACCAACACATGTTGGCTTTGCCCTTCACTGATGGTGACTTTGCTAATCACTGATGGAGACTTAGTCCCCACTGATTATGAATTTGCCAATCACTGATGGTGGCTTTTACAACAGTAATGTTGACTTTACTCATCTCTGATTTTGTCTTTGCACAAACACATTTTGGCTTTGCCCTTCACTGATGGTGTATTTACCAACATTATTGGTGACTTTGCTCATCACTGACGGTGACATTCCCAACTCTAATTATGACTTTGCTCATCACTGATTGTGACTTTAACAACACTAATGGTGACTTTACTCATCACTGATTTTAGCTTTGCACCAACACATTTTGGCTTTGCCCTTCACTGATGGTGTATTTACCAACATTAATGGTGACTTTGCTCATCAATGACGGTGACTTTCCCAACTCTAATTATGACTTTGCTCATCACAAATGGTGACTTTTCTCATCACTGATGGAGACTTTGTCCCCACTAATTATGAATTTGCAAATCACTGATGGTGACCAATTCAACACTTATGGTGACTTTTCTCTTCACTGATGGAAACTTTAACAACACTAGTGTTGAATAGTTAATCAATGATGTCGACTTTACCAACATTAATGGTGACTTTGCTCATCACTGACGGTGACTTTCCCAACTCTAATTATGACTTTGCTCATCACTGATGGTGACTTTACCAACACTAATGGTGACTTTGCTCCTCACTGATTGCTACTCTGCACCAACACATGTTGGCTTTGCCCTTCACTGATGGTGACTTTGCTAATCACTGATGGAGACCTTGTCCCCACTGATTATGAATTTGCCAATCACTCATGGTGACTTTAACAACAGTAATGTTGACTTTACTCATCACTGATTTTGTCTTTGCACCAACACATTTTGGCTTTGCCCTTCACTGATGGTGTATTTACCAACATTTATGGTTACTTTGCTCATCAATGACGGTGACTTTCCCCCCACTAATTATGACTTTGCAAATCACTGATGGTGAATATTTCAACACTTATGGTGACTTTTCTCTTCACTGATGGAGACTTTAACAACACTAATGTTGACTGAGCTAATCAATGATGTCGACTTTACAAACACTAATGGTGACTTTGCACCAACACATGTTCTCTTTGCCCTTCACTGATGGTGACTATACCAACACCAATTTCGACTTTGCTCATCAATGATGAAGACGATGATGGTGACTTTTACAACACTAATGGTGACTTTTCTCATCACTGATGGAGACTTTGTTCCCACTGATAATGAATTTTCCAATCACTGATGGTGACTTTAACAACACTAATGGTGACTTTACTCATCACTGATTTTGTCTTTGCACCAACACATTTTGGCTTTGCCCTTCACTGATGGTGTATTTACCAACATTATTGGTGACTTTTCACTTCACTGACGGTGACTTTCCCAACTCTAATTATGTCTTTGCTCATCAATGATGGTGACTTTACCAACACTAATGGTGACTTTGCTCTTCACTGATTGCTACTTTGCACCAACACATGTTGGCTTTGCCCTTCACTGATGGTGACTTTGCTAATCACTGATGGAGACTTAGTCCCCACTGATTATGAATTTGCCAATCACTGATGGTGGCTTTTACAACAGTAATGTTGACTTTACTCATCTCTGATTTTGTCTTTGCACAAACACATTTTGGCTTTGCCCTTCACTGATGGTGTATTTACCAACATTATTGGTGACTTTGCTCATCACTGACGGTGACATTCCCAACTCTAATTATGACTTTGCTCATCACTGATTGTGACTTTAACAACACTAATGGTGACTTTACTCATCACTGATTTTAGCTTTGCACCAACACATTTTGGCTTTGCCCTTCACTGATGGTGTATTTACCAACATTAATGGTGACTTTGCTCATCAATGACGGTGACTTTCCCAACTCTAATTATGACTTTGCTCATCACAAATGGTGACTTTTCTCATCACTGATGGAGACTTTGTCCCCACTAATTATGAATTTGCAAATCACTGATGGTGACCAATTCAACACTTATGGTGACTTTTCTCTTCACTGATGGAAACTTTAACAACACTAGTGTTGAATAGTTAATCAATGATGTCGACTTTACCAACATTAATGGTGACTTTGCTCATCACTGACGGTGACTTTCCCAACTCTAATTATGACTTTGCTCATCACTGATGGTGACTTTACCAACACTAATGGTGACTTTGCTCCTCACTGATTGCTACTCTGCACCAACACATGTTGGCTTTGCCCTTCACTGATGGTGACTTTGCTAATCACTGATGGAGACCTTGTCCCCACTGATTATGAATTTGCCAATCACTCATGGTGACTTTAACAACAGTAATGTTGACTTTACTCATCACTGATTTTGTCTTTGCACCAACACATTTTGGCTTTGCCCTTCACTGATGGTGTATTTACCAACATTTATGGTTACTTTGCTCATCAATGACGGTGACTTTCCCCCCACTAATCATGACTTTGCAAATCACTGATGGTGACTATTTCAACACTTATGGTGACTTTTCTCTTCACTGATGAAGACTTTAACAACACTAATGTTGACTTAGCTAATCAATGATGTCGACTTTACAAACACTAATGGTGACTTTGCACCAACACATGTTGTCTTTGCCCTCCACTTATGGTGACTTTACCAACACCAATTTCGACTTTGCTCATCAATGATGAAGATGATGATGGTGACTTTTACAACACTAATGGTGACTTTTCTCATCACTGATGGAGACTTTGTCCCAACTGATAATGAATTTGCCGATCACTGATGGTGACTTTTACAACACTAATGGTGACTTTACTCATCACTGATTTTATCTTTGCACCAACACATTTTGGCTCTGCCCCTCACTGATGGTGTATTTACCAACTTTAATGCTGACTTTGCTCATCACTGATGGTGACTTTACCAACACTAATGATGACTTTGCTCTTCACTGATTGCTTCTGTGCACCAAGACATGTTGGCCTTGCCCTTCACTGATGGGGACTTTGCTCATCACTGATGGAGACTTTGTCTCCACTTATGTTGGCTTTGCCATTCACTGATGGTGACTTTACCAACAATAATTATGACTTTGCTCATCAATGATGATGACTTTCACAAAAGTAATGATGATTTTTCTCATTACTGATGTAGACTTTGTCCCTTCTTATGTTGGCTTTGCCATTCACTGATGGAGACTTTACCAACAATAATAATGACCATGCTCATCACTGATGATGACTTTAACAAAAGTAATGTCGACTTTTCTCATCAGTGATTGAGACTTTGTACCCACTTATATTGGCTTTGCCATTCACTGATGGTGACTTTACCAACAATTATTATGACTTTGCTCATCACTTATTGTGACTTTAACAAAAGTAATGGTGACTTTTCTCATCACTGATGGAGACTTTGTCCCCACTGATTATGAATTTGCCGATCACTGATGGTGACTTTAACAACAGTAATGGTGACTTTACTCATCACTGATTTTGTCCTTGCACCAACACATTTTTGCTTTGCCCTTCACTGATGGTGTATTTACCAACATTATTGGTGACTTTGCTCATCACTCACGGTGACATTCCCAACTCTAATTATGTCTTTGCTCATCACTGATGGTGACTTTAACAACACTAATGGTGACTTTACTCATCACTGATTTTGTCTTTGCACCAACACATTTTGGCTTTGCCCTTCACTGATGGTGTATTTACCAACATTTATGGTGAATTTGCTCATCACTGACGGTGACCTTCCCAACTCTAATAATGACTTTGCTCATCAATGATGGTGACTTTACCAACACTAATGGTGACTTTGCTCTTCACTGATTGCTACTTTGCACCAACACATATTGGCTTTGCCCTTCACTGATGGTGACTTTGCTAATCACTGATGGAGACTTTGTCCTAACTGATTATGAATTTGCCGATCACTGATGGTGACTTTAACAAAAGTAATGTCGACTTTTCTCATCAGTGATGGAGACTTTGTTCCCACTTATATTGGCTTTGCCATTCACTGATGGTGACTTTACCAACAATAATTATGACTTTGCTCATCACTTATTGTGACTTTAACAAAAGTAATGGTGACTTTACTCATCACTGATATTGTCTTTGCACCAACACATTTTGGCTTTCCCCTTCACTGATGGTGTATTTACCAACATTAATGGTGACTTTGCTCATCACTGACGGTGACTTTCCCACCTTAATTATGACTTTGCTCATCACTGATGGTTACTTTACCAACACTAAGGGTGACTTTGCTCTTCACTGATTGCTACTTTGCACCAACACATGTTGGCTTTGCCCTTCACTGATGGTGACTTTGCTCATCACTGATGGAGACTTTGTCCCCACTGATAATGAATTTGCAGATCACTGATGGTGACTTTAACAACAGTAATGGTGACTTTACTCATCACTGATTTTGTCTTTGCACCAACACATTTTTGCTTTGCCCTTCACTGATGGTGTATTTACCAACATTATTGGTGACTTTGCTCATCACTGACGGTGACATTCCCAACTCTAATTATGACTTTGCTCATCACTGATGGTGACTTCAACAACACTAATGGTGACTTTACTCATCACTGATTTTGTCTTTGCACCAACACATTTTGGCTTTGCCCTTCACTGATGGGGACTTTGCTCATCACTGATGGAGACTTTGTCCCTACTTATGTTAGCTTTGCCATTCACTGAAGGAGACTTTACCAACAATTATTATGACCTTGCTCATCAATAATGATGACTTTAAAAAAAGGAATGTCGACTTTTCTCATCAGTGATGGAGACTTTGTCCCCACAAATTATGACTTTGCAAATCACTGATGGTGACTTTAACAACAGTAATGTTGACTTTACTCATCACTGATTTTGTCTTTGCACTACCACATTTTGGCTTTGCCTTCACTGATGGTGTATTTACCAACATTATTGGTGACTTTGCTCATCACTGACGGTTACATTCCCAACTCTAATTATGACTTTGCTCTTCACTGATGGTGACTTTAACAACACTAATGGTGACTTTACTCATCACTGATTTTGTCTTCGCACCAACACATTTTGGCTTTGCCCTTCACTGATGGTGTTTTTACCAACATTAATGGTGACTTTTCTCATCACTGACGGTGACTTTCCCAACTCTAATTATGACTTTGCTCATCACTGATGGTGACTTTACCAACACTAATGATGACTTTGCTCTTCACTGATTGCTTCTGTGCACCAAGACATGTTGGCTTTGCCCTTCACTGATGGGGACTTTGCTCATCACTGATGGAGACTTTGTCCCCACTGATTATGAATTTGCCGATCACTGATGGTGACTTTAACAACAGTAATGTTGACTTTTCTCATCACTGATTTTGTCTTTGCACCAACACATTTTGGCTTTGCCCTTCACTGATGGTGTATTTACCAACATTATTGGTGACTTTGCTCATCACTGACAGTGACATTCCCAACTCTAATTATGACTTTGCTCATCACTGATGGTGACTTTTACAACACTAATGGTGACTTTACTCGTCACTGATTTTGTCTTTGCACCAACACATTTTGGCTTTGCCCTTCACTGATGGTGTATTTACCAACATTAATGGTGACTTTGCTCATCACTGACGGTGACATTCCCAACTCTAATTATGACTTTGCTCATCACTGATGGTGACTTTAACAACACTAATGGTGACTTTACTCATCACTGATTTTGTCTTTGCGCCAACACATTTTGGCTTTGCCCTTCGCTGATGGTGTATTTACCAACATTAATGGTGACTTTGCTCATCACTGACGGTGACTTTCCCAACTCTAATTATGACTTTGCTCATCACTGATGGTGAATTTACCAACACTAATGATGACTTTACTCTTCACTGATTGCTTCTGTTCACCAAGACATGTTGGCTTTGCCTTTCACTGATGGGGACTTTGCTCATCACTGATGGAGACTTTGTCCCCACTAATGCTGGCTTTGCAATTCACTGATGGTGGCTTTACCAACAATAATTATGACCTTGCTCATCACTTATTGTGACTTTGTCCCCACTGATTATGAATTTGCCGATCACTGATGGTGACTTTAACAACAGTAACGTTGACTTTACTCATCACTGATTTTGTCATTGCACCAACACATTTTGGCTTTGCCCTTCACTGATGGTGTATTTAACAACATTATTGGTGACTTTGCTCATCACTGACGGTGACATTCCCAACTCTAATTATGACTTTGCTCATCACTGATGGTGACTTTAACAAGAGCATTGGTGACTTTACCCATCACTGATTTTGTCTTTGCACCAACACATTTTTGCTTTGCCCTTCACTGATGGTGTATTTACCAACATTATTGGTGACTTTGCACATCACTGACGGTGACATTCCCAACTCTAATTATGACTTTGCTCATCACTGATGGTGACTTTAACAACACTAATGGTGACTTTACTCATCACTGATTTTGTCTTTGCGCCAACACATTTTGGCTTTGCCCTTCACCGATGGTGTATTTACCAACATTAATGTTGACTTTGCTCATCACTGACGGTGACTATTTCAACACTTATGGTGACTTTTCTCTTCACTGATGAAGACTTTAACAACACTAATGTTGACTTAGCTAATCAATGATGTCGACTTTACAAACACTAATGGTGACTTTGCACCAACACATGTTGTCTTTGCCCTTCACTGATGGTGACTTTACCAACACCAATTTCGACTTTGCTCATCAATGATAAAGACGATGATGGTGACTTTTACAACACTAATGGTGACTTTTCTCATCACTGATGGAGACTTTGTCCCAACTGATAATGAATTTGCCGATCACTGATGGTGACTTTTACAACACTAATGGTGACTTTACTCATCACTGATTTTATCTTTGCACCAACACATTATGGCTCTGCCCCTCACTGATGGTGTATTTACCAACTTTAATGCTGACTTTGCTCATCACTGATGGTGACTTTACCAACACTAATGGTGACTTTTCTCATCACTGATTGAGACTTTGTCCCCACTAATTATGACTTTGAAAATCACTGATGGTGACTATTTCAACACTTATGGTGACTTTTCTCTTCACTGATGAAGACTTAAAAAAACACTAATGTTGACTTAGCTAATCAATGATGTCGACTTTACAAACACTAATGGTGACTTTGCACCAACACATGTTGTCTTTGCCCTCCACTGATGGTGACTTTACCAACACCAATTTCGACTTTGCTCATCAATGATGAAGATGATGATGGTGACTTTTACAACACTAATGGTGACTTTACTCATCACTGATGGAGACTTTGTCCCCACTGATTATGAATTTGCCTTTAATTGAATGTGACTTTAACAACAGTAATATTGACTTTACTCATCACTGATTTTGTCTTTGCACCAACACATTTTGGCTTTGCCCTTCACTGATGGTGTATTTACCAACATTATTGGTGACTTTGCTCATCACTGACAGTGACATTCCCAACTCTAATTATGACTTTGCTCATCACTGATGGTGACTTTTACAACACTAATGGTGACTTTACTAATCACTGATTTTGTCTTTGCACCAACACATTTTGGCTTTTCCCTTCACTGATGGTGTATTTACCAACATTAATGGTGACTTTGCTCATCACTGACGGTGACATTCCCAACTCTAATTATGACTTTGCTCATCACTGATGGTGACTTTACCAACACTAATGATGACTTTGCTCTTCACTGATTGCTTCTGTGCACCAAGACATGTTGGCCTTGCCCTTCACTGATGGGGACTTTGCTCATCACTGATGGAGACTTTGTCTCCACTTATGTTGGCTTTGCCATTCACTGATGGTGACTTTACCAACAATAATTATGACTTTGCTCATCAATGATGATGACTTTCACAAAAGTAATGATGATTTTTCTCATTACTGATGTAGACTTTGTCCCTTCTTATGTTGGCTTTGCCATTCACTGATGGAGACTTTACCAACAATAATAATGACCATGCTCATCACTGATGATGACTTTTACAAAAGTAATGTCGACTTTTCTCATCAGTGATGGAGACTTTGTCCCCACTTATATTGGCTTTGCCATTCACTGATGGTGACTTTACCAACAATTATTATGACTTTGCTCATCACTTATTGTGACTTTAACAAAAGTAATGGTGACTTTTCTCATCACTGATGGAGACTTTGTCCCCACTGATTATGAATTTGCCGATCACTGATGGTGACTTTAACAACAGTAATGGTGACTTTACTCATCACTGATTTTGTCCTTGCACCAACACATTTTTGCTTTGCCCTTCACTGATGGTGTATTTACCAACATTATTGGTGACTTTGCTCATCACTCACGGTGACATTCCCAACTCTAATTATGTCTTTGCTCATCACTGATGGTGACTTTAACAACACTAATGGTGACTTTACTCATCACTGATTTTGTCTTTGCACCAACACATTTTGGCTTTGCCCTTCACTGATGGTGTATTTACCAACATTTATGGTGAATTTGCTCATCACTGACGGTGACCTTCCCAACTCTAATAATGACTTTGCTCATCAATGATGGTGACTTTACCAACACTAATGGTGACTTTGCTCTTCACTGATTGCTACTTTGCACCAACACATATTGGCTTTGCCCTTCACTGATGGTGACTTTGCTAATCACTGATGGAGACTTTGTCCTCACTGATTATGAATTTGCCGATCACTGATGGTGACTTTAACAAAAGTAATGTTAACTTTTTTCATCAGTGATGGAGACTTTGTCCCCACTTATATTGGCTTTGCCATTCACTGATGGTGACTTTACCAACAATAATTATGACTTTGCTCATCACTTATTGTGACTTTAACAAAAGTAATGGTGACTTTACTCATCACTGATATTGTCTTTGCACCAACACATTTTGGCTTTCCCCTTCACTGATGGTGTATTTACCAACATTAATGGTGACTTTGCTCATCACTGACGGTGACTTTCCCACCTTAATTATGACTTTGCTCATCACTGATGGTTACTTTACCAACACTAATGGTGACTTTGCTCTTCACTGATTGCTACTTTGCACCAACACATGTTGGCTTTGCCCTTCACTGAAGGTGACTTTGCTCATCACTGATGGAGACTTTGTCCCCACTGATAATGAATTTGCAGATCACTGATGGTGACTTTAACAACACTAATGGTGACTTTACTCATCACTGATTTTGTCTTTGCACCAACACATTTTGGCTTTGCCCTTCACTGATGGGGACTTTGCTCATCACTGATGGAGACTTTGTTCCTACTTATGTTAGCTTTGCCATTCACTGAAGGAGACTTTACCAACAATTATTATGACCTTGCTCATCAATAATGATGACTTTAAAAAAAGGAATGTCGACTTTTCTCATCAGTGATGGAGACTATGTCCCCACAAATTATGACTTTGCAAATCACTGATGGTGACTTTAACAACAGTAATGTTGACTTTACTCATCACTGATTTTGTCTTTGCACTACCACATTTTGGCTTTGCCTTCACTGATGGTGTATTTACCAACATTATTGGTGACTTTGCTCATCACTGACGGTTATATTCCCAACTCTAATTATGACTTTGCTCTTCACTGATGGTGACTTTAACAACACTAATGGTGACTTTACTCATCACTGATTTTGTCTTCGCACCAACACATTTTGGCTTTGCTCTTCACTGATGGTGACTTTACCAACAATAATTATGACTTTGCTCATCACTTATTGTGACTTTAACAAAAGTAATGGTGACTTTACTCATCACTGATATTGTCTTTGCACCAACACATTTTGGCTTTCCCCTTCACTGATGGTGTATTTACCAACATTAATGGTGACTTTGCTCATCACTGACGGTGACTTTCCCACCTTAATTATGACTTTGCTCATCACTGATGGTTACTTTACCAACACTAATGGTGACTTTGCTCTTCACTGATTGCTACTTTGCACCAACACATGTTGGCTTTGCCCTTCACTGATGGTGACTTTGCTCATCACTGATGGAGACTTTGTCCCCACTGATAATGAATTTGCAGATCACTGATGGTGACTTTAACAACAGTAATGGTGACTTTACTCATCACTGATTTTGTCTTTGCACCAACACATTTTTGCTTTGCCCTTCACTGATGGTGTATTTACCAACATTATTGGTGACTTTGCTCATCACTGACGGTGACATTCCCAACTCTAATTATGACTTTGCTCATCACTGATGGTGACTTTAACAACACTAATGGTGACTTTACTCATCACTGATTTTGTCTCTGCACCAACACATTTTGGCTTTGCCCTTCACTGATGGGGACTTTGCTCATCACTGATTGAGACTTTGTCCCTACTTATGTTAGCTTTGCCATTCACTGAAGGAGACTTTACCAACAATTATTATGACCTTGCTCATCAATAATGATGACTTTAAAAAAAGGAATGTCGACTTTTCTCATCAGTGATGGAGACTTTGTCCCCACAAATTATGACTTTGCAAATCACTGATGGTGACTTTAACAACAGTAATGTTGACTTTACTCATCACTGATTTTGTCTTTGCACTACCACATTTTGGCTTTGCCTTCACTGATGGTGTATTTACCAACATTATTGGTGACTTTGCTCATCACTGACGGTTACATTCCCAACTCTAATTATGACTTTGCTCTTCACTGATGGTGACTTTAACAACACTAATGGTGACTTTACTCATCACTGATTTTGTCTTCGCACCAACACATTTTGGCTTTGCCCTTCACTGATGGTGTTTTTACCAACATTAATGGTGACTTTTCTCATCACTGACGGTGACTTTCCCAACTCTAATTATGACTTTGCTCATCACTGATGGTGACTTTACCAACACTAATGATGACTTTGCTCTTCACTGATTGCTTCTATGCACCAAGACATGTTGGCTTTGCCCTTCACTGATGGGGACTTTGCTCATCACTGATGGAGGCTTTGTCCCCACTGATTATGAATTTGCCGATCACTGATGGTGACTTTAACAACAGTAATGTTGACTTTACTCATCACTGATTTTGTCTTTGCACCAACACATTTTTGCTTTGCCCTTCACTGATGGTGTATTTACCAACATTATTGGTGACTTTGCTCATCACTGACAGTGACATTCCCAACTCTAATTATGACTTTGCTCATCACTGATGGTGACTTTAACAACACTAATGGTGACTTTACTCATCACTGATTTTGTCTTTGCGCCAACACATTTTGGCTTTGCCCTTCACTGATGGTGTATTTACCAACATTAATGGTGACTTTGCTCATCACTGACGGTGACTTTCCCAACTCTACTTATGACTTTGCTCATCACTGATGGTGAATTTACCAACACTAATGATGACTTTACTCTTCACTGATTGCTTCTGTTCACCAAGACATGTTGGCTTTGCCTTTCACTGATGGGGACTTTGCTCATCACTGATGGAGACTTTGTCCCCACTAATGCTGGCTTTGCAATTCACTGATGGTGGCTTTACCAACAATAATTATGACCTTGCTCATCACTTATTGTGACTTTAACAAAAGTAATGGGGACTTTGCTCATCACTGATGCAGACTTTGTCCCCACTGATTATGAATTTGCCGATCACTGATGGTGACTTTAACAACAGTAATGTTGACTTTACTCATCACTGATTTTGTCTCTGCACCAACACATTTTGGCTTTGCCCTTCACTGATGGGGACTTTGCTCATCACTGATGGAGACTTTGTCCCTACTTATGTTAGCTTTGCCATTCACTGAAGGAGACTTTACCAACAATTATTATGACCTTGCTCATCAATAATGATGACTTTAAAAAAGGAATGTCGACTTTTCTCATCAGTGATGGAGACTTTGTCCCCACAAATTATGACTTTGCAAATCACTGATGGTGACTTTAACAACAGTAATGTTGACTTTACTCATCACTGATTTTGTCTTTGCACTACCACATTTTGGCTTTGCCTTCACTGATGGTGTATTTACCAACATTATTGGTGACTTTGCTCATCACTGACGGTTACATTCCCAACTCTAATTATGACTTTGCTCTTCACTGATGGTGACTTTAACAACACTAATGGTGACTTTACTCATCACTGATTTTGTCTTCGCACCAACACATTTTGGCTTTGCCCTTCACTGATGGTGTTTTTACCAACATTAATGGTGACTTTTCTCATCACTGACGGTGACTTTCCCAACTCTAATTATGACTTTGCTCATCACTGATGGTGACTTTACCAACACTAATGATGACTTTGCTCTTCACTGATTGCTTCTATGCACCAAGACATGTTGGCTTTGCCCTTCACTGATGGGGACTTTGCTCATCACTGATGGAGACTTTGTCCCCACTGATTATGAATTTGCCGATCACTGATGGTGACTTTAACAACAGTAATGTTGACTTTTCTCATCAGTGATGGAGACTTTGTCCCCACAAATTATGACTTTGCAAATCACTGATGGTGACTTTAACAACAGTAATGTTGACTTTACTCATCACTGATTTTGTCTTTGCACTACCACATTTTGGCTTTGCCCTTCACTGATGGTGTATTTACCAACATTATTGGTGACTTTGCTCATCACTGACAGTGACATTCCCAACTCTAATTATGACTTTGCTCATCACTGATGGTGACTTTAACAACACTAATGGTGACTTTACTCATCACTGATTTTGTCTTTGCGCCAACACATTTTGGCTTTGCCCTTCACTGATGGTGTATTTACCAACATTAATGGTGACTTTGCTCATCACTGACGGTGACTTTCCCAACTCTAATTATGACTTTGCTCATCACTGATGGTGAATTTACCAACACTAATGATGACTTTACTCTTCACTGATTGCTTCTGTTCACCAAGACATGTTGGCTTTGCCATTCACTGATGGGGACTTTGCTCATCACTGATGGAGACTTTGTCCCCACTAATGCTGGCTTTGCAATTCACTGATGGTGGCTTTACCAACAATAATTATGACCTTGCTCATCACTTATTGTGACTTTAACAAAAGTAATGGGGACTTTGCTCATCACTGATGCAGACTTTGTCCCCACTGATTATGAATTTGCCGATCACTGATGGTGACTTTAACAACAGTAATGTTGACTTTACTCATCACTGATTTTGTCTTTGCACCAACACATTTTGGCTTTGCCCTTCACTGATGGTGTATTTACCAACATTATTGGTGACTTTGCTCATCACTGACGGTGACATTCCCAACTCTAATTATGACTTTGCTCATCACTGATGGTGACTTTAACAAGAGCATTGGTGACTTTACTCATCACTGATTTTGTCTTTGCACCAACACATTTTTGCTTTGCCCTTCACTGATGGTGTATTTACCAACATTATTGGTGACTTTGCTCGTCACTGACGGTGACATTCCCAACTCTAATTATGACTTTGCTCATCACTGATGGTGACTTTAACAACACTAATGGTGACTTTACTCATCACTGATTTTGTCTTTGCGCCAACACATTTTGGCTTTGCCCTTCACTGATGGTGTATTTACCAACATTAATGGTGACTTTGCTCATCACTGACGGTGACTTTCCCAACTCTAATTATGACTTTGCTCATCACTGATGGTGAATTTACCAACACTAATGATGACTTTGCTCTTCACTGATTGCTTCTGTTCACCAAGACATGTTGGCTTTGCCCTTCACTGATAAGGACTTTGCTCATCACTGATGGAGACTTTGTCCCCACTAATGCTGGCTTTGCCATTCACTGATGGTGGCTTTACCAACAATAATTATGACCTTGCTCATCACTGATGATGACTTTAACAAAAGTAATGTCGACTTTTCTCATCAGTGATGGAGACTTTGTCCCACTTATATTGGCTTTGCCATTCACTGATGGTGACTTTACCAACAATAATTATGACTTTAATCATCACTGATGGAGACTTTGTCCCCACTGATAATGAATTTGCCGATCACTGATGGTGACTTTAACAACAGTAATGGTGACTTTACTCATCACTGATTTTTTCTTTGCACCAACTCATTTTTGCTTTGCCCTTCACTGATGGCGTATTTACCAACATTATTGGTGACTTTGCTCATCACTGACGGTGACATTCCCAACTCTAATTATGACTTTGCTCATCACTGATGGTGACTTTAACAACACCAATGGTGATTTTACTCATCACTGATTTTGTCTTTGCACCAACACATTTTGGCTTTGCCCTTCACTGATGGTGTATTTACCAACATTATTGGTGACTTTGCTCATCACTGACGGTGACATTCCCAACTCTAATTATGACTTTGCTCATCACTGATGGTGACTTTAACAACACCAATGGTGACTTTACTCATCACTGATTTTGTCTTTGCGCCAACACATTTTGGCTTTGCCCTTCACTGATGGTGTATTTACCAACATTAATGGTGACTTTGCTCATCACTGATGGTGAATTTACCAACACTAATGATGACTTTGCTCTTCACTGATTGCTTCTGTTCACCAAGACATGTTGGCTTTGCCCTTCACTGATGGGGACTTTGCTCATCACTGATGGAGACTTTGTCCCCACTAATGCTGGCTTTGCCATTCACTGATGGTGGCTTTACCAACAATAATTATTACCTTGCTCATCACTTATTGTGACTTTAACAAAAGTAATGGGGACTTTGCTCATCACTGATGGAGACTTTGTCCCCACTGATTATGAATTTGCCGATCACTGATGGTGACTTTAACAAGAGTAATGGTGACTTTACTCATCACTGATTTTGTCTTTGCACCAACACATTTTTGCTTTGCCCTTCACTGATGGTGTATTTACCAACATTATTGGTGACTTTGCTCATCACTGACGGTGACATTCCCAACTCTAATTATGACTTTGCTCATCACTGATGGTGACTTTAACAACACTAATGGTGACTTTACTCATCACTGATTTTGTCTTTGCGCCAACACATTTTGGCTTTGCCCTTCACTGATGGTGTATTTACCAACATTAATGGTGACTTTGCTCATCACTGACGGTGACTTTCCCAACTCTAATTATGACTTTGCTCATCACTGATGGTGAATTTACCAACACTAATGATGACTTTGCTCTTCACTGGTTGCTTCAGTTCACCAAGACATGTTGGCTTTGCCCTTCACTGATGGGGACTTTGCTCATCACTGATGGAGACTTTGTCCCCACTAATGCTGGCTTTGCCATTCACTGATGGTGGCTTTACCAACAATAATTATGACCTTGCTCATCACTGATGATGACTTTAACAAAAGTAATGTCGACTTTTCTCATCAGTGATGGAGACATTGTCCCACTTATATTGGCTTTGCCATTCACTGATGGTGACTTTACCAACAATAATTATGATTTTGCTCATCACTTATTGTGACTTTAACAAAAGTAATGGTGACTTTACTCGTCACTGATTTTGTCTTTGCACCAACACATTTTGGCTTTGCCCTTCACTGATGGTGTATTTACCAACATTAATGGTGACTTTGCTCTTCACTGATTGCTACTATGCACCATCACATGTTGGCTTTTCCCTTCACTGATGGTGACTTTGCTCATCACTGATGGAGACTTTGTCCCCACTGATAATGAATTTGCCGATCACTGATGGTGACTTTAACAACAGTAATGGTGACTTTACTCATCACTGATTTTTTCTTTGCACCAACTCATTTTTGCTTTGCCCTTCACTGATGGCGTATTTACCAACATTATTGGTGACTTTGCTCATCATTGATGGTGACTTTAACAACACTAATGGTGACTTTACTCATCACTGATTTTGTCTTTGCACCAACACATTTTGGCTTTGCCCTTCCCTGATGGTGTATTTACCAACATTAATGGTGACTTTGCTCATCACTGATTGCTTCTATGCACCAAGACATGTTGGCTTTGCCCTTCACTGATGGTGACTTTACCAACACCAATTTCGACTTTGCTCATCAATGATGAAGACGATGATGGTGACTTTTACAACACTTATGGTGACTTTTCTCATCACTGATGGTGACTTTGTCCCCACTTATGTTGGCTTTGCCATTCACTGATGGTGACTTTACCAACAATAATTATGACTTTGCTCATCACTTATTGTGACTTTCACAAAAGTAATGGTGACTTTTCTCATCACTGATTTTGTCTTTGCACCAACACATTTTGTCTTTGCCCTTCAGTGATGGTGTATTTACCAACATTAATGGTGACTTTGCTCATCACTGACGGTGACTTTCCCACCTTAATTATGACTTTGCTCATCACTGATGGTGACTTTAACAACAGTAATGGTGACTTTACTCATCACTGATTTTGTCTTTGCGCCAACACATTTTGGCTTTGCCCTTCACTGATGGTGTATTTACCAACATTAATGCTGACTTTGCTCATCACTGACGGTGACTTTCACAAAAGTAATGATGATTTTTCTTGTTACTGATGGAGACTTTGTCCCCACTTATATTGGCTTTGCAAATTCACTGATGGTGACTTTACCAACAATAATTATGACTTTGCTCATCACTTATTGTGACTTTAACAAAAGTAATGGTGACTTAACTCATCACTGATTTTGTCTTTTCACCAACACATTTTGGCTTTGCCCTTCACTGATGGTGTATTTACCAACATTAATGGTGACTTTGCTCATCACTGACGGTGACTTTCCCACCTTAATTATGACTTTGCTCATCACTGATGGTGACTTTAACAACAGTAATGGTGACTTTACTCATCACTGATTTTGTCTTTGCGCCAACACATTCTGGCTTTGCCCTTCACTGATGGTGTATTTACCAACATTAATGCTGACTTTGCTCATCACTGACGGTGACTTTACCAACACTAATAGTGACTTTGTTCTCACTGATTGATTCTGAGCACCAAGACATGTTGGCTTAGCCCTTCACTGATGGGGACTTTGCTCATCACTGATGGAGACTTTGTCCCTACTTATGTTGGCTTTGCCATTCACTGAAGGAGACTTTACCAACAATTATTATGACCTTGCTCATCACTAATGATGACTTTAACAAAAGTAATGTCGACTTTTCTCATCAGTGATGGAGACTTTGTCCCCATAAATTATGACTTTGCAAATCACTGATGGTGACTATAACAAAACTTATGGTGACTTTTCTCTTCACTGATGGAGACTTTAACAACACTAATGTTGACTTAGCTAATCAATGATGTTGACTTTACAGGTGACTTTACACCAACACATGTTGTCTTTGCCCTTCACTGATTGTAACTTTACCAACAATTATTATGACCTTGCTCATCACTGATGGTGACTTTAACAAAAGTAATGTCGACTTTTCTCATCAGTGATGGAGACTTTGTCCCCACTTATATTGGCTTTGCCATTCACTGATGGTGACTTTTCCGACAATAATTATGTATTTGCTCATCACTTATTGTGACTTTAACAAAAGTAATGGTGACTTTTCTCATCACTGATGGAGACTTTGTCCCCACAAATTATGACTTTGCAAATCACTGATGGTGACTATTTCAACACTTATGGTGACTTTTCTCTTCACTGATGGATACTTTAACAATACTAATGTTGACTTAGCTAATCAATGATGTCGACTTTACAAACACTAATGGTGACTTTGCACCAACACATGTTGTCTTTGCCCTTCACTGATGGTGACTTTACCAACCCCATTTTTTACTTTACTCATCAATGATGAAGACGATGATGGTGACTTTTACAACACTTATGGTGACTTTTCTCATCACTGATGGAGACTTTGTCCCCACTTATGTTGGCTTTGCCATTCACTGATGGTGACTTTACGAAAAATAATTATGACTTTGCTCATCAATGATGATGACTTTCACAAAACAAATGATGATTTTTTTCATTACAGATGGAGACTTTGTCCCCACTTATGTTGGCTTTGCCATTCACTGATGGAGACTTTACCAACAATAATTATGACTTTGTTCATCACTGATGATGACTTTAACAAAAGTAATGTCGACTTTTCTCATCAGTGATGGAGGCTTTGTCACCACTTATATTGGCTTTGCCATTCACTGATGGTGACTTTACCAACAATAATTATGACTTTGCTTATCACTTATTGTGGCTTTAACAAAAGTAATGGTGACTTTTCTCATCACTGATGGAGACTTTGTCCCCACTAATTATGACTTTGCAATTCACTGATGGTGACTTTACCAACACCAATTTCGACTTTACTCATCAATGATGAAGTCGATGATGGTGACTTTTACAACACTTATGGTGACTTTTCTCATCACTGAAGGTGACTTTGTCCCCACTTATGTTGGCTTTGCCATTCACTGATGGTGACTTTACCAACAATAATTATGACTTTGCTCATCACTTATTGTGACTTTCACAAAAGTAATGGTGACTTTTCTCATCACTGATTTTGTCTTTGCACCAACACATTTTGTCTTTGCCCTTCAGTGATGGTGTATTTACCAACATTAATGGTGACTTTGCTCATCACTGACGGTGACTTTCCCACCTTAATTATGACTTTGCTCATCACTGATGGTGACTTTAACAACAGTAATGGTGACTTTACTCATCACTGATTTTGTCTTTGCGCCAACACATTTTGGCTTTGCCCTTCACTGATGGTGTATTTACCAACATTAATGCTGACTTTGCTCATCACTGACGGTGACTTTCACAAAAGTAATGATGATTTTTCTTGTTACTGATGGAGACTTTGTCCCCACTTATATTGGCTTTGCAAATTCACTGATGGTGACTTTACCAACAATAATTATGACTTTGCTCATCACTTATTGTGACTTTAACAAAAGTAATGGTGACTTAACTCATCACTGATTTTGTCTTTTCACCAACACATTTTGGCTTTGCCCTTCACTGATGGTGTATTTACCAACATTAATGGTGACTTTGCTCATCACTGACGGTGACTTTCCCACCTTAATTATGACTTTGCTCATCACTGATGGTGACTTTAACAACAGTAATGGTGACTTTACTCATCACTGATTTTGTCTTTGCGCCAACACATTCTGGCTTTGCCCTTCACTGATGGTGTATTTACCAACATTAATGCTGACTTTGCTCATCACTGACGGTGACTTTACCAACACTAATAGTGACTTTGTTCTCACTGATTGATTCTGAGCACCAAGACATGTTGGCTTAGCCCTTCACTGATGGGGACTTTGCTCATCACTGATGGAGACTTTGTCCCTACTTATGTTGGCTTTGCCATTCACTGAAGGAGACTTTACCAACAATTATTATGACCTTGCTCATCACTAATGATGACTTTAACAAAAGTAATGTCGACTTTTCTCATCAGTGATGGAGACTTTGTCCCCATAAATTATGACTTTGCAAATCACTGATGGTGACTATAACAAAACTTATGGTGACTTTTCTCTTCACTGATGGAGACTTTAACAACACTAATGTTGACTTAGCTAATCAATGATGTTGACTTTACAGGTGACTTTACACCAACACATGTTGTCTTTGCCCTTCACTGATTGTAACTTTACCAACAATTATTATGACCTTGCTCATCACTGATGGTGACTTTAACAAAAGTAATGTCGACTTTTCTCATCAGTGATGGAGACTTTGTCCCCACTTATATTGGCTTTGCCATTCACTGATGGTGACTTTTCCGACAATAATTATGTATTTGCTCATCACTTATTGTGACTTTAACAAAAGTAATGGTGACTTTTCTCATCACTGATGGAGACTTTGTCCCCACAAATTATGACTTTGCAAATCACTGATGGTGACTATTTCAACACTTATGGTGACTTTTCTCTTCACTGATGGATACTTTAACAATACTAATGTTGACTTAGCTAATCAATGATGTCGACTTTACAAACACTAATGGTGACTTTGCACCAACACATGTTGTCTTTGCCCTTCACTGATGGTGACTTTACCAACCCCATTTTTTACTTTACTCATCAATGATGAAGACGATGATGGTGACTTTTACAACACTTATGGTGACTTTTCTCATCACTGATGGAGACTTTGTCCCCACTTATGTTGGCTTTGCCATTCACTGATGGTGACTTTACGAAAAATAATTATGACTTTGCTCATCAATGATGATGACTTTCACAAAACAAATGATGATTTTTTTCATTACAGATGGAGACTTTGTCCCCACTTATGTTGGCTTTGCCATTCACTGATGGAGACTTTACCAACAATAATTATGACTTTGTTCATCACTGATGATGACTTTAACAAAAGTAATGTCGACTTTTCTCATCAGTGATGGAGGCTTTGTCACCACTTATATTGGCTTTGCCATTCACTGATGGTGACTTTACCAACAATAATTATGACTTTGCTTATCACTTATTGTGGCTTTAACAAAAGTAATGGTGACTTTTCTCATCACTGATGGAGACTTTGTCCCCACTAATTATGACTTTGCAATTCACTGATGGTGACTTTACCAACACCAATTTCGACTTTACTCATCAATGATGAAGTCGATGATGGTGACTTTTACAACACTTATGGTGACTTTTCTCATCACTGAAGGTGACTTTGTCCCCACTTATGTTGGCTTTGCCATTCACTGATGGTGACTTTACCAAAAATAATTATGACTTTGCTCATCAATGATGATGACTTTCACAAAAGAAATGATGATTTTTTTCATTACAGATGGAGACTTTGTCCCCACTTATGTTGGCTTTGCCATTCACTGATGGAGACTTTACCAACAATAATTATGACTTTGCTCATCACTGATGATGACTTTAACAAAAGTAATGTCGACTTTTCTCATCAGTGATGGAGGCTTTGTCACCACTTATATTGGCTTTGCCATTCACTGATGGTGACTTTACCAACAATAATTATGACTTTGCTTATCACTTATTGTGACTTTAACAAAAGTAATGGTGACTTTTCTCATCACTGATGGAGACTTTTTCCCCACTAATTATGACTTTGCAATTCACTGATGGTGACTATTTCAACACTTATGGTGACTTTTCTCTTCACTGATGGATACTTTAACAACACTAATGTTGACTTAGCTAATCAATGATGTCGACTTTACAAACACTAATGGTGACTTTGCACCAACACATGTTGTCTTTCCCCTTCACTGATGGTGACTTTACCAACACCAATTTCGACTTTACTCATCAATGATGAAGGCGATGATGGTGGTTTTTACAACACTTATGGTGACTTTTCTCATCACTGAAGATGACTTTGTCCCCACTTATGTTGGCTTTGCCATTCACTGATGGTGACTTTACCAACAATAATTATGACTTTGCTCATCACTGATGATGACTTTAACAAAAGTAATGTCGACTTTTCTCATCAGTGATGGAGGCTTTGTCACCACTTATATTGGCTTTGGCATTCACTGATGGTGACTTTACCAACAATAATTATGACTTTGCTCATCACTTATTGTGACTTTAACAAAAGTAATGGTGACTTTTCTCATCACTGATGGAGACTTTGTCCCCACTTATGTTGGCTTTGCCATTCACTGATGGTGACTTTACCAAAAATAATTATGACTTTGCTCATCAATGATGATGACTTTCACAAAACAAATGATGATTTTTTTCATTACAGATGGAGACTTTGTCCCCACTTATGTTGGCTTTGCCATTCACTGATGGTGACTTTACCAAAAATAATTATGACTTTGCTCATCAATGATGATGACTTTAACAAAAGTAATGTCGACTTTTCTCATCAGTGATGGAGGCTTTGTCACCACTTATATTGGCTTTGCCATTCACTGATGGTGACTTTACCAACAATAATTATGACTTTGCTTATCACTTATTGTGGCTTTAACAAAAGTAATGGTGACTTTTCTCATCACTGATGGAGACTTTGTCCCCACTAATTATGACTTTGCAATTCACTGATGGTGACTTTACCAACACCAATTTCGACTTTACTCATCAATGATGAAGTCGATGATGGTGACTTTTACAACACTTATGGTGACTTTTCTCATCACTGAAGGTGACTTTGTCCCCACTTATGTTGGCTTTGCCATTCACTGATGGTGACTTTACCAAAAATAATTATGACTTTGCTCATCAATGATGATGACTTTCACAAAAGAAATGATGATTTTTTTCATTACAGATGGAGACTTTGTCCCAACTTATGTTGGCTTTGCCATTCACTGATGGAGACTTTACCAACAATAATTATGACTTTGCTCATCACTGATGATGACTTTAACAAAAGTAATGTCGACTTTTCTCATCAGTGATGGAGGCTTTGTCACCACTTATATTGGCTTTGCCATTCACTGATGGTGACTTTACCAACAATAGTTATGACTTTGCTTATCACTTATTGTGACTTTAACAAAAGTAATGGTGACTTTTCTCATCACTGATGGAGACTTTTTCCCCACTAATTATGACTTTGCAATTCACTGATGGTGACTATTTCAACACTTATGGTGACTTTTCTCTTCACTGATGGATACTTTAACAACACTAATGTTGACTTAGCTAATCAATGATGTCGACTTTACAAACACTAATGGTGACTTTGCACCAACACATGTTGTCTTTGCCCTTCACTGATGGTGACTTTACCAACACCAATTTCGACTTTACTCATCAATGATGAAGGCGATGATGGTGGTTTTTACAACACTTATGGTGACTTTTCTCATCACTGAAGATGACTTTGTCCCCACTTATGTTGGCTTTGCCATTCACTGATGGTGACTTTACCAAAAATAATTATGACTTTGCTCATCAATGATGATGACTTTAACAAAAGTAATGTCGACTTTTCTCATCAGTGATGGAGGCTTTGTCACCACTTATATTGGCTTTGCCATTCACTGATGGTGACTTTACCAACAATAATTATGACTTTGCTCATCACTTATTGTGACTTTAACAAAAGTAATGGTGACTTTTCTCATCACTGATGGAGACTTTGTCCCCACTTATGTTGGCTTTGCCATTCACTGATGGTGACTTTACCAAAAATAATTATGACTTTGCTCATCAATGATGATGACTTTCACAAAACAAATGATGATTTTTTTCATTACAGATGGAGACTTTGTCCCCACTTATGTTGGCTTTGCCATTCACTGATGGAGACTTTACCAACAATAATTATGACTTTGCTCATCACTGATGATGACTTTAACAAAAGTAATGTCGACTTTTCTCATCAGTGATGGAGGCTTTGTCACCACTTATATTGGCTTTGGCATTCACTGATGGTGACTTTACCAACAATAATTATGACTTTGCTCATCACTTATTGTGACTTTAACAAAAGTAATGGTGACTTTTCTCATCACTGATGGAGACTTTGTCCCCACTTATGTTGGCTTTGCCATTCACTGATGGTGACTTTACCAAAAATAATTATGACTTTGCTCATCAATGATGATGACTTTTACAAAACAAATGATGATTTTTTTCATTACAGATGGAGACTTTGTCCCCACTTATGTTGGCTTTGCCATTCACTGATGGTGACTTTACCAAAAATAATTATGACTTTGCTCATCAATGATGATGACTTTAACAAAAGTAATGTCGACTTTTCTCATCAGTGATGGAGGCTTTGTCACCACTTATATTGGCTTTGCCATTCACTGATGGTGACTTTACCAACAATAATTATGACTTTGCTTATCACTTATTGTGGCTTTAACAAAAGTAATGGTGACTTTTCTCATCACTGATGGAGACTTTGTCCCCACTAATTATGACTTTGCAATTCACTGATGGTGACTTTACCAACACCAATTTCGACTTTACTCATCAATGATGAAGTCGATGATGGTGACTTTTACAACACTTATGGTGACTTTTCTCATCACTGAAGGTGACTTTGTCCCCACTTATGTTGGCTTTGCCATTCACTGATGGTGACTTTACCAAAAATAATTATGACTTTGCTCATCAATGATGATGACTTTCACAAAAGAAATGATGATTTTTTTCATTACAGATGGAGACTTTGTCCCAACTTATGTTGGCTTTGCCATTCACTGATGGAGACTTTACCAACAATAATTATGACTTTGCTCATCACTGATGATGACTTTAACAAAAGTAATGTCGACTTTTCTCATCAGTGATGGAGGCTTTGTCACCACTTATATTGGCTTTGCCATTCACTGATGGTGACTTTACCAACAATAATTATGACTTTGCTTATCACTTATTGTGACTTTAACAAAAGTAATGGTGACTTTTCTCATCACTGATGGAGACTTTTTCCCCACTAATTATGACTTTGCAATTCACTGATGGTGACTATTTCAACACTTATGGTGACTTTTCTCTTCACTGATGGATACTTTAACAACACTAATGTTGACTTAGCTAATCAATGATGTCGACTTTACAAACACTAATGGTGACTTTGCACCAACACATGTTGTCTTTGCCCTTCACTGATGGTGACTTTACCAACACCAATTTCGACTTTACTCATCAATGATGAAGGCGATGATGGTGGTTTTTACAACACTTATGGTGACTTTTCTCATCACTGAAGATGACTTTGTCCCCACTTATGTTGGCTTTGCCATTCACTGATGGTGACTTTACCAAAAATAATTATGACTTTGCTCATCACTGATGATGACTTTAACAAAAGTAATGTCGACTTTTCTCATCAGTGATGGAGGCTTTGTCACCACTTATATTGGCTTTGCCATTCACTGATGGTGACTTTACCAACAATAATTATGACTTTGCTTATCACTTATTGTGACTTTAACAAAAGTAATGGTGACTTTTCTCATCACTGATGGAGACTTTTTCCCCACTAATTATGACTTTGCAATTCACTGATGGTGACTATTTCAACACTTATGGTGACTTTTCTCTTCACTGATGGATACTTTAACAACACTAATGTTGACTTAGCTAATCAATGATGTCGACTTTACAAACACTAATGGTGACTTTGCACCAACACATGTTGTCTTTGCCCTTCACTGATGGTGACTTTACCAACACCAATTTCGACTTTACTCATCAATGATGAAGGCGATGATGGTGGTTTTTACAACACTTATGGTGACTTTTCTCATCACTGAAGATGACTTTGTCCCCACTTATGTTGGCTTTGCCATTCACTGATGGTGACTTTACCAAAAATAATTATGACTTTGCTCATCAATGATGATGACTTTAACAAAAGTAATGTCGACTTTTCTCATCAGTGATGGAGGCTTTGTCACCACTTATATTGGCTTTGCCATTCACTGATGGTGACTTTACCAACAATAATTATGACTTTGCTCATCACTTATTGTGACTTTAACAAAAGTAATGGTGACTTTTCTCATCACTGATGGAGACTTTGTCCCCACTAATTATGACTTTGCAATTCACTGATGGTGACTATTACAACACTTATGGTGACTTTGCTCATCACTGATGGAGACTTTGTCCCCACTTATGTTGGCTTTGCCATTCACTGATGGTGACTTTACCAACAATAATAATGACTTTGCTTATCAATGATGATGACTTTCACAAAAGAAATGATGATTTTTTTCATTACAGATGGAGACTTTGTCCCCACTTATGTTGGCTTTGCCATTCACTGATGGATACTTTAACAACACTAATGTTGACTTAGCTAATCAATGATGTCGACTTTACAAACACTAATGGTGACTTTGCACCAACACATGTTGTCTTTGCCCTTCACTGATGGTGACTTTACCAACACCAATTTCGACTTTACTCATCAATGATGAAGACGATGATGGTGGTTTTTACAACACTTATGGTGACTTTTCTCATCACTGAAGATGACTTTGTCCGCACTTATGTTGGCTTTGCCATTCACTGATGGTGACTTTACCAATAATAATTATGACTTTGCTCATCAATGATGATGACTTTCACAAAAGAAATGATGATTTTTTTCATTACAGATGGAGACTTTGTCCCCACTTATGTTGGCTTTGCCATTCACTGATGGAGACTTTACCAACAATAATTATGACTTTGCTCATCACTGATGATGACTTTAACAAAAGTAATGTCGACTTTTCTCATCAGTGATGGAGGCTTTGTCACCACTTATATTGGTTTTGCCATTCACTGATGGTGACTTAACCAATAATAATTATGACTTTGCTCATCACTTATTGTGACTTTAACAAAAGTAATGGTGACTTTTCTCATCACTGATGGAGACTTTGTCCCCACTAATTATGACTTTGCAATTCACTGATGGTGACTATTACAACACTTATGGTGACTTTGCTCATCACTGATGGAGACTTTGTCCCCACTTATGTTGGCTTTGCCATTCACTGATGGTGACTTTACAAACAATAATAATGACTTTGCTTATCAATGATGATGACTTTCACAAAAGAAATGATGATTTTTTTCATTACAGATGGAGACTTTGTCCCCACTTATGTTGGCTTTGCCATTCACTGATGGATACTTTAACAACACTAATGTTGACTTAGCTAATCAATGATGTCGACTTTACAAACACTAATGGTGACTTTGCACCAACACATGTTGTCTTTGCCCTTCACTGATGGTGACTTTACCAACACCAATTTCGACTTTACTCATCAATGATGAAGGCGATGATGGTGGTTTTTACAACACTTATGGTGACTTTTCTCATCACTGAAGATGACTTTGTCCCCACTTATGTTGGCTTTGCCATTCACTGATGGTGACTTTACCAAAAATAATTATGACTTTGCTCATCAATGATGATGACTTTAACAAAAGTAATGTCGACTTTTCTCATCAGTGATGGAGGCTTTGTCACCACTTATATTGGCTTTGCCATTCACTGATGGTGACTTTACCAACAATAATTATGACTTTGCTCATCAATGATGATGACTTTAACGAAAGTAATGTCGACTTTTCTCATCAGTGATGGAGGCTTTGTCACCACTTATATTGGCTTTGCCATTCACTGATGGTGACTTTACCAACAATAATTATGACTTTGCTCATCACTTATTGTGACTTTAACAAAAGTAATGGTGACTTTTCTCATCACTGATGGAGGCTTTGTCCCCACTTATGTTGGCTTTGCCATTCACTGATGGTGACTTTACCAAAAATAATTATGACTTTGCTCATCAATGATGATGACTTTCACAAAACAAATGATGATTTTTTTCATTACAGATGGAGACTTTGTCCCCACTTATGTTGGCTTTGCCATTCACTGATGGAGACTTTACCAACAATAATTATGACTTTGCTCATCACTGATGATGACTTTAACAAAAGTAATGTCGACTTTTCTCATCAGTGATGGAGGCTTTGTCACCACTTATATTGGCTTTGCCATTCACTGATGGTGACTTTACCAACAATAATTATGACTTTGCTTATCACTTATTGTGGCTTTAACAAAAGTAATGGTGACTTTTCTCATCACTGATGGAGACTTTGTCCCCACTAATTATGACTTTGCAATTCACTGATGGTGACTTTACCAACACCAATTTCGACTTTACTCATCAATGATGAAGTCGATGATGGTGACTTTTACAACACTTATGGTGACTTTTCTCATCACTGAAGGTGACTTTGTCCCCACTTATGTTGGCTTTGTCATTCACTGATGGTGACTTTACCAAAAATAATTATGACTTTGCTCATCAATGATGATGACTTTCACAAAAGAAATGATGATTTTTTTCATTACAGATGGAGACTTTGTCCCAACTTATGTTGGCTTTGCCATTCACTGATGGAGACTTTACCAACAATAATTATGACTTTGCTCATCACTGATGATGACTTTAACAAAAGTAATGTCGACTTTTCTCATCAGTGATGGAGGCTTTTTCACCACTTATATTGGCTTTGCCATTCACTGATGGTGACTTTACCAACAATAATTATGACTTTGCTTATCACTTATTGTGACTTTAACAAAAGTAATGGTGACTTTTCTCATCACTGATGGAGACTTTTTCCCCACTAATTATGACTTTGCAATTCACTGATGGTGACTATTTCAACACTTATGGTGACTTTTCTCTTCACTGATGGATACTTTAACAACACTAATGTTGACTTAGCTAATCAATGATGTCGACTTTACAAACACTAATGGTGACTTTGCACCAACACATGTTGTCTTTGCCCTTCACTGATGGTGACTTTACCAACACCAATTTCGACTTTACTCATCAATGATGAAGGCGATGATGGTGGTTTTTACAACACTTATGGTGACTTTTCTCATCACTGAAGATGACTTTGTCCCCACTTATGTTGGCTTTGCCATTCACTGATGGTGACTTTACCAAAAATAATTATGACTTTGCTCATCAATGATGATGACTTTAACAAAAGTAATGTCGACTTTTCTCATCAGTGATGGAGGCTTTGTCACCACTTATATTGGCTTTGCCATTCACTGATGGTGACTTTACCAACAATAATTATGACTTTGCTCATCACTTATTGTGACTTTAACAAAAGTAATGGTGACTTTTCTCATCACTGATGGAGACTTTGTCCCCACTTATGTTGGCTTTGCCATTCACTGATGGTGACTTTACCAACAATAATAATGACTTTGCTTATCAATGATGATGACTTTCACAAAAGAAATGATGATTTTTTTCATTACAGATGGAGACTTTGTCCCCACTTATGTTGGCTTTGCCATTCACTGATGGATACTTTAACAACACTAATGTTGACTTAGCTAATCAATGATGTCGACTTTACAAACACTAATGGTGACTTTGCACCAACACATGTTGTCTTTGCCCTTCACTGATGGTGACTTTACCAACACCAATTTCGACTTTACTCATCAATGATGAAGACGATGATGGTGGTTTTTACAACACTTATGGTGACTTTTCTCATCACTGAAGATGACTTTGTCCCCACTTATGTTGGCTTTGCCATTCACTGATGGTGACTTTACCAATAATAATTATGACTTTGCTCATCAATGATGATGACTTTCACAAAAGAAATGATGATTTTTTTCATTACAGATGGAGACTTTGTCCCCACTTATGTTGGCTTTGCCATTCACTGATGGAGACTTTACCAACAATAATTATGACTTTGCTCATCACTGATGATGACTTTAACAAAAGTAATGTCGACTTTTCTCATCAGTGATGGAGGCTTTGTCACCACTTATATTGGCTTTGCCATTCACTAATGGTGACTTAACCAATAATAATTATGACTTTGCTCATCACTTATTGTGACTTTAACAAAAGTAATGGTGACTTTTCTCATCACTGATGGAGACTTTGTCCCCACTAATTATGACTTTGCAATTCACTGATGGTGACTATTACAACACTTATGGTGACTTTGCTTATCACTGATGGAGACTTTGTCCCCACTTATGTTGGCTTTGCCATTCACTGATGGTGACTTTACAAACAATAATAATGACTTTGCTTATCAATGATGATGACTATCACAAAAGAAATGATGATTTTTTTCATTACAGATGGAGACTTTGTCCCCACTTATGTTGGCTTTGCCATTCACTGATGGATACTTTAACAACACTAATGTTGACTTAGCTAATCAATGATGTCGACTTTACAAACACTAATGGTGACTTTGCACCAACACATGTTGTCTTTGCCCTTCACTGATGGTGACTTTACCAACACCAATTTCGACTTTACTCATCAATGATGAAGTCGATGATGGTGACTTTTACAACACTTATGGTGACTTTTCTCATCACTGAAGGTGACTTTGTCCCCACTTATGTTGGCTTTGCCATTCACTGATGGTGACTTTACCAAAAATAATTATGACTTTGCTCATCAATGATGATGACTTTCACAAAAGAAATGATGATTTTTTTCATTAGAGATGGAGACTTTGTCCCCACTTATGTTGGCTTTGCCATTCACTGATGGAGACTTTACCAACAATAATTATGACTTTGCTCATCACTGATGATGACTTTAACAAAAGTAATGTCGACTTTTCTCATCAGTGATGGAGGCTTTGTCACCACTTATATTGGCTTTGCCATTCACTGATGGTGACTTTACCAACAATAATTATGACTTTGCTTATCACTTATTGTGACTTTAACAAAAGTAATGGTGACTTTTCTCATCACTGATGGAGACTTTGTCCCCACTAATTATGACTTTGCAATTCACTGATGGTGACTATTACCACACTTATGGTGACTTTGCTCATCACTGATGGAGACTTTGTCCCCACTTATGTTGGCTTTGCCATTCACTGATGGTGACTTTACCAACAATAATAATGAATTTGCTTATCAATGATGATGACTTTCACAAAAGAAATGATGATTTTTTTCATTACAGATAGAGACTTTGTCCCCACTTATGTTGGCTTTGCCATTCACTGATGGTGACTTTACCAACACTAATGGTGACTTTGCACCAACACATGTTGTCTTTGCTCTTCACTGATGGTGACTTTACCAACACCAATTTCGACTTTGCTCATCAATGATGAAGACGATGATGGTGACTTTTACAACACTAATGGTGACTTTTCTCATCACTGATGGAGACTTTGTTCCCACTGATTATGAATTTGCCGATCAATGATGGTGACTTTAACAAAACTAATAGTGACTTTACTCATCACTGATTTTGTCTTTGCACCAACACATTTTGGCTTTGCCCTTCACTGATGGTGACTTTGCTCATCACTGATGGATACTTTGTCCCCACTTATGTTGGCTTTGCCATTCGCTGACGGTGACTTTTCCAACACTAATTATGACTTTGCTCATCAATGATGGTGACTTTAACAATAATAATAGTAACATTGCTCATCACTGATGGTGACTTTCCCAACACTAATGGTGACTTTGCTCTTCACTGATTGTTACTTTGCACCAACACATGTTGGCTTTGCCATTCACTGATGGTGACTTTTCCAACAATAATTATGACTTTGCTCATCACTTATTGTGAGTTTAAAAAAAGGAAAGTTGACTTTTCTCATCACTGATGGAGACTTTGTCACAACTTATTATGACTTTGCTAATCACTGATTGTGACTATTTCAACACTTATGGTGACTCTTCTCATCACTGATGGATACTTTGTAACCACTGATTATGAATTTGCCGATCACTGAAAGTGAATTAACTAACACTAATGGTGACTTTACTCATCACTGATTTTGTCTTTGCACCAACACATTTTGGCTTTGCCCTTCACTGATGGTGTATTTACCAACATTATTGGTGACTTTGCTCATCACTGACGGTGACATTCCCAACTCTAATTATGACTTTGCTCATTACTGATGGTGACTTTAACAACACTAATGGTGACTTTACTCATCACTGATTTTGTCTTTGCACCAACACATTTTGGCTTTGCCCTTCAATGATGGTGTATTTACCAACATTAATGGTTACTTTGCTCATCACTGATGATGACTTTAACAAAAGTAATGTCGACTTTTCTCATCAGTGATTGAGACTTTGTCCCCACTTATATTGGCTTTGCCATTTACTGATGGTGACTTTACCAACAATAATTATGACGTTGCTCATCACTTATTGTGACTTTAACAAAAGAAATGGTGACTTTTCTCATCACTGATGGTGACTTTGTCCCCACTAATTATGACTTTGCAAATCACTGATGGAGACTTTGTCCCCACTGATTATGAATTTGCCGATCACTGATGGTGACTTTAACAACAGTAATGGTGACTTTACTCATCACTGATTTTGTCTTTGCACCAACACATTTTGGCTTTGCCCTTCACTGATGGTGTATTTACCAACATTAATGGTGACTTTGCTCATCACTGACGGTGACTTTCCCAACTTTAATTATGACTTTGCTCATCACTGATGGTGACTTTACCAACACTAATGGTGACTTTGCTCTTCACTGATTGCTTCTGTGCACCAAGACATGTTGGCTTTGCCCTTCACTGATGGGGACTTTGCTCATTACTGATGGTGACTTTAACAACACTAATGGTGACTTTACTCATCACTGATTTTGTCTTTGCACCAACACATTTTGGCTTTGCCCTTCACTGATGGTGACTTTGCTCATCATTGATGATGACTTTAACAAAAGTAATGACGACTTTTCTCATCAGTGATGGAGACTTTGTCCACCCTTTTATTGGCTATGCCATTCACTGATAGTCACTTTACCAACAATAATTATGACTTTGCTCATCACTTATTGTGACGTAAACAAAAGTAATGATGACTTTTCTCATCACTGATGGAGACTTTGTCCCCACTAATTATGACTTTGCAAATCACTGATGGTGAATATTTCAACACTTATGGTAAATTTTCTATTCACTGATGTCGACTTTAACAACACTAATGTTGACTTAGCTAATCAATGATGTCGACTTTACAAACACTAATGGTGACTTTCCACCATTACATGTTGTCTTTGCTCTTCACTGATGGTGACTTTACCAACACCAATTTCGACTTTGCTCATCAATGATGAAGACGATGATGGTGACTTTTCTCATCACTGATGGAGACTTTGTTCCCACTGATTATGAATCTGCCGATCACTGATGGTGACTTTAACAACACTAATGGTGACTTTAATCATCACTGATTTTGTCTTTGCACCAACACATTTTGGCTTTGCCCTTCACTGATGGTGTATTTACCAACATTAATGGTGACTTTGCTCATCACTAATGATGACTTTAACAAAAGTAATGTCGACTTTTCTCATCAGTGATGGAGACTTTGTCCCCACTTATATTGGCTTTGCCATTCACTGATGGTGACTTTACCAACAATAATTATGACTTTGCTCATCACTTATTGTGACTTTAACAACAGTAATGGTGACTTTACTCATCACTGATTTTGTCTTTGCACCAACACATTTTGGCTTTGCCCTTCACTGATGGTGTATTTACCAACATTAATGGTGACTTTAATCATCACTGACGGTGACTTTCCCAACTTTAATTATGACTTTGCTCATCACTGATGGTGACTTTACCAACACTAATGGTGACTTTGCTCTTCACTGATTGCTTCTGTGCACCAAGACATGTTGGCTTTGCCCTTCACTGATGGGGACTTTGCTCATCACTGATGGAGACTTTGTCCCCACTTATGTTGGCTTTGCCATTCACTGATGGTGACTTTACCAACACCAATTTCGACTTTGCTCATCAATGATGAAGACGATGATGGTGACTTTAACAACACTAATGGTGACTTTTCTCATCACTGATTGAGACTTTGTCCCCACTAATTATGACTTTGCAATTCACTGATGGTGACTATTACAACACTTATGGTGACTTTTCTCATCACTGATTTTGTCTTTGCACCAACACATTTTGGCTTTTCCCTTCACTGATGGTGTTTTTACCAACATTAATGGTGACTTTGCCCATCACTGACGGTGACTTTCCCAACTCTAATTAACACCTTGCTCATCACTGATGGTGACTTTCCCAACACTAATGGTGACTTTGCTCTTCACTGATTGCTACTTTGAACCAACACATGTTGTCTTTTCCCTTCAATGATGGTGACTTTAACAACACCAATTTCGACTTTGCTCATCAATGATGAAGACGATGATGGTGACTTTTACAACAATAATGGTGACTTTTCTCATCATTGATGGAGACTTTGTTCCAACTGATTATGAATTTGCCGATCACTGATGGTGACTTTAACAACACTAATGGTGACTTTACTCATCACTGATTTTGTCTTTGCACCAACACATTTTTGCTTTGCCCATCACTGATGGTGTATTTACCAACATAAATGGTGACTTTGCTCATCACTGACGGTGACTTTCCCAACTCTAATGGTGACTTTGCTCTTCACTGATTGTTACTTTGCACCAACACATGTTGGCTTTGCCTTTCACTGATGGTGATTTTACCAACACTAATTATGACTTTGCTCATCAATGATGGTGACTTTAACAATATTAATGGTAACATTGCTCATCACTGATGGTGCCTTTACCAACACTAATGGTGACTTTGCTCTTCACTGATTGTTACTTTGCACCAACACATGTTGGTTTTGCCATTCACTGATGGTGACTTTACCAACAATAATTATGACTTTGCTCATCAATGATGATGACTTTCACAAAAATAATGTTGATTTTTCTCATCAGTGATGGAGACTTTGTCCCAACTTATATTGGCTTTGCCATTCACTGATGGTGACTTTACCAACAATAATTATGACTTTGCTCATCACTTATTGTGACTTTAGCAAAAGTAGTGTTGACTTTTCTCATCACTGATGGAGACTTTGTCCCCACTAATTATGACTTTGCAAATCACTGATTGTGACTATTTCAACACTTATGGTGACTTTTCTCATCACTTATGGAGACTTTGTAAGCACTCATTATGAATTTGCCGATCACTGAAAGTGACTTTAACAACACTAATGTTGACTTTTCTCATCACTGATGGAGACTTTGTACCCACTGATTATGAATTTGCCGATCACTGATAGTGACTTTCCCAACACTATTGGTGACCTTAATAATCACTGATTTTGTCTTTGCACCAACAAATTTTGGCTTTGCCATTCACTAATGGTGACTTTACCAACAATAATTATGACTTTGCTCATCACTGATGGAAACTTTGTCCCCACTAATTATGACTTTGCAAATCACTGAAAGTGACTTTACCAACACTAATGGTGACTTTGCTCATCACTGATTTTGTCTTTGCACCAACACATTTTGGCTTTGCCCTTCTATGATGGTGTATTTACCAACATTAATGGTGACTTTGCTCATCACTGACGGTTACTTTACCAACAATAATTATGACTTTGCTCATCAACGATGGTGACTTTAACAATACTAATGGTAACATTTCTCATCACTGATTGTGTTTTGCCCCAACTTATGTTGGCTTTGCCATTCACTGATGGTGACTTTACCAACAATAATTATGACTTTGCTCATCACTGATGATGACTTTCACAAAAGTAATGATGATTTTTCTCATTACTGATGGATACTTTGTCCCCACTTATGTTGGCTTTGACATTCACTGACGGTGACTTTACCAACACTGTTTATGACTTTGCTATTCAATGATGGTGACTTTGTCCCAAATTATTATGAATTTGCAAATCACTGATGGTGAATATTTCAAAACTTATGGTGACTTTTCTCAACACTGATGGAGACTTTCACAACACTAATAATGACTTAGCTAATCAATGATGTCGACTTTACAAACACTAATAGGTGACTTTGCACCAACAAATGTTGTCTTTGCCCTTAACTGATGGTGACTTTACCAACACAAATTTCGACTTTGCTCATCAATAATGAAGACGATGATGGTGACTATTACAACACTTATGGTGACTTTTCTAATCACTGATGGAGACTTTGTTCCCACTGATTATGAATCTGCCGATCACTGATGGTGACTTTAACAACACTAATGGTGACTTTAATCATCACTGATTTTGTCTTTGCACCGACACATTTTGGCTTTGCCCTTCACTGATGATGTATTTACCAACATTAATGGTGACTTTGCTCATCACTGACGGTGACTTTCCCAACACTATTGGTGACCTAATAATCACTGATTTTGTCTTTGCACCAACACATTTTGGCTTTGCCCTTCACTGATGGTGTATTTACCGACATTAATGGTGACTTTGCATTTCACTGATTGTTACTTTGCACCAACACATGTTGGCCTTGCCCTTCACTGATGGTGACTTTGCTCATCACTGATTGAGACTTTGTCCCCACTTATGTTGGCTTTGACATTCACTGACGGTGACTTTACCAAAACTAATTATGACTTTGCTCATCAATGATGGTGACCTTAACAATACTAATGGTAACATTTCTCATCACTAATGGTGACTTTGCCCCAACTTATGTTGGCTTTGCCATTCACTGATGGAGACTTAATTAACAATAATTATGACTCTGCTAATCATTGATGATGACTTTAACAAAAGTAATGACGACTTTTCTCATCAGTGATGGAGACTTTGTCCCCACTTATATTGGCTTTGCCATTCACTGATGGTGACTTTACCAACAATAATTATGACTTTGCTCATCACTGATGGAAACTTTGTCCCCACTTATTATGACTTTGCAAATCACTGATAGTGACTTTACAAACACTAATGTTGACTTTTCTCATCACTGATGGAGACTTTGTACCCACTGATTATGAATTTGCCGATCACTGATAGTGACTTTCCCAACACTATTGGTGACTTAAATAATCACTGATTTTGTCTTTGCACCAACACATGTTGGCCTTGCCCTTCACTGATGGTGACTTTGCTCATCACTGATTGAGACTTTGTCCCCAATTATGTTGGCTTTGACATTCACTGACGTTGACTTTACCAAAACTAATTATGACTTTGCTCATCAATGATGGTGACCTTAACATTACTAACGGTAACATTGCTCATCACTAATGGTGACTTTGCCCCAACTTATGTTGGCTTTGCCATTCACTGATAGTGACTTTCCCAACAATAATAATGACTTTGCTCTTCAATGATGATGACTTTCACAAAAGTAATGATGATTTTTCTCATCACTTATGGAGACCTTGTCCCCACTTCTGTTGGCTTTGCCATTCACTGATGGAGACTTTATTAACAATAATTATGTTCTGCTAATCATTGATGATGACTTTAACAAAAGTAATGACGACTTTGCTCATCCCTGATGGAAACTTTGTCCCCACTAATTATGACTTTGCATATCACTGATAGTGACTTTACCAACACTAATGGTGACTTTGCTCATCACTGATTTTGTCTTTGCACCAACGCATTTTGGCTTTGCCCTTCTATGATGGTGTATTTACCAACATTAATGGTCACTTTGCTCATCACTGACGGTGACTTTAACAATACTAATGGTAAAATTTCTCATCACTTATTGTGTATTGCCCGTACTTATGTTGGCTTTGCCATTTACTGATGGTGACTTTACCAACAATAATTATGACTTTGCTCATCACTGATGATGACTTTCACAAAAGTAATGGTGATTTTTCTCATTCCTGATGGAGACTTTGTCCCCAACTATGTTGGCTTTGCCATTCACTGATGGAGACTTTACCAACAATAATTATGACTTTGCTCATCACTGATGATGACTTTAACAAAAGTAATGTCGACTTTTCTCATCAGTGATGGAGACTTTGTCACCACTTATATTGGCTTTGCCATTCACTAATGGTGACTTTACCAACAATAATTATTACTTTGCTCATCACTGATGGAAACTTTGTCCCCACTAATTATGACTTTGCAAATCACTGAAAGTGACTTTACCAACACTAATGGTGACTTTGCTCATCACTGATTTTGTCTTTGCACCAACACATTTTGGCTTTGCCCTTCTATGATGGTGTATTTACCAACATTAATGGTGACTTTGCTCATCACTGACGGTGACTTTACCAACAATAATTATGACTTTGCTCATCAACGATGGTGACTTTAACAATACTAATGGTAACATTTCTCCTCACTGATTGTGTATTGCCCAAACTTATGTTGGCTTTGCCATTCACTGATGGTGACTTTACCAACAATAATTATGACTTTGCTCATCACTGATGATGACTTTCACAAAAGTAATGATGATTTTTCTCATTACTGATGGATACTTTGTCCCCACTTATGTTGGCTTTGACATTCACTGACGGTGACTTTACCAACACTGTTTATGACTTTGCTCATCAATGATGGTGACTTTGTCCCAAATTATTATGAATTTGCAAATCACTGATGGTGAATATTTCAAAACTTATGGTGACTTTTCTAATCACTGATGGAGACTTTGTTCCCACTGATTATGAATCTGCCGATCACTGATGGTGACTTTAACAACACTAATGGTGACTTTAATCATCACTGATTTTGTCTTTGCACCGACACATTTTGGCTTTGCCCTTCACTGATGATGTATTTACCAACATTAATGGTGACTTTGCTCATCACTGACGGTGACTTTCCCAACACTATTGGTGACCTAATAATCACTGATTTTGTCTTTGCACCAACACATTTTGGCTTTGCCCTTCACTGATGGTGTATTTACCGACATTAATGGTGACTTTGCATTTCACTGATTGTTACTTTGCACCAACACATGTTGGCCTTGCCCTTCACTGATGGTGACTTTGCTCATCACTGATTGAGACTTTGTCCCCACTTATGTTGGCTTTGACATTCACTGACGGTGACTTTACCAAAACTAATTATGACTTTGCTCATCAATGATGGTGACCTTAACAATACTAATGGTAACATTTCTCATCACTAATGGTGACTTTGCCCCAACTTATGTTGGCTTTGCCATTCACTGATGGAGACTTAATTAACAATAATTATGACTCTGCTAATCATTGATGATGACTTTAACAAAAGTAATGACGACTTTTCTCATCAGTGATGGAGACTTTGTCCCCACTTATATTGGCTTTGCCATTCACTGATGGTGACTTTACCAACAATAATTATGACTTTGCTCATCACTGATGGAAACTTTGTCCCCACTTATTATGACTTTGCAAATCACTGATAGTGACTTTACAAACACTAATGTTGACTTTTCTCATCACTGATGGAGACTTTGTACCCACTGATTATGAATTTGCCGATCACTGATAGTGACTTTCCCAACACTATTGGTGACTTAAATAATCACTGATTTTGTCATTGCACCAACACATGTTGGCCTTGCCCTTCACTGATGGTGACTTTGCTCATCACTGATTGAGACTTTGTCCCCAATTATGTTGGCTTTGACATTCACTGACGTTGACTTTACCAAAACTAATTATGACTTTGCTCATCAATGATGGTGACCTTAACATTACTAACGGTAACATTGCTCATCACTAATGGTGACTTTGCCCCAACTTATGTTGGCTTTGCCATTCACTGATAGTGACTTTCCCAACAATAATAATGACTTTGCTCTTCAATGATGATGACTTTCACAAAAGTAATGATGATTTTTCTCATCACTTATGGAGACCTTGTCCCCACTTCTGTTGGCTTTGCCATTCACTGATGGAGACTTTATTAACAATAATTATGTTCTGCTAATCATTGATGATGACTTTAACAAAAGTAATGACGACTTTGCTCATCCCTGATGGAAACTTTGTCCCCACTAATTATGACTTTGCATATCACTGATAGTGACTTTACCAACACTAATGGTGACTTTGCTCATCACTGATTTTGTCTTTGCACCAACGCATTTTGGCTTTGCCCTTCTATGATGGTGTATTTACCAACATTAATGGTCACTTTGCTCATCACTGACGGTGACTTTAACAATACTAATGGTAACATTTCTCATCACTGATTGTGTATTGCCCGTACTTATGTTGGCTTTGCCATTTACTGATGGTGACTTTACCAACAATAATTATGACTTTGCTCATCACTGATGATGACTTTCACAAAAGTAATGGTGATTTTTCTCATTCCTGATGGAGACTTTGTCCCCAACTATGTTGGCTTTGCCATTAACTGATGGAGACTTTACCAACAATAATTATGACTTTGCTCATCACTGATGATGACTTTAACAAAAGTAATGTCGACTTTTCTCATCAGTGATGGAGACTTTGTCACCACTTATATTGGCTTTGCCATTCACTAATGGTGACTTTACCAACAATAATTATTACTTTGCTCATCACTGATGGAAACTTTGTCCCCACTAATTATGACTTTGCAAATCACTGAAAGTGACTTTACCAACACTAATGGTGACTTTGCTCATCACTGATTTTGTCTTTGCACCAACACATTTTGGCTTTGCCCTTCTATGATGGTGTATTTACCAACATTAATGGTGACTTTGCTCATCACTGACGGTGACTTTACCAACAATAATTATGACTTTGCTCATCAACGATGGTGACTTTAACAATACTAATGGTAACATTTCTCCTCACTGATTGTGTATTGCCCAAACTTATGTTGGCTTTGCCATTCACTGATGGTGACTTTACCAACAATAATTATGACTATGCTCATCACTGATGATGACTTTCACAAAAGTAATGATGATTTTTCTCATTACTGATGGATACTTTGTCCCCACTTATGTTGGCTTTGACATTCACTGACGGTGACTTTACCAACACTGTTTATGACTTTGCTCATCAATGATGGTGACTTTGTCCCAAATTATTATGAATTTGCAAATCACTGATGGTGACTATTTCAAAACTTATGGTGACTTTTCTCAACACTAATGGAGACTTTAACAACACTAATGTTGACTAAGCTAATCAATGATGTCGACTTTACAAACACTAAAAGGTGACTTTGCACCAACACATGTTGTCTTTGCCCTTCACTGATGGTGACTTTACCAACACAAATTTCGACTTTGCTCATCAATAATGAAGACGATGATGGTGACTTTTACAACACTTATGGTGACTTTTCTAATCACTGATGGAGACTTTGTTCCCACTGATTATGAATCTGCCGATCACTGATGGTGACTTTAACAACACTAATGGTGACTTTAATCATCACTGATTTTGTCTTTGCACCAACACATTTTGGCTTTGCCCTTCACTGATGATGTATTTACCAACATTAATGGTGACTTTGCTCATCACTGACGGTGACTTTCCAAACTCTAATTATGACTTTGCTCATCACTGATGGTGACTTTGTCCCCACTTATGTTGGCTTTGACATTCACTGACGGTGACTTTACCAAAACTAATTATGACTTTGCTCATCAATGATGGTGACCTTAACAAAACTAATGGTAACATTGCTCATCACTAATGGTGACTTTGCCACAACTTATGTTGGCTTTGCCATTCACTGATGGAGACTTTATAAACAATAATTATGACTCTGCTAATCATTGATGATGACTTTACCAACAATAATTATGACTTTGCTCATCACTGATGGAAACTTTGTCCCCACTAATTATGACTTTGCAAATCACTGATAGTGACTTTACCAACACTAATGTTGACTTTTCTCATCACTGATGGAGACTTTGTACCCACTGATTATGAATTTGCCGATCACTGATAGTGACTTTCCCAACACTATTGGTGACTTTAATAATCACTGATTTTGTCTTTGCACCAACACATTTTGGCTTTGCCCTTCACTGATGGTGTATTTACCAACATTAATGGTGACTTTGCATTTCACTGATTGTTACTTTGCACCAACACATGTTGGCCTTGCCCTTAACTGATGGTGACTTTGCTCATCACTGATTGAGACTTTGTCCCCACTTATGTTGGCTTTGACATTCACTGACGGTGACTTTACCAAAACTAATTATGACTTTGCTCATCAATGATGGTGACCTTAACATTACTAATGGTAACATTGCTCATCACTAATGGTGACTTTGCCCCAACTTATGTTGGCTTTGCCATTCACTGATGGAGACTTTATTAACAATAGTTATGTTCTGCTAATCATTGATGATGACTTTAACAAAAGTAATGACGACTTTGCTCATCACTGATGGAAACTTTGTCCCCACTAATTATGACTTTGCAAATCACTGATAGTGACTCTACTAACACTAATGGTGACTTTGCTCATCACTGATTTTGTCTTTGCACCAACACTTTTTGGCTTTGCCCTTCACTGATGGTGTATTTACCAACATTAATGGTGACTTTGCATTTCACTGATTGTTACTTTGCACCAACACATGTTGGCCTTGCCCTTCACTGATGGTGACTTTGCTCATCACTGATTGAGACTTTGTCCCCACTTATGTTGGCTTTGACATTCACTGACGGTGACTTTACCAAAACTAATTATGACTTTGCTCATCAATGATGGTGACCTTAACATTACTAATGGTAACATTGCTCATCACTAATGGTGACTTTGCCCCAACTTATGTTGGCTTTGCCATTCACTGATGGAGACTTTATTAACAATAGTTATGTTCTGCTAATCATTGATGATGACTTTAACAAAAGTAATGACGACTTTGCTCATCACTGATGGAAACTTTGTCCCCACTAATTATGACTTTGCAAATCACTGATAGTGACTTTACTAACACTAATGGTGACTTTGCTCATCACTGATTTTGTCTTTGCACCAACACTTTTTGGCTTTGCCCTTCTATGATGGTGTATTTACCAACATTAATGGTGACTTTGCTCATCACTGACGGTGACTTTACCAACAATAATTATGACTTTGCTCATCAATGATGGTGACTTTAACAATACTAATGGTAACATTTCTCATCACTGATTGTGTATTACCCCAACTTATGTTGGCTTTGCCATTCACTGATGGTGACTTTACCAACAACAATAATGACTTTGCTCATCACAGATGGAAACTTTGTCCCCACTTATTATGACTTTGTAAATCACTGATAGTGACTTTACAAACACTAATGTTGACTTTTCTCATCACTGATGGAGACTTTGTACCCACTGATTATGAATTTGCCGATCACTGATAGTGACTTTCCTTACACTATTGGTGACTTTAATAATCACTGATTTTGTCTTTGCACCAACACATTTTGGCTTTGACCTTCACTGATGGTGTATTTACCAACATTAATGGTGACTTTGCATTTCACTGATTGTTACTTTGCACCAACACATGTTGGCCTTGCCCTTCACTGATGGTGACTTTGCTCATCACTGATTGAGACTTTGTCCCCACTTATGTTGGCTTTGACATTCACTGACGGTGACTTTACCAAAACTAATTATGACTTTGCTCATCAATGATGGTGACCTTAACATTACTAATGGTAACATTGCTCATCACTAATGGTGACTTTGCCCCAACTTAAGTTGGCTTTGCCATTCACTGATAGTGACTTTCCCAACAATAATAATGACTTTGCTCTTCAATGATGATGACTTTCACAAAAGTAATGATGATTTTTCTCATCACTTATGGAGACTTTGTCCCCCCTTCTGTTGGCTTTGCCATTCACTGATGGAGACTTTATTAACAATAATTATGTTCTGCTAATCATTGATGATGACTTTAACAAAAGTAATGACGACTTTGCTCATCACTGATGGAAACTTTGTCACCACTTATATTAGCTTTGCCATTCACTAATGGTGACTTTACCAACAATAATTATGACTTTGCTCATCACTGATGGAAACTTTGTCCCCACTAATTATGACTTTGCAAATCACTGAAAGTGACTTTACCAACACTAATGGTGACTTTGCTCATCACTGATTTTGTCTTTGCACCAACACATTTTGGCTTTGCCCTTCTATGATGGTGTATTTACCAACATTAATGGTGACTTTGCTCATCACTGACGGTGACTTTACCAACAATAATTATGACTTTGCTCATCAACGATGGCGACTTTAACAATACTAATGGTAACATTTCTCATCACTGATTGTGTATTGCCCAAACTTATGTTGGCTTTGCCATTCACTGATGGTGACTTTACCAACAACAATAATGACTTTGCTCATCACAGATGGAAACTTTGTCCCCACTTATTATGACTTTGTAAATCACTGATAGTGACTTTACAAACACTAATGTTGACTTTTCTCATCACTGATGGAGACTTTGTACCCACTGATTATGAATTTGCCGATCACTGATAGTGACTTTCCCAACACTATTGGTGACTTTAATAATCACTGATTTTGTCTTTGCACCAACACATTTTGGCTTTGACCTTCACTGATGGTGTATTTACCAACATTAATGGTGACTTTGCATTTCACTGATTGTTACTTTGCACCAACACATGTTGGCCTTGCCCTTCACTGATGGTGACTTTGCTCATCACTGATTGAGACTTTGTCCCCACTTATGTTGGCTTTGACATTCACTGACGGTGACTTTACCAAAACTAATTATGACTTTGCTCATCAATGATGGTGACCTTAACATTACTAATGGTAACATTGCTCATCACTAATGGTGACTTTGCCCCAACTTAAGTTGGCTTTGCCATTCACTGATAGTGACTTTCCCAACAATAATAATGACTTTGCTCTTCAATGATGATGACTTTCACAAAAGTAATGATGATTTTTCTCATCACTTATGGAGACTTTGTCCCCCCTTCTGTTGGCTTTGCCATTCACTGATGGAGACTTTATTAACAATAATTATGTTCTGCTAATCATTGATGATGACTTTAACAAAAGTAATGACGACTTTGCTCATCACTGATGGAAACTTTGTCACCACTTATATTAGCTTTGCCATTCACTAATGGTGACTTTACCAACAATAATTATGACTTTGCTCATCACTGATGGAAACTTTGTCCCCACTAATTATGACTTTGCAAATCACTGAAAGTGACTTTACCAACACTAATGGTGACTTTGCTCATCACTGATTTTGTCTTTGCACCAACACATTTTGGCTTTGCCCTTCTATGATGGTGTATTTACCAACATTAATGGTGACTTTGCTCATCACTGACGGTGACTTTACCAACAATAATTATGACTTTGCTCATCAACGATGGCGACTTTAACAATACTAATGGTAACATTTCTCATCACTGATTGTGTATTGCCCAAACTTATGTTGGCTTTGCCATTCACTGATGGTGACTTAACCAACAATAATTATGACTTTGCTCATCACTGATGATGACTTTCACAAAAGTAATGATGATTTTTCTCATTACTGATGGATACTTTGTCCCCACTTATATTGGCTATGACATTCACTGACGGTGACTTTACCAACACTGTTTATGACTTTGCTCATCAATGTTGGTGACTTTGTCCCAAATTATTATGAATTTGCAAATCACTGATGGTGACTATTTCAATACTTATGGTGACTTTTCTCAACACTGATGGAGACTTTAACAACACTAATGTTGACTTAGCTAATCAATGATGTCGACTTTACAAACACTAATAGGTGACTTTGCACCAACACATTTTGTCTTTGCCATTCACTGATGGTGACTTTACCAACACAAATTTCGACTTTGCTCATCAATAATGAAGACGATAATGGTGACTTTTACAACACTTATGGTGACTTTTCTAATCACTGATGGAGACTTTGTTCCCACTGATTATGAATCTGCCGATCACTGATGGTGACTTTAACAACACTAATGGTGACTTTAATCATCACTGATTTTGTCTTTGCACCAACACATTTTGGCTTTGCCCTTCACTGATGATGTATTTACCAACAATAATTATGACTTTGCTCATCAACGATGGCGACTTTAACAATACTAATGGTAACATTTCTCATCACTGATTGTGTATTGCCCCAACTTATGTTGGCTTTGCCATTCACTGATGGTGACTTTACCAACAATAATTATGACTTTGCTCATCACTGATGATGACTTTCACAAAAGTAATGATGATTTTTCTCATTACTGATGGATACTTTGTCCCCACTTATGTTGGCTTTGACATTCACTGACGGTGACTTTACCAACACTGTTTATGACTTTGCTCATCAATGATGGTGACTTTGTCCCAAATTATTATGAATTTGCAAATCACTGATGGAGACTTTGTTCCCACTGATTATGAATCTGCCGATCACTGATGGTGACTTTAACAACACTAATGGTGACTTTAATCATCACTGATTTTGTCTTTGCACCAACACAGTTTGACTTTGCCCTTCACTGATGATGTATTTACCAACATTAATGGTGACTTTGCTCATCACTGACGGTGACTTTCCCAACACTATTGGTGACTTTAATAATCACTGATTTTGTCTTTCCACCAACACATTTTGGCTTTGCCCTTCACTGATGGTGTATTTACCGACATTAATGGTGACTTTGCATTTCACTGATTGTTACTTTGCACCTACACATGTTGGCCTTGCCCTTCACTGATGGTGACTTTGCTCATCACTGATTGAGACTTGGTCCCCACTTATGTTGGCTTTGACATTCACTGACGGTGACTTTACCAAAACTAATTATGACTTTGCTCATCAATGATGGTGAGCTTAACAATACTAATGGTAACATTTCTCATCACTAATGGTGACTTTGCCCCAACTTATGTTGGCTTTGCCATTCACTGATGGAGACTTAATTAACAATAATTATGACTCTGCTAATCATTGATGGAAACTTTGTCCCCACTTATTATGACTTTGCAAATCACTGATAGTGACTTTACAAACACTAATGTTGACTTTTCTCATCACTGATGGAGACTTTATACCCACTGATTATGAATTTGCCGATCACTGATAGTGACTTTCCCAACACTATTGGTGACTTTAATAATCACTGATTTTGTCTTTGCACCAACACATTTTGAGTTTGCCCTTCACTGATGGTGTATTTAACAACATTAATGGTGACTTTGCATTTCACTGATTGTTACTTTGCACCAACACATGTTGGCCTTGCCCTTCACTGATGGTGACTTTGCTCATCACTGATTGAGACTTTGTCCCCACTTATGTTGGCTTTGACATTCACTGACGGTGACTTTACCAAAACTAATTATGACTTTGCTCATCAATGATGGTGACTTTAACATTACTAATGGTAACATTGCTCATCACTAATGGTGACTTTGCCCCAACTTATGTTGGCTTTGCCATTCACTGATAGTGACTTTCCCAACAATAATAATGACTTTGCTCTTCAATGATGATGACTCTCACAAAAGTAATGATGATTTTTCTCATCACTTATGGAGACTTTGTCCCCCCTTCTGTTGGCCTGGCCATTCACTGATGGAGACTTTATTAACAATAGTTATGTTCTGCTAATCATTGATGATGACTTTAACAAAAGTAATGACGACTTTGCTCATCACTGATGGAAAATTTGTCTCCACTAATTATGACTTTGCAAATCACTGATAGTGACTTTACCGACACTAATGGTGACTTTTCTCATCACTGATTTTGTCTTTGCACCAACACTTTTTGGCTTTGCCCTTCTATGATGGTGTATTTACCAACATTAATGGTGACTTTGCTCATCACTGACGGTGACTTTACCAACAATTATTATGACTTTGCTCATCAATGATGGTGACTTTAACAATACTAATGGTAACATTTCTCATCACTGATTGTGTATTACCCCAACTTATGTTGGCTTTGCCATTCACTGATGGTGACTTTACCAACAATAATTATTACTTTGCTCATCACTGATGGAAACTTTGTACCCACTTATTATGACTTTGTAAATATCTGATAGTGACTTTACAAACACTTATGTTGACTTTTCTCATCACTGATGGAGACTTTGTACCCACTGATTATGAATTTGCCGATCACTGATAGTGACTTTCCCAACACTATTGGTGACTTTAATAATCACTGATTTTGTCTTTGCACCAACACATTTTGGCTTTGACCTTCACTGATTGTGTATTTACCAACATTAATGGTGACTTTGCATTTCACTGATTGTTACTTTGCACCAACACATGTTGGCCTTGCCCTTCACTGATGGTGACTTTGCTCATCACTGATTGAGACTTTGTCCCCACTTATGTTGGCTTTGACATTCACTGACGGTGACTTTACCAAAACTAATTATGACTTTGCTCATCAATGATGGTGACCTTTACATTACTAATGGTAACATTGTTCATCACTAATGGTGACTTTGCCCCAACTTATGTTGGCTTTGCCATTCACTGATAGTGACTTTCCCAACAATAATAATGACTTTGCTCTTCAATGATGATGACTTTCACAAAAGTAATGATGATTTTTCTCATCACTTATGGAGACTTTGTCCCCCCTTCTGTTGGCTTTGCCATTCACTGATGGAGACTTTGTCCCCACTAATTATGACTTTGCTCATCACTGATTTTGTCTTTGCACCAACACATTTTGGCTTTGCCCTTCTATGATGGTGTATTTACCAACATTAATGGTGACTTTGCTCATCACTGACGGTGACTTTACAAACAATAATTATGACTTTGCTCATCAACGATGGTGACTTTAACAATACAAATGGTAACATTTCTCATCACTGATTGTGTATTGCCCCAACTTATGTTGGCTTTGCCATTCACTGATGGTGACTTAACCAACAATAATTATGACTTTGCTAATCACTGATGATGACTTTCACAAAAGTAATGATGATTTTTCTCATTACTGGTGGATACTTTGTCCCCACTTATGTTGGCTTTGACATTCACTGACGGTGACTTTACCAACACTGTTTATGACTTTTCTCATCAATGATGGTGACTTTGTCCCAAATAATTATGAATTTGCAAATCACTGATGGTGACTATTTCAAAACTTATGGTGACTTTTCTCAACACTGATGGAGACTTTAACAACACTAATGTTGACTTAGCTAATCAATGATGTCGACTTTACAAACACTAATAGGTGACTTTGCTCATCAATGATGAAGACGATGATGGTGACTTTTACAACACTTATGGTGACTTTTCTCATCACTGATGGAGACTTTGTTCCCACTGATTATTAATCTGCCGATCACTGATGGTGACTTTAACAACACTAATGGTGACTTTAATCATCACTGATTTTGTCTTTGCAACAACACATTTTGGCTTTGCCCTTCACTGTTGATGTATTTACCAACATTAATGGTGACTTTGCTCATCACTGACGGTGACTTTCCCAACTCTAATTATGACTTTGCTCATCACTGATGGTGACTTTCTCCCCACTTATGTTGGCTTTGACATTCACTGACGGTGACTTTACCAAAACTAATTATGACTTTGCTCATCAATGATGGTGACCTTAACAATACTAATGGTAACATTGCTCATCACTAATGGTGACTTTGCCACAACTTATGTTGGCTTTGCCATTCACTGATGGAGACTTTATTAACAATAATTATGTTCTGCTAATCATTGATGATGACTTTAACAAAAGTAATGACGACTTTGCTCATCACTGATGGAAACTTTGTCACCACTTATATTAGCTTTGCCATTCACTAATGGTGACTTTACCAACAATAATTATGACTTTGCTCATCACTGATGGAAACTTTGTCCCCACTAATTATGACTTTGCAAATCACTGATAGTGACTTTCCCAACTCTAATTGTGACTTTGCTCATCACTGATGGTGACTTTCTCCCCAGTTATGTTGGCTTTGACATTCACTGACGGTGACTTTACCAAAACTAATTATGACTTTGCTCATCAATGATGGTGACCTTAACAATACTAATGGTAACATTGCTCATCACTAATGGTGACTTTGCCACAACTTATGTTGGCTTTGCCATTCACTGATGGAGACTTTATTAACAATAATTATGACTCTGCTAATCATTGATGATGACTTTAACAAAAGTAATGACGACTTTTCTCATCAGTGATGGAGACTTTGTCCCCACTTATATTGGCTTTGCCATTCACTGATGGTGACTTTACAAACAATAATTATGATTTTTCTCATCACTTATGGAGACTTTGTCCCCCCTTCTGTTGGCTTTGCCATTCACAGATGGAGACTTTATTTACAATAATTATGTTCTGCTAATCATTGATGATGACTTTAACAAAAGAAATGACGACTTTGCTCATCACTGATGGAAACTTTGTCCCCACTAATTATGACTTCGCAAATCACTGATAGTGACTTTACCAACACTAATGGTGACTTTGCTCATCACTGATTTTGTCTTTGCACCAACACTTTTTGGTTTGGCCCTTCTATGATGGTGTATTTACCAACATTAATGGTGACTTTGCTCATCACTGACGGTGACTTAACCAACAATAATTATGACTTTGCTCATCAATGATGGTGACTTTAACAATACTAATGGAAACATTTCTCATCACTGATTGTGTATTACCCCAACTTATGTTGGCTTTGCCATTCACTGATGGTGACTTTACCAACAATAATTATGACTTTGCTCATCAATGATGATGACTTTCACAAAAGTAATGGTGATTTTTCTCATTCCTGATGGAGACTTTGTCCCCAACTATTTTGGCTTTGCCATTTACTGATGGAGACTTTACCAACAATAATTATGACTTTGCTCATCACTGATGGTGACTTTAACAAATGTAATGTCGACTTTTCTCATCAGTGATGGTGACTTTGCCACAACTTATGTTGGCTTTGCCATTCACTGATGGAGACTTTATTAACAATAATTATGACTCTGCTAATCATTGATGATGACTTTAACAAAAGTAATGACGACTTTTGTCATCAGTGATGGAGACTTTGTCCCCACTTATATTGGCTTTGCCATTCACTGACGGTGACTTTACCAACAATAATAATGACTTTGCTCATCACTGATGATGACTTTCACAAAAGTAATGGTGATTTTTCTCATTCCTGATGGAGACTTTGTCCCCAACTATTTTGGCTTTGCCATTTACTGATGGAGACTTTACCAACAATAATTATGACTTTGCTCATCACTGATGGTGACTTTAACAAATGTAATGTCGACTTTTCTCATCAGTGATGGTGACTTTGCCACAACTTATGTTGGCTTTGCCATTCACTGATGGAGACTTTATTAACAATAATTATGACTCTGCTAATCATTGATGATGACTTTAACAAAAGAAATGACGACTTTTCTCATCAGTGATGGAGACTTTGTCCCCACTTATATTGGCTTTGCCATTCACTGATGGTGACTTTACCAACAATAATTATGACTTTGCTCATCACTGATGGAAACTTTGTCCCCACTAATTATGACTTTGCAAATCACCGATAGTGACTTTACCAACACTAATGTTGACTTTTCTCATCACTGATGGAGACTTTGTACCCACTGATTATGAATTTGCCGATCACTGATAGTGACTTTCCCAACACTATTGGTGACTTTAATAATCACTGATTTTGTCTTTGCACCAACACATTTTGGCTTTGCCCTTCACTGATGGCGTATTTACCAACATTAATGGTGACTTTGCATTTCACTGATTGTTACTTTGCACCAACACATGTTGGCCTTGCCCTTCACTGATGGTGACTTTGCTCATCACTGATTGAGACTTTGTCCCCACTTATGTTGGCTTTGACATTCACTGATAGTGACTTTCCCAACAATAAAAATGACTTTGCTCTTCAATGATGATGACTTTCACAAAAGTAATGATGATTTTTCTCATCACTTATGGAGACTTTGTCCCCCCTTCTGTTGGCTTTGCCATTCACAGATGGAGACTTTATTTACAATAATTATGTTCTGCTAATCATTGATGATGACTTTAACAAAAGAAATGACGACTTTGCTCATCACTGATGGAAACTTTGTCCCCACTAATTATGACTTCGCAAATCACTGATAGTGACTTTACCAACACTAATGGTGACTTTGCTCATCACTGATTTTGTCTTTGCACCAACACTTTTTGGTTTGGCCCTTCTATGATGGTGTATTTACCAACATTAATGGTGACTTTGCTCATCACTGACGGTGACTTAACCAACAATAATTATGACTTTGCTCATCAATGATGGTGACTTTAACAATACTAATGGAAACATTTCTCATCACTGATTGTGTATTACCCCAACTTATGTTGGCTTTGCCATTCACTGATGGTGACTTTACCAACAATAATTATGACTTTGCTCATCAATGATGATGACTTTCACAAAAGTAATGGTGATTTTTCTCATTCCTGATGGAGACTTTGTCCCCAACTATTTTGGCTTTGCCATTCTCTGATGGAGACTTTACCAACAATAATTATGACTTTGCTCATCACTGATGGTGACTTCAACAAAAGTAATGTCGACTTTTCTCATCAGTGATGGTGACTTTGCCACAACTTATGTTGGCTTTGCCATTCACTGATGGAGACTTTATTAACAATAATTATGACTCTGCTAATCATTGATGATGACTTTAACAAAAGTAATGACGACTTTTCTCATCAGTGATGGAGACTTTGTCCCCACTTATGTTGGCTTTGACATTCACTGACGGTGACTTTACCAACACTGTTTATGACTTTGCTCATCAATGATGGTGACTTTGTCCCAAATAATTATGAATTTGCAAATCACTGATGGTAACTATTTCAAAACTTATGGTGACTTTTCTCAACACTGATGGAGACTTTAACAACACTAATGTTGACTTAGCTAATCAATGATGTCGACTTTACAAACACTAATTGGTGACTTTGCACCAACACATGTTGTCTTTGCCCTTCACTGATGGTGACTTTACCAACACAAATTTCGACTTTGCTCATCAATGATGAAGACAATGATGGTGACTTTTACAACACTATTGGTGACTTTTCTCATCACTGATGGAGACTTTGTTCCCACTGATTATGAATCTGCCGATCACTGATGGTGACTTTTACAACACTATTGGTGACTTTAATCATCACTGATTTTGTCTTTGCACCAACACATTTTGGCTTTGCCCTTCACTGATGATGTATTTACCAACATTAATAGTGACTTTGCTCATCACTGACGGTGACTTTCCCAACTCTAATTATGACTTTGCTCATCACTGATGGTGACTTTCTCCCCACTTATGTTGGCTTTGACATTCACTGACGGTGACTTTACCAAAACTAATTATGACTTTGCTCATCAATGATGGTGACCTTAACAATACTAATGGTAACATTGCTCATCACTAATGGTGACTTTGCCACAACTTATGTTGGCTTTGCCATTCACTGATGGAGACTTTATTAACAATAATTATGACTCTGCTAATCATTGATGATGACTTTAACAAAAGTAATGACGACTTTTCTCATCAGTGATGGAGACTTTGTCCCCACTTATATTGGCTTTGCCATTCACTGATGGTGACTTTACCAACAATAATTATGACTTTGCTCATCACTGATTTTGTCTTTGCACCAACACATTTTTGCTTTGCCCTTCTATGATGGTGTATTTACCAACATTAATGGTGACTTTGCTCATCACTGACGGTGACTTTACCAACAATAATTATGACTTTGCTCATCACTGATGGAAACTTTGTCCCCACTAATTATGACTTTGCAAATCACTGATAGTGACTTTACCAACACTAATGTTGACTTTGCTCATCACTGATGGAGACTTTGTACCCACTGATTATGAATTTGCCGATCACTGATAGTGACTTTCCCAACACTATTGGTGACTTTAATAATCACTGATTTTGTCTTTGCACCAACACATTTTGGCTTTGCCCTTCACTGATGGCGTATTTACCAACATTAATGGTGACTTTGCATTTCACTGATTGTTACTTTGCACCAACACATGTTGGCCTTGCCCTTCACTGATGGTGACTTTGCTCATCACTGATTGAGACTTTGTCCCCACTTATGTTGGCTTTGTCATTCACTGATAGTGACTTTCCCAACAATAAAAATGACTTTGCTTTTCAATGATGATGACTTTCACAAAAGTAATGATGATTTTTCTCATCACTTATGGAGACTTTGTCCCCCCTTCTGTTGGCTTTGCCATTCACTGATGGAGACTTTATTAACAATAATTATGTTCTGCTAATCATTGATGATGACTTTAACAAAAGTAATGACGACTTTGCTCATCACTGATGGAAACTTTGTCCCCACTAATTATGACTTTGCAAATAACTGATAGTGACTTTACCAACACTAATGGTGACTTTGCTCATCACTGATTTTGTCTTTGCACCAACACTTTTTGGTTTTGCCCTTCTATGATGGTGTATTTACCAACATTAATGGTGACTTTGCTCATCACTGACGGTGACTTAACCAACAATAATTATGACTTTGCTCATCAATGATGGTGACTTTAACAATACTAATGGAAACATTTCTCATCACTGATTGTGTATTACCCCAACTTATGTTGGCTTTGCCATTCACTGATGGTGACTTTACCAACAATAATTATGACTTTGCTCATCAATGATGATGACTTTCACAAAAGTAATGGTGATTTTTCTCATTCCTGATGGAGACTTTGTCCCCAACTATTTTGGCTTTGCCATTCTCTGATGGAGACTTTACCAACAATAATTATGACTTTGCTCATCACTGATGGTGACTTCAACAAAAGTAATGTCGACTTTTCTCATCAGTGATGGTGACTTTGCCACAACTTATGTTGGCTTTGCCATTCACTGATGGTGACTTTACCAACAATAATTATGACTTTGCTCATCACTGATGATGACTTTCACAAATATAATGATGATTTTTCTCATTACTGATGGATACTTTGTCCCCACTTATGTTGGCTTTGACATTCACTGACGGTGACTTTACCAACACTGTTTATGACTTTGCTCATCAATGATGGTGACTTTGTCCCAAATAATTATGAATTTGCAAATCACTGATGGTAACTATTTCAAAACTTATGGTGACTTTTCTCAACACTGATGGAGACTTTAACAACACTAATGTTGACTTAGCTAATCAATGATGTCGACTTTACAAACACTAATAGGTGACTTTGCACCAACACATGTTGTCTTTGCCCTTCACTGATGGCGTATTTACCAACATTAATGGTGACTTTGCATTTCACTGATTGTTACTTTGCACCAACACATGTTGGCCTTGCCCTTCACTGATGGTGACTTTGCTCATCACTGATTGAGACTTTGTCCCCACTTATGTTGGCTTTGTCATTCACTGATAGTGACTTTCCCAACAATAAAAATGACTTTGCTTTTCAATGATGATGACTTTCACAAAAGTAATGATGATTTTTCTCATCACTTATGGAGACTTTGTCCCCCCTTCTGTTGGCTTTGCCATTCACTGATGGAGACTTTATTAACAATAATTATGTTCTGCTAATCATTGATGATGACTTTAACAAAAGTAATGACGACTTTGCTCATCACTGATGGAAACTTTGTCCCCACTAATTATGACTTTGCAAATAACTGATAGTGACTTTACCAACACTAATGGTGACTTTGCTCATCACTGATTTTGTCTTTGCACCAACACTTTTTGGTTTTGCCCTTCTATGATGGTGTATTTACCAACATTAATGGTGACTTTGCTCATCACTGACGGTGACTTAACCAACAATAATTATGACTTTGCTCATCAATGATGGTGACTTTAACAATACTAATGGAAACATTTCTCATCACTGATTGTGTATTACCCCAACTTATGTTGGCTTTGCCATTCACTGATGGTGACTTTACCAACAATAATTATGACTTTGCTCATCAATGATGATGACTTTCACAAAAGTAATGGTGATTTTTCTCATTCCTGATGGAGACTTTGTCCCCAACTATTTTGGCTTTGCCATTCTCTGATGGAGACTTTACCAACAATAATTATGACTTTGCTCATCACTGATGGTGACTTCAACAAAAGTAATGTCGACTTTTCTCATCAGTGATGGTGACTTTGCCACAACTTATGTTGGCTTTGCCATTCACTGATGGTGACTTTACCAACAATAATTATGACTTTGCTCATCACTGATGATGACTTTCACAAATATAATGATGATTTTTCTCATTACTGATGGATACTTTGTCCCCACTTATGTTGGCTTTGACATTCACTGACGGTGACTTTACCAACACTGTTTATGACTTTGCTCATCAATGATGGTGACTTTGTCCCAAATAATTATGAATTTGCAAATCACTGATGGTAACTATTTCAAAACTTATGGTGACTTTTCTCAACACTGATGGAGACTTTAACAACACTAATGTTGACTTAGCTAATCAATGATGTCGACTTTACAAACACTAATAGGTGACTTTGCACCAACACATGTTGTCTTTGCCCTTCACTGATGGCGTATTTACCAACATTAATGGTGACTTTGCATTTCACTGATTGTTACTTTGCACCAACACATGTTGGCCTTGCCCTTCACTGATGGTGACTTTATTAACAATAATTATGTTCTGCTAATCATTGATGATGACTTTAACAAAAGTAATGACGACTTTGCTCATCACTGATGGAAACTTTGTCCCCACTAATTATGACTTTGCAAATAACTGATAGTGACTTTACCAACACTAATGGTGACTTTGCTCATCACTGATTTTGTCTTTGCACCAACACTTTTTGGTTTTGCCCTTCTATGATGGTGTATTTACCAACATTAATGGTGACTTTGCTCATCACTGACGGTGACTTAACCAACAATAATTATGACTTTGCTCATCAATGATGGTGACTTTAACAATACTAATGGAAACATTTCTCATCACTGATTGTGTATTACCCCAACTTATGTTGGCTTTGCCATTCACTGATGGTGACTTTACCAACAATAATTATGACTTTGCTCATCAATGATGATGACTTTCACAAAAGTAATGGTGATTTTTCTCATTCCTGATGGAGACTTTGTCCCCAACTATTTTGGCTTTGCCATTCTCTGATGGAGACTTTACCAACAATAATTATGACTTTGCTCATCACTGATGGTGACTTCAACAAAAGTAATGTCGACTTTTCTCATCAGTGATGGTGACTTTGCCACAACTTATGTTGGCTTTGCCATTCACTGATGGTGACTTTACCAACAATAATTATGACTTTACTCATCACTGATGATGACTTTCACAAATATAATGATGATTTTTCTCATTACTGATGGATACTTTGTCCCAAATAATTATGAATTTGCAAATCACTGATGGTAATTATTTCAAAACTTATGGTGACTTTTCTCAACACTGATGGAGACTTTAACAACACTAATGTTGACTTAGCTAATCAATGATGTCGACTTTACAAACACTAATAGGTGACTTCGCACCAACACATGTTGTCTTTGCCCTTCACTGATGGTGACTTTACCAACACAAATTTCGACTTTGCTCATCAATGATGAAGACAATGATGGTTACTTTTACAACACTATTGGTGACTTTTCTCATCACTGATGGAGACTTTGTTCCCACTGATTATGAATCTGCCGATCACTGATGGTGACTTTTACAACACTAATGGTGACTTTAATCATCACTGATTTTGTCTTTGCACCAACACATTTTGGCTTTGCCCTTCACTGATGATGTATTTACCAACATTAATGGTGACTTTGCTCATCACTGACGGTGACTTTCCCAACTCTAATTATGACTTTGCTCATCACTGATGGTGACTTTCTCCCCACTTATGTTGGCTTTGACATTCACTGACGGTGACTTTACCAAAATTTATTATGACTTTGCTCATCAATGATGGTGACCTTAACAATACTAATGGTAACATTGCTCATCACTAATGGTGACTTTGCCACAACTTATGTTGGCTTTGCCATTCACTGATGGAGACTTTATTAACAATAATTATGACTCTGCTAATCATTGATGAAGACAATGATGGTTACTTTTACAACACTATTGGTGACTTTTCTCATCACTGATGGAGACTTTGTTCCCACTGATTATGAATCTGCCGATCACTGATGGTGACTTTTACAACACTAATGGTGACTTTAATCATCACTGATTTTGTCTTTGCACCAACACATTTTGGCTTTGCCCTTCACTGATGATGTATTTACCAACATTAATGGTGACTTTGCTCATCACTGACGGTGACTTTCCCAACTCTAATTATGACTTTGCTCATCACTGATGGTGACTTTCTCCCCACTTATGTTGGCTTTGACATTCACTGACGGTGACTTTACCAAAATTAATTATGACTTTGCTCATCAATGATGGTGACCTTAACAATACTAATGGTAACATTGCTCATCACTAATGGTGACTTTGCCACAACTTATGTTGGCTTTGCCATTCACTGATGGAGACTTTATTAACAATAATTATGACTCTGCTAATCATTGATGATGACTTTAACAAAAGTAATGACGACTTTTCTCATCAGTGATGGAGACTTTGTCCCCCCTTCTGTTGGCTTTGCCTTTCACTGATGGAGACTTTATTAACAATAATTATGTTCTGCTAATCATTGATGATGACTTTAACAAAAGTAATGATGACTTTGCTCATCACTGATGGAAACTTTGTCCCCACTAATTATGACTTCGCAAATCACTGATAGTGACTTTACCAACACTAATGGTGACTTTGCTCATCACTGATTTTGTCTTTGCACCATCACATTTTTGCTTTGCCCTTCTATGATGGTGTATTTACCAACATTAATGGTGACTTTGCTCATCACTGACGGTGACTTTACCAACAATAATTATGACTTTGCTCATCAATGATGGTTACTTTAACAATACTAATGGTAACATTTCTCATCGCTGATTGTGTATTGCCCCAACTTATGTTGGCTTTGCCATTCACTGATGGTGACTTTACCAACAATAATTATGACTTTGCTCATCAATGATGATGACTTTCACAAAAGTAATGGTGATTTTTCTCATTCCTGATGGAGACTTTGTCCCCAACTATTTTGGCTTTGCCATTCACTGATGGAGACTTTACCAACAATAATTATGACTTTGCTCATCACTGATGGTGACTTTAACAAAAGTAATGTCGACTTTTCTCATCAGTGATGGTGACTTTGCCACAACTTATGTTGGCTTTACCATTCACTGATGGAGACTTTATTAACAATAATTATGACTCTGCTAATCATTGATGATGACTTTAACAAAAGTAATGACGACTTTTCTCATCAGTGATGGAGACTTTGTCCCCACTTATATTGGCTTTGCCATTCACTAATGGTGACTTTACCAACAATAATTATGATTTTTCTCATCACTTATGGAGACTTTGTCCCCCCTTCTGTTGGCTTTGCCATTCACTGATGGAGACTTTATTTACAATAATTATGTTCTGCTAATCATTGATGATGACTTTAACAAAAGAAATGACGACTTTGCTCATCACTGATGGAAACTTTGTCCCCACTAATTATGACTTTGCAAATCACTGATAGTGACTTTACCAACACTAATGGTGACTTTGCTCATCACTGATTTTGTCTTTGCACCAACACATTTTTGCTTTGCCCTTCTATGATGGTGTATTTACCAACATTAATGGTGACTTTGCTCATCACTGACGGTGACTTTACCAACAATAATTATGACTTTGCTCATCAATGATGGTTACTTTAACAATACTAATGGTAACATTTCTCATCGCTGATTGTGTATTGCCCCAACTTATGTTGGCTTTGCCATTCACTGATGGTGACTTTACCAACAATAATTATGACTTTGCTCATCACTGATGGAAACTTTGTCCCCACTAATTATGACTTTGCAAATCACTGAAAGTGACTTTACCAACACTAATGGTGACTTTGCTCATCACTGATTTTGTCTTTGCACCAACACATTTTGGCTTTGCCCTTCTATGATGGTGTATTTACCAACATTAATGGTGACTTTGCTCATCACTGACGGTGACTTTACCAACAATAATTATGACTTTGCTCATCAACGATGGTGACTTTAACAATACTAATGGTAACATTTCTCATCGCTGATTGTGTATTCCCCCAACTTATGTTGGCTTTGCCATTTACTGACGGTGACTTTACCAACAATAATTATGACTTTGCTCATCAACGATGGTGACTTTAACAATACTAATGGTAACATTTCTCATCGCTGATTGTGTATTGCCCCAGCTTATGTTGGCTTTGCTATTCACTGATGGTGACTTTACCAACAATAATTATGACTTTGCTCATCACTGATGGAAACTTTGTCCCCACTAATTATGACTTTGCAAATCACTGAAAGTGACTTTACCAACACTAATGGTGACTTTGCTCATCACTGATTTTGTCTTTGCACCAACACATTTTGGCTTTGCCCTTCTATGATGGTGTATTTACCAACATTAATGGTGACTTTGCTCATCACTGACGGTGACTTTACCAACAATAATTATGATTTTGCTCATCAACGATGGTGACTTTAACAATACTAATGGTAACATTTCTCATCGCTGATTGTGTATTCCCCCAACTTATGTTGGCTTTGCCATTTACTGACGGTGACTTTACCAACAATAATTATGACTTTGCTCATCACTGTTGGAAACTTTGTCCCCACTAATTATGACTTTGCAAATCACTGAAAGTGACTTTACCAACACTAATGGTGACTTTGCTCATCACTGATTTTGTCTTTGCACCAACACATTTTGGCTTTGCCCTTCTATGATGGTGTATTTACCAACATTAATGGTGACTTTGCTCATCACTGACGGTGACTTTACCAACAATAATTATGATTTTGCTCATCAACGATGGTGACTTTAACAATACTAATGGTAACATTTCTCATCGCTGATTGTGTATTCCCCCAACTTATGTTGGCTTTGCCATTTACTGACGGTGACTTTACCAACAATAATTATGACTTTGCTCATCACTGATGATGACTTTCACAAAAGTAATGATGATTTTTCTCATTACTGATGGATACTTTGTCCCCACTTATGTTGGCTTTGACATTCACTGACGGTGACTTTACCAACACTGTTTATGACTTTGCTCATCAATGATGGTGACTTTGTCCCAAATAATTATGAATTTGCAAATCACTGATGGTAACTATTTCAAAACTTATGGTGACTTTTCTCAACACTGATGGAGACTTTAACAACACTCATGTTGACTTAGCTAATCAATGATGTCGACTTTACAAACACTAATAGGTGACTTTGCACCAACACATGTTGTCTTTGCCCTTCACTGATGGTGACTTTATTAACAATAATTATGACTCTGCTAATCATTGATGATGACTTTAACAAAAGCAATGACGACTTTTCTCATCAGTGATGGAGACTTTGTCCCCACTTATATTGGCTTTGCCATTCACTGATGGTGACTTTACCAACAATAATTATGACTTTGCTCATCACTGATGGAAACTTTGTCCCCACTAATTATGACTTTGCAAATCACTGATAGTGACTTTACCAACACTAATGTTGACTTTTCTCATCACTGATGGAGACTTTGTACCCACTGATTATGAATTTGCCGATCACTTATAGTGACTTTCCCAACACTATTGGTGACTTTAATAATCACTGATTTTGTCTTTGCACCAACACATTTTGGCTTTGCCCTTCACTGATGGCGTATTTACCAACATTAATGGTGACTTTGCATTTCACTGATTGTTACTTTGCACCAACACATGTTTGCCTTGCCCTTCACTGATGGTGACTTTGCTCATCACTGATTGAGACTTTGTCCCCACTTATGTTGGCTTTGACATTCACTGATAGTGACTTTCCCAACAATAATAATGACTTTGCTCTTCAATGATGATGACTTTCACAAAAGTAATGACGACTTTGCTCATCACTGATGGAAACTTTGTCCCCACTAATTATGACTTTGCAAATCACTGATAGTGACTTTACCAACACTCATGGTGACTTTGCTCATAACTGATTTTGTCTTTGCACCAACACATTTTGGCTTTGCCCTTCTATGATAGTGTATTTACCAACATTAATGGTGACTTTGCTCATCACTGACGGTGACTTTAACAACAATAATTAAGATTTTGCTCATCAATGATGATGACTTTCACAAAAGTAATGGTGATATTTCTCATTCCTGATGGAGACTATGTCCCCAACTATGTTGGCGTTGCCATTCACTGATGGAGACTTTACCAACAATAATTTTGACTTTGCTCATCACTGATGGTGACTTTATCAAAAGTAATGTCGACTTTTCTCATCAGTGATGGAGACTTTGTCACCACTCATATTGGCTTTGCCATTCACTAATGTTGACTTTACCAACAATAATTATGACTTTGCTCATCACTGATGGAAACTTTGTCCCCACTAATTATGACTTTGCAAATCACTGAAAGTGACTTTACCAACACTAATGGTGACTTTGCTCATCACTGATTTTGTCTTTGCACCAACACATTTTGGCTTTGCCCTTCTATGATGGTGTATTTACCAACATTAATGGTGACTTTGCTCTTCACTGACGGTGACTTTACCAACAATAATTATGACTTTGCTCATCAACGATGGTGACTTTAACAATACTAATGGTAACATTTCTCATCGCTGATTGTGTATTGCCCCAACTTATGTTGGCTTTGCCATTCACTGATGGTGACTTTACCAACAATAATTATGACTTTGCTCATCACTGATGGAAACTTTGTCCCCACTAATTATGACTTTGCAAATCACTGAAAGTGACTTTACCAACACTAATGGTGACTTTGCTCATCACTGATTTTGTCTTCGCACCAAAACATTTTGGCTTTGCCCTTCTATGATGGTGTATTTACCAACATTAATGGTGACTTTGCTCATCACTGACGGTGACTTTACCAACAATAATTATGACTTTGCTCATCAACGATGGTGACTTTAACAATACTAATGGTAACATTTCTCATCGCTGATTGTGTATTGCCCCAACTTATTTTGGCTTTGCCATTCACTGATGGTGACTTTACCAACAATAATTATGACTTTGCTCATCACTGATGATGACTTTCACAAAAGTAATGATGATTTTTCTCATTACTGATGGATACTTTGTCCCCACTTATGTTGGCTTTGACATTCACTGACGGTGACTTTACCAACACTGTTTATGACTTTGCTCATCAATGATGGTGACTTTGTCCCAAATAATTATGAATTTGCAAATCACTGATGGTAACTATTTCAAAACTTATGGTGACTTTTCTCAACACTGATGGAGACTTTAACAACACTAATGTTGACTTAGCTAATCAATGATGTCGACTTTACAAACACTAATAGGTGACTTTGCACCAAAACATGTTGTCTTTGCCCTTCACTGATGGTGACTTTACCAACACAAATTTCGACTTTGCTCATCAATGATGAAGACGATGATGGTGACTTTTACAACACTAATGGTGACTTTTCTCATCACTGATGGAGACTTTGTTCCCACTGATTATGAATCTGCCGATCACTGATGGTGACTTTAACAACACTAATGGTGACTTTAATCATCACTGAATTTGTCTTTGCACCAACACATTTTGGCTTTGCCCTTCACTGATGATGTATTTACCAACATTAATGGTGACTTTGCTCATCACTGACGGTGACTTTCCCAACTCTAATTATGACTTTGCTCATCACTGATGGTGACTTTCTCCCCACTTATGTTGGCTTTGACATTCACTGACGGTGACTTTACCAAAACTAATTATGACTTTGCTCATCAATGATCGTGACCTTAACAATACTAATGGTAACATTGCTCATCACTAATGGTGACTTTGCCACAACTTATGTTGGCTTTGCCATTCACTGATGGAGACTTTTTTAACAATAATTATGACTCTGCTAATCATTGATGATGACTTTAACAAAAGTAATGACGACTTTTCTCATCAGTGATGGAGACTTTGTCCCCACTTATATTGGCTTTGCCATTCACTGATGGTGACTTTACCAACAATAATTATGACTTTGCTCATCACTGATGGAAACTTTGTCCCCACTAATTATGACTTTGCAAATCACTGATAGTGACTTTACCAACACTAATGTTGACTTTTCTCATCACTGATGGAGACTTTGTACCCACTGATCATGAATTTGCCGATCACTGATAGTGACTTTCCCAACACTATTGGTGACTTTAATAATCACTGATTTTGTCTTTGCACCAACACATTTTGGCTTTGCCCTTCACTGATGGCGTATTTACCAACATTAATGGTGACTTTGCATTTCACTGATTGTTACTTTGCACCAACACATGTTGGCCTTGCCCTTCACTGATGGTGACTTTGCTCATCACTGATTGAGACTTTGTCCCCACTTATGTTGGCTTTGACATTCACTGATAGTGACTTTCCCAACAATAAAAATGACTTTGCTCTTCAATGATGATGACTTTCACAAAAGTAATGATGATTTTTCTCATCACTTATGGAGAATTTGTCCCCCCTTCTGTTGGCTTTGCCATTCACTGATGGAGACTTTATTAACCATAATTATGTTCTGCTAATCATTGATGATGACTTTAACAAAAGTAATGACGACTTTGCTCATCACTGATGGAAACTTTGTCCCCACTAATTATGACTTTGCAAATAACTGATAGTGACTTTACCAACACTAATGGTGACTTTGCTCATCACTGATTTTGTCTTTGCACCAACACATTTTTGCTTTGCCCTTCTATGATGGTGTATTTACCAACATTAATGGTGACTTTGCTCATCACTGACGGTGACTTTACCAACAATAATTATGACTATGCTCATCACTGATGGAAACTTTGTCCCCACTAATTATGACTTTGCAAATCACTGATAGTGACTTTACCAACACTAATGTTGACTTTTCTCATCACTGATGGAGACTTTGTACCAACTGATTATGAATTTGCCGATCACTGATAGTGACTTTCCCAACACTATTGGTGACTTTAATAATCACTGATTTTGTCTTTGCACCAACACATTTTTGCTTTGCCCTTCTATGATGGTGTATTTACCAACATTAATGGTGACTTTGCTCATCACTGACGGTGACTTTACCAACAATAATTATGACTTTGCTCATCAATGATGGTGACTTTAACAATACTAATGGTAACATTTCTCATCGCTGATTGTGTATTGCCCCAACTTATGTTGGCTTTGCCATTCACTGATGGTGACTTTACCAACAATAATTATGACTTTGCTCATCACTGATGATGACTTTCACAAATATAATGATGATTTTTCTCATTACTGATGGATACTTTGTCCCCACTTATGTTGGCTTTGACATTCACTGACGGTGAATTTACCAACACTGTTTATGACTTTGCTCATCAATGATGGTGACTTTGTCCCAAATAATTATTAATTTGCAAATCACTGATGGTGACTATTTCAAAACTTATGGTGACTTTTCTCAACACTGATGGAGACTTTAACAACACTAATGTTGACTTAGCTAATCAATGATGTCGACTTTCCAAACACTAATAGGTGACTTTGCACCAACACATGTTGTCTTTTCCCTTCACTGATGGTGACTTTACCAACACAAATTTCGACTTTGCTCATCAATGATGAAGACGATGATGGTGACTTTTACAACACTTATGGTGACTTTTCTCATCACTGATGGAGACTTTGTTCCCACTGATTATGAATCTGCCGATCACTGATGGTGACTTTAACAACACTAATGGTGACTTTAATCATCACTGATTTTGTCTTTGCACCAACACATTTTGGCTTTGCCCTTCACTGATGATGTATTTACCAACATTAATGGTGACTTTGCTCATCACTAACGGTGACTTTCCCAACTCTAATTATGACTTTGCTCATCACTGATGGTGACTTTCTCCCTACTTATGTTGGCTTTGACATTCACTGACGGTGACTTTACCAAAACTAATTATGACTTTGCTCATCAATGATGGTGACCTTAACAATACTAATGGTAACATTGCTCATCACTAATGGTGACTTTGCCACAACTTATGTTGGCTTTGCCATTCACTGATGGAGACTTTATTAACGATAATTATGACTCTGCTAATCATTGATGATGACTTTAACAAAAGTAATGACGACTTTTCTCATCAGTGATGGAGACTTTGTCCCCACTTTTATTGGCTTTGCCATTCACTGATGATGACTTTACCAACAATAATTATGACTTTGCTCATCACTGATGGAAACTTTGTCCCCACTAATTATGACTTTGCAAATCACTGATAGTGACTTTACCAACACTAATGTTGACTTTTCTCATCACTGATGGAGACTTTGCACCCACTGATTATGAATTTGCCGATCACTGATAGTGACTTTCCCAACACTATTGGTGACTTTAATAATCACTGATTTTGTCTTTGCACCAACACATTTTTGCTTTGCCCTTCTATGATGGTGTATTTACCAACATTAATGGTGACTTTGCTCATCACTGACGGTGACTTTACCAACAATAATTATGACTTTGCTCATCAATGATGGTGACTTTAACAATACTAATGGTAACATTTCTCATCACTGATTGTGTATTGCCCCAACTTATGGTGACTTTACCAACAATAATTATGACTTTGCTCATCACTGATGATGACTTTCACAAAAGTAATGATGATTTTTCTCATTACTGATGGATACTTAGTCCCCACTTATGTTGGCTTTGACATTCACTGACGGTGACTTTACCAACACTGTTTATGACTTTGCTCATCAATGATGGTGACTTTGTCCCAAATAATTATGAATTTGCAAATCACTGATGGTCACTATTTCAAAACTAATGGTGACTTTTCTCAACACTGATGGAGACTTTAACAACACTAATGTTGACTTAGCTAATCAATGATGTCGACTTTACAAACACTAATAGGTGACTTTGCACCAACACATGTTGTCTTTGCCCTTCACTGATGGTGACTTTACCAACACAAATTTCGACTTTGCTCATCAATGATGAAGACGATGATGGTGACTTTTACAACACTTATGGTGACTTTTCTCATCACTGATGGAGACTTTGTTCCCACTGATTATGAATCTGCCGATCACTGATGGTGACTTTAACAACACTAATGGTGACTTTAATCATCACTGAATTTGTCTTTGCACCAACACATTTTGGCTTTGCCCTTCACTGATGATGTATTTACCAACATTAATGGTGACTTTGCTCATCACTGTCGGTGACTTTACCAACACTAATGGTGACTTTGCTCTTCACTGATTGCTACTTTGCACCAACACATGATGTCTTTGCCCTTCACTGATGGTGACTTTGCTCATCACTGATGGAGACTTTGTCCCCACTAATGTTGGCTTTGCCATTCACTGACGGTGACTTTACCAACAATAATAATGACTTTGCTCATCAATGATGATGACTTTCACAAAAGTAATGATGATTTATCTCATTACTGATGTAGACTTTGTCCCCACGTATGTTGGCTTTGACATTCACTGACGGTGACTTTACCAACACTAATTATGATTTTGTCATCAATGATGGTGACTTTAACAAAAGAAATGGTGACTTTTCACATCACTGATGGAGACTTTACAAACACTAATGTTGACTTTTCTCATCACTGATGGAGACTTTGTACCCACTGATTATGAATTTGCCGATCACTGATTGTGACTTTCCCAACACTATTGGTGACTTTAATAATCACTGATTTTGTCTTTGCACCAACACATTTTGGCTTTGCCCTTCACTGATGGCGTATTTACCAACATTAATGGTGACTTTGCAATTCACTGATTGTTACTTTGCACCAACACATGTTGGCCTTGCCCTTCACTGATGGTGACTTTGCTCATCACTGATTGAGACTTCGCCCCACTTATGTTGGCTTTGACATTCACTGACGGTGACTTTACCAAAACTAATTATGACTTTGCTCATCAATGATGGTGACCTTAAGATTACTAATGGTAACATTGCTCATCACTAATGGTGACTTTGCCCCAACTTATGTTGGCTTTGCCATTCACTGATGGAGACTTTATTAACAATAATTATGTTCTGCTAATCATTGATGATGACTTTAAAAAAAGTAATATCGACTTTGCTCATCACTGATGGAAACTTTGTCCCCACTAATTATGACTTTGCAAATCACTGATAGTGACTTTACCAACACTAATGGTGACTTTGCTCATCATTGATATTGTCTTTGCACCAACACTTTTTGGCTTTGCCCTTCTATGATGGTGTATTTACCAACATTAATGGTGACTTTGCTCATCACTGACGGTGACTTTACCAACAATAATTATGACTTTGCTCATCAATGATGGAGACTTTAACAACACTAATGTTGACTTAGCTAATCAATGATGTCGACTTTACAAACACTAATAGGTGACTTTGCACCAACACATGTTGTCTTTGCTCTTCACTGATGGTGACTTTACCAACACAAATTTCGACTTTGCTCATCAATGATGAAGACGATGATGGTGACTTTTACAACACTTATGGTGACTTTTCTCATCACTGATGGAGACTTTGTTCCCACTGATTATGAATCTGCCGATCACTGATGGTGACTTTAACAACACTAATGGTGACTTTAATCATCACTGATTTTGTCTCTGCACCATCACATTTTGGCTTTGCCCTTCACTGATGATGTATTTACCAACATTAATGGTGACTTTGCTCATCACTGACGGTGACTTTCCCAACTCTAATTATGACTTTGCTCATCACTGATGGTGACTTTCTCCCTACTTATGTTGGCTTTGACATTCACTGACGGTTACTTTACCAAAACTAATTATGACTTTGCTCATCAATGATGGTGACCTTAACAATACTAATGGTAACATTGCTCATCACTAATGGTGACTTTGCCACAACTTATGTTGGCTTTGCCATTCACTGATGGAGACTTTATTAACAATAATTATGACTCTGCTAATCATTGATGATGACTTTAACAAAAGGAATGAAGACTTTTCTCATCAGTGATGGAGACTTTGTCCCCACTTATATTGGCTTTGCCATTCACTGATGGTGACTTTACCAACAATAATTATGACTTTGCTCATCACTGATGGAAACTTTGTCCCCACTAATTATGACTTTGCAAATCACTGATAGTGACTTTACCAACACTAATGTTGACTTTTCTCATCACTGATGGAGACTTTGTACCCACTGATTATGAATTTGCCGATCACTGATAGTGACTTCTCATCACTGATTGTGTATTGCCCCAACTTATGTTCGCTTTGCCATTCACTGATGGTGACTTTACCAACAATAATTATGACTTTGCTCATCACTGATGATGACTTTCACAAAAGTAATGATGATTTTTCTCATTACTGATGGATACTTTGTCCCCACTTATGTTGGCTTTGACATTCACTGACGGTGACTTTACCAACACTGTTAATGACTTTGCTCATCAATGATGGTGTCTTTGTCCCAAATAATTATGAATTTGCAAATCACTGATGGTCACTATTTCAAAACTTATGGTGACTTTTCTCAACACTGATGGAGACTTTAACAACACTAATGTTGACTTAGCTAATCAATGATGTCGACTTTACAAACACTAATAGGTGACTTTGCACCAACACGTGTTGCTCATCACTGATTTTGTCTTTGCACCAACACTTTTTGGCTTTGCCCTTCTATGATGGTGTATTTACCAACATTAATGGTGACTTTGCTCATCACTGATGGTCACTTTACCAACACTAATTATGACTTTGCTCATCAATGATGGTGACTTTAACAATACTAATGGTAACATTGCTCATCACTGATGGTGACTTTGTTACAACTTATGTAGGCTTTGCCATTCACTGATGGTGACTTTACCAACAATAATTATGACTTTGCTCTTCAATGATGATGACTTTCACAAAAGTAATGATGATTTTTCTCATCACTGATGAAGACTTTGTCATCACTTCTGTTGGCTTTGCCATTCACTGATGGTGACTTTACCAACAATAATTATGACTTTGCTCATCACTGATGGAGACTTTGTCCCCACTAATTATGACTTTGCAAATATCTGATGGTGACTATTTCAACACTAATGGTGACTTTTCTCATCACTGATGGAGACTTTGTACCCACTGATTATGAATTTGCCGATCACTGATAGTGACTTTACCAACACTAATGGTGACTTTGCTCATCACTGATTTTGTCTTTGCACCAACACATTTTGGCTTAGCCCTTCACTGATGATGTATTTACCAACATTAATGGTGACTTTGCTCATCACTGACGGTGACTTTACCAACACTAATGTTGACTTTGCTCTTCACTGATTGCTACTTTGCACCAACACATGATGTCTTTGCCCTTCACTGATGGTGACTTTGCTCATCACTGATGGAGACTTTGTCCCCACTTATGTTGGCTTTGCCATTCACTGACGGTGACTTTACCAACAATAATTATGACTTTGCTCATCAATGATGATGACTTTTACAAAAGTAGTAATGATTTATCTCATTACTAATGTAGACTCTGTCCCCACTTATGTTGGCTTTGACATTCACTGACGGTGACTTTACCAACACTAATTATGATTTTGTCATCAATGATGGTGACTTTAACAAAAGAAATGGTGACTTTTCACATCACTGATGGAGACTTTAACAACACTAATGGTGACTTTGCTCTTCACTGATTGTTTCTTTGCACCAACATATGTTGGCTTTGCCCTTCACTGATGGTGACTTTACCAGCAGTAATTATGACTTTGCTCATGACTTATTGTGACTTTAACAAAAGTAATGGTGACTTTCTCATCACTGATTTTGTCTTTGCACCAACACATTTTGGCTTTGCCCTTCACTGATGGTGTATTTACCAACATTAATGGTGACTTTGCTCTTCACTGATTGTTACTTTGCACCAACACATGTTGGCTTTGCCCTTCACTGATGGTCACTTTACCAACACTAATTATGACTTTGCTCATCAATGATGGTGACTTTAACAATACTAATGGTAACATTGCTCATCACTGATGGTGACTTTGTTACAACTAATGTTGGCTTTGCCATTCACTGATGGTGACTTTACCAACAATAATTATGACTTTGCTCTTCAATGATGATGACTTTCACAAAAGAAATGATGATTTTTCTCATCACTGATGGAGACTTTGTCATCACTTCTGTTGGCTTTGCCATTCACTGATGGTGACTTTACCAACAATAATTATGACTTTGCTCATCACTGATGGAGACTTTGTCCCCACTAATTATGACTTTGCAAATATCTGATGGTGACTTTTTCAACACTAATGGTGACTTTTATCATCACTGATGGAGACTTTGTACCCACTGATTATGAATTTGCCGATCACTGATAGTGACTTTACCAACACTAATGGTGACTTTGCTCATCACTGATTTTGTCTTTGCACCAACACATTTTGGCTTTGCCCTTCACTGATGATGTATTTACCAACATTAATGGTGACTTTGCTCATCACTGACGGTGACTTTACCAACACTAATGGTAACTTTGCTCTTCACTGATTGCTGCTTTGCACCAACACATGATGTCTTTGCCCTTCACTGATAGTGATATGCTCATCACTGATGGAGACTTTGTCCACACTAATGTTGGCTTTGCCATTCACTGACGGTGACTTTACCAGCAATAATTATGACTTTGCTCATCAATTATGATGACTTTCACAAAAGTAATGATGATTTATCTCATTACTGATGTAGACTTTGTCCCCACTTATGTTGGCTTTGACATTCACTGACGGTGACTTTACCAACACTAATTATGATTTTGTCATCATTGATGGTGACTTTAACAAAAGAAATGGTGACTTTTCACATCACTGATGGAGACTTTAACAACACTAATGGTGACTTTGCTCTTCATTGATTGTTACTTTGCACCAACATATGTTGGCTTTGCCCTTCACTGATGGTGACTTTACCAGCAGTAATTATGACTTTGCTCATCACTTATTGTGACTTTAACAAAAGTAATGGTGACTTTTCTGATCACTGATTTTGTCTTTGCACCAACACATTTTGGCTTTGCCCTTCACTGTTGGTGTATTTACCAACATTAATGGTGACTTTGCTCTTCACTGATTGTTACTTTGCACCAACACATGTTGGCTTTGCCCTTCACTGATGGTGACTTTGCCAATCACTGATGGAGACTTTGTCCCCACTTATGTTGGCTTTGACATTCACTGACAGTGACTTTACCAACACTAATTATGACTTTGCTCATCAATGATGGTGACTTTAACAATACTAATGGTAACATTGCTCATCACTGATGGTGACTTTGTTACAACTTATGTTGGCTTTGCCATTCACTGATGGTGACTTTACCAACAATAATTATGACTTTGCTCTTCAATGATGATGACTTTCACAAAAGTAATGATGATTTTTCTCATCACTGATGGAGACTTTGTCATCACTTCTGTTGGCTTTGCCATTCACTGATGGTGACTTTACCAACAATAATTATGACTTTGCTCATCACTGATGGAGACTTTGTCCCCACTAATTATGACTTTGCAAATATCTGATGGTGACTATTTCAACACTAATGGTGACTTTTCTCATCACTGATGGAGACTTTGTACCCACTGATTATGAATTTGCCGATCACTGATAGTGACTTTACCAACACTAATGGTGACTTTGCTCATCACTGATTTTGTCTTTGCACCAACACATTTTGGCTTTGCCCTTCACTGATGATGTTTTTACCAACATTAATGGTGACTTTGCTCATCACTGACGGTGACTTTACCAACACTAATGGTGACTTTGCTCTTCACTGATTGCTACTTTGCACCAACACATGATGTCTTTGCCCTTCACTGATGGTGACTTTGCTCATCACTGATGGAGACTTTGTCCCCACTAATGTTGGCTTTGCCATTCACTGACGGTGACTTTACCAACAATAATTATGACTTTGCTCATCAATGATGATGACTTTTACAAAAGTAGTGATGATTTATCTCATTACTGATGTAGACTCTGTCCCCACTTATGTTTGCTTTGACATTCACTGACGGTGACTTTACCAACACTAATTATGATTTTGTCATCAATGATGGTGACAATAACAAAAGAAATGGTGACTTTTCACATCACTGATGGAGACTTTAACAACACTAATGGTGACTTTGCTCTTCACTGATTGTTTCTTTGCACCAACATATGTTGGCTTTGCCCTTCACTGATGGTGACTTTACAAGCAGTAATTATGACTTTGCTCATGACTTATTGTGACTTTAACAAAAGTAATGGTGACTTTCTCATCACTGATTTTGTCTTTGCACCAACACATTTTGGCTTTGCCCTTCACTGATGGTGTATTTACCAACATTAATGGTGACTTTGCTCTTCACTGATTGTTACTTTGCACCAACACATGTTGGCTTTGCCCTTCACTGATGGTCACTTTGCATATCACTGATGGAGACTTTGTCCCCACTTATGTTGGCTTTGACATTCACTGACAGTGACTTTACCAACACTAATTATGACTTTGCTCATCAATGATGGTGACTTTAACAATACTAATGGTAACATTGCTCATCACTGATGGTGACTTTGTTACAACTTATGTTGGCTTTGCCATTCACTGATGGTGACTTTACCAACAATAATTATGACTTTGCTCTTCAATGATGATGACTTTTACAAAAGTAGTGATGATTTATCTCATTACTGATGTAGACTTTGTCCCCACTTATGTTGGCTTTGACATTCACTGACGGTGACTTTACCAACACTAATTATGATTTTGTCATCAATGATGGTGACTTTAACAAAAGAAATAATGACTTTTCACATCACTGATGGAGACTTTAACAACACTAATGGTGACTTTGCTCTTCACTGGTTGTTTCTTTGCACCAACATATGTTGGCTTTGCCCTTCACTGATGGTGACTTTACAAGCAGTAATTATGACTTTGCTCATGACTTATTGTGACTTTAACAAAAGTAATGGTGACTTTCTCATCACTGATTTTGTCTTTGCACCAACACATTTTGGCTTTGCCCTTCACTGATGGTGTATTTACCAACATTAATGGTGACTTTGCTCTTCACTGATTGTTACTTTGCACCAACACATGTTGGCTTTGCCCTTCACTGATGGTCACTTTGCAAATCACTGATGGAGACTTTGTCCCCACTTATGTTGGCTTTGACATTCACTGACAGTGACTTTACCAACACTAATTATGACTTTGCTCATCAATGATGGTGACTTTAACAATTCTAATGGTAACATTGCTCATCACTGATGGTGACTTTGTTACAACTTATGTTGGCTTTGCCATTCACTGATGGTGACTTTACCAACAATAATTATGACTTTGCTCTTCAATGATGATGACTTTCACAAAAGAAATGATGATTTTTCTCATCACTGATGGAGACTTTGTCATCACTTCTGTTGGCTTTGCCATTCACTGATGGTGACTTTACCAACAATAATTATGACTTTGCTCATCACTGATGGAGACTTTGTCCCCACTAATTATGACTTTGCAAATATCTGATGGTGACTATTTCAACACTAATGGTGACTTTTTTCATCACTGATGGAGACTTTGTACCCACTGATTATGAATTTGCCGATCACTGATAGTGACTTTACCAACACTAATGGTGACTTTGCTCATCACTGATTTTGTCTTTGCACCAACACATTTTGGCTTAGCCCTTCACTGATGATGTATTTACCAACATTAATGGTGACTTTGCTCATCACTGACGGTGACTTTACCAACACTAATGTTGACTTTGCTCTTCACTGATTGCTACTTTGCACCAACACATGATGTCTTTGCCCTTCACTGATGGTGACTTTGCTCATCACTGATGGAGACTTTGTCCCCACTTATGTTGGCTTTGCCATTCACTGACGGTGACTTTACCAACAATAATTATGACTTTGCTCATCAATGATGATGACTTTTACAAAAGTAGTGATGATTTATCTCATTACTAATGTAGACTCTGTCCCCACTTATGTTGGCTTTGACATTCACTGACGGTGACTTTACCAACACTAATTATGATTTTGTCATCAATGATGGTGACTTTAACAAAAGAAATGGTGACTTTTCACATCACTGATGGAGACTTTAACAACACTAATGGTGACTTTGCTCTTCACTGATTGTTTCTTTGCACCAACATATGTTGGCTTTGCCCTTCACTGATGGTGACTTTACCAGCAGTAATTATGACTTTGCTCATGACTTATTGTGACTTTAACAAAAGTAATGGTGACTTTCTCATCACTGATTTTGTCTTTGCACCAACACATTTTGGCTTTGCCCTTCACTGATGGTGTATTTACCAACATTAATGGTGACTTTGCTCTTCACTGATTGTTACTTTGCACCAACACATGTTGGCTTTGCCCTTCACTGATGGTCACTTAACCAACACTAATTATGACTTTGCTCATCAATGATGGTGACTTTAACAATACTAATGGTAACATTGCTCATCACTGATGGTGACTTTGTTACAACTTATGTTGGCTTTGCCATTCACTGATGGTGACTTTACCAACACTAATGGTGACTTTGCTCTTCACTGATTGCTGCTTTGCACCAACACATGATGTCTTTGCCCTTCACTGATGGTGATATGCTCATCACTGATGGAGACTTTGTCCCCACTAATGTTGGCTTTGCCATTCACTGACGGTGACTTTACCAACAATAATTATGACTTTGCTCATCAATTATAATGACTTTCACAAAAGTAATGATGATTTATCTCATTACTGATGTAGACTTTGTCCCCACTTATGTTGGCTTTGACATTCACTGACGGTGACTTTACCAACACTAATTATGATTTTGTCATCAATGATGGTGACTTTAACAAAAGAAATGGTGACTTTTCACATCACTGATGGAGACTTTAACAACACTAATGGTGACTTTGCTCTTCACTGATTGTTTCTTTGCACCAACATATGTTGGCTTTGCCCTTCACTGATGGTGACTTTACCAGCAGTAATTATGACTTTGCTCATGACTTATTGTGACTTTAACAAAAGTAATGGTGACTTTCTCATCACTGATTTTGTCTTTGCACCAACACATTTTGGCTTTGCCCTTCACTGATGGTGTATTTACCAACATTAATGGTGACTTTGCTCTTCACTGATTGTTACTTTGCACCAACACATGTTGGCTTTGCCCTTCACTGATGGTCACTTTACCAACACTAATTATGACTTTGCTCATCAATGATGGTGACTTTAACAATACTAATGGTAACATTGCTCATCACTGATGGTGACTTTGTTACAACTTATGTTGGCTTTGCCATTCACTGATGGTGACTTTACCAACAATAATTATGACTTTGCTCTTCAATGATGATGACTTTCACAAAAGAAATGATGATTTTTCTCATCACTGATAGAGACTTTGTCATCACTTCTGTTGGCTTTGCCATTCACTGATGGTGACTTTACCAACAATAATTATGACTTTGCTCATCACTGATGGAGACTTTGTCCCCACTAATTATGACTTTGCAAATATCTGATGGTGACTATTTCAACACTAATGGTGACTTTTCTCATCACTGATGGAGACTTTGTACCCACTGATTATGAATTTGCCGATCACTGATAGTGACTTTACCAACACTAATGGTGACTTTGCTCATCACTGATTTTGTCTTTGCACCAACACATTTTGGCTTTGCCCTTCACTGATGATGTATTTACCAACATTAATGGTGACTTTACTCATCACTGACGGTGACTTTACCAACACTAATGGTGACTTTGCTCTTCACTGATTGCTGCTTTGCACCAACACATGATGTCTTTGCCCTTCACTGATGGTGATATGCTCATCACTGATGGAGACTTTGTCCCCACTAATGTTGGCTTTGCCATTCACTGACGGTGACTTTACCAACAATAATTATGACTTTGCTCATCAATTATAATGACTTTCACAAAAGTAATGATGATTTATCTCATTACTGATGTAGACTTTGTCCCCACTTATGTTGGCTTTGACATTCACTGACGGTGACTTTACCAACACTAATTATGATTTTGTCATCAATGATGGTGACTTTAACAAAAGAAATGGTGACTTTTCACATCACTGATGGAGACTTTAACAACACTAATGGTGACTTTGCTCTTCACTGATTGTTACTTTGCACCAACATATGTTGGCTTTGCCCTTCACTGATGGTGACTTTACCAGCAGTAATTATGACTTTGCTCATCACTTATTGTGACTTTAACAAAAGTAATGGTGACTTTTCTGATCACTGATTTTGTCTTTGCACCAACACATTTTGGCTTTGCCCTTCACTGTTGGTGTTTTTACCAACATTAATGGTGACTTTGCTCTTCACTGATTGTTACTTTGCACCAACACATGTTGGCTTTGCCCTTCACTGATGGTGACTTTGCCAATCACTGATGGAGACTTTGTCCCCACTTATGTTGGCTTTGACATTCACTGACAGTGACTTTACCAACACTAATTATGACTTTGCTCATCAATGATGGTGACTTTAACAATACTAATGGTAACATTGCTCATCACTGATGGTGACTTTGTTACAACTTATGTTGGCTTTGCCATTCACTGATGGTGACTTTACCAACAATAATTTTGACTTTGCTCTTCAATGATGATGACTTTCACAAAAGTAATGATGATTTTTCTCATCACTGATGGAGACTTTGTCATCACTTCTGTTGGCTTTGCCATTCACTGATGGTGACTTTACCAACAATAATTATGACTTTGCTCATCACTGATGGAGACTTTGTCCCCACTAATTATGACTTTGCAAATATCTGATGGTGACTATTTCAACACTAATGGTGACTTTTCTCATCACTGATGGAGACTTTGTACCCACTGATTATGAATTTGCCGATCACTGATAGTGACTTTACCAACACTAATGGTGACTTTGCTCATCACTGATTTTGTCTTTGCACCAACACATTTTGGCTTTGCCCTTCACTGAAGGTGACTTTACCAACACTAATGGTGACTTTGCTCATCACTGACGGTGACTTTAACAATTCTAATGGTAACATTGCTCATCACTGATGGTGACTTTACCAACACTAATGGTGACTTTGCTCTTCACTGATTGTTATTTTGCACCAACACATGTTGGCTTTGCCCTTCACTGATGGTGACTTTGCTCATCACTGATGGAGACTTTGTCCCCACTAATTATGACTTTGCAAATATCTGATGGTGACTATTTCAACACTAATGGTGACTTTTCTCATCACTGATGGAGACTTTGTACCCACTGATTATGAATTTGCCGATCACTGATAGTGACTTTACCAACACTAATGGTGACTTTGCTCATCACTGATTTTGTCTTTGCACCAACACATTTTGGCTTTGCCCTTCACTGAAGGTGACTTTTCGAACACTAATGGTAACATTGCTCATCACTGATGGTGACTTTACCAACACTAATGGTGACTTTGCTCTTCACTGATTGTTATTTTGCACCAACACATGTTGGCTTTGCCCTTCCCTGATAGTGACTTTGCTCATCACTGATGGACACTTTGTCTCCACTTATGTTGGCTTTGCCATTCACTGATGGTGACTCTTCCAACAATAATTTTGACTTTGCTCATCAATGATGATGACTTTCACAAAAGAAATGATGATTTTTCTCATTACTGATGGAGACTTTGTCCCCACTTATATTGGCTTTGCAATTCACTGATGGTGACTTTACCAACAATAATTATGACTTTGCTCATCACTTTTTGTGACTTTAACAAAAGTAATGGTGACTTTACTCATCACTGATGGAGACTTTGTCCCCACTAATTATGACTTTGCAAATCACTGATTGGTTATCTTTCAACAACATATGTTGGCTTTGCCCTTCACTGATGGTGACTTTACCAGCAGTAATTATGACTTTGCTCATCACTGACGGTGACTTTACCAACAATAATAATGAATTTGCTCATCACTGAGGGAGACTTTGTACCCACTGATTATGAATTTGCCGATCACTGATAGTGACTTTACCAACACTAATGGTGACTTTGCTCATCACTGATTTTGTCTTTGCCCCAACACATTTTGGCTTTGCCCTTCACTGATGGTGTATTTACCAACATTAATGGTGACTTTGCCTATCACTGACGGTGACTTTAACAATACTAATGTTAACATTGCTCATCACTGATGGTGACTTTACCAACAATAATAATGACTTTGCTCATCACTGATGGAGACTTTGTCCCCACTAATTATGACTTTGCAAATCACTGATGTTGACTTTTTCAACACTAATGGTGACTTTTCTCATCACTGATGGAGACTTTGTACCCACTGATTATGAATTTGCCGATCACTGATAGTGACTTTACCAACACTAATGGTGACTTTGCTGATCACTGATTTTGTCTTTGCACCAACACATTTTGGCTTTCCCCTTCACTGATGCTGTATTTACCAACATTAATGGTGACTTTGCCTATCACTGACGGTGACTTTAACAATACTAATGTTAAAATTGCTCATCACTGATGGTGACTTTACCAACAATAATAATGACTTTGCTCATCACTGATGGAGACTTTGTTCCCACTAATTATGACTTTGCAAATCACTGATGGTGACTATTTCAAAACTAATGGTGACTTTTCTCATCACTGATTGAGACTTTGTACCCACTGATTATGAATTTGCCGATCACTGATAGTGACTTTACCAACACTAATGGTGACTTTGCTCATCACTGATTTTGTCTTTGCACCAACATATTTTCGCTTTGCCCTTCACTGATGGTGTATTTACCAACATTAATGGTGACTTTGCTCATCACTGACGGTGACTTTAACAATACTAATGGTAACATTGCTCATCACTGATGGTGACTTTACCAACAATAATTTTGACTTTGCTCATCAATAATGATGACTTTCACAAAAGAAATGATGATTTTTCTCATTACTGATGGAGACTTTGTCCCCACTTACATTGGCTTTGCCATTCACTGATGGTGACTTTACCAACAATAATTATGTCTTTGCTCATCACTTTTTGTGAATTTAACAAAAGTAATGGTGACTTTACTCATCACTGATGGAGACATTGTCCCCACTAATTATGACTTTGCAAATAACTGATTGTGAGTATTTCAACACTTATGGTGACTTTTCTCATCACTGATGGAGACTTTGTAACCACTGATTATGAATTTGCCGATCACTGAAAGTGACTTTACTAACACTAATGGTGACTTTGCTCATCACTGATTGTTACTTTACCGACTCTAATTATGACTTTGCTCATCACTGATGGTGACTTTACCAACACTAATCAGACTTAGCTCTTCACTGATTGTTACATTTCACCAACACATGTTGGCTTTGCCCTTCACTGATGGTGTATTTACCAACATTAATGGTGACTTTGCTCATCACTGACGGTCACTTTACCAACACTAATTATGACTTTGCTCATCAATGATGGTGACTTTTACAATACTAATGGTTACATTGCTCATCACTGATGGTTACTTTGCCCCAACTTATGTTGACTTTGCCCTTCACTAATGGTAACTTTATCTACACAAATGTAGACTTTGATCATTACTGATTTCGGTATTGCACCAACACGTTTAGGCTTTGACCTTCACTGATGGTGACTTTACCAACAACAATTTCGACTTTGCTCGTCACTGATAGTGACTTTTACAACACTAATGGTGACTTTTCTCATCACTGATGGAGACTTTGTACACACTGATTATGAATTTGCCGATCATTGATGGTGACTTTAACAACACTAATGGAGACTTTGCTCATCACTGATTGTTACTTTTCACCAACAGATGTTGGCTTTGCCCTTCACTGATGGTGTATTTACCAACATTAATGGTGACTTTGCTCATCACTGACGGTGACTTTACCAGCTCTAATTATGACTTTGCTCATCACTGATAGTGACTTTACCAACACTAATCAGACTTAGCTCTTTACTGATTGTTACTTTTCACCAACACATGTTGGCTTTGCCCTTCACTGATGGTGTATTTACCAACATTAATGGTGACTTTGCTCATCAATGATGGTGACTTTAACAATACTAACGGTAACATTGATCATCACTGATGTTTACTTTTCCCCAACTTATGTTGATTTTGCCTTTCACTAATGGTAACTTTATCTACACTAATGGTAAATTTGATCATCACTGATTTCGATATTGCACCAACATGTTTAGGCTTTGCCCTTCACTGATGGTGACTTTGCCCCTACTTATTTTTACTTGGCCCTTCACTAATTGTGACTTTTCCAACACTAATGGTGACTCTGCTCATCATTGATGGTGACTTTGCCAACACTAATTATGACTTTGATCATCACTGATGGTGCTATTACCAACACTAATGCTGACTTTGCTCATCACTGATTGTGACTTTACCAAAACTTATGTTGGCTTTGCCATTCACTGATGGTGACTTTACCAACAACAATAATGACTTTGCTCATCACTGATGGTGACTTAAACAAAAGAAATGGTAACTTTTAACATCACTGATTGAGCCTTAGTACCCACTGATTATGAATTTGCCGATCACTGATGGTGACTTTAACAACACTAATGGTGACTTTGCTCATCAATGGTTTTGTCTTTGCACCAACACGTTTTGGCTTTGTCCTTCACTGATGGTGTATTTACCAATATTAATGGTAACTTTGCTCATCAGTGATGGTGACTTTGCTCTTCACTGATTGTTACTTTGCACCAACACATGTTGGCTTTGTCCTTCACTGATGGTTACTTTGCTCATCACTGATGGTGACTTTACCAACACCAATTTCGACTTTGCTCGTCACTGATGGTGACTTTACCAACACTAATCAGACTAAGCTCTTCACTGATTGTTACTTTTCACCAACACATGTTGGCGCTGCCATTCACTGATGGTGTATTTACCAACATTAATGGTGACTTTGCTCATCACTGACGGTGACTTTACCAACACTAATTATGACTTTGCTCATCAATGATGGTGACTTTAACAATACTAACGGTAACATTGATCATCACTGATGTTTACTTTTCCCCAACTTATGTTGATTTTGCCCTTCACTAATGGTAACTTTATCTACACTAATGGTGACTTTGATCATCACTGATTTCGATATTGCACCAACACGTTTAGGCTTTGCCCTTCACTGATGGTGACTTTGCCCCTACTTATTTTTACTTTGCCCTTCACTAATGGTGACTTTTCCAACACTATTGGTGACTTTGCTCATCACTGACGGTGACTTTACCAACTCTTATTATGACTTTGCTCATCACTGATGGTGACTTTACCAACACTAATCTGACTAAGCTCTTCACTGATTGTTACTTTTCACCAACACATGTTGGCTTTGCCCTTCACTGATGGTGTATTTACCAACATTAATGGTGACTTTGCTCATCACTGAAGGTGACTTTCCCAACACTAATTATGACTTTGCTCATCAATGATGGTGACTTTAACAATACTAACGGTAACATTGATCATCACTGATGTTTACTTTTCCCCAACTTATGTTGATTTTGCCTTTCACTAATGGTAACTTTATCTACACTAATGGTAAATTTGATCATCACTGATTTCGATATTGCATCAACATGTTTAGGCTTTGCCCTTCACTGATGGTGACTTTGCCCCTACTTATTTTTACTTGGCCCTTCACTAATTGTGACTTTTCCAACACTAATGGTGACTCTGCTCATCATTGATGGTGACTTTTGCAACACTAATTATGACTTTGATCGTCACTGATGGTGCTATTACCAACACTAATGCTGACTTTGCTCATCACTGATTGTGACTTTACCAAAACTTATGTTGGCTTTGCCATTCACTGATGGTGACTTTACTAACAACAATTATGACTTTGCTCATCACTGATGGTGACTTAAACAAAAGAAATGGTAACTTTTAACATCACTGATTTAGCCTTAGTACCCACTGATTATGAATTTGCCGATCACTGATGGTGACTTTAACAACACTATTGGTGACTTTGCTCATCAATGGTTTTGTCTTTGCACCAACACGTTTTGGCTTTGTCCTTCACTGATGGTGTATTTACCAATATTAATGGTAACTTTGCTCATCAGTGATGGTGACTTTGCTCTTCACTGATTGTTACTTTGCACCAACACATGTTGGCTTTGTCCTTCACTGATGGTGACTTTGCTCATCACTGATGGTGACTTTACCAACACCAATTTCGACTTTGCTCGTCACTGATGGTGACTTTACCAACACTAATCAGACTAAGCTCTTCACTGATTGTTACTTTTCACCAACACATGTTGGCGCTGCCATTCACTGATGGTGTATTTACCAACATTAATGGTGACTTTGCTCATCACTGACGGTGACTTTACCAACACTAATTATGACTTTGCTCATCAATGATGGTGACTTTAACAATACTAACGGTAACATTGATCATCACTGATGTTTACTTTTCCCCAACTTATGTTGATTTTGCCCTTCACTAATGGTAACTTTATCTACACTAATGGTGACTTTGATCATCACTGATTTCGATATTGCACCAACACGTTTAGGCTTTGCCCTTCACTGATGGTGACTTTGCCCCTACTTATTTTTACTTTGCCCTTCACTAATGGTGACTTTTCCAACACTATTGGTGACTTTGCTCATCACTGACGGTGACTTTACCAACTCTTATTATGACTTTGCTCATCACTGATGGTGACTTTACCAACACTAATCTGACTAAGCTCTTCACTGATTGTTACTTTTCACCAACACATGTTGGCGCTGCCATTCACTGATGGTGTATTTACCAACATTAATGGTGACTTTGCTCATCACTGAAGGTGACTTTCCCAACACTAATTATGACTTTGCTCATCAATGATGGTGACTTTAACAATACTAACGGTAACATTGATCATCACTGATGGTTACTTTGCCCCAACTTATGTTGATTTTGCCTTTCACTAATGGTAACTTTATCTACACTAATGGTAAATTTGATCATCACTGATTTCGATATTGCATCAACATGTTTAGGCTTTGCCCTTCACTGATGGTGACTTTGCCCCTACTTATTTTTACTTGGCCCTTCACTAATTGTGACTTTTCCAACACTAATGGTGACTCTGCTCATCATTGATGGTGACTTTACCAAAACTTATGTTGGCTTTGCCATTCACTGATGGTGACTTTACCAACAACAATTATGACTTTGCTCATCACTGATGGTGACTTAAACAAAAGAAATGGTAACTTTTCACATCACTGATAGAGCCTTAGTACCCACTGATTATGAATTTGCCGATCACTGATGGTGACTTTAACAACACTAATGGTGACTTTGCTCATCAATGGTTTTGTCTTTGCACCAACACGTTTTGGCTTTGTCCTTCACTGATGGTGTATTTACCAATATTAATGGTAACTTTGCTCATCAGTGATGGTGACTTTGCTCTTCACTGATTGTTACTTTGCACCAACACATGTTGGCTTTGTCCTTCACTGATGGTGACTTTGCTCATCACTGATGGTGACTTAAACAAAAGAAATGGTGACTTTTCACATCACTGATGGAGACTTTAACGACACTAATGTTGACTTAGCTAATCAATGATGTCGACTTTAAAAACACTAATGGAGACTTTGCTCATCATTGATTGTGACTTTGCACCAAAACATGTTGTCTTTGCCCTTCACTGATGGTGACTTTGCTCATCACTGATGGAGACTTTGTCTCCACTTATGTTGGCTTTGCCTTTCACTGATGGTGACTTTTCCAACCATAATTTTGACTTTGCTCATTTATGATGATGACTTTCACAAAAGAAATGATGATTTTTCTCATTACTGATGGAGACTTTGTCCCCACTAATTATGACTTTGCTCATCACTTTTTGTGACTTTAACAAAAGAAATGGTGACTTTACTCATCACTGATGGAGACTTTGTCCCAACTAATTATGACTTTGCAAATCACTGATTGTGACTATTTCAACACTTATGGTAACTTTTCTCATCACTGATGGAGACTTTGTAACCACTGATTATGAATTTGCTGATCACTGAAAGTGACTTTACTAACACTAATGGTGACTTTGCTCATCACTGATTTTGTGTTTGCACCAACACATTTTGGCTTTGCCCTTCACTGATGGTGTATTTACCAACATTAATGGTGACTTTGCTCATCACTGACGGTGACTTTACCAACTCTAATTATGACTTTGCTCATCACTGATGGTGACTTTATCAACACTTATCAGACTAAGCTCTTCACTGATTGTTACTTTTCACCAACACATGTTGGCTTTGCCCTTCAATGATGGTGTATTTACCAACATTAATGTTGGCTTTGCCATTCACTGATGGTGACTTTACCAACAATAATTATGACTTTGCTCATCACTAATGGTGACTTACACAACACTAATGTTGACTAAGCTAATCATTGATGTCGACTTTACAAACACTAATGGAGACTTTGCTCATCATTGATTGTGACTTTGCACCAAAACATGTTGTCTTTGCCCTTCACTGATGGTGACTTTGCTCATCACTGATGGAAACTTTAACGACACTAATGTTGACTTAGCTAATCAATGATGTCGACTTTAAAAACACTAATGGAGACTTTGCTCATCATTGATTGTGACTTTGCACCAAAACATGTTGTCTTTGCCCTTCACTGATGGTGACTTTACCAACACCAATTTCGACTTTGCTCGTCACTGATGTTGACTTTTACAAAACTAATGGTGACTTTTCTCATCACTGATGGAGACTTTGTACGCACTGATTATGAATTTGCCCTTCACTGATGGTGACTTTGCCCCTACTTATTTTTACTTTGCCCTTCACTAATGGTGACATTTCCAACACTAATGGTGACTCTGCTCATCATTGATGGTGACTTTGCAACACTTATTATGACTTTGATCATCACTGATGGTGCTATTACCAACACTAATGCTGACTTTGCTCATCACTGATTGTGACTTTACCCAAACTTATGTTGGCTTTGCCATTCACTGATGTTGACTTTACCAGCAATAAATATGACTTTGCTCATCACTGATGGTGACTAAAACAAAAGAAATGGTGACTTTTAACATCACTGATGGAGACTTTAACAACACTAATGTTGACTTAGCTAATCAATGATGTCGACTTTACAAACACTAATGGAGACTTTGCTCATCATTGATTGTGACTTTGCACCAAAACATGTTGTCTTTGCCCTTCACTGATGGTGACTTTACCAACACCAATTTCGACTATGCTCGTCACTGATGGTGACTTTTACAACACTAATGGTGACTTTTCTCATCACTGATGGAGACTTTGTACCCACTTTTTATGAATTTGCCGATCACTGATGGTGACTTTAACAACACTAATGGTGACTTTGCTCATCACTGGTTTTGTCTTTGCACCAACACGTTTTGGCTTTGTCCTTCACTGATGGTGTATTTACCAATATTAATGGTGACTTTGCTCATCAGTGATGGTGACTTGACCAACACTAATGGTGACTTTGCTCATCACTGATTGTGACTTTGTCCCCACTTATGTTGGCTTTGCCATTCACTTATGGTGACTTTACCAACACTAATTATGACTTCGCTCATCACTAATGGATTCTTTAACAACTTTTATGGAGACTTTTCCCATCACTGATGGAGACCATTTCCCCACTTATTATGACTTTGCTAATCGCTGATGGTGACTTTACCAACACTGATAATGACTTTGCTTAACAATTATGGTGACTTTAACAATACTAATGGTAACATTGCTCATCACTGATGGTGACTTTGCCCCAACTTATGTTGGCTTTGCCATTCACTGATAGTGACTTTACCAACAATAATTATGACTTTGCTCCTCACTGATGGTGACTTTTTCAACACTAGTGGTGACTTTGCTCATCACTGATTGTGACTTTGTCCCCACTTATGTTGGCTTTGCCATTCACTGATGGTGTATTTACCACTATTAATGGTGACTTTGCTCATCACTGACGGTGACTTTACCAACACTAATGGTGACTTTGCTCTTCACTGATTGTTATTTTGCACCAACACATGTTGGCTTTGCCCTTCACTGATGGTGACTTTGCTCATCACTGATGGAGACTTTGTCTCCACTTATGTTGGCTTTGCCATTCACTGATGGTGACTTTACCAACATTAATTATGACTTTGCTCATCACTTTTTGTGACTTTAACAAAAGTAATGGTGACTTTACTCATCACTGATGGAGACTTTGTCCTTACTAATTATGACTTTGCAAATCACTGATTGTGACTATTTCAACACTTATGGTGACTTTTCTCATCACTGATGGAGACTTTGTTACCACTGATTATGAATTTGCCGATCACTGAAAGTGACCTTACTAACACTAATGGTGACTTTGCTCATCACTGATTGTGACTTTACCCAAACTTATGTTGGCTTTGCCATTCACTGATGGTGACTTTACCAACAATAATTATGACTTTGCTCATCACTAATGGTGACTTACACAACACTAATGTTGACTTAGCTAATCATTGATGTCGACTTTACAAACACTAATGGAGACTTTGCTCATCATTGATTGTGACTTTGCACCAAAACATGTTGTCTTTGCCCTTCACTGATGGTGACTTTGCTCATCACTGATGGAGACTTTGTCTCCACTTATGTTGGCTTTGCCTTTCACTGATGGTGACTTTTCCAACCATAATTTTGACTTTGCTCATCAATGATGATGACTTTCACAAAAGAAATGATGATTTTTCTCATTCCTGATGGAGACTTTGTGCCCACTAATTATGACTTTGCTCATCACTTTTTGTGACTTTAACAAAAGAAATGGTGACTTTACTCATCACTGATGGAGACTTTGTCCCCACTAATTATGACTTTGCAAATCACTGATTGTGACTATTTCAACACTTATGGTGACTTTTCTCATCACTGATGGAGACTTTGTAACCACTGATTATGAATTTGCCGATCACTGAAAGTGACTTTACTAACACTAATGGTGACTTTGCTCATCACTGATTTTGTGTTTGCACCAACACATTTTGGCTTTGCCCTTCACTGATGGTGTATTTACCAACATTAATGGTGACTTTGCTCATCACTGACGGTGACTTTTCCAACACTAATGGTGACTCTGCTCATCATTGATGGTGACTTTGCCAACACTAATGCTGACTTTGCTCATCACTGATTGTGACTTTACCCAAACTTATGTTGGCTTTGCCATTCACTGATGTTGACTTTACCAGCAATAAATATGACTTTGCTCATCACTGATGGTGACTAAAACAAAAGAAATGGTGACTTTTAACATCACTGATGGAGACTTTAACAACACTAATGTTGACTTAGCTAATCAATGATGTCGACTTTACAAACACTAATGGAGACTTTGCTCATCATTGATTGTGACTTTGCACCAAAACATGTTGTCTTTGCCCTTCACTGATGGTGACTTTACCAACACCAATTTCGACTATGCTCGTCACTGATGGTGACTTTTACAACACTAATGGTGACTTTTCTCATCACTGATGGAGACTTTGTACCCACTATTTATGAATTTGCCGATCACTGATGGTGACTTTAACAACACTAATGGTGACTTTGCTCATCACTGGTTTTGTCTTTGCACCAACACGTTTTGGCTTTGTCCTTCACTGATGGTGTATTTACCAATATTAATGGTGACTTTGCTCATCAGTGATGGTGACTTGACCAACACTAATGGTGACTTTGCTCATCACTAATGGAGTCTTTGTCCCCACTGATGTTGGCTTTGCCATTCACAGATGGTGACTTTTTCAACACTAATGGTGACTTTGCTCATCACTGATTGTGACTTTGTCCCCACTTATCTTGGCTTTGCCATTCACTGATGGTGACTTTACCAACACTAATTATGACTTCGCTCATCACTAATGGATTCTTTAACAACTTTTATGGAGACTTTTCCCATCACTGATGGAGACCATTTCCCCACTTATTATGACTTTGCTAATCGCTGATGGTGACCTTACCAACACTGATAATGACTTTGCTTAACAATTATGGTGACTTTAACAATACTAATGGTAACATTGCTCATCACTGATGGTGACTTTGCCCCAACTTATGTTGGCTTTGCCATTCACTGATAGTGACTTTACCAACAATAATTATGACTTTGCTCCTCACTGATGGTGACTTTTTCAACACTAATGGTGACTTTGCTCATCACTGATTGTGACTTTGTCCCCACTTATGTTGGCTTTGCCATTCACTGATGGTGTATTTACCACTATTAATGGTGACTTTGCTCATCACTGACGGTGACTTTAACAATACTAATGGTAACATTGCTCATCACTGATGGTGACTTTACCAACACTAATGGTGACTTTGCTCTTCACTGATTGTTATTTTGCACCAACACATGTTGGCTTTGCCCTTCACTGATGGTGACTTTGCTCATCACTGATGGAGACTTTGTCTCCACTTATGTTGGCTTTGCCATTCACTGATGGTGACTTTACCAACATTAATTATGACTTTGCTCATCACTTTTTGTGACTTTAACAAAAGTAATGGTGACTTTACTCATCACTGATGGAGACTTTGTCCTTACTAATTATGACTTTGCAAATCACTGATTGTGACTATTTCAACACTTATGGTGACTTTTCTCATCACTGATGGAGACATTGTTACCACTGATTATGAATTTGCCGATCACTGAAAGTGACTTTACTAACACTAATGGTGACTTTGGTCATCACTGATTTTGTCTTTGCACCAACACATTTTGGCTTTGCCATTCACTGATGGTGACTTTTTCAACACTAATGGTGACTTTGCTCATCACTGATTGTGACTTTGTCCCCACTTATGTTGGCTTTGCCATTCACTGATGGTGACTTTACCAACACTAATTATGACTTCGCTCATCACTAATGGATTCTTTAACAACTTTTATGGAGACTTTTCCCATCACTGATGGAGACCATTTCCCCACTTATTATGACTTTGCTAATCGCTGATGGTGACCTTACCAACACTGATAATGACTTTGCTTAACAATTATGGTGACTTTAACAATACTAATGGTAACATTGCTCATCACTGATGGTGACTTTGCTCCAACTTATGTTGGCTTTGCCATTCACTGATAGTGACTTTACCAACAATAATTATGACTTTGCTCCTCACTGATGGTGACTTTTTCAACACTAATGGTGACTTTGCTCATCACTGATTGTGACTTTGTCCCCACTTATGTTGGCTTTGCCATTCACTGATGGTGTATTTACCACTATTAATGGTGACTTTGCTCATCACTGACGGTGACTTTAACAATACTAATGGTAACATTGCTCATCACTGATGGTGACTTTACCAACACTAATGGTGACTTTGCTCTTCACTGATGGTGACTTTGCTCATCACTGATGGAGACTTTGTCTCCACTTATGTTGGCTTTGCCATTCACTGATGGTGACTTTACCAACATTAATTATGACTTTGCTCATCACTTTTTGTGACTTTAACAAAAGTAATGGTGACTTTACTCATCACTGATGGAGACTTTGTCCTTACTAATTATGACTTTGCAAATCACTGATTGTGACTATTTCAACACTTATGGTGACTTTTCTCATCACTGATGGAGACATTGTTACCACTGATTATGAATTTGCCGATCACTGAAAGTGACTTTACTAACACTGATTTTGTCTTTGCACCAACACGTTTTGGCTTTGTCCTTCACTGATGGTGTATTTACCAATATTAATGGTAACTTTGCTCATCAGTGATGGTGACTTTGTCCTTCACTGATGGTGACTTTGCTCATCACTGATGGTGACTTAAACAAAAGAAATGGTGACTTTTCACATCACTGATGGAGACTTTAACGACACTAATGTTGACTTAGCTAATCAATGATGTCGACTTTAAAAACACTAATGGAGACTTTGCTCATCATTGATTGTGACTTTGCACCAAAACATGTTGGCTTTGCCATTCACTGATGGTGACTTTACCAACAATAATTATGACTTTGCTCATCACTAATGGTGACTTACACAACACTAATGTTGACTTAGCTAATCATTGATGTCGACTTTACAAACACTAATGGAGACTTTGCTCATCATTGATTGTGACTTTGTCTCCACTTATGTTGGCTTTGCCTTTCACTGATGGTGACTTTTCCAACCATAATTTTGACTTTGCTCATCAATGATGATGACTTTCACAAAAGAAATGATGATTTTTCTCATTACTGATGGAGACTTTGTCCCCACTAATTATGACTTTGCTCATCACTTTTTGTGACTTTAACAAAAGAAATGGTGACTTTACTCATCACTGATGGAGACTTTGTCCATCACTGATTTTGTGTTTGCACCAACACATTTTGGCTTTGCCCTTCACTGATGGTGTATTTACCAACATTAATGGTGACTTTGCTCATCACTGACGGTGACTTTACCAACTCTAATTATGACTTTGCTCATCACTGATGGTGACTTTATCAACACTTATCAGACTTAGCTCTTCACTGATTGTTACTTTTCACCAACACATGTTGGCTTTGCCCTTCAATGATGGTGTATTTACCAACATTAATGGTGACTTTGCTCATCACTGACGGTGACTTTACCAACACTAATTATGACTTTGCTCATCAATGATGGTGACTTTAACAATACTAACGGTAACATTGATCATCACTGATGGTTACTTTGGCCCAACTTACGTTGATTTTGCCCTTCACTAATGGTAACTTTATCTTTACTAATGGTGACCTTGATTATCAATGATTTCGATATTGCACCAACACGTTTAGGCTTTGCCTTTCACTGATGGTGACTTTGCACCTACTTATTTTTACTTTGCCTTTCACTAATGGTGACTTTTCCAACACTAATGGTGACTCTGCTCATCATTGATGGTGACTTTCCCAACACTAATGCTGACTTTGCTCATCACTGATTGTGACTTTACCCAAACTTATGTTGGCTTTGCCATTCACTGATGTTGACTTTACCAACAATAAATATGACTTTGCTCATCACTGATGGTGACTAAAACAAAAGAAATGGTGACTTTTCACATCACTGATGGAGACTTTAACAACACTAATGTTGACTTAGCTAATCAATGATGTCGACTTTACAAACACTAATGGAGACTTTGCTCATCATTGATTGTGACTTTGCACCAAAACATGTTGTCTTGGCCCTTCACTGATGGTGACTTTGCCAACACCAATTTCGACTATGCTCGTCACTGATGGTGACTTTTACAACACTAATGGTGACTTTTCTCATCACTGATGGAGACTTTGTACCCACTATTTATGAATTTGCCGATCACTGATGGTGACTTTAACAACACTAATGGTGACTTTGCTCATCACTGGTTTTGTCTTTGCACCAACACGTTTTGGCTTTGTCCTTCACTGATGGTGTATTTACCAATATTAATGGTGACTTTGCTCATCAGTGATGGTGACTTGACCAACACTAATGGTGACTTTGCTCATCACTAATGGAGTCTTTGTCCCCACTGATGTTGGCTTTGCCATTCACAGATGGTGACTTTTTCAACACTAATGGTGACTTTGCTCATCACTGATTGTGACTTTGTCCCCACTTATGTTGGCTTTGCCATTCACTGATGGTGACTTTACCAACACTAATTATGACTTCGCTCATCACTAATGGATTCTTTAACAACTTTTATGGAGACTTTTCCCATCACTGATGGAGACTATTTCCCCACTTATTATGACTTTGCTAATCGCTGATGGTGACTTTACCAACACTGATGATGACTTTGCTTAACAATTATGGTGACTTTAACAATACTAATGGTAACATTGCTCATCACTGATGGTGACTTTGCCCCAACTTATGTTGGCTTTGCCATTCACTGATTGTGACTTTACCAACAATAATTATGACTTTGCTCATCAATGATGATGACTTTCACAAAAGTAATGATGACTTTTCTCATCACTGATGGAGACTTTTCCAACAATAATTATGACTTTGCTCCTCACTGATGGTGACTTTTTCAACACTAATGGTGACTTTGCATATCACTGATGGTGACTTTTCCAACAATAATTATGACTTTGCTTCTCACTGATGGTGACTTTTTCAACACTAATGGTGACTTTGCTCATCACTGATTGTGACTTTGTCCCCACTTATGTTGGCTTTGCCATTCAATGATGGTTTATTTACCACTATTAATGGTGACTTTTCCAACACTAATGGTGACTCTGCTCATCATTGATGGTGACTTTCCCAACACTAATGCTGACTTTGCTCATCACTGATTGTGACTTTACCCAAACTTATGTTGGCTTTGCCATTCACTGATGTTGACTTTACCAACAATAAATATGACTTTGCTCATCACTGATGGTGACTAAAACAAAAGAAATGGTGACTTTTCACATCACTGATGGAGACTTTAACAACACTAATGTTGACTTAGCTAATCAATGATGTCGACTTTACAAACACTAATGGAGACTTTGCTCATCATTGATTGTGACTTTGCACCAAAACATGTTGTCTTTGCCCTTCACTGATGGTGACTTTGCCAACACCAAATTCGACTATGCTCGTCACTGATGGTGACTTTTACAACACTAATGGTGACTTTTCTCATCACTGATGGAGACTTTGTACCCACTATTTATGAATTTGCCGATCACTGATGGTGACTTTAACAACACTAATGGTGACTTTGCTCATCACTGGTTTTGTCTTTGCACCAACACGTTTTGGCTTTGTCCTTCACTGAAGGTGTATTTACCAATATTAATGGTGACTTTGCTCATCAGTGATGGTGACTTGACCAACACTAATGGTGACTTTGCTCATCACTAATGGAGTCTTTGTCCCCACTGATGTTGGCTTTGCCATTCACAGATGGTGACTTTTTCAACACTAATGGTGACTTTGCTCATCACTGATTGTGACTTTGTCCCCACTTATGTTGGCTTTGCCATTCACTGATGGTGACTTTACCAACACTAATTATGACTTCGCTCATCACTAATGGATTCTTTAACAACTTTTATGGAGACTTTTCCCATCACTGATGGAGACTATTTCCCCACTTATTATGACTTTGCTAATCGCTGATGGTGACTTTACCAACACTGATGATGACTTTGCTTAACAATTATGGTGACTTTAACAATACTAATGGTAACATTGCTCATCACTGATGGTGACTTTGCCCCAACTTATGTTGGCTTTGCCATTCACTGATTGTGACTTTACCAACAATAATTATGACTTTGCTCATCAATGATGATGACTTTCACAAAAGTAATGATGACTTTTCTCATCACTGATGGAGACTTTTCCAACAATAATTATGACTTTGCTCCTCACTGATGGTGACTTTTTCAACACTAATGGTGACTTTGCATATCACTGATGGTGACTTTTCCAACAATAATTATGACTTTGCTTCTCACTGATGGTGACTTTTTCAACACTAATGGTGACTTTGCTCATCACTGATTGTGACTTTGTCCCCACTTATGTTGGCTTTGCCATTCAATGATGGTTTATTTACCACTATTAATGGTGACTTTTCCAACACTAATGGTGACTCTGCTCATCATTGATGGTGACTTTCCCAACACTAATGCTGACTTTGCTCATCACTGATTGTGACTTTACCCAAACTTATGTTGGCTTTGCCATTCACTGATGTTGACTTTACCAACAATAAATATGACTTTGCTCATCACTGATGGTGACTAAAACAAAAGAAATGGTGACTTTTCACATCACTGATGGAGACTTTAACAACACTAATGTTGACTTAGCTAATCAATGATGTCGACTTTACAAACACTAATGGAGACTTTGCTCATCATTGATTGTGACTTTGCACCAAAACATGTTGTCTTTGCCCTTCACTGATGGTGACTTTGCCAACACCAATTTCGACTATGCTCGTCACTGATGGTGACTTTTACAACACTAATGGTGACTTTTCTCATCACTGATGGAGACTTTGTACCCACTATTTATGAATTTGCCGATCACTGATGGTGACTTTAACAACACTAATGGTGACTTTGCTCATCACTGGTTTTGTCTTTGCACCAACACGTTTTGGCTTTGTCCTTCACTGATGGTGTATTTACCAATATTAATGGTGACTTTGCTCATCAGTGATGGTGACTTGACCAACACTAATGGTGACTTTGCTCATCACTAATGGAGTCTTTGTCCCCACTGATGTTGGCTTTGCCATTCACTGATGGTGACTTTTTCAACACTAATGGTGACTTTGCTCATCACTGATTGTGACTTTGTCCCCACTTATTTTGGCTTTGCCATTCACTGATGGTGACTTTACCAACACTAATTATGACTTCGCTCATCACTAATGGATTCTTTAACAACTTTTATGGAGACTTTTCCCATCACTGATGGAGACTATTTCCCCACTTATTATGACTTTGCTAATCGCTGATGGTGACTTTACCAACACTTATGATGACTTTGCTTAACAATTATGGTGACTTTAACAATACTAATGGTAACATTGCTCATCACTGATGGTGACTTTGCCCCAACTTATGTTGGCTTTGCCATTCACTGATTGTGACTTTACCAACAATAATTATGACTTTGCTCATCAATGATGATGACTTTCACAAAAGTAATGATGACTTTTCTCATCACTGATGGAGACTTTTCCAACAATAATTATGACTTTGCTCCTCACTGATGGTGACTTTTTCAACACTAATGGTGACTTTGCATATCACTGATGGTGACTTTTCCAACAATAATTATGACTTTGCTTCTCACTGATGGTGACTTTTTCAACACTAATGGTGACTTTGCTCATCACTGATTGTGACTTTGTCCCCACTTATGTTGGCTTTGCCATTCAATGATGGTTTATTTACCACTATTAATGGTGACTTTGCTCATCACTGACGGTGACTTTAACAATACTAATGGTAACATTGCTCATCACTGATGGTGACTTTACCAACACTAATGGTGACTTTGCTCTTCACTGATTGTTATTTTGCACCAACACATGTTGGCTTTGCCCTTCACTGATGGTGACTTTGCTCATCATTGATGGAGACTTCGTCTCCACTTATGTTGGCTTTGCCATTCACTGATGGTGACTTTACCAACATTAATTATGACTTTGCTCATCACTTTTTGTGACTTTAACAAAAGTAATGGTGACTTTACTCATCACTGATGGAGACTTTGTCCTTACTAATTATGACTTTGCAAATCACTGATTGTGACTATTTCAACACTTATGGTGACTTTTCTCATCACTGATGGAGACTTTGTTACCACTGATTATGAATTTGCCGATCACTGAAAGTGACTTTACTAACACTAATGGTGACTTTGCTCATCACTGATTTTGTCTTTGCACCAACACATTTTGGCTTTGCCCTTCACTGATGGTGTATTTACCAACATTAATGGTGACTTTGCTCATCACTGACGGTGACTTTAACAACTCTAATTATGACTTTGCTCATCACTGATGGTGACTTTACCAACACTAATCAGACTTAGCTCTTAACTGATTGTTACTTTTCACCAACACATGTTGGCTTTGCCCTTCACTGATGGTGTATTTACCAACATTAATGGTGACTTTGCTCATCACTGACGGTGACTTTACCAACACTAATTATGACTTTGCTCATCAATGATGGTGACTTTGCCAACACTAATTATGACTTTGATCATCACTGAAGGTGCTATTACCAACACTAATGCTGACTTTGCTCATCACTGATTCTGACTCTACCCAAACTTATGTTGGCTTTGCCATTCACTGATGGTGACTTTACCAACAACAATTATGACTTTGCTGATCACTGATGGTGACTTAAACAAAAGAAATGGTGACTTTTCACATGACTGATGGAGACTTTGTACCCACTGATTATGAATTTGCCGATCACTGATATGACTTTAACAACACTAATGGTGACTTTGCTCATCACTGGTTTTGTCTTTGCACCAACACGTTTTGGCTTTGTCCTTCACTGATGGTGTATTTACCAATATTAATGGTGACTTTGCTCATCAGTGATGGTGACTTGACCAACACTAATGGTGACTTTGCTCTTCACTGATTGTTACTTTGCACCAACACATGTTGGCCTTGTCCTTCACTGATGTTGACTTTGCTCATCACTTATGGAGACTTTGTCCCCACTTATGTTGGCTTTGCCATTCACAGATGGTGACTTTTTCAACACTAATGGTGACTTTGCTCATCACTAATGGATTCTTTAACAATTTTTATGGAGAATTTTCCCATCACTGATGGAGACTATGTCCCCACTTATTAAGACTTTGCTAATCGCTGATGGTGACTTTACCAACACTGATAATGACTTTTCTCATCAGTGATGGAAACTTTGTTACCACTGATTATGAATTTGCCGGTAACTTATGGTGACATTACCAACACTAATGATGCATTTTCTACTCACTGATTTTGTCTTTGCACCAACACGTTTTGGCTTTGTCCTTCACTGATGGTGTATTTACCAATATTAATGGTAACTTTGCTCATCAGTGATGGTGACTTTGCTCTTCACTGATTGTTACTTTGCACCAACACATGTTGGCTTTGTCCTTCACTGATGGTGACTTTGCTCATCACTGATGGAGACTTTAACGACACTAATGTTGACTAAGCTAATCAATGATGTCGACTTTAAAAACACTAATGGAGACTTTGCTCATCATTGATTGTGACTTTGCACCAAAACATGTTGTCTTTGCCCTTCACTGATGGTGACTTTACCAACACCAATTTCGACTTTGCTCGTCACTGATGTTGACTTTTACAACACTAATGGTGACTTTTCTCATCACTGATGGAGACTTTGTACGCACTGATTATGAATTTGCCCTTCACTGATGGTGACTTTGCCCCTACTTATTTTTACTTTGCCCTTCACTAATGGTGACATTTCCAACACTAATGGTGACTCTGCTCATCATTGATGGTGACTTTGCAACACTTATTATGACTTTGATCATCACTGATGGTGCTATTACCAACACTAATGCTGACTTTGCTCATCACTGATTGTGACTTTACCCAAACTTATGTTGGCTTTGCCATTCACTGATGGTGACTTTACCAACAATAATTATGACTTTGCTCATCACAAATGGTTACTTACACAACACTAATGTTGACTTAGCTAATCATTGATGTCGACTTTACAAACACTAATGGAGACTTTGCTCATCATTGATTGTGACTTTGCACCAAAACATGTTGTCTTTGCCCTTCACTGATGGTGACTTTGCTCATCACTGATGGAGACTTTGTCTCCACTTATGTTGGCTTTGCCTTTCACTGATGGTGACTTTTCCAACCATAATTTTGACTTTGCTCATCAATGATGATGACTTTCACAAAAGAAATGATGATTTTTCTCATTACTGATGGAGACTTTGTCCCCACTAATTATGACTTTGCTCATCACTTTTTGTGACTTTAACAAAAGAAATGGTGACTTTACTCATCACTGATGGAGACTTTGTCCCCACTAATTATGACTTTGCAAATCACTGATTGTGACTTTTTCAACACTTATGGTGACTTTTCTCATCACTGATGGAGACTTTGTAACCACTGATTATGAATTTGCCGATCACTGAAAGTGACTTTACTAACACTAATGGTGACTTTGCTCATCACTGATTGTTACTTTTCACCAACACATGTTGGCTTTGCCCTTCAATGATGGTGTATTTACCAACATTAATGGTGACTTTGCTCATCACTGACGGTGACTTTACCAACACTAATTATGACTTTGCTCATCAATGATGGTGACTTTAACAATACTAACAGTAACATTGATCATCACTGATGGTTACTTTGCCCCAACTTATGTTGATTTTGCCCTTCACTAATGGTAACTTTATCTTTACTAATGGTGACCTTGATTATCAATGATTTCGATATTGCACCAACACGTTTAGGCTTTGCCTTTCACTGATGGTGACTTTGCACCTACTTATTTTTACTTTGCCTTTCACTAATGGTGACTTTTCCAACACTAATGGTGACTCTGCTCATCATTGATGGTGACTTTGCCAACACTAATGCTGACTTTGCTCATCACTGATTGTGACTTTACCCAAACTTATGTTGGCTTTGCCATTCACTGATGTTGACTTTACCAACAATAAATATGACTTTGCTCATCACTGATGGTGACTAAAACAAAAGAAATGGTGACTTTTCACATCACTGATGGAGACTTTAACAACACTAATGTTGACTTAGCTAATCAATGATGTCGACTTTACAAACACTAATGGAGACTTTGCTCATCATTGATTGTGACTTTGCACCAAAACATGTTGTCTTTGCCCTTCACTGATGGTGACTTTACCAACACCAATTTCGACTTTGCTCGTCACTGATGGTGACTTTTACAACACTAATGGTGACTTTTCTCATCACTGATGGAGACTTTGTACCCACTATTTATGAATTTGCCGATCACTGATGGTGACTTTAACAACACTAATGGTGACTTTGCTCATCACTGGTTTTGTCTTTGCACCAACACGTTTTGGCTTTGTCCTTCACTGATGGTGTATTTACCAATACTAATGGTGACTTTGCTCATCAGTAATTGTGACTTGACCAACACTAATGGTGACTTTGCTCATCACTAATGGAGTCTTTGTCCCCACTGATGTTGGCTTTGCCATTCACAGATGGTGACTTTTTCAACACTAATGGTGACTTTGCTCATCACTGATTGTGACTTAGTCCCCACTTATGTTGGCTTTGCCATTCACTGATGGTGACTTTACCAACACTAATTATGACTTCGCTCATCACTAATGGATTCTTTAACAACTTTTATGGAGACTTTTCCCATCACTGATGGAGACTATTTCCCCACTTATTATGACTTTCCTAATCGCTGATGGTGACTTTACCAACACTGATAATGACTTTGCTTAACAATTATGGTGACTTTAACAATACTAATGGTAACATTGCTCATCACTTATGGTGACTTTGCCCCAACTTATGTTGGCTTTGCCATTCACTGATTGTGACTTTACCAACAATAATTATGACTTTGCTCATCAATGATGATGACTTTCACAAAAGTAATGATGACTTTTCTCATCACTGATGGAGACTTTTCCAACAATAATTATGACTTTGCTCCTCACTGATGGTGACTTTTTCAGCACTAATGGTGACTTTGCATATCACTGATGGTGACTTTTCCAACAATAATTATGACTTTGCTCCTCACTGATGGTGACTTTTTCAACACTAATGGTGACTTTGCTCATCACTGATTGTGACTTTGTCCCCACTTATGTTGGCTTTGCCATTCACTGATGGTGTATTTACCACTATTAATGGTGACTTAGCTCATCACTGACGGTGACTTTAACAATACTAATGGTAACATAGCTCATCACTGATGGTGACTTTACCAACACTAATGGTGACTTTGCTCTTCACTGATTGTTATTTTGCACCAACACATGTTGGCTTTGCCCTTCACTGATGATGACTTTGCTCATCACTGATGGAGACTTTGTCTCCACTTATGTTGGCTTTGCCATTCACTGATGGTAACTTTACCAACATTAATTATGACTTTGCTCATCACTTATTGTGACTTTAACAAAAGTAATGGTGACTTTACTCATCACTGATGGAGACTTTGTCCTTACTAATTATGACTTTGCAAATCACTGATTGTGACTATTTCAACACTTATGGTGACTTTTCTCATCACTGATGGAGACTTTGTTACCACTGATTATGAATTTGCCGATCACTGAAAGTGACTTTACTAACACTAATGGTGACTTTGCTCATCACTGATTTTGTCTTTGCACCAACACATTTTGGCTTTGCCCTTCACTGATGGTGTATTTACCAACATTAATGGTGACTTTGCTCATCACTGACGGTGACTTTAACAACTCTAATTATGACTTTGCTCATCACTGATGGTGACTTTACCAACACTAATTATGACTTTGCTCATTAATGATGGTGACTTTGCCAACACTAATTATGACTTTGATCATCACTGAAGGTGCTATTACCAACACTAATGCTGACTTTGCTCATCACTGATTCTGACTCTACCCAAACTTTTGTTGGCTTTGCCATTCACTGATGGTGACTTTACCAACAACAATTATGACTTTGCTCATCACTGATGGTGACTTAAACAAAAGAAATGGTGACTTTTCACATGACTGATGGAGACTTTTTACCCACTGATTATGAATTTGCCGATCACTGATGGTGACTTTAACAACACTAATGGTGACTTTGCTCATCACTGGTTTTGTCTTTGCACCAACACGTTTTGGCTTTGTCCTTCACTGATGGTGTATTTACCAATATTAATGGTGACTTTGTTCATCAGTGATGGTGACTTGACCAACACTAATGGTGACTTTGCTCTTCACTGATTGTTACTTTGCACCAACACATGTTGGCCTTGTCCTTCACTGATGTTGACTTTGCTCATCACTTATGGAGACTTTGTCCCCACTTATGTTGGCTTTGCCATTCACAGATGGTGACTTTTTCAACACTAATGGTGACTTTGCTCATCACTAATGGATTCTTTAACAATTTTTATGGAGACTTTGCTAATCGCTGATGGTGACTTTACCAACACTGATAATGACTTTTCTCATCAGTGATGGAAACTTTGTTACCACTGATTATGAATTTGCCGGTAACTTATGGTGACATTACCAACACTAATGATGCATTTTCTACTCACTGATTTTGCCTTGGCACCAACACGTTTTGGCTTTGTCCTTCACTGATGGTGTATTTACCAATAATAATGGTAACTTTGCTCATCAGTGATGGTGACTTTGCTCATCACTGATGGTGACTTAAACAAAAGAAATGGTGACTTTTCACATCACTGATGGAGACTTTAACCACACTAATGTTGACTTAGCTAATCAATGATGTCGACTTTAAAAACACTAATGGAGACTTTGCTCATCATTGATTGTGACTTTGCACCAAAACATGTTGTCTTTGCCCTTCACTGATGGTGACTTTACCAACACCAATTTCGACTTTGCTCGTCACTGATGTTGACTTTTACAACACTAATGGTGACTTTTCTCATCACTGATGGAGACTTTGTACGCACTGATTATGAATTTGCCCTTCACTGATGGTGACTTTGCCCCTACTTATTTTTACTTTGCCCTTCACTAATGGTGACATTTCCAACACTAATGGTGACTCTGCTCATCATTGATGGTGACTTTGCAACACTTATTATGACTTTGATCATCACTGATGGTGCTATTACCAACACTAATGCTGACTTTGCTCATCACTGATTGTGACTTTACCCAAACTTATGTTGGCTTTGCCATTCACTGATGGTGACTTTACCAACAATAATTATGACTTTGCTCATCACTAATGGTGACTTACACAACACTAATGTTGACTTAGCTAATCATTGATGTCGACTTTACAAACACTAATGGAGACTTTGCTCATCATTGATTGTGACTTTGTCTCCACTTATGTTGGCTTTGCCTTTCACTGATGGTGACTTTACCAACACTAATTATGACTTTGCTCATCAATGATGGTGACTTTGCCAACACTAATTATGACTTTGATCATCACTGAAGGTGCTATTACCAACACTAATGCTGACTTTGCTCATCACTGATTCTGACTCTACCCAAACTTATGTTGGCTTTGCCATTCACTGATGGTGACTTTACCAACAACAATTATGACTTTGGTCATCACTGATGGTGACTTAAACAAAAGAAATGGTGACTTTTCACATGACTGATGGAGACTTTGTACCCACTGATTATGAATTTGCCGATCACTGATGGTGACTTTAACAACACTAATGGTGACTTTGCTCATCACTGGTTTTGTCTTTGCACCAACACGTTTTGGCTTTGTCCTTCACTGATGGTGTATTTACCAATATTAATGCTGACTTTGCTCATCAGTGATGGTGACTTGACCAACTCTAATGGTGACTTTGCTCTTCACTGATTGTTACTTTGCACCAACACATGTTGGCTTTGTCCTTCACTGATAGTGACTTTGCTCATCACTTATGGAGACTTTGTCCCCACTTATGTTGGCTTTGCCATTCACAGATGATGACTTTTTCAACACTAATGGTGACTTTGCTCATCACTAATGGATTCTTTAACAATTTTTATGGAGACTTTTCCCATCACTGATGGAGACTATGTCCCCACTTATTAAGACTTTGCTAATCGCTGATGGTGACTTTACCAACACTGATAATGACTTTTCTCATCAGTGATGGAAACTTTGTTACCACTGATTATGAATTTGCCGGTAACTTATGGTGACATTACCAACACTAATGCTGCATTTTCTACTCACTGATTTTAACTTTGCACCAACACATGTTCGCTTTGCCCTTCACTGATGGTGACTTTACCAACAATAATTATGACTTTGCTCATCACTGATGGTGACTTTAACAACACTAATGGTGACTTTGCTCATCACTGGTTTTGTCTTTGCACCAACACGTTTTGGCTTTGTCCTTCACTGATGGTGTATTTACCAATATTAATGGTGACTTTGCTCATCAGTGATGGTGACTTGACCAACACTAATGGTGACTTTGCTCTTCACTGATTGTTACTTTGCACCAACACATGTTGGCTCTGTCCTTCACTGATGGTGACTTTGCTCATCACTGATTGTGACTTTGTCCCCACTTATTATGACTTTGCTAATCGCTGATGGTGACTTTACCAACACTGATAATGACTTTTCTCATCAGTGATGGAGACTTTGTTACCACTGATTATGAATTTGCCGATCACTGATGGTGTTTTTAACAACACTAATGGTGACTTTGCTCATCACTGGTTTTGTCTTTGCACCAACACGTTTTGGCTTTGCCATTCACAGATGGTGATTTTTTCAACACTAATGGTGACTTTGGTCATTACTGATTGTGACTTTGTCCCCACTTATGTTGGCTTTGCCATTCACTGATGGTGACTTTACCAACACTAATTATGACTTCGCTCATCACTAATGGGTTACTTTGCACCAACACATGTTGGCTCTGTCCTTCACTGATGGTGACTTTGCTCATCACTGATTGTGACTTTGTCCCCACTTATTATGACTTTGCTAATCGCTGATGGTGACTTTACCAACACTGATAATGACTTTTCTCATCAGTGATGGAGACTTTGTTACCACTGATTATGAATTTGCCGATCACTGATGGTGTTTTTAACAACACTAATGGTGACTTTGCTCATCACTGGTTTTGTCTTTGCACCAACACGTTTTGGCTTTGCCATTCACAGATGGTGATTTTTTCAACACTAATGGTGACTTTGGTCAGTACTGATTGTGACTTTGTCCCCACTTATGTTGGCTTTGCCATTCACTGATGGTGACTTTACCAACACTAATTATGACTTCGCTCATCACTAATGGATTCTTTAACAATTTTTATGGAGACTTTTCCCATCACTGATGGAGACTATGTCCCCACTTATTAAGACTTTGCTAATCGCTGATGGTGACTTTACAAACACTGATAATGACTTTTCTCATCAGTGATGGAAACTTTGTTACCACTGATTATGAATTTGCCGGTCACTGATGGTGTTTTTAACAACACTAATGGTGACTTTGCTCATCACTGGTTTTGTCTTTGCACCAACACGTTTTGGCTTTGCCATTCACAGATGGTGATTTTTTCAACACTAATGGTGACTTTGGTCATTACTGATTGTGACTTTGTCCCCACTTATGTTGGCTTTGCCATTCACAGATGGTGACTTTTTCAACACTAATGGTGACTTTGCTCATCACTAATGGATTCTTTAACAATTTTTATGGAGACTTTTCCCATCACTGATGGAGACTATGTCCCCACTTATTAAGACTTTGCTAATCGCTGATGGTGACTTTACAAACACTGATAATGACTTTTCTCATCAGTGATGGAGACTTTGTTACCACTGATTATGAATTTGCCGGTAACTTATGGTGACATTACCAACACTAATGCTGCATTTTCTACTCACTGATTTTGTCTTTGCACCAACACATGTTCGCTTTGCCCTTCACTGATGGTGACTTTACCAACAATAATTATGACTTTGCTCATCACTGATGGTGACTTTAACAACACTAATGGTGACTTTGCTCATCACTGGTTTTGTCTTTGCACCAACACGTTTTGGCTTTGTCCTTCACTGATGGTGTATTTACCAATATTAATGGTGACTTTGCTCATCAGTGATGGTGACTTGACCAACACTAATGGTGACTTTGCTCTTCACTGATTGTTACTTTGCACCAACACATGTTGGCTCTGTCCTTCACTGATGGTGACTTTGCTCATCACTGATTGTGACTTTGTCCCCACTTATTATGACTTTGCTAATCGCTGATGGTGACTTTACCAACACTGATAATGACTTTTCTCATCAGTGATGGAGACTTTGTTACCACTGATTATGAATTTGCCGATCACTGATAATGTTTTTAACAACACTAATGGTGACTTTGCTCATCACTGGTTTTGTCTTTGCACCAACACGTTTTGGCTTTGCCATTCACAGATGGTGATTTTTTCAACACTAATGGTGACTTTGGTCATTACTGATTGTGACTTTGTCCCCACTTATGTTGGCTTTGCCATTCACTGATGGTGACTTTACCAACACTAATTATGACTTCGCTCATCACTAATGGATTCTTTAACAACTTTTATGGAGACTTTTCCCATCACTGATGGAGACTATTTCCCCACTTATTATGACTTTGCTAATCGCTGATGGTGACTTTACCAACACTGATAATGACTTTGCTTAACAATTATGGTGACTTTAACAATACTAATGGTAACATTGCTCATCACTGATGGTGACTTTGCCCCAACTTATGTTGGCTTTGCCATTCACTGATTGTGACTTTACCAACAATAATTATGACTTTGCTCATCAATGATGATGACTTTCACAAAAGTAATGATGACTTTTCTCATCACTGATGGAGACTTTTCCAACAATAATTATGACTTTGCTCCTCACTGATGGTGACTTTTTCAACACTAATGGTGACTTTGCATATCACTGATGGTGACTTTTCCAACAATAATTATGACTTTGCTCCTCACTGATGGTGACTTTTTCGACACTAATGGTGACTTTGCTCATCAATGATGATGACTTTCACAAAAGTAATGATGACTTTTCTCATCACTGATGGAGACTTTTCCAACAATAATTATGACTTTGCTCCTCACTGATGGTGACTTTTTCAACACTAATGGTGACTTTGCATATCACTGATGGTGACTTTTCCAACAATAATTATGACTTTGCTCCTCACTGATGGTGACTTTTTCAACACTAATGGTGACTTTGCTCATCACTGATTGTGACTTTGTCCCCACTTATGTTGGCTTTGCCATTCACTTATGGTGTATTTACCACTATTAATGATGACTTTGCTCATCACTGACGGTGACTTTAACAATACTAATGGTAACATTGCTCATCACTGATGGTGACTTTACCAACACTAATGGTGACTTTGCTCTTCACTGATTGTTATTTTGCACCAACACATGTTGGCTTTGCCCTTCACTGATGGTGACTTTGCTCATCACTGATGGAGACTTTGTCTCCACTTATGTTGGCTTTGCCATTCACTGATGGTGACTTTACCAACTTTAATTATGACTTTGCTCATCACTTTTTGTGACTTTAACAAAAGTAATGGTGACTTTACTCATCACTGATGGAGACTTTGTCCTTACTAATTATGACTTTGCAAATCACTGATTGTGACTATTTCAACACTTATGGTGACTTTTCTCATCACTGATGGAGACTTTGTTACCACTGATTATGAATTTGCCGATCACTGAAAGTGACTTTACTAACACTAATGGTGACTTTGCTCATCACTGATTTTGTCTTTGCACCAACACATTTTGGCTTTGCCCTTCACTGATGGTGTATTTACCAACATTAATGGTGACTTTGATCATCACTGACGTTGACTTTACCAACACTAATCAGACTTAGCTCTTAACTGATTGTTACTTTTCACCAACACATGTTGGCTTTGCTCATCAATGATGGTGACTTTGCCAACACTAATTATGACTTTGATCATTACTGAAGGTGCTATTACCAACACTAATGCTGACTTTGCTCATCACTGATTCTGACTCTACCCAAACTTATATTGGCTTTGCCATTCACTGATGGTGACTTTACCAACAACAATTATGACTTTGCTCATCACTGATGGTGACTTAAACAAAAGAAATGGTGACTTTTCACATGACTGATGGAGACTTTGTACCCACTGATTATGAATTTGCCGATCACTGATGGTGACTTTAACAACACTAATGGTGACTTTGCTCATCACTGGTTTTGTCTTTGCACCAACACGTTTTGGCTTTGTCCTTCACTGATGGTGTATTTACCAATATTAATGGTGACTTTGCTCATCAGTGATGGTGACTTGACCTACACTAATGGTGACTTTGCTCTTCACTTATTGTTACTTTGCACCAACACATGTTGGCTTTGTCCTTCACTGATGGTGACTTTGCTCATCACTTATGGAGACTTTGTCCCCACTTATGTTGGCTTTGCCATTCACAGATGGTGACTTTTTCAACACTAATGGTGACTTTGCTCATCACTAATGGATTCTTTAACAATTTATATGGAGACTTTTCCCATCACTGATGGAGACTATGTCCCCACTTATTAAGACTTTGCTAATCGCTGATGGTGACTTTACCAACACTGATAATGACTTTTCTCATCAGTGATGGAAACTTTGTTACCACTGATTATGAATTTGCCTGTAACTTATGGTGACATTACCAACACTAATGATGCATTTTCTACTCACTGATTTTGTCTTTGCACCAACACATGTTCGCTTTGCCCTTCACTGATGGTGACTTTACCAACAATAATTATGACTTTGCTCATCACTGATGATGACTTTAACAACACTAATGGTGACTTTGCTCATCACTGGTTTTGTCTTTGCACCAACACGTTTTGGCTTTGTCCTTCACTGATGGTGTATTTACCAATATTAATGGTGACTTTGCTCATCAGTGATGGTGACTTGACCAACACTAATGGTGACTTTGCTCTTCACTGATTGTAACTTTGCGCCAACACATGTTGGCTTTGTCCTTCACTGATGGTGACTTTGCTCATCACTGATTGTGACTTTACCAACACTAATTATGACTTTGCTCATCAATGATGGTGACTTTAACAATACTAACGGTAACATTGATCATCACTGATGGTTACTTTGCCCCAACTTATGTTGATTTTGCCCTTCACTAATGGTAACTTTATCTTTACTAATGGTGACCTTGATTATCAATGATTTCGATATTGCACCAACACGTTTAGGCTTTGCCTTTCACTGATGGTGACTTTGCACCTACTTATTTTTACTTTGCCCTTCACTAATGGTGACTTTACCAACACTAATGGTGACTCTGCTCATCACTGATTGTGACTTTACCCAAACTTGTGTTGGCTTTGCCATTCACTGATGTTTACTTTACCAACAATAAATATGACTTTGCTCATCACTGATGGTGACTAAAACAAAAGAAATGGTGACTTTTCACATCACTGATGGAGACTTTAACAACACTAATGTTGACTTAGCTAATCAATGATGTCGACTTTACAAACACTAATGGAGACTTTGCTCATCATTGATTGTGACTTTGCACCAAAACATGTTGTCTTTGCCCTTCACTGATGGTGACTTTACCAACACCAATTTCGACTTTGCTCGTCACTGATGGTGACTTTTACAACACTAATGGTGACTTTTCTCATCACTGATGGAGACTTTGTACCCACTATTTATGAATTTGCCGATCACTGATGGTGACTTTAACAACACTAATGGTGACTTTGCTCATCACTGGTTTTGTCTTTGCACCAACACGTTTTGGCTTTGTCCTTCACTGATGGTGTATTTACCAATATTAATGGTGACTTTGCTCATCAGTGATGGTGACTTGACCAACACTAATAGTGACTTTGCTCATCACTAATGGAGTCTTTGTCCCCACTGATGTTGGCTTTGCCATTCCTAGATGGTTACTTTTTCAACACTAATGGTGACTTTGCTCATCACTGATTGTGACTTTGTCCCCACTTATGTTGGCTTTGCCATTCACTGATGGTGACTTTACCAACACTAATTATGACTTCGCTCATCACTAATGGATTCTTTAACAACTTTTATGGAGACTTTTCCCATCACTGATGGAGACTATTTCCCCACTTATTATGACTTTGCTAATCGCTGATGGTGACTTTACCAACACTGATAGTGACTTTGCTTAACAATTATGGTGACTTTAACAATACAAATGGTAACATTGCTCATCACTGATGGTGACTTTGCCCCAACTTATGTTGGCTTTGCAATTCACTGATTGTGACTTTACCAACAATAATTATGACTTTGCTCATCAATGATGATGACTTTCACAAAAGTAATGATGACTTTTCTCATCACTGATGGAGACTTTTCCAACAATAATTATGACTTTGCTCCTCACTGATGGTGACTTTTTCAACACTAATGGTGACTTTGCATATCACTGATGGTGACTTTTCAAACAATAATTATGACTTTGCTCCTCACTGATGGTGACTTTTTCAACACTAATGGTGACTTTGCTCATCACTGATTGTGACTTTGTCCCCACTTATGTTGGCTTTGCCATTCACTGATGGTGTATTTACCACTATTAATGGTGACTTTGCTCATCACTGATGGTGACTTTACCAACACTAATGGTGACTTTGCTCTTCACTGATTGTTATTTTGCACCAACACATGTTGGCTTTGCCCTTCACTGATGGTGACTTTACTCATCACTGATGGAGACATTGTCCATACTAATTATGACTTTGCAAATCACTGATTGTGACTATTTCAACACTTATGGTGACTTTTCTCATCACTGATGGAGACTTTGTTACCACTGATTATGAATTTGCCGATCACTGAAAGTGACTTTTCTAACACTAATGGTGACTTTGCTCATCACTGATTTTGTCTTTGCACCAACACATTTTGGCTTTGCCCTTGACTGATGGTGTATTTACCAACATTAATGGTGACTTTGCTCATCACTGACGGTGACTTTAACAACTCTAATTATGACTTTGCTCATCACTGATGCTGACTTTACCAACACTAATCAGACTTAGCTCTTAACTGATTGTTACTTTTCACCAACACATGTTGGCTTTGCCCTTCACTGATGGTGTATTTACCAACATAAATGGTGACTTTGCTCATCACTGACGGTGACTTTACCAACACTAATTATGACTTTGCTTATCAATGATGGTGACTTTGCCAACACTAATTATGACTTTGATCATTACTGAAGGTGCTATTACCAACACTAATGCTGACTTTGCTCATCACTGATTCTGACTCTACCCAAACTTATATTTGCTTTGCCATTCACTGATGGTGACTTTACCAACAACAATTATGACTTTGCTCATCACTGATGGTGACTTAAACAAAAGAAATGGTGACTTTTCACATGACTGATGGAGACTTTGTACCCACTGATTATGAATTTGCCGATCACTGATGGTGACTTTAACAACACTAATGGTGACTTTGCTCATCACTGGTTTTGTCTTTGCACCAACACGTTTTGGCTTTGTCCTTCACTGATGGTGTATTTACCAATATTAATGGTGACTTTGCTCATCAGTGATGGTGACTTGACCAACACTAATGGTGACTTTGCTCTTCACTGATTGTTACTTTGCACCAACACATGTTGGCTTTGTCCTTCACTGATGGTGACTTTGCTCATCACTTATGGAGACTTTGTCCCCACTTATGTTGGCTTTGCCATTCACAGATGGTGACTTTTTCAACACTAATGGTGACTTTGCTCATCACTAATGGATTCTTTAACAATTTTTATGGAGACTTTTCCCATCACTGATGGAGACTATGTCCCCACTTATTAAGACTGTGCTAATCGCTGATGGTGACTTTACCAACACTGATAATGACTTTTCTCATCAGTGATGGAAACTTTGTTACCACTGATTATGAATTTGCCGGTAACTTATGGTGACATTACCAACACTAATGATGCATTTTCTACTCACTGATTTTGTCTTTGCACCAACACATGTTCGCTTTGCCCTTCACTGATGGTGACTTTACCAACAATAATTATGACTTTGCTCATCACTGATGGTGACTTTAACAACACTAATGGTGACTTTGCTCATCACTGGTTTTGTCTTTGCACCAACACGTTTTGGATTTGTCCTTCACTGATGGTGTATTTACCAATATTAATGGTGACTTTGCTCATCAGTGATGGTGACTTGACCAACACTAATGGTGACTTTGCTCTTCACTGATTGTTATATTGCACCAACACATGTTGGCTTTGTCCTTCACTGATGGTGACTTTGCTCATCACTGATTGTGACTTTGTCCCCACTTATTATGACTTTGCTAATCGCTGATGGTGACTTTACCAACACTGATAATGACTTTTCTCATCAGTGATGGAGACTTTGTTACAACAGATTATGAATTTGCCGATCACTGATGGTGTTTTTAACAACACTAATGGTGACTTTGCTCAACACTGGTTTTGTCTTTGCACCAACACGTTTTGGCTTTGTCCTTCACTGATGGTGTATTTACCAATATTAATGGTGACTTTGCTCATCAGTGATGATGACTTGACCAACACTAATGGTGACTTTGCTCTTCACTGATTGTTACTTTGCACCAACACATGTTGGCTTTGTCCTTCACTGATGGTGACTTTGCTCATCACTGATTGTGACTTTGTCCCCACTTATGTTGGCTTAGCCATTCACTGATGGTGACTTTACCAACACTAAATATGACTTTACTCATCACTAATGGATTCTTTAACAACTTTTATGGAGACTTTTCCCATCACTGATGGAGACTATGTCCCCAATTATTATGACTTTGCTAATCGCTGATGGTGACTTTACCAACACTGATAATGACTTTTCTCATCAGTGATGGAGACTTTGTTACCGCTGATTATGAATTTGCCGGTCACTGATGGTGACATTACCAACACTAATGATGCATTTGCTACTCACTGATTTTGTCTTTGCACCAACACATTTTGGCTTTGCCCACCACTGATGGTTTATTTACCAACATTAATGGTGACTTTGCTCATCACTGACGGTGACTTTACCAACTCTAATTATGACTTTGCTCATCACTGATGGTGACTTTACCAACACTAATGGTGACTTTGCTCTTAACTGATTGTAACTTTGCACCAACACATGTTGGCTTTGCCTTTCACTGATGGTGACTTTGCTCATCACTGATGGAGTCTTTGTCCCCTATTATGTTGGCTTTGCCATTCACTGACGGTGACTTTACCAACACTAATTATGACTTTGCTTAACAATTATGGTGACTTTAACAATACTAATGGGAACATTGCTCATCACTGATGATGACTTTGCCCCAACTTATGTTGGCTTTGCCATTCACTGATGGTGACTTTACCAACAATAATTATGACTTTGCTCATCAATGATGATGACTTTCACAAAAGTAATGATGATTTTTCTCATCACTGATGGAGACTTTGTCCCTACTTATGTTGGCTTTGCCATTCACTGATGGAGACTTTACCAACAATAATTATGACTTTGCTCATCACTTATTGTGACTTTAACAAAAGGAATGGCGACTTTTCTCATCATTGATGGAGACTTTGTCCCCACTAATTATGACTTTGCAAGTCACTGATGGTGACTTTTCCAACAATAATTATGACTTTGCTCCTCACTGATGGTGACTTTGTACCCACTGATTATGAATATGCCGGTTACAGAAGGTGACTTTACCAACCATAATTATGACTTTGTTCATCACTGATGGTGACTTACACAAAAGTAATGGTGACTTTTCTCATCACTGATTTTGTCTTTGCACCAACACATGTTGGCTTTGCCCTTCACTGATGGTGACTCTTCCAACAATAATTATGACTTTGCTCATCACTGATGGAGGCTTTGTCCTCATTTATGTTGGCTTTGTCATTCACTGATGGTGACTTTTTCAACACTAATGGTGACTTTGCTCATCACTAATGGATTCTTTAACAATTTTTATGGAGACTTTTCCCATCACTGATGGAGACTATGTCCCCACTTATTAAGACTGTGCTAATCGCTGATGGTGACTTTACCAACACTGATAATGACTTTTCTCATCAGTGATGGAAACTTTGTTACCACTGATTATGAATTTGCCGGTAACTTATGGTGACATTACCAACACTAATGATGCATTTTCTACTCACTGATTTTGTCTTTGCACCAACACATGTTCGCTTTGCCCTTCACTGATGGTGACTTTACCAACAATAATTATGACTTTGCTCATCACTGATGGTGACTTTAACAACACTAATGGTGACTTTGCTCATCACTGGTTTTGTCTTTGCACCAACACGTTTTGGATTTGTCCTTCACTGATGGTGTATTTACCAATATTAATGGTGACTTTGCTCATCAGTGATGGTGACTTGACCAACACTAATGGTGACTTTGCTCTTCACTGATTGTTATATTGCACCAACACATGTTGGCTTTGTCCTTCACTGATGGTGACTTTGCTCATCACTGATTGTGACTTTGTCCCCACTTATTATGACTTTGCTAATCGCTGATGGTGACTTTACCAACACTGATAATGACTTTTCTCATCAGTGATGGAGACTTTGTTACAACAGATTATGAATTTGCCGATCACTGATGGTGTTTTTAACAACACTAATGGTGACTTTGCTCAACACTGGTTTTGTCTTTGCACCAACACGTTTTGGCTTTGTCCTTCACTGATGGTGTATTTACCAATATTAATGGTGACTTTGCTCATCAGTGATGATGACTTGACCAACACTAATGGTGACTTTGCTCTTCACTGATTGTTACTTTGCACCAACACATGTTGGCTTTGTCCTTCACTGATGGTGACTTTGCTCATCACTGATTGTGACTTTGTCCCCACTTATGTTGGCTTAGCCATTCACTGATGGTGACTTTACCAACACTAAATATGACTTTACTCATCACTAATGGATTCTTTAACAACTTTTATGGAGACTTTTCCCATCACTGATGGAGACTATGTCCCCAATTATTATGACTTTGCTAATCGCTGATGGTGACTTTACCAACACTGATAATGACTTTTCTCATCAGTGATGGAGACTTTGTTACCGCTGATTATGAATTTGCCGGTCACTGATGGTGACATTACCAACACTAATGATGCATTTGCTACTCACTGATTTTGTCTTTGCACCAACACATTTTGGCTTTGCCCACCACTGATGGTTTATTTACCAACATTAATGGTGACTTTGCTCATCACTGACGGTGACTTTACCAACTCTAATTATGACTTTGCTCATCACTGATGGTGACTTTACCAACACTAATGGTGACTTTGCTCTTAACTGATTGTAACTTTGCACCAACACATGTTGGCTTTGCCTTTCACTGATGGTGACTTTGCTCATCACTGATGGAGTCTTTGTCCCCTATTATGTTGGCTTTGCCATTCACTGACGGTGACTTTACCAACACTAATTATGACTTTGCTTAACAATTATGGTGACTTTAACAATACTAATGGGAACATTGCTCATCACTGATGATGACTTTGCCCCAACTTATGTTGGCTTTGCCATTCACTGATGGTGACTTTACCAACAATAATTATGACTTTGCTCATCAATGATGATGACTTTCACAAAAGTAATGATGATTTTTCTCATCACTGATGGAGACTTTGTCCCTACTTATGTTGGCTTTGCCATTCACTGATGGAGACTTTACCAACAATAATTATGACTTTGCTCATCACTTATTGTGACTTTAACAAAAGGAATGGCGACTTTTCTCATCATTGATGGAGACTTTGTCCCCACTAATTATGACTTTGCAAGTCACTGATGGTGACTTTTCCAACAATAATTATGACTTTGCTCCTCACTGATGGTGACTTTGTACCCACTGATTATGAATATGCCGGTTACAGAAGGTGACTTTACCAACCATAATTATGACTTTGTTCATCACTGATGGTGACTTACACAAAAGTAATGGTGACTTTTCTCATCACTGATTTTGTCTTTGCACCAACACATGTTGGCTTTGCCCTTCACTGATGGTGACTCTTCCAACAATAATTATGACTTTGCTCATCACTGATGGAGGCTTTGTCCTCATTTATGTTGGCTTTGTCATTCACTGATGGTGACTTTTGCAACAATAATTTTGACTTTGCTCATCACTGATGGTGACTTTACCAACACTAATTATGACTTTTCTGTTCACTGATGGAGACTTTGTCCCAACTGATTATGAATTTTCCGGTCACTAATGGTGACTTTACCAACAATAATTATGACTTTGTTCATCACTGATGGTGACTTACACAAAAGTAATGGTGACTTTTCTCATCACTGATCGAGACTTAAACAACACTAATGTTGACTTTGCTCATCACTTGTTGTGACATTACCAACACTAATTATGACTTTTCTCATCACTGATGGAGACTTTGTACCCACTGATTATGAATTTGCCGGTCACTGATGGTGACTTTACCAACAATAATTTTTACTTTTCTCATCACTGATGGAGACTTTGTACCCACTGATTATGAATTTGCTCATCACTGATGGTGATTTTGTCCTCACTTATGTTGGCTTTGCCCTTTACTGATGGTGACTTTACCAACAATAATTATGACTTTGCTCATCACTGATGGTGACTTAAACAAAAGTAATGGTGACTTTACTCATCACTGATTTTGTCTTTGCACCAACACATTTTGGCTTTGGATTTCACTGATGGTGTATTTACCAACATTAATGGTGACTTTGCTCATCAGTGATGAAGACTTTACCAACACTAATGGTGACTTTGCTCTTCACTTATTGTTACTTTGCACCAACACATGTTGGCTTTGCCCTTCACTGATGGTGACTTTGCTCATCATTAGGGAGACTTTGTCCCCACTTATGTTGGCCTTGCCATTCACAGATGGTGACTTTTTCAACTCTAATTATGACTTTGCATATCACTGATTGTTACTTTGCACCAACTTATGTTGGCTTTGCCCTTCACTGATGGTGACATTTTCAACACTAATGGTGACTTTGCTCTTCACTGAATGTGACTTTGTCCCCACTTATGTTGTCTTTGCCATTCACTGATGGTGACTTTACCAGCACTAATTTTGACTTTGCTCATCACTGATGGTGACTTTTCACCAACACATGTTGGCTTTGCCCTTCACTGATGGTGACTTTGCCCCCACTTATGTTGGCTTTGCCATTCACTGACGGTGACTTTACCAACACTAATTATGACTTTGCTCAACAATTATGGTGCTTTTAACAATACTAATGGTTACATTGCTCATCACTGATGGTTACTTTGCCCCAACTTATGTTGGCTTTGCCATTCACTGATGGTGACTTTACCAACAATAATTATGACTTTGCTCATCAATGATGATGACTTTCACAAAAGTAATGATGATTTTTCTCATCACTGATGGAGACTTTGTCCCTACTTATGTTGACTTTGCCATTCACTGATAGAGACTTTACCAGCACTAATTTTGACTTTGCTCATCACTTATTGTGACTTAAACAAAAGTAATGGTGACTTTTCTCATCACTGATAGAGACTTTGTCCTCACTAATTATGACTTTGCATATCACTGATGGTGACTTTTCTTACAATAATTATGACTTTGCTCCTCACTGATTGTGACATTTTCAACACTAATGGTGACTTTGCTCTTCACTGAATGTGACTTTGTCCCCACTTATGTTGTCTTTGCCATTCACTGATTGTGACTTTACCAGCACTAATTTTGACTTTGCTCATCACTGATGGTGACTTTACCAACACTAATTATGACTTTTCTGATCACTGATGGAGACTTTGTCCCAACTGATTATGAATTTTCCGGTCACTAATGGTGACTTTACCAACAATAATTATGACTTCGTTCATCACTGATGGTGACTTTTACAACACTAATGTTGACTTTGCTCATCACTTTGTGACATTACCAACACTAATTATGACTTTTCTCATCACTGATGGAGACTTTGTACCCACTGATTATGAATTTGCCGGTCACCGATGGTGACTTTACCAACAATAATTTTTACTTTTCTCATCACTGATGGAGACTTACACAAAAGTAATGGTGATTTTTCTCATCACTGATAGAGACTTTGTCCTCACTAATTATGACTTTGCATATCACTGATGGTGACTTTTCTTACAAAAATTATGACTTTGCTCCACACTGATGGTGACATTTTCAACACTAATGGTGACTTTGCTCTTCACTGAATGTGACTTCGTCCCCACTTATGTTGTCTTTGCCATTCACTGATGGTGACTTTACCAGCACTAATTTTGACTTTGCCCTTCACTGATGGTGAATTTGCCCCTACTTATGTTGGCTTTGCCATTCACTGACGGTGACTTTACCAACACTAATTATGACTTTGCTCAACAATTATGGTGACTTTAACAATACTAATGGTTACATTGCTCATCACTGATGGTTACTTTGCCCCAACTTATGTTGGCTTTGCCATTCACTGATGGTGACTTTACCAACAATAATTATGACTTTGCTCACCAATGATGATGACTTTCACAAAAGTAATGATGATTTTTCTCATCACTGATGGAGACTTTGTCCCTACTTATGTTGACTTTGCCATTCACTGATAGAGACTTTACCAGCACTAATTTTGACTTTGCTCATCACTTATTGTGACTTAAACAAAAGTAATGGTGACTTTTCTCATCACTGATAGAGACTTTGTCCTCACTAATTATGACTTTGCATATCACTGATGGTGACTTTTCTTACAATAATTATGACTTTGCTCCTCACTGATGGTGACATTTTCAACACTAATGGTGACTTTGCTCTTCACTGAATGTGACTTTGTCCCCACTTATGTTGTCTTTGCCATTCACTGATTGTGACTTTACCAGCACTAATTTTGACTTTGCTCATCACTGATGGTGACTTTACCAACACTAATTATGACTTTTCTGATCACTGATGGAGACTTTGTCCCAACTGATTATGAATTTTCCGGTCACTAATGGTGACTTTACCAACAATAATTATGACTTTGCTCATCAATGATGATGACTTTCACAAAAGTAATGATGATTTTTCTCATCACTGATGGAGACTTTGTCCCTACTTATGTTGACTTTGCCATTCACTGATGGAGACTTTACCAACAATAATTATGACTTTGCTCATCACTTATTGTGACTTTAACAAAAGTAATGGAGACTTTTCTCATCACTGATAGAGACTTTGTCCTCACTTATGTTGGCTTTGCCCTTTACTGATGGTGACTTTACCAACAATAATTATGACTTTGCTCATCACTGATGGTGACTTAAACAAAAGTAATGGTGACTTTACTCATCACTGATTTTGTCTTTGCACCAACACATTTTGGCTTTGGATTTCACTGATGGTGTATTTACCAACATTAATGGTGACTTTGCTCATCAGTGATGAAGACTTTACCAACACTAATGGTGACTTTGCTCTTCACTTATTGTTACTTTGCACCAACACATGTTGGCTTTGCCCTTCACTGATGGTGACTTTGCTCATCATTAGGGAGACTTTGTCCCCACTTATGTTGGCCTTGCCATTCAAAGATGGTGACTTTTTCAACTCTAATTATGACTTTGCATATCACTGATTGTTACTTTGCACCAACACATGTTGGCTTTGCCCTTCACTGATGGTGACATTTTCAACACTAATGGTGACTTTGCTCTTCACTGAATGTGACTTTGTCCCCACTTATGTTGTCTTTGCCATTCACTGATGGTGACTTTACCAGCACTAATTTTGACTTTGCTCATCACTGATGGTGACTTTTCACCAACACATGTTGGCTTTGCCCTTCACTGATGGTGACTTTTCTTAAATTAATTATGACTTTGCTCCTCACTGATGGTGACATTTTCAACACTAATGGTGACTTTGCTCTTCACTGATGGTGACTTTACCAGCACTAATTTTGACTTTGCTCATCACTGATGGTGACTTTACCAACACTAATTATGACTTTTCTGATCACTGATGGAGACTTTGTCCCAACTGATTATGAATTTTCCGGTCACTAATGGTGACTTTACCAACAATAATTATGACTTCGTTCATCACTGATGGTGACTTACACAAAAGTAATGGTGACTTTTCTCATCACTGATCGAGACTTTAACAACACTAATGTTGACTTTGCTCATCACTTTGTGACATTACCAACACTAATTATGACTTTTCTCATCACTGATGGAGACTTTGTACCCACTGATTATGAATTTGCCGGTCACCGATGGTGACTTTACCAACAATAATTTTTACTTTTCTCATCACTGATGGAGACTTTGTACCCACTGATTATGAATTTGCTCATCACTGATGGTGATTTTGTCCTCACTTATGTTGGCTTTGCCCTTTACTGATGGTGACTTTACCAACAATAATTATGACTTTGCTCATCACTGATGGTGACTTAAACAAAAGTAATGGTGACTTTACTCATCACTGATTTTGTCTTTGCACCAACACATTTTGGCTTTGGATTTCACTGATGGTGTATTTACCAACATTAATGGTGACTTTGCTCATCAGTGATGAAGACTTTACCAACACTAATGGTGACTTTGCTCTTCACTTATTGTTACTTTGCACCAACACATGTTGGCTTTGCCCTTCACTGATGGTGACTTTGCTCATCATTAGGGAGACTTTGTCCCCACTTATGTTGGCCTTGCCATTCAAAGATGGTGACTTTTTCAACTCTAATTATGACTTTGCATATCACTGATTGTTACTTTGCACCAACACATGTTGGCTTTGCCCTTCACTGATGGTGACATTTTCAACACTAATGGTGACTTTGCTCTTCACTGAATGTGACTTTGTCCCCACTTATGTTGTCTTTGCCATTCACTGATGGTGACTTTACCAGCACTAATTTTGACTTTGCTCATCACTGATGGTGACTTTTCACCAACACATGTTGGCTTTGCCCTTCACTGATGGTGACTTAGCCCCCACTTATGTTGGCTTTGCCATTCACTGACGGTGACTTTACCAACACTAATTATGACTTTGCTCAACAATTATGGTGACTTTAACAATACTAATGGTTACATTGCTCATCACTGATGGTTACTTTGCCCCAACTTATGTTGGCTTTGCCATTCACTGATGGTGACTTTACCAACAATAATTATGACTTTGCTCATCAATGATGATGACTTTCACAAAAGTAATGATGATTTTTCTCATCACTGATGGAGACTTTGTCCCTACTTATGTTGACTTTGCCATTCACTGATAGAGACTTTACCAGCACTAATTTTGACTTTGCTCATCACTTTTTGTGACTTAAACAAAAGTAATGGTGACTTTTCTCATCACTGATAGAGACTTTGTCCTCACTAATTATGACTTTGCATATCACTGATGGTGACTTTTCTTACAATAATTATGACTTTGCTCCTCACCGATGGTGACATTTTCAACACTAATGGTGACTTTGCTCTTCACTGAATGTGACTTTGTCCCCACTTATGTTGTCTTTGCCATTCACTGATTGTGACTTTACCAGCACTAATTTTGACTTTGCTCATCACTGATGGTGACTTTACCAACACTAATTATGACTTTTCTGATCACTGATGGAGACTTTGTCCCAACTGATTATGAATTTTCCGGTCACTAATGGTGACTTTACCAACAATAATTATGACTTCGTTCATCACTGATGGTGACTTACACAAAAGTAATGGTGACTTTTCTCATCACTGATCGAGACTTTAACAACACTAATGTTGACTTTGCTCATCACTTTGTGACATTACCAACACTAATTATGACTTTTCTCATCACTGATGGAGACTTTGTACCCACTGATTATGAATTTGCCGGTCACCGATGGTGACTTTACCAACAATAATTTTTACTTTTCTCATCACTGATGGAGACTTTGTCCCTACTTATGTTGACTTTGCCAATCACTGATGGAGACTTTACCAACAATAATTATGACTTTGCTCATCACTTATTGTGACTTTAACAAAAGTAATGGTGACTTTTCTCATCACTGATAGAGACTTTGTCCTCACTAATTATGACTTTGCATATCACTGATGGTGACTTTTCTTACAAAAATTATGACTTTGCTCCACACTGATGGTGACATTTTCAACACTAATGGTGACTTTGCTCTTCACTGAATGTGACTTGGTCCCCACTTATGTTGTCTTTGCCATTCACTGATGGTGACTTTACCAGCACTAATTTTGACTTTGCCCTTCACTGATGGTGAATTTGCCCCCACTTATGTTGGCTTTGCCATTCACTGACGGTGACTTTACCAACACTAATTATGACTTTGCTCAACAATTATGGTGACTTTAACAATACTAATGGTAACATTGCTCATCACTGATGGTTACTTTGCCCCAACTTATGTTGGCTTTGCCATTCACTGATGGTGACTTTACCAACAATAATTATGACTTTGCTCATCAATGATGATGACTTTCACAAAAGCAATGATGATTTTTCTCATCACTGATGGAGACTTTGTCCCTACTTATGTTGACTTTGCCATTCACTGATAGAGACTTTACCAGCACTAATTTTGACTTTTCTCATCACTGATAGAGACTTTGTCCTCACTAATTATGACTTTGCATATCACTGATGGTGACTTTTCTTACAATAATTATGACTTTGCTCCTCACTGATGGTGACATTTTCAACACTAATGGTGACTTTGCTCTTCACTGAATGTGACTTTGTCCCCACTTATGTTGTCTTTGCCATTCACTGATTGTGACTTTACAAGCACTAATTTTGACTTTGCTCATCACTGATGGTGACTTTACCAACACTAATTATGACTTTTCTGATCACTGATGGAGACTTTGTCCCAACTGATTATGAATTTTCCGGTCACTAATGGTGACTTTACCAACAATAATTATGACTTTGCTCATCAATGATGATGACTTTCACAAAAGTAATGATGATTTTTCTCATCACTGATGGAGACTTTGTCCTTACTTATGTTGACTTTGCCATTCACTGATGGAGACTTTACCAACAATAATTATGACTTTGCTCATCACTTATTGTGACTTTAACAAAAGTAATGGAGACTTTTCTCATCACTGATAGAGACTTTGTCCTCACTAATTATGACTTTGCATATCACTGATGGTGACTTTTCTTACAATAATTATGACTTTGCTCCTCACTGATGGTGACATTTTCAACACTAATGGTGACTTCTCTCTTCACTGAATGTGACTTTGTCCCCACTTATGTTGTCTTTGCCATTCACTGATGGTGACTTTACCAGCACTAATTTTGACTTTGCTCATCACTGATGGTGACTTTACCAACACTAATTATGACTTTTCTGATCACTGATGGAGACTTTGTCCCAACTGATTATGAATTTTCCGGTAACAAATGGTGACTATACCAACAATAATTATGACTTCGTTCATCACTGATGGTGACTTACACAAAAGTAATGGTGACTTTTCTCATCACTGATCGAGACTTTAACAACACTAATGTTGACTTTGCTCATCACTTTGTGACATTACCAACACTAATTATGACTTTTCTCATCACTGATGGAGACTTTGTACCCACTGATTATGAATTTGCCGGTCACCGATGGTGACTTTACCAACAATAATTTTTGCTTTTCTCATCACTGATGGAGACTTTGTACCCACTGATAATGAATTTGCCGGTCACTGATGGTGACTTTACCAAAAATAATTATGACTTTGCTCATCACTGATGGTGACTTTGTCCTCACTTATGTTGGCTTTGCCCTTTACTGATGGTGACTTTACCAACAATAATTATGACTTTGCTCATCACTGATGGTGACTTAAACAAAAGTAATGGTGACTTTACTCATCACTGATTTTGTCTTTGCACCAACACATTTTGGCTTTGCCTTTCACTGATGGTGTATTTACCAACATTAAAGGTGACTTTGCTCATCACTGACGGTGACTTTACCAACTCTAATTATGACTTTGCTCATCAGTGATGGTGACTTTACCAACACTAATGGTGACTTTGCTCTTCACTGATTGTTACTTTGCACCAACACATGTTGGCTTTGCCCTTCACTGATGGTGACTTTGCTCATCACTGATTGTGACTTTGTCCCCACTTATTATGACTTAGCTAATCGCTGATGGTGACTTTACCAACACTGATAATGACTTTTCTCATCAGTGATGGAGACTTTGTTACAACAGATTATGAATTTGCCGATCACTGATGGTGTTTTTAACAACACTAATGGTGACTTTGCTCAACACTGGTTTTGTCTTTGCACCAACACGTTTTGGCTTTGTCCTTCACTGATGGTGTATTTACCAATATTAATGGTGACTTTGCTCATCAGTGATGATGACTTGACCAACACTAATGGTGACTTTGCCCCCACTTATGTTGGCTTTGCCATTCACTGACGGTGACTTTACCAACACTAATTATGACTTTGCTCAACAATTATGTTGACTTTAACATAAGTAATGGTGACTTTTCTCATCACTGATAGAGACTTTGTCCTCACTAATTATGACTTTGCATATCACTGATGGTGACTTTTCTAACAATAATTATGACTTTGCTCCTCACTGATGGTGACATTTTCAACACTAATGGTGACTTTGCTCTTCACTGAATGTGACTTTGTCCCCACTTATGTTGTCTTTGCCATTCACTGATGGAGACTTAACCAACAATAATTATGACTTTGCTCATCACTTATTGTGACTTTAACATAAGTAATGGTTACTTTTCTCATCACTGATATAGACTTTGTCCTCACTAATTATGACTTTGCATATCACTGATGGTGACTTTTCTAACAATAATTATGACTTTGCTCCTCACTGATGGTGACATTTTCAACACTAATGGTGACTTTGCTCTTCACTGAATGTGACTTTGTCCCCACTTATGTTGTCTTTGCCATTCACTGATTGTGACTTTACCAGCACTAATTTTGACTTTGCTCATCACTGATGGTGACTTTACCAACACTAATTATGACTTTTCTGATCACTGATGGAGACTTTGTCCCAACTGATTATGAATTTTCCGGTCACTAATGGTGACTTTACCAACAATAATTATGACTTTGCTCATCAATGATGATGACTTTCACAAAAGTAATGATGATTTTTCTCATCACTGATGGAGACTTTGTCCTTACTTATGTTGACTTTGCCATTCACTGATGGAGACTTTACCAACAATAATTATGACTTTGCTCATCACTTATTGTGACTTTAACAAAAGTAATGGAGACTTTTCTCATCACTGATAGAGACTTTGTCCTCACTAATTATGACTTTGCATATCACTGATGGTGACTTTTCTTACAATAATTATGACTTTGCTCCTCACTGATGGTGACATTTTCAACACTAATGGTGACTTCTCTCTTCACTGAATGTGACTTTGTCCCCACTTATGTTGTCTTTGCCATTCACTGATGGTGACTTTACCAGCACTAATTTTGACTTTGCTCATCACTGATGGTGACTTTACCAACACTAATTATGACTTTTCTGATCACTGATGGAGACTTTGTCCCAACTGATTATGAATTTTCCGGTAACTAATGGTGACTTTACCAACAATAATTATGACTTCGTTCATCACTGATGGTGACTTACACAAAAGTAATGGTGACTTTTCTCATCACTGATCGAGACTTTAACAACACTAATGTTGACTTTGCTCATCACTTTGTGACATTACCAAAACTAATTATGACTTTTCTCATCACTGATGGAGACTTTGTACCCACTGATTATGAATTTGCCGGTCACCGATGGTGACTTTACCAACAATAATTTTTGCTTTTCTCATCACTGATGGAGACTTTTTACCCACTGATAATGAATTTGCCGGTCACTGATGGTGACTTTACCAAAAATAATTATGACTTTGCTCATCACTGATGGTGACTTTGTCCTCACTTATGTTGGCTTTGCCCTTTACTGATGGTGACTTTACCAACAATAATTATGACTTTGCTCATCACTGATGGTGACTTAAACAAAAGTAATGGTGACTTTACTCATCACTGATTTTGTCTTTGCACCAACACATTTTGGCTTTGCCTTTCACTGATGGTGTATTTACCAACATTAAAGGTGACTTTGCTCATCACTGACGGTGACTTTACCAACTCTAATTATGACTTTGCTCATCAGTGATGGTGACTTTACCAACACTAATGGTGACTTTGCTCTTCACTGATTGTTACTTTGCACCAACACATGTTGGCTTTGCCCTTCACTGATGGTGACTTTGCTCATCACTGATTGTGACTTTGTCCCCACTTATTATGACTTTGCTAATCGCTGATGGTGACTTTACCAACACTGATAATGACTTTTCTCATCAGTGATGGAGACTTTGTTACAACAGATTATGAATTTGCCGATCACTGATGGTGTTTTTAACAACACTAATGGTGACTTTGCTCAACACTGGTTTTGTCTTTGCACCAACACGTTTTGGCTTTGTCCTTCACTGATGGTGTATTTACCAATATTAATGGTGACTTTGCTCATCAGTGATGATGACTTGACCAACACTAATGGTGACTTTGCCCCCACTTATGTTGGCTTTGCCATTCACTGACGGTGACTTTACCAACACTAATTATGACTTTGCTCAACAATTATGTTGACTTTAACATAAGTAATGGTGACTTTTCTCATCACTGATAGAGACTTTGTCCTCACTAATTATGACTTTGCATATCACTGATGGTGACTTTTCTAACAATAATTATGACTTTGCTCCTCACTGATGGTGACATTTTCAACACTAATGGTGACTTTGCTCTTCACTGAATGTGACTTTGTCCCCACTTATGTTGTCTTTGCCATTCACTGATGGAGACTTAACCAACAATAATTATGACTTTGCTCATCACTTATTGTGACTTTAACATAAGTAATGGTTACTTTTCTCATCACTGATATAGACTTTGTCCTCACTAATTATGACTTTGCATATCACTGATGGTGACTTTTCTAACAATAATTATGACTTTGCTCCTCACTGATGGTGACATTTTCAACACTAATGGTGACTTTGCTCTTCACTGAATGTGACTTTGTCCCCACTTATGTTGTCTTTGCCATTCACTGATTGTGACTTTACCAGCACTAATTTTGACTTTGCTCATCACTGATGGTGACTTTACCAACACTAATTATGACTTTTCTGATCACTGATGGAGACTTTGTCCCAACTGATTATGAATTTTCCGGTCACTAATGGTGACTTTACCAACAATAATTATGACTTTGCTCATCAATGATGATGACTTTCACAAAAGTAATGATGATTTTTCTCATCACTGATGGAGACTTTGTCCCTACTTATGTTGACTTTGCCATTCACTGATGGAGACTTTACCAACAATAATAATGACTTTGCTCATCACTTATTGTGACTTTAACAAAAGTAATGGAGACTTTTCTCATCACTGATAGAGACTTTGTCCTCACTAATTATGACTTTGCATATCACTGATGGTGACTTTTCTTACAATAATTATGACTTTGCTCCTCACTGATGGTGACATTTTCAACACTAATGGTGACTTTGCTCTTCACTGAATGTGACTTTGTCCCCACTTATGTTGTCTTTGCCATTCACTGATGGTGACTTTACCAGCACTAATTTTGACTTTGCTCATCACTGATGGTGACTTTACCAACACTAATTATGACTTTTCTGATCACTGATGGAGACTTTGTCCCAACTGATTATGAATTTTCCGGTCACTAATGGTGACTTTACCAACAATAATTATGACTTCGTTCATCACTGATGGTGACTTACACAAAAGTAATGGTGACTTTTCTCATCACTGATCGAGACTTTAACAACACTAATGTTGACTTTGCTCATCACTTTGTGACATTACCAACACTAATTATGACTTTTCTCATCACTGATGGAGACTTTGTACCCACTGATTATGAATTTGCCGGTCACCGATGGTGACTTTACCAACAATAATTTTTACTTTTCTCATCACTGATGGAGACTTTGTACCCACTGATTATGAATTTGCCGGTCACTGATGGTGACTTTACCAAAAATAATTATGACTTTGCTCATCACTGATGGTGACTTTGTCCTCACTTATGTTGGCTTTGCCCTTTACTGATGGTGACTTTACCAACAATAATTATGACTTTGCTCATCAAAGATGGTGACTAAAACAAAAGTAATGGTGACTTTACTCATCACTGATTTTGTCCTTGAACCAACACATTTTGGCTTTGCCCTTCACTGATGGTGACTTTACCAACAATAATTATGACTTTGTTCATCACTGATGGTGACTTAAACAAAAGTAATGGTGACTTTTCTCATCACTGATCGAGACTTTGTCCTCACTTATGTTGGCTTTGCCATTCACTGCTGGTGACTTTACCAACAATAATTATGACTTTGTTTATCACTGATGGTGACTTAAACAAAAGTAATGGTGACTTTTCCCATCATTGATAGAGACTTTGTCCCCACTTATGTTGGCTTTGCTTTTCACTGCTGGTGACTTTACCAACAATAATTATCACTTTGCTCATCACTGATGTTGACTTTAACAAAAGAAATGGTGACTTTTCTCATCACTGTTGGAGACTTTAACAACTTTAATAATGAATTAGCTAATCAATGATGTCGACTTTTCAAACACGAATGGTGCATTTGCTCATCACTGATTTTGTCCTTGTACCAACACAAGTTGGCTTTGCCCTTCACTGATGGTGACTTTACCAACAATAATCATGACTTTGCTCATCACTGATGGTGATATTACCAACACTAATGCTGACTTAGCTCATCACTGATTGTGACTTTACCCAAACTAAGGTTGTTTTGCCATTCTGTGATGGTGACTTTTCCAACAATAATTATGACATTGCTCATCACTGATGGTGACTTAAACAAAAGTAATGGTGACTTTTCTCATCACTAATGGAGACTTTGTTCTCACTTATGTTGGCTTTGCCATTTACTGATGGTGACTTTACCAACAATAATTATCACTTTGCTCATCACTGATGGTGACTTTAACAAAAGAAATGGTGACTTTTCTCATCACTGTTGGAGACTTTAACAACACTAATGTTGACTTAGCTAATCAAAGTTGTCGACTTTACAAACACTAATGGTGACTTTGCTCATCGCTGGTTGTGACTTTACACCAACACATGTTGGCAATGCCATTCACTGACGGTGACTTAACCACCACTAATTGTGACTTTTCTCATCACTGATGGAGACTTTGTCTCAACTGATTATAATTTTTCCGGTCACTGATGGTGACATTACCAACCCTAATGATGCATTTGCTAATCACTGATTTTGTCTCTGCACCAACACATGTTGGCTTTGCCTTTCACTGATGGTGACTTTACCAACAATAATTATGACTTTTCTAATCACTGATGGTGACTTTAACAAAAGTAATGGTGACTTTTCCCATCATTGAAGAAGACTTTGTCCCCGCTTATGTTGGCTTTGCTTTTCACTGCTGGTGACTTTACCAACAATAATTATCACTTTGCTCATCACTGATGGTGACTTTAACAACACTAATGTTGACTAAGCTAATCACTGATTGTGACTTTACCCAAACTAAGGTTGTTTTGCCATTCAGTGATGGTGACTTTTCCAACAATAATTATGACATTGCTCATCACTGATGGTGACTTAAACAAAAGTAATGGTGACTTTTCTCATCACTAATGGAGACTTTGTTCTCACTAATGTTGGCTTTGCCATTCACTGATGGAGACTTTGTCCCCACTAATTATGACTTTGCAAATCACTGATGGTGACTTTTTCATCACTAATAGTTTCTTTAACAAAACTTATGGTTACTTTGCCCTCACTTATGTTGGCTTTTCCCTTCACTGAAGGTCACTTTACCAACTCTAATCATGACTTTGCTCATCACTATTGATGACTTTAACAACACTGATAATGACTTTTCTCATCACTGATGGATACTTTGTACCCACTGATTATGAATTTACCGGTCACTGATTGTGACATTACCAACCCTAATGATGCATTTGCTCATCACTAATTTTGTCTTTGAACCAACACATTTTGGCTTTGCCCTTCACTGATGGTGACTTTACCAACAATAATTATGACTTTGTTCATCACTGATGGTGACTTAAACAAAAGTAATGGTGACTTTTCTCATCACTGATCGAGACTTTGTCCTCACTTATGTTGGCTTTGCCATTCACTGCTGGTGACTTTACCAACAATAATTATGACTTTGTTCATCACTGATGGTGACTTAAACAAATTAATGGTGACTTTTCTCATCACTGATCGAGACTTTGTCCTCACTTATGTTGGCTTTGCCATTCACTGATGGTGACTTTCCTAACAATAATTATGACTTTGCTCATCACTGAGGGCGACTTTAATAAAAGAAATGGTGACTTTGCTCATCACTATTGATGACTTTAACAACACTGATAATGACTTTTCTCATCACTGATGGAGACTTTGTACCCACTGATTATGAATTTACCGGTCACTGATTGTGACATTACCAACCCTAATGATCCATTTGCTCATCACTGATTTTGTCTTTGCACCAACACATGTTGGCTTTGCCTTTCACTGATGGTGACTTTACCAACAATAATTATGACTTTGTTCATCACTGATGGTGACTTGAACAAAAGGAATGGTGACTTTTCTCATCACTGATCGAGACTTTGTCCTCACTTATGTTAGCTTTGCCATTCACTGATGCTGAGTTTCCTCACAATAATTATGACTTTGCTCATCACTGATGGTGATTTTAACAAAAGAAATGGTGACTTTTCTCATCACTGTTGGAGACTTTAACAACACTAATGTTGACTTAGCTAATCAAAGAAGTCGACTTTACAAACACTAATTGTGACTTTTCTCAACACTGATGGAGACTTTGTCCCAACTGATTATGATTTTTCCGGTCACTGATGGTGACTTTACCAACACTAATGGTGCATTTGCTCATCACTGATTTTGTCTTTGCACCAACACATGTTGGCTTTGCCTTTCACTGATGGTGACTTTACCAACAATAATTATGACTTTTCTCATCACTGATGGTGACTTTAACAAAAGGAATGGTGACTTTTCCCATCATTGATGGAGACTTTGTCCCCACTTATGTTGGCTTTGCTTTTCACTGCTGGTGACTTTACCAACAATAATTATCACTTTGCTCATCACTGATGGTGACTTTAACAAAAGAAATGGTGACTCTTCTCATCACTGTTGGAGACTTTAACAACACTAATGTTGACTTAGCTAATCAATGATGTCGACTATACAAACACTAAAGGTTACTTTGCTCATCACTGGTTGTGACTTTATACCAACACATGTTGGCAATGCCATTCACTGATGGTGACTTTACCAACACTAATTATGACTTTTCTCATCATTGATGGAGATTTTGTACCCACTGATTATGAAATTGCCGGTCACTAAAGGTGACTTTACCAACCCTAATGATGCATTTGCTCATCACTGATTTTGTCTTTGCACCAACACATATTGGCTTTGCCTTTCACTGATGGTGACTTTACCAACAATAATTATGACTTTGTTCATCACTGATGGTGACTTGAACAAAAGGAATGGTGACTTTTCCCATCACTGATCGAGACTTTGTCCTCACTTATGTTGGCTTTGCCATTCACTGATGCTGAGTTTCCTCACAATAATTATGACTTTGCTCATCACTGATGGTGATTTTAACAAAAGAAATGGTGACTTTTCTCATCACTGTTGGAGACTTTAACAACACTAATGTTGACTTAGCTAATCAAAGAAGTCGACTTTACAAACACTAATTGTGACTTTTCTCAACACTGATGGAGACTTTGTCCCAACTGATTATGATTTTTCCGGTCACTGATGGTGACTTTACCAACACTAATGGTGCATTTGCTCATCACTGATTTTGTCTTTGCACCAACACAAATTGGCTTTGCCTTTCACTGATGGTGACTTTACCAACAATAATTATGACTTTTCTCATCACTGATGGTGACTTTAACAAAAGTAATGGTGACTTTTCCCATCATTGATGGAGACTTTGTCCCCACTTATGTTGGCTTTGCTTTTCACTGCTGGTGACTTTACCAACAATAATTATCACTTTGCTCATCACTGATGGTGACTTTAACAAAAGAAATGGTGACTCTTCTCATCATGTTGGAGACTTTAACAACACTAATGTTGACTTAGCTAATCAATGATGTCGACTATACAAACACTAAAGGTTACTTTGCTCATCACTGGTTGTGACTTTATACCAACACATGTTGGCAATGCCATTCACTGATGGTGACTTTACCAACACTAATTATGACTTTTCTCATCATTGATGGAGATTTTGTACCCACTGATTATGAATTTGCCGGTCACTAAAGGTGACTTTACCAACAATAATTATGACTTTGCTCATCACTGATGGTGACTTTAACAAAAGAAAAGGTGACTTTTCTCATCACTGATTGTGACTTTGTCCCCACTAATAATGACTTTGCTCATCACTATTGATGACTTTAACAACAATTATGGAGACTTTTCCCATCACTGATGGAGACCATGTCCCCACTAATTATGACTTTGCTAATCGCTGATTGTGACTTTACCAACACTGATAATGACTTTTCTCATCACTGATGGAGACTTTGTACCCACTGATTAAGAATTTACCTGTCACTGATTGTGACCATATGGAGATTTTTCGGACATTTCAAAACTATGCGATTATGCTAATTAGTTAATCCCTGTAAGCAAGCTAAAAAATCAATTATTTTTATTGGACTAAAATTTTTGACGAATCGATGAATTTTATTCTAATGTTAATTTTTGAACATACATTTTTATCACCGAATAAAGAATAATTTTTTGATTTGGCGACAAAAAACTAATCACATTTTTTTCCTCTTAAAAAATGTTCATGATCTTGCATATAATTATAATAAATTATTTTTATGAAATGTCCAAAAAATACATGTGTTCGACTTCATATGCATTACCAACACTAATGATGCATTTGCTCATCACTAATTTTGTCTTTGCACCAACACATGTTGGCTTTGCCCTTCTCTGATGGTGACTTTCCTAACAATAATTATGACTTTGCTCATCAGTGATGGTGACTTTAACAAAAGAAATGGTGACTTTTCTTATCACTGTTGGAGACTTTACACCAACACATGCTAGCAATGCCATTCACTGATGGTGACTTTACCAACACTAATTATGACTTTTCTCGTTACTAATGGAGACTTTGTACCCACTGATTATGAATTTGCCATTAACTGATGGTGACTTTACCAACAATAATTATGACTTTGCTCATCACTGATGGTGACTTAAATAAAAGTAATTGTGACTTTTCTCATCACTGATGGATACTTTGTCCTCACTTATGTTGGCTTTGCCATTCACTGATGGTGACTTTCCCAACAATAATTATGACTTTGATCATCACTGATGGTGACTTTGTCCCCACTGATTATGAATTTGCCGGTTACAGATGGTGACTTTACCAACACTAATGTTGCATTTGCTCATCACTGATTTTGTCTTCGCACCAACACATGTTACTTTTGCCCTTCACTGATGGTGACTTTACCAACAATAATTATGACTTTGCTCATCACTGATGGTGACTATAACAAAAGAAATGGCTTCTTTTCTCATCCATAATGGAGTCTTTGTCCTCATTTATGTTGGCTTTGTCATTCACTGATGGTGACTTTACCAACTATAATTATGACTTTGCTCATCAATGATGGTGACTAAAACATCACTAATGTTGACTTAGCTAATCAATGATGTCGACTTTACAAACACTAATGGTGACTTTGCTCATCACTGGTTGTGACTTTACACCAACACATGTTGGCAATGCCATTCACTGATGGTGACTTTACCAACACTAATTATGGCTTTTCTCATCACTGATGGAGACTTTGTACCCACTGATTATGAATTTGCCGGTCACTATTGATGGCTTTAACAACACTGATAATGACTTTTCTCATCACTGATGGAGACTTTGTACCCACTGATTATGAATTTACCGGTCACTGATTGTGACATTACCAACACTAATGATGAATTTGCTCATCACTAATTTTGTCTTTGCACCAACACATGTTGGTTTTGCCCTTCTCTAATGGTGACTTTACCAACAATAATAATGACTTTGTTCATCACTGATGGTAACTTAAACAAAAGAAATGGTGACTTTTCTCATCACTGATCGAGACTTTGTCCTCACTTATGTTGGCTTTGCCAATTACTGATGGTGACTTTCCTCACAATAATTATGACTTTTTTCATCACTGATGGTGACTTTAACAAAAGAAATGGTGACTTTTCTCATCACTGTTGGAGACTTTAACAACACTAATGTTGACTTTGCTCATCACTGGTTGTGACTTTACACCAACAAATGTTGGCAATGCTATTCACTGACGGTGACTTAACCACCACTAATTATGACTTTTCTCATCACTGATGGTGACTTTAACAAAAGAAATGGTGACTTTTCTCATCACTGTTTGAGACTTTACAAACACTAATGGTGACTTTGCTCATCACTGATTGTGACTTTTCACCAACACATGTTGGCAATGCCATTCACTGATGGTGACTTTACCAACACTAATTATGACTTTTCTCATCACTGATGGAGACTTTGTACCCACTGATTATGAATTTGCCGGTCACTATTGATGACTTTAACAACACTGATAACGACTTTTCTCATCACTGATGGAGACTTTGTACCCACTGATTATGAATTTACCGTTCACTGATTGTGACATTACCAACACTAATGATGCATTTGCTCATCACTAATTTTGTCTTTGCACCAACACATGTTGCCTTTGCCCTTCACTAATGGTGACTTTACCAACAATAATTATGACATTGTTCATCACTGATGGTAACTTAAACAAAAGGAATTGTGACTTTTCTCATCACTGTTGGAGACTTTAACAACACTAATGGTGACTTTGCTCATCACTGGTTGTGACTTTACACCAACACATGTTGGCAATGCCATTCACTGACGGCGACTTTACCACCACTAATTATGATTTTTCTCATCACTGATGGTGACTGCAACAAAAGAAATGGTGACTTTTCTCATCACTGTTGGAGACTTTACAAACACTAATGGTGACTTTGCTCATCACTGTTTGTGACTTAACACCAACACATGTTGCCAATGACATTCACTGACGGTGACTTAACCACCACTAATTATGACTTTTCTCATCACGGATGGAGACTTTGTCCCAACTGATTATGATTTTTCCGGTCACTGATGTTGACTTTACCAACACTAATGGTGCATTTGCTCATCACTGATTTTGTCCTTGCACCAACACGATTTGGCTTTGCCCTTCACTGATGGTGACTTTACCAACAAAAATTATGACTTTGCTCATCACTGATGGTGACTCTAACAAAATTAATGGTGATTTTTCTCATCATTGATGGAGACTTTGTCCCCACTTATGTTGGCTTTGCTATTCACTGCTGGTGACTTTACCAACAATAATTATGACTAAGCTCATCACTGATGGTGACTTAAACAAAAGTAATGGTGACTTTTCTCATCAAAAATGGAGACTTTGTCCTCACTTATGTTGGCTTTGCCATTCACTGATGGTGACTTTCCCAACAATAATTATGACTTTTCTCATCACTGATGGTGACTTTAACAAAAGAAATGGTGACTTTTCTCATCACTTTTGGAGACTTTACAAACACTAATGGTGACTTTGCTCATCACTGTTTGTGACTTTACACCAACACATGTTGGCAATGACATTCACTGACGGTGACTTAACCACCACTAATTATGACTTTTCTCATCACGGTTCGAGACTTTGTCCCAACTGATTATGATTTTTCCGGTCACTGATGGTGACTATACCATTACTAATGGTGCATTTGCTCATCACTGATTTTGTCTTTGGACAAACACATGTTGGCTTTGCCCTTCACTAATGGTGACTTTACCAACAATAATTATGACTTTGTTCATCACTGATGGTAACTTAAACAAAAGAAATGGTGACTTTTCTCATCACTGATCGAGACTTTGTCCTCACTTATGTTGGCTTTGCCAATTACTGATGGTGACTTTCCTCACAATAATTATGACTTTGTTCATCACTGATGGTGACTTAATCAAAAGTAATGGTGACTTTTCTCATCAAAAATGGAGACTTTGTCCTCACTTATGTTGGCTTTGCCAATCACTGATGGTGACTTTCCCAACAATAATTATGACTTTGATCATCACTGATGGTGACTTTGTCCCCACTGATTATGAATTTGCCGTTCACAGATGGTGACTTTACCAACACTAATGGTGCATTTGCTAATCACTGATTTTGTCTTTGCACAATCACATGTTAGCTTTGCCCTTCACTGATTGTGACTTTTCCAACAATAATTATGACTTTGCTGATCACTGATGGAGACTTTGTCCTCATTTATGTTGGCTTTGTCATTCACTGATGGTGACTTTACCAACAATAATTATGACTTTGCTCATCAATGATGGTGACTTTAACAAAAGTAATGGTGACTTTGCTCATCACTGATGGTGACTTTAACAAAAGTAATGGTGACTTTGCTCATCACTGATGGTGACTTTAACAAAAGAAATGGTGACTTTTCTCATCACTGTTGGAGACTTTAACATCACTAATGTTGACTTAGCTAATCAATGATGTCGACTTTACAAACACTAATGGTGACTTTGCTCATCACTGATGGTGACTTTACCAACACTAATATTGCATTTGCTCATCACTGATTTTGTCCTTGCACCAACACATGTTGGATTTGCCCTTCACTGATGGTGACTTTACCAACAATAACTATGACTTTGCTCATCACTGATGGTGACTTTACAAACACTAATGGTGACTTTGCTCATCACTGGTTGTGACTTTACACCAACACATGTTGGCAATGCCATTCACTGATGGTGACTTTACCAACACTAATTATGACTTTTCTCATCACTGATGGAGACTTTGCACCCACTGATTATGAATTTACCGGTCACTGATTGTGACATTACCAACACTAATGATGCATTTGGTCATCACTTATTTTGTCTTTGGACAAACACATGTTGGCTTTGCCCTTCACTAATGGTGACTTTACCAACAATAATTATGACTTTGTTCATCACTGATGGTAACTTAAACAAAAGAAATGGTGACTTTTCTCATCACTGATCGAGACTTTGTCCTCACTTATGTTTGCTTTGCCAATTACTGACGGTGACTTTCCTCACAATAATTATGACTTTGTTCATCACTGATGGTGACTTTAACAAAAGAAATGGTGACTTTTCTCATCAGTGTTGGAGACTTTAACAACACTAATGGTGACTTTGCTCATCACTGGTTGTGACTTTACACCAACAAATGTTGGCAATGCCATTCACTGATGGTGACTTTACCAACACTAATTATGACTTTTCTCATCACTGATGGAGACTTTGTACCCACTTATTATGAATTTGCCGGTCACTATTGATGACTTTAACAACACTGATAACGACTTTTCTCATCACTGATGGAGACTTTGTACCCACTGATTATGAATTTACCGTTCACTGATTGTGACATTACCAACACTAATGATGCATTTGCTCATCACTAATTTTGTCTTTGCACCAACACATGTTGGCTTTGCCCTTCACTAATGGTGACTTTACCAACAATAATTATGACATTGTTCATCACTGATGGTAACTTAAACAAAAGGAATTGTGACTTTTCTCATCACTGTTGGAGAGTTTAACAACACTAATGGTGACTTTGCTCATCACTGGTTGTGACTTTACACCAACACATGTTGGCAATGCCATTCACTGACGGCGACTTTACCACCACTAATTATCACTGTTCTCATCACTGATGGTGACTTTAACAAAAGAAATGGTGACTTTTCTCATCACTGTTGGAGACTTTACAAACACTAATGGTGACTTTGCTCATCACTGTTTGTGACTTTACACCAACACATGTTGGCAATGACATTCACTGACGGTGACTTAACCACCACTAATTATGACTTTTCTCATCACGGATGGAGACTTTGTCCCAACTGATTATGATTTTTCCGGTCACTGATGTTGACTTTACCATTACTAATGGTGCATTTGCTCATCACTGATTTTGTCCTTGCACCAACACTATTTGGCTTTGCCCTTCACTGATGGTGACTTTACCAACAAAAATTATGACTTTGCTCATCACTGATGGTGACTCTAACAAAAGTAATGGTCATTTTTCTCATCATTGATGGAGACTTTGTCCCCACTTATGTTGGCTTTGCTATTCACTGCTGGTAACTTTACCAACAATAATTATGACTAAGCTCATCACTGATGGTGACTTAAACAAAAGTAATGGTGACTTTTCTCATCAAAAATGGAGACTTTGTCCTCACTTATGTTGGCTTTGCCATTCACTGATGGTGACTTTCCCAACAATAATTATGACTTTTCTCATCACTGATGGTGACTTTAACAAAAGAAATGGTGACTTTTCTCATCACTGATGGTGACTTTCCCAACAAAAATTATGACTTTGATCATCACTGATGGTGACTTTGTCCCCACTGATTATGAATTTGCCGGTCACAGATGGTGACTTTACCAACACTAATGGTGCATTTGCTAATCACTGATTTTGTCTTTGCACAAACACATGTTAGCTTTGCCCTTCACTGATTGTGACTTTTCCAACAATAATTATGACTTTGCTGATCACTGATGGAGACTTTGTCCTCATTTATGATGGCTTTGTCATTCACTGATGGTGACTTTACCAACAATAATTATGACTTTGCTCATCACTGATGGTGACTATTACAAAAGAAATGGTGACTTTTCTCATCACTGATGGAGACTTTGTCCTCATTTATGTTGGCTTTGTTATTCACTGATGGTGACATTACCAACAATAATTATGACTTTGCCCTTCACTGATGGTGACTTTACCAACAATAACTATGACTTTGCTCATCACTGATGGTGACTTTACAAACACTAATGGTGACTTTGCTCATCACTGGTTGTGACTTTACACCAACACATGTTGGCAATGCCATTCACTGATGGTGACTTTACCAACACTAATTATGACTTTTCTCATCACTGATGGAGACTTTGCACCCACTGATTATGAATTTACCGGTCACTGATTGTGACATTACCAACACTAATGATGCATTTGGTCATCACTTATTTTGTCTTTGGACAAACACATGTTGGCTTTGCCCTTCACTAATGGTGACTTTACCAACAATAATTATGACTTTGTTCATCACTGATGGTAACTTAAACAAAAGAAATGGTGACTTTTCTCATCACTGATCGAGACTTTGTCCTCACTTATGTTGGCTTTGCCAATTACTGATGGTGACTTTCCTCACAATAATTATGACTTTGTTCATCACTGATGGTGACTTTAACAAAAGAAATGGTGACTTTTCTCATCAGTGTTGGAGACTTTAACAACACTAATGGTGACTTTGCTCATCACTGGTTGTGACTTTACACCAACAAATGTTGGCAATGCTATTCACTGACGGTGACTTAACCACCACTAATTATGACTTTTCTCATCACTGATGGTGACTTTAACAAAAGAAATGGTGACTTTTCTCATCACTGTTTGAGACTTTACAAACACTAATGGTGACTTTGCTCATCACTGACTGTGACTTTACACCAACACATGTTGGCAATGCCATTCACTGATGGTGACTTTACCAACACTAATTATGACTTTTCTCATCACTGATGGAGACTTTGTACCCACTTATTATGAATTTGCCGGTCACTATTGATGACTTTAACAACACTGATAACGACTTTTCTCATCACTGATGGAGACTTTGTACCCACTGATTATGAATTTACCGTTCACTGATTGTGACATTACCAACACTAATGATGCATTTGCTCATCACTAATTTTGTCTTTGCACCAACACATGTTGGCTTTGCCCTTCACTAATGGTGACTTTACCAACAATAATTATGACATTGTTCATCACTGATGGTAACTTAAACAAAAGGAATTATGACTTTTCTCATCACTGTTGGAGAGTTTAACAACACTAATGGTGACTTTGCTCATCACTGGTTGTGACTTTACACCAACACATGTTGGCAATGCCATTCACTGACGGCGACTTTACCACCACTAATTATCACTGTTCTCATCACTGATGGTGACTTTAACAAAAGAAATGGTGACTTTTCTCATCACTGTTGGAGACTTTACAAACACTAATGGTGACTTTGCTCATCACTGTTTGTGACTTTACACCAACACATGTTGGCAATGACATTCACTGACGGTGACTTAACCACCACTAATTATGACTTTTCTCATCACGGATGGAGACTTTGTCCCAACTGATTATGATTTTTCCGGTCACTGATGTTGACTTTACCATTACTAATGGTGCATTTGCTCATCACTGATTTTGTCCTTGCACCAACACGATTTGGCTTTGCCCTTCACTGATGGTGACTTAACCAACAAAAATTATGACTTTGCTCATCACTGATGGTGACTCTAACAAAAGTAATGGTCATTTTTCTCATCATTGATGGAGACTTTGTCCCCACTTATGTTGGCTTTGCTATTCAATGCTGGTGACTTTACCAACAATAATTATGACTAAGCTCATCACTGATGGTGACTTAAACAAAAGTAATGGTGACTTTTCTCATCAAAAATGGAGACTTTGTCCTCACTTATGTTGGCTTTGCCATTCACTGATGGTGACTTTCCCAACAATAATTATGACTTTTCTCATCACTGATGGTGACTTTAACAAAAGAAATGGTGACTTTTCTCATCACTGATGGTGACTTTCCCAACAAAAATTATGACTTTGATCATCACTGATGGTGACTTTGTCCCCACTGATTATGAATTTGCCGGTCACAGATGGTGACTTTACCAACACTAATGGTGCATTTGCTAATCACTGATTTTGTCTTTGCACAAACACATGTTAGCTTTGCCCTTCACTGATTGTGACTTTTCCAACAATAATTATGACTTTGCTGATCACTGATGGAGACTTTGTCCTCATTTATGTTGGCTTTGTCATTCACTGATGGTGACTTTACCAACAATAATTATGACTTTGCTCATCACTGATGGTGACTATAACAAAAGAAATGGTGACTTTTCTCATCACTGATGGAGACTTTGTCCTCATTTATGTTGGCTTTGTTATTCACTGATGGTGACATTACCAAAAATAATTATGACTTTGCTCATCAATGATGGTGACTTTAACAAAAGAAATGGTGACTTTTCTCATCACTGTTGGAGACTTTAACATCACTAATGTTGAATTAGCTAATCAATGATGTCGACTTTACAAACACTAATGGTGACTTTGCTCATCACTTGTTGTGACTTTACACCAACACATGTTGGCAATGCCATTCACTGATGGTGACTTTACCAACACTAATTATGACTTTTCTCATCACTGATGGAGACCTTGTACCCACTGATTATGAATTTGCCGGTCACTATTGATGACTTTAACAACACTGATAATGACTTTTCTCATCACTGATGGAGACTTTGTACCCACTGATTATGAATTTACCGGTCACTGATTGTGACATTACCAACACTAATGATGCATTTGCTCATCACTTATTTTGTCTTTGGACCAACACATGTTGGTTTTGCCCTTCACTAATGGTGACTTTACAAACAATAATAATGACTTTGTTCATCACTGATGGTAACTTAAACAAAAGCAATGGTGACTTTTCTCATCACTGATCGAGACTTTGTCCTCACTTATGTTGGCTTTGCCAATCACTGATGGTGACTTTCCTCACAATAATTATGACTTTGCTTATCACTGATGGTGACATTAACAAAAGAAATGGTGACTTTTCTAATCACTGTTGGAGACTTTTACAACACTAATGGTGACTTTGCTCATCACTGGTTGTGACTTTACACCAACACATGTTGGCAATGCCATTCACTGACGGTGACTTAACCACCACAAATTATGACTTTTCTCATCACTGATGTTGACTTTAACAAAAGAAATGGTGACTTTTCTCATCACTGTTGGAGACTTTACAAACACTAATGGTGACATTGCTCATCACTGGTTGTGACTTTACACCAACACATGTTGGCAATGCCATTCACTGATGGTGACTTTACCAACACTAATTATGACTTTTCTCATCACTGATGGAGACTTTTTACCCACTGATTATGAATTTACCGGTCACTGATTGTGACATTACCAACACTAATGATGCATTTGCTCATCACTAATTTTGTCTTTGCACCAACACATGTTGGTTTTGCCCTTCACTAATGGTGACTTTACCAACAATAATTATGACTTTGTTCATCACTGATGGTAACTTAAACAAAAGAAATGGTGACTTTTCTCATCACTGATCGAGAATTTGTCCTCACTTATGTTGGCTTTGCCAATCACTGATGGTGACTTTCCTCACAATAATTATGACTTGGCTTTTCACTGATGGTGACATTAACAAAAGAAATGGTGACTTTTCTCATCACTGTTGGAGACTTTAACAACACTAATGGTGACTTTGCTCATAACTGGTTGTGACTTAACCACCACTAATTATGACTTTTCTCATCACGGATGGAGACTTTGTCCCAACTGATTATGATTTTTCCGGTCACTGATGGTGACTTTACCAACACTAATGGTGCATTTGCTCATCACTGATTTTGTCCTTGCACCAACACATGTTGGCTTTGCACTTCACTGATGGTGACTTTATCAACAATAATTATGACTTTTCTCATCACTGATGGAGACATTGAACCCACTGATTATGAATTTGCCGGTCACTATTGATGACTTTAAAAACACTGATAATGACTTTTCTCATCACTGATGGAGACTTTGTACCCACTGATTATGAATTTACCGGTCACTGATTGTGACATTACCAACACTAATGATGCATTTGCTCATCACTAATTTTGTCTTTGCACCAACACATGTTAGCTTTGCCCTTCACTGATTGTGACTTTTCCAACAATAATTATGACTTTGCTGATCACTGATGGAGACTTTGTCCTCATTTATGTTGGCTTTGTCATTCACTGATGGTGACTTTACCAACAATAATTATGACTTTGCTCATCACTGATGGTGACTATAACAAAAGAAATGGTGACTTTTCTCATCACTGATGGAGACTTTGTCCTCATTTATGTTGGCTTTGTTATTCACTGATGGTGACATTACCAACAATAATTATGACTTTGCTCATCAATGATGGTGACTTTAACAAAAGTAATGGTGACTTTGCTCATCACTGATGGTGACTTTAACAAAAGAAATGGTGACTTTTCTCATCACTGTTGGAGACTTTAACATCACTAATGTTGAATTAGCTAATCAATGATGTCGACTTTACAAACACTAATGGTGACTTTGCTCATCACTTGTTGTGACTTTACACCAACACATGTTGGCAATGCCATTCACTGATGGTGACTTTACCAACACTAATTATGACTTTTCTCATCACTGATGGAGACCTTGTACCCACTGATTATGAATTTGCCGGTCACTATTGATGACTTTAACAACACTGATAATGACTTTTCTCATCACTGATGGAGACTTTGTACCCACTGATTATGAATTTACCGGTCACTGATTGTGACATTACCAACACTAATGATGCATTTGCTCATCACTTATTTTGTCTTTGGACCAACACATGTTGGTTTTGCCCTTCACTAATGGTGACTTTACAAACAATAATAATGACTTTGTTCATCACTGATGGTAACTTAAACAAAAGCAATGGTGACTTTTCTCATCACTGATCGAGACTTTGTCCTCACTTATGTTGGCTTTGCCAATCACTGATGGTGACTTTCCTCACAATAATTATGACTTGGCTTATCACTGATGGTGACATTAACAAAAGAAATGGTGACTTTTCTCATCACTGTTGGAGACTTTTACAACACTAATGGTGACTTTGCTCATCACTGGTTGTGACTTTACACCAACACATGTTGGCAATGCCATTCACTGACGGTTACTTAACCACCACAAATTATGACTTTTCTCATCACTGATGTTGACTTTAACAAAAGAAATGGTGACTTTTCTCATCACTGTTGGAGACTTTACAAACACTAATGGTGACATTGCTCATCACTGGTTGTGACTTTACACCAACACATGTTGGCAATGCCATTCACTGATGGTGACTTTACCAACACTAATTATGACTTTTCTCATCACTGATGGAGACTTTTTACCCACTGATTATGAATTTCCCGGTCACTGATTGTGACATTACCAACACTAATGATGCATTTGCTCATCACTAATTTTGTCTTTGCACCAACACATGTTGGTTTTGCCCTTCACTAATGGTGACTTTACCAACAATAATTATGACTTTGTTCATCACTGATGGTAACTTAAACAAAAGAAATGGTGACTTTTCTCATCACTGATCGAGAATTTGTCCTCACTTATGTTGGCTTTGCCAATCACTGATGGTGACTTTCCTCACAATAATTATGACTTGGCTTTTCACTGATGGTGACATTAACAAAAGAAATGGTGACTTTTCTCATCACTGTTGGAGACTTTAACAACACTAATGGTGACTTTGCTCATAACTGGTTGTGACTTTACACCAACACATGTTTGCAATGCCATTCACTGACTGTGACTTAACCACCACTAATTATGACTTTTCTCATCACTGATGGTGACTTTAACAAAAGAAATGGTGACTTTTCTTATCACTGTTGGTGACTTTACAAACACTAATGGTGATATGCTCATCACTGGTTGTGACTTTGCACCAACACATGTTGGCAATGCCATTCACTGACGGTGACTTAACCACCACTTATTATGACTTTTCTCATCACGGATGGAGACTTTGTCCCAACTGATTATGATTTTTCCGGTCACTGATGGTGACTTTACCAACACTAATGGTGCATTTGCTCATCACTGATTTTGTCCTTGCACCAACACATGTTGGCTTTGCCCTTAACTGATGGTGACTTTACCAACAATAATTATGACTTTGCTCATCACTGATGGTGACTTAAACAAAAGTAATGGTGACTTTGCTCATCACTGATGGTGACTTTACCAACACTAATATTGCATTTGCTCATCACTGATTTTGTCCTTGCACCAACACATGTTGGATTTGCCCTTCACTGATGGTGACTTTACCAACAATAACTATGACTTTGCTCATCACTGATGGTGACTTTACAAACACTAATGGTGACTTTGCTCATCACTGGTTGTGACTTTACACCAACACATGTTGGCAATGCCATTCACTGATGGTGACTTTACCAACACTAATTATGACTTTCCTCATCACTGATGGAGACCTTGTACCCACTGATTATGAATTTGCCGGTCACTATTGATGACTTTAACAACACTGATAATGACTTTTCTCATCACTGATGGAGACTTTGTACCCACTGATTATGAATTTACCGGTCACTGATTGTGACATTACCAACACTAATGATGCATTTGCTCATCACTAATTTTGTCTTTGCACCAACACATGTTGGTTTTGCCCTTCACTAATGGTGACTTTACCAACAATAATTATGACTTTGTTCATCACTGATGGTAACTTAAACAAAAGAAATGGTGACTTTTCTCATCACTGATCGAGACTTTGTCCTCACTTATGTTGGCTTTGCCAATCACTGATGGTGACTTTCCTCTCAATAATTATGACTTTGCTCATCACTGATGGTGACTTTAACAAAAGAAATGGTGACTTTTCTCATTACTGTTGGAGACTTTAACAACACTAATGGTGACTTTGCTCATCACTGGTTGTGACTTTACACCAACACATGTTTGCAATGCCATTCACTGACTGTGACTTAACCACCACTAATTATGACTTTTCTCATCACTGATGGTAACTTAAACGAAAGAAATGGTGACTTTTCTCATCACTGATCGAGACTTTGTCCTCACTTATGTTGGCTTTGCCAATCACTGATGGTGACTTTCCTCACAATAATTATGACTTTGCTCATCACTGATGGTGACTTTAACATAAGAAATGGTGACTTTTCTCATCACTGTTGGTGACTTTACAAACACTAATGGTGATATGCTCATCACTGGTTGTGACTTTGCACCAACACATGTTGGCAATGCCATTCACTGACGGTGACTTAACCACCACTTATTATGACTTTTCTCATCACGGATGGAGACTTTGTCCCAACTGATTATGATTTTTCCGGTCACTGATGGTGACTTTACCAACACTAATGGTGCATTTGCTCATCACTGATTTTGTCCTTGCACCAACACATGTTGGCTTTGCCCTTAACTGATGGTGACTTTACCAACAATAATTATGACTTTGCTCATCACTGATGGTGACTTTAACAAAAGTAATGGTGACTTTTCTCATCATTGATGGAGACTTTGTCCCCATTTATGTTGGCTTTGCTATTCACTGCTGGTGACTTTACCAACAATAATTATGACTTTGCTCATCACTGATGGTGACTTAAACAAAAGTAATGGTGACTTTGCTCATCACTGATGGTGACTTTACCAACACTAATGGTGCATTTGCTCATCACTGATTTTGTCCTTGCACCAACACATGTTGGCTTTGCCCTTAACTGATGGTGACTTTACCAACAATAATTATGACTTTGCTCATCACTGATGGTGACTTTAACAAAAGTAATGGTGACTTTTCTCATCATTGATGGAGACTTTGTCCCCATTTATGTTGGCTTTGCTATTCACTGCTGGTGACTTTACCAACAATAATTATGACTTTGCTCATCACTGATGGTGACTTAAACAAAAGTAATGGTGACTTTGCTCATCACTGATGGTGACTTTACCAACACTAATATTGCATTTGCTCATCACTGATTTTGTCCTTGCACCAACACATGTTGGATTTGCCCTTCACTGATGGTGACTTTACCAACAATAACTATGACTTTGCTCATCACTGATGGTGACTTTACAAACACTAATGGTGACTTTGCTCATCACTGGTTGTGACTTTACACCAACACATGTTGGCAATGCCATTCACTGATGGTGACTTTACCAACACTAATTATGACTTTCCTCATCACTGATGGAGACCTTGTACCCACTGATTATGAATTTGCCGGTCACTATTGATGACTTTAACAACACTGATAATGACTTTTCTCATCACTGATGGAGACTTTGTACCCACTGATTATGAATTTACCGGTCACTGATTGTGACATTACCAACACTAATAATGCATTTGCTCATCTCTAATTTTGTCTTTGCACCAACACATGTTGGTTTTGCCCTTCACTAATGGTGACTTTACCAACAAGTATTATGACTTTGTTCATCACTGATGGTAACTTAAACAAAAGAAATGGTGACTTTTCTCATCACTGATCGAGAATTTGTCCTCACTTATGTTGGCTTTGCCAATCACTGATGGTGACTTTCCTCACAATAATTATGACTTGGCTTTTCACTGATGGTGACATTAACAAAAGAAATGGTGACTTTTCTCATCACTGTTGGAGACTTTAACAACACTAATGGTGACTTTGCTCATCACTGGTTGTGACTTAACCACCACTAATTATTACTTTTCTCATCACGGATGGAGACTTTGTCCCAACTGATTATGATTTTTCCGGTCACTGATGGTGACTTTACCAACACTAATGGTGCATTTGCTCATCACTGATTTTGTCCTTGCACCAACACATGTTGGCTTTGCCCTTCACTGATGGTGACTTTACCAACAATAATTATGACTTTGCTCATCACTGATGGTGACTTAAACAAAAGTAATGGTGACTTTTCTCATCACTGTTGGAGACTTTACAAACACTAATGGTGACTTTGCTCATCACTGGTTGTGACTTTACACCAACACATGTTGGCAATGCCATTCACTGACGGTGACTTAACCACCACTAATTATGACTTTTCTCATCACGGATGGAGACTTTGTCCCAACTGATTATGATTTTTACGGTCACTGATGGTGACTTTACCAACACTAATGGTGCATTTGCTCATCACTGATTTTGTCCTTGCACCAACACATGTTGGCAATGCCATTCACTGATGGTTACTTTACCAACACTAATTATGACTTTTCTCATCACTGATGGAGACTTTGTACCCACTGATTATGAATTTGCCGGTCACTATTGATGACTTTAATAACACTGATAATGACTTTTCTCATCACTGATGGAGACTTTGTACCCACTGATTATGAATTTACGAGTCACTGATTGTGACATTACCAACACTAATGATGCATTTGCTCATCACTAATTTTGTCTTTGCACCAACACATGTTGGTTTTGCCCTTCACTAATGTCGACTTTACCAACAATAATTATGACTTTGTTCATCACTGATGGTAAATTAAACAAAAGAAATGTTGACTTTTCTCATCACTGATCGAGAATTTGTCCTCACTTATGTTGGCTTTGCCAATCACTGATGGTGACTTTCCTCACAATAATTATGACTTTGCTCATCACTGATGGTGACTTTAACAAAAGAAATGGGGACTTTTCTCATCACTGTTGGAGACTTTAACAACACTAATGGTGACTTTGCTCATCACTGGTTGTGACTTTACACCAACACATGTTGGCAATGCCATTCACTGACGGTGACTTAACCACCACTAATTATGACTTTTCTCATCACGGATGGAGACTTTGTCCCAACTGATTATGATTTTTCCGGTCACTGATGGTGACTTTACCAACACTAATGGTGCATTTGCTCATCACTGATTTTGTCCTTGCACCAACACATGTTGGCTTTGCCCTTCACTGATGGTGACTTTACCAACAATAATTATGACTTTGCTCATCACTGATGGTGACTTTAACAAAAGTAATGGTGACTTTTCTCATCATTGATGGAGACTTTGTCCCCACTTATGTTGGCTTTGCTATTCACTGCTGGTGACTTTACCAACAATAATTATGACTTTGCTCATCACTGATGGTGACTTAAACAAAAGTAATGGTGACTTTGCTCATCACTGATGGTGACTTTACCAACACTAATGGTGCATTTGCTCATCACTGATTTTGTCCTTGCACCAACACATGTTGGATTTGAAATTCACTGATGGTGACTTTACCAACAATAACTATGACTTTGCTCATCACTGATGGTGACTTTACAAACACTAATGGTGACTTTGCTCATCACTGGTTGTGACTTTACACCAGCACATGTTGGCAATGCCATTCACTGATGGTGACTTTACCAACACTAATTATGACTTTTCTCATCACTGATGGAGACCTTGTACCCACTGGTTATGAATTTGCCGGTCACTGATTGTGACATTACCAACACTAATGATGCATTTGCTCATCACTTATTTTGTCTTTGGACCAACACATGTTGGTTTTGCCCTTCACTAATGGTGACTTTACCAACAATAATAATGACTTTGTTCATCACTGATGGTAACTTAAACAAAAGCAATGGTGACTTTCTCATCACTGATCGAGACTTTGTCCTCACTTATGTTGGCTTTGCCAATCACTGATGGTGACTTTCCTCACAATAATTATGACTTTGCTCATCACTGACGGTGACTTAACCACCACTAATTATGACTTTTCTCATCACGGATGGAGACTTTGTCCCAACTGATTATGATTTTTCCGGTCACTGATGGTGACATTACCGACACAAATGGTGCATTTGCTCATCACTGATTTTGTCCTTGCACCAACACATGTTGGCTTTGCCCTTCACTGATGGTGACTTTACCAACAATAATTATGACTTTGCTCATCACTGATGGTGACTTTAACAAAAGTAATGGTGACTTTTCTCATCATTGATGGAGACTTTGTCCCCACTTATGTTGGCTTTGCTATTCACTGCTGGTGACTATACCAACAATAATTATGACTTTGCTTATCATTGATGGTGACTTAAACAAAAGTAATGGTGACTTTTCTCATCACTGTTGGAGACTTTACAAACACTAATGGTGACTTTGCTCATCACTGGTTGTGACTTTACACCAACACATGTTGGCAATGCCATTCACTGACGGTGACTTAACCACCACTAATTATGACTTTTCTCATCACGGATGGAGACTTTGTCCCAACTGATTATGATTTTTCCGGTCACTGATGGTGACTTTACCAACACTAATGGTGCATTTGCACATCATTGATTTTGTCCTTGCACCAACACATGTTGGCTTTGCCCTTCACAGATGGTGACTTTACCAACAATAATTATGACTTTGCTCATCACTGATGGTGACTTTAACAAAAGTAATGGTGACTTTTCTCATCATTGATGGAGACTTTGTCCCCACTTATGTTGGCTTTGCTATTCACTGCTGGTGACTTTACCAACAATAATTATGACTTTGCTCATCACTGATGGTGACTTAAACAAAAGTAATGGTGACTTTTTTCATCACTGTTGTAGACTTTACCACCACTAATTATGACTTTTCTCATCACGGATGGAGACTTTGTCCCAACTGATTATGATTTTTCCGGTCACTGATGGTGACTTTACCAATACTAATGGTGCATTTGCTCATCACTGATTTTGTCCTTGCACCAACACATGTTGGCTTTGCCCTTCACTGATGGTGACTTTACCAACAATAATTATGACTTTGCTCATCACTGATGGTGACTTTAACAAAAGTAATGGTGACTTTTCTCATCATTGATGGAGACTTTGTCCCCACTTATGTTGGCTTTGCTATTCACTGCTAGTGACTTTACCAACAATAATTATGACTTTGCTTATCACTGATGGTGACTTAAACAAAAGTAATGGTGACTTTTCTCATCACTGTTGGAGACTTTACAAACACTAATGGTGACTTTGCTCATCACTGGTTGTGACTTTACACCAACACATGTTGGCAATGCCATTCACTGACGGTGACTTAACCACCACTAATTATGACTTTTCTCATCACAGATGGAGACTTTGTCCCAACTGATTATGATTTTTCCGGTCACTGATGGTGACTTAACCAACACTAAATGTGCATTTGCTCATCACTGATTTTGTCCTTGCACCAACACATGTTGGCTTTGCCCTTCACTGATGGTGACTTTACCAACAATAACTATGACTTTGCTCATCACTGATGGTGACTTAAACAAAAGAAATGGTGACTTATTTTATCACTGATCGAGACTTTGTCCTCACTTATGTTGGCTTTGCCATCACTGATGGTGACTTTCCTCACAATAATTATGACTTTGCTCATCACTGATGGTGACTTTAACAAAAGAAATGGTGACTTTTCTCATCACTATTGGAGACTTTAACAACACTAATGGTGACTTTGCTCATCACTGGTTGTGACTTTACACCAACACATGTTTGCAATGCCATTCACTGACGGTGACTTAACCACCACTAAAAATGACTTTTCTCATCACTGATGGTGACTTTAACAAAAGAAATGGTGACTTTTCTCATCACTGGTTGTGACTTAACACCAACACATGTTGGCAATGCCATTCACTGATTGTGACTTTACCAACAATAATTATGACTTTGCTCATCACTGATGGTGACTTTAACAAAAGTAATGGTGACTTTTCTCATCATTGATGGAGACTTTGTCCCCACTTATGTTGGCTTTGCTATTCACTGCTGGTGACTTTACCAACAATAATTATGACTTTGCTCATCACTGATGGTGACTTAACACCAACACATGTTGGCAATGCCATTCACTGATTGTGACTTTACCAACAATAATTATGACTTTGCTCATCACTGATGGTGACTTTAACAAAAGTAATGGTGACTTTTCTCATCATTGATGGAGACTTTGTCCCCACTTATGTTGGCTTTGCTATTCACTGCTGGTGACTTTACCAACAATAATTATGACTTTGCTCATCACTGATGGTGACTTTAAAAAAAGTAATGGTGACTTTTCTCATCATTGATGGAGACTTTGTCCCCACTTATGTTAACTTTGCTATTCACTGCTGGTGACTTTACCAACACTAATGATGCATTTGCTCATCACTTATTTTGTCTTTGCACCAAAAAATGTTGGCTTTTCCCTTCACTAATGGTGACTTTACCAACAATAATTATGACTTTGTTCATCACTGATGGTAACTTAACAAAAGAAATGGTGACTTTTCTCATCACTGATCGAGACTTTGTCCTCACTTATGTTGGCTTTGCCAATCACTGATGATGACTTTCCTCACAATAATTATGACTTAGCTCATCACTGATGGTGACTTTAACAAAAGAAATTGTGACTTTTCTCATCACTGTTGGAGACTTTAACAACACTAATGGTGACTTTTCTCATCACTGGTTGTGACTTTACACCAACACATGTTTGCAATGCCATTCACTGACGGTGACTTAACCACCACTAATTATGACTTTTCTCATCACTGATGGTGACTTTAACAAAAGAAATGGTGACTTTTCTCATCACTGCTGGTGACTTTACCAACAATAATTATGACTTTGCTCATCACTGATGGTGACTTTAACAAAAGTAATGGTGACTTTTCTCATCATTGATGGAGACTTTGTCCCCACTTATGTTGGCTTTGCTATTCACTGCTGGTGACTTTACCAACACTAATGATGCATTTGCTCATCACTAATTTTGTCTTTGCACCAACACATGTTGGCTTTGCCCTTCACTAATGGTGACTTTACCAACAATAATTTTGACTTTGTTCATCACTGATGGTAACTTAAACAAAAGAAATGGTGACTTTTCTCATCACTGATCGAGACTTTGTTCTCACTTATGTTGGCTTTGCCAATCACTGATGGTGACTTTCCTCACAATAATTATGACTTAGCTCATCACTGATGGTGACTTTAACAAAAGAAAAGTTGACTTTTCTCATCACTATTGGAGACTTTAACAACACTAATGGTGACTTTGCTCATCACTGGTTGTGACTTTACACCAACACATGTTTGCAATGCCATTCACTGACGGTGACTTAACCACCACTAATTATGACTTTTCTCATCACTGATGGTGACTTTAACAAAAGAAATGGTGACTTTTCTCATCACTGTTGGAGACTTTACCAACAATAATTATGACTTTGCTCATCACTGATGGTGACTTTAACAAAAGTAATGGTGACTTTTTTCATCATTGATGGAGACTTTGTCACCACTTATGTTGGCTTTGCTATTCACTGCTGGTGACTTTACCAACAATAATTATGACTTTGCTCATCACTGATGGTGACTTTGTCCCCACTTATGTTGGCTTTGCTATTCAGTGCTGGTGACTTTACCAACACTAATGATGCATTTGCTCATCACTGATTTTGTCTTTGCACCAACACATGTTGGCTTTGCCCTTCACTGATGGTGACTCTAACAAAAGTAATGGTGACTTTTCTCGTCATTGATGGAGACTTTGTCCTCACTTATGTTGGCTTTGCTATTCACTTCTGGTGACTTTACCAACAATAATTATGACTTTGCTCATCACTGATGGTGACTTAAACAAAAGTAATGGTGACTTTTCTCATCAAAAATGGAGACTTTTTCCTCACTTATGTTGGCTTTGCCATTCACTGATGGTGGCTTTCCCAACAATAATTATGACTTTGATCATCACTCATGGTGAATTTGTCCCCACTGATTATGAATTTGCCGCTCACAGATGGTGACTTAACCAACACTAATTATGACTTTGCTCATCACTGATGGACTTTAACAAAAGAAATGGTGACTTTGCTCATCACTGATTTTGTCTTTGCACCAACACATGTTAGCTTTGCCCTTCACTGATTGTGACATTTCCAACAATAATTATGACTTTGCTCATCACTGATGGTGACTTTAACAAAAGAAATCGTGACTTTTCTCATCACTGTTGGAGACTTTACAAACACTAATGGTGACTTTGCTCATCACTGGTTGTGACTTAACACCAACACATGTTGGCAATGCCATTCTCTGACGGTGACTTAACCACCACTAATTATGACTTTTCTCATCACTGATGGTGACTTTTACAAAATAAATGGTGACTTTTCTCATCACTGTTGGAGACTTTACAAACACTAATGGTGACTTTGCTCATCACTGGTTGTGACTTAACACCAACACATGTTGGCAATGCCATTCACTGACGGTGACTTAACCACCACTAATTATGACTTTTCTCATCACTGATGGAGACTTTGTCCTCATTTATGTTGGCTTTGTCATTCACTGATGGTGACTTTACCAACAATAATTATGACTTTGCTCATCACTGATGGTGACTTAAACAAAAGAAATGGTGACTTTTCTCATCAAAAATGGAGACTTTGTCCTCACTTATGTTGGCTTTGCCATTCACTGATGGTGGCTTTCCCAACAATAATTATGACTTTGATCATCACTGATGGTGACTTTGTCCCCACTGATTATGAATTTGCCGCTCATAGATGGTGACTTAACCAACACTAAATATGACTTTGCTCATCACTGATGGTGACTTTAACAAAAGAAATGGTGACTTTTCTCATCACTGTTGGAGACTTTACAAACACTAATGGTGACTTTGCTCATCACTGATTTTGTCTTTGCACCAACACATGTTAGCTTTGCCCTTCACTGATTGTGACATTTCCAACAATAATTATGACTTTGCTCATCACTGATGGTGACTTTAACAAAAGAAATCGTGACTTTTCTCATCACTGTTGGAGACTTTACAAACACTAATGGTGACTTTGCTCATCACTGGTTGTGACTTAACACCAACACATGTTGGCAATGCCATTCACTGACGGTGACTTAACCACCAAAAATTATGACTTTTCTCATCACTGATGGTGACTTTAACAAAAGAAATGGTGACTTTTCTCATCACTGTTGGAGACTTTACAAACACTAATGGTGACTTTGCTCATCACTGGTTGTGACTTAACACCAACACATGTTGGCAATGCCATTCACTGACGGTGACTTAACCACCACTAATTATGACTTTTCTAATCACTGATGGAGACTTTGTCCTCATTTATGTTGGCTTTGTCATTCACTTATGGTGACTTTACCAACAATAATTATGACTTTGCTCATCACTGATGGTGAGTTTCCTCACAATAATTATGACTTTGCTCATCACTGATGGTGACTTTAACAAAAGAAATGGTGACTTTTCTCATCACTGTTGGAGACTTAAACAACACTAATGTTGACTTAGCTAATCAAAGATGTCGACTTTACAAACTCTAATGGTGACTTTGCTCATCACTTGTTGTGACTTTACACCAACACATGTTGGCAATGCCATTCACTGACGGTGACTTAACCACCACTAATTATGACTTTTCTCATCACGGATGGAGACTTTGTCCCAACTGATTATGATCTTTCCGTTCACTGATGGTGACTTTACCAACACTAATGGTGCATTTGCTCATCACTGATTTTGTCTTTGCACCAACACATGTTGGCTTTGCCCTTCACTGATGGTGACTCTAACAAAAGTAATGGTGACTTTTCTCGTCATTGATGGAGACTTTGTCCTCACTTATGTTGGCTTTGCTATTCACTTCTGGTGACTTTACCAACAATAATTATGACTTTGCTCATCACTGATGGTGACTTAAACAAAAGTAATGGTGACTTTTCTCATCAAAAATGGAGACTTTGTCCTCACTTATGTTGGCTTTGCCATTCACTGATGGTGGCTTTCCCAACAATAATTATGACTTTGATCATCACTCATGGTGAATTTGTCCCCACTGATTATGAATTTGCCGCTCACAGATGGTGACTTAACCAACACTAATTATGACTTTGCTCATCACTGATGGACTTTAACAAAAGAAATGGTGACTTTGCTCATCACTGATTTTGTCTTTGCACCAACACATGTTAGCTTTGCCCTTCACTGATTGTGACATTTCCAACAATAATTATGACTTTGCTCATCACTGATGGTGACTTTAACAAAAGAAATCGTGACTTTTCTCATCACTGTTGGAGACTTTACAAACACTAATGGTGACTTTACCAACAATAATTATGACTTTGCTCATCACTGATGGTGACTTTAACAAAAGTAATGGTGACTTTTCTCATCATTGATGGAGACCTTGTCCCCACTTATGTTGGCTTTGCTATTCAGTGCTGGTGACTTTACCAACACTAATGATGCATTTGCTCATCACTAATTTTGTCTTTGCACCAACACATGTTGGCTTTGCCCTTCACTAATGGTGACTTTACCAACAATAATTATGACTTTGTTCATCACTGATGGTAACTTAAACAAAAGAAATGGTGACTTATTTTATCACTGATCGAGACTTTGTCCTCACTTATGTTGGCTTTGCCATCACTGATGGTGACTTTCCTCACAATAATTATGACTTTGTTCATCACTGATGGTGACTTTAACAAAAGAAATGGTGACTTTTCTCATCACTATTGGAGACTTTAACAACACTAATGGTGACTTTGCTCATCACTGGTTGTGACTTTACACCAACACATGTTTGCAATGCCATTCACTGACGGTGACTTAACCACCACTAAAAATGACTTTTCTCATCACTGATGGTGACTTTAACAAAAGAAATGGTGACTTTTCTCATCACTGGTTGTGACTTAACACCAACACATGTTGGCAATGCCATTCACTGATTGTGACTTTACCAACAATAATTATGACTTTGCTCATCACTGATGGTGACTTTAACAAAAGTAATGGTGACTTTTCTCATCATTGATGGAGACTTTGTCCCCACTTATGTTGGCTTTGCTATTCACTGCTGGTGACTTTACCAACAATAATTATGACTTTGCTCATCACTGATGGTGACTTAACACCAACACATGTTGGCAATGCCATTCACTGATTGTTACTTTACCAACAATAATTATGACTTTGCTCATCACTGATGGTGACTTTAACAAAAGTAATGGTGACTTTTTTCATCACTGATGGAGAGTTTATACCCACTGATTATGAAATTACCGGTCAATGATTGTGACATTACCAACACTAATGATGCATTTGCTGATCACTAATTTTGTCTTTGCACCAATACATTTTGGCTTTGCCATTCACTGATGGTGAGTTTCCACACAATAATTATGACTTTGCTCATCACTGATGGTGACTTTAACAAAAGAAATGGTGACTTTTCTCATCACTGTTGGAGACTTAAACAACACTAATGTTGACTTAGCTAATCAAAGATGTCGACTTTACAAACTCTAATGGTGACTTTGCTCATCACTTGTTGTGACTTTACACCAACACATGTTGGCAATGCCATTCACTGACGGTGACTTAACCACCACTAATTATGACTTTTCTCATCACGGATGGAGACTTTGTCCCAACTGATTATGATCTTTCCGTTCACTGATGGTGACTTTACCAACACTAATGGTGCATTTGCTCATCACTGATTTTGTCTTTGCACCAACACATGTTGGCTTTGCCCTTCACTGATGGTGACTCTAACAAAAGTAATGGTGACTTTTCTCGTCATTGATGGAGACTTTGTCCTCACTTATGTTGGCTTTGCTATTCACTTCTGGTGACTTTACCAACAATAATTATGACTTTGCTCATCACTGATGGTGACTTAAACAAAAGTAATGGTGACTTTTCTCATCAAAAATGGAGACTTTGTCCTCACTTATGTTGGCTTTGCCATTCACTGATGGTGGCTTTCCCAACAATAATTATGACTTTGATCATCACTCATGGTGAATTTGTCCCCACTGATTATGAATTTGCCGCTCACAGATGGTGACTTAACCAACACTAATTATGACTTTGCTCATCACTGATGGACTTTAACAAAAGAAATGGTGACTTTGCTCATCACTGATTTTGTCTTTGCACCAACACATGTTAGCTTTGCCCTTCACTGATTGTGACATTTCCAACAATAATTATGACTTTGCTCATCACTGATGGTGACTTTAACAAAATAAATCGTGACTTTTCTCATCACTGTTGGAGACTTTACAAACACTAATGGTGACTTTGCTCATCACTGGTTGTGACTTAACACCAACACATGTTGGCAATGCCATTCTCTGACGGTGACTTAACCACCACTAATTATGACTTTTCTCATCACTGATGGTGACTTTTACAAAATAAATGGTGACTTTTCTCATCACTGTTGGAGACTTTACAAACACTAATGGTGACTTTGCTCATCACTGGTTGTGACTTAACACCAACACATGTTGGCAATGCCATTCACTGACGGTGACTTAACCACCACTAATTATGACTTTTCTCATCACTGATGGAGACTTTGTCCTCATTTATGTTGGCTTTGTCATTCACTGATGGTGACTTTACCAACAATAATTATGACTTTGCTCATCACTGATGGTGACTTAAACAAAAGAAATGGTGACTTTTCTCATCAAAAATGGAGACTTTGTCCTCACTTATGTTGGCTTTGCCATTCACTGATGGTGGCTTTCCCAACAATAATTATGACTTTGATCATCACTGATGGTGACTTTGTCCCCACTGATTATGAATTTGCCGCTCATAGATGGTGACTTAACCAACACTAAATATGACTTTGCTCATCACTGATGGTGACTTTAACAAAAGAAATGGTGACTTTTCTCATCACTGTTGGAGACTTTACAAACACTAATGGTGACTTTGCTCATCACTGATTTTGTCTTTGCACCAACACATGTTAGCTTTGCCCTTCACTGATTGTGACATTTCCAACAATAATTATGACTTTGCTCATCACTGATGGTGACTTTAACAAAAGAAATCGTGACTTTTCTCATCACTGTTGGAGACTTTACAAACACTAATGGTGACTTTGCTCATCACTGGTTGTGACTTAACACCAACACATGTTGGCAATGCCATTCACTGACGGTGACTTAACCACCAAAAATTATGACTTTTCTCATCACTGATGGTGACTTTAACAAAAGAAATGGTGACTTTTCTCATCACTGTTGGAGACTTTACAAACACTAATGGTGACTTTGCTCATCACTGGTTGTGACTTAACACCAACACATGTTGGCAATGCCATTCACTGACGGTGACTTAACCACCACTAATTATGACTTTTCTCATCACTGATGGAGACTTTGTCCTCATTTATGTTGGCTTTGTCATTCACTTATGGTGACTTTACCAACAATAATTATGACTTTGCTCATCACTGATGGTGAGTTTCCTCACAATAATTATGACTTTGCTCATCACTGATGGTGACTTTAACAAAAGAAATGGTGACTTTTCTCATCACTGTTGGAGACTTAAACAAAACTAATGTTGACTTAGCTAATCAAAGATGTCGACTTTACAAACTCTAATGGTGACTTTGCTCATCACTTGTTGTGACTTTACACCAACACATGTTGGCAATGCCATTCACTGACGGTGACTTAACCACCACTAATTATGACTTTTCTCATCACGGATGGAGACTTTGTCCCAACTGATTATGATCTTTCCGTTCACTGATGGTGACTTTACCAACACTAATGGTGCATTTGCTCATCACTGATTTTGTCTTTGCACCAACACATGTTGGCTTTGCCCTTCACTGATGGTGACTCTAACAAAAGTAATGGTGACTTTTCTCGTCATTGATGGAGACTTTGTCCTCACTTATGTTGGCTTTGCTATTCACTTCTGGTGACTTTACCAACAATAATTATGACTTTGCTCATCACTGATGGTGACTTAAACAAAAGTAATGGTGACTTTTCTCATCAAAAATGGAGACTTTGTCCTCACTTATGTTGGCTTTGCCATTCACTGATGGTGGCTTTCCCAACAATAATTATGACTTTGATCATCACTCATGGTGAATTTGTCCCCACTGATTATGAATTTGCCGCTCACAGATGGTGACTTAACCAACACTAATTATGACTTTGCTCATCACTGATGGACTTTAACAAAAGAAATGGTGACTTTGCTCATCACTGATTTTGTCTTTGCACCAACACATGTTAGCTTTGCCCTTCACTGATTGTGACATTTCCAACAATAATTATGACTTTGCTCATCACTGATGGTGACTTTAACAAAAGAAATCGTGACTTTTCTCATCACTGTTGGAGACTTTACAAACACTAATGGTGACTTTGCTCATCACTGGTTGTGACTTAACACCAACACATGTTGGCAATGCCATTCTCTGACGGTGACTTAACCACCACTAATTATGACTTTTCTCATCACTGATGGTGACTTTTACAAAATAAATGGTGACTTTTCTCATCACTGTTGGAGACTTTACAAACACTAATGGTGACTTTGCTCATCACTGGTTGTGACTTAACACCAACACATGTTGGCAATGCCATTCACTGACGGTGACTTAACCACCACTAATTATGACTTTTCTCATCACTGATGGAGACTTTGTCCTCATTTATGTTGGCTTTGTCATTCACTGATGGTGACTTTACCAACAATAATTATGACTTTGCTCATCACTGATGGTGACTTAAACAAAAGAAATGGTGACTTTTCTCATCAAAAATGGAGACTTTGTCCTCACTTATGTTGGCTTTGCCATTCACTGATGGTGGCTTTCCCAACAATAATTATGACTTTGATCATCACTGATGGTGACTTTGTCCCCACTGATTATGAATTTGCCGCTCATAGATGGTGACTTAACCAACACTAAATATGACTTTGCTCATCACTGATGGTGACTTTAACAAAAGAAATGGTGACTTTTCTCATCACTGTTGGAGACTTTACAAACACTAATGGTGACTTTGCTCATCACTGATTTTGTCTTTGCACCAACACATGTTAGCTTTGCCCTTCACTGATTGTGACATTTCCAACAATAATTATGACTTTGCTCATCACTGATGGTGACTTTAACAAAAGAAATCGTGACTTTTCTCATCACTGTTGGAGACTTTACAAACACTAATGGTGACTTTGCTCATCACTGGTTGTGACTTAACACCAACACCTGTTGGCAATGCCATTCACTGACGGTGACTTAACCACCAAAAATTATGACTTTTCTCATCACTGATGGTGACTTTAACAAAAGAAATGGTGACTTTTCTCATCACTGTTGGAGACTTTACAAACACTAATGGTGACTTTGCTCATCACTGGTTGTGACTTAACACCAACACATGTTGGCAATGCCATTCACTGACGGTGACTTAACCACCACTAATTATGACTTTTCTCATCACTGATGGAGACTTTGTCCTCACTTATGTTGGCTTTGCCATTCACTGATGGTGGCTTTCCCAACAATAATTATGACTTTGATCATCACTCATGGTGAATTTGTCCCCACTGATTATGAATTTGCCGCTCACAGATGGTGACTTAACCAACACTAATTATGACTTTGCTCATCACTGATGGACTTTAACAAAAGAAATGGTGACTTTGCTCATCACTGATTTTGTCTTTGCACCAACACATGTTAGCTTTGCCCTTCACTGATTGTGACATTTCCAACAATAATTATGACTTTGCTCATCACTGATGGTGACTTTAACAAAAGAAATCGTGACTTTTCTCATCACTGTTGGAGACTTTACAAACACTAATGGTGACTTTGCTCATCACTGGTTGTGACTTAACACCAACACATGTTGGCAATGCCATTCTCTGACGGTGACTTAACCACCACTAATTATGACTTTTCTCATCACTGATGGTGACTTTTACAAAATAAATGGTGACTTTTCTCATCACTGTTGGAGACTTTACAAACACTAATGGTGACTTTGCTCATCACTGGTTGTGATTTTAACAAAAGAAATGGTGACTTTTCTCATCACTGTTGGAGACTTTAACAACACTAATGGTGACTTTGCTCATCACTGGTTGTGACTTTACACCAACACATGTTGGCAATGCCATTCACTGACGGTGACTTTACCAACAATAATTATGACTCTGCTCATCACTGATGGAGACTTTGTCCTCATTTATGTTGGCTTTGTCATTCACTGATGGTGACTTTACCAACAATAATTATGACTTTGCTCATCACTGATGGTGATTTTAACAAAAGAAATGGTGACTTTTCTCATCACTGTTGGAGACTTTAACAACACTAATGGTGACTTTGCTCATCACTGGTTGTGACTTTACACCAACACATGTTGGCAATGCCATTCACTGAAGGTGACTTTTCCAACAATAATTATGACTTTGCTCATCACTGATGGAGACTTTGTCCTCATTTATGTTGGCTTTGCTATTCACTGCTGGTGACTTTACCAACAATAATTATGATTTTGCTCATCACTGATGGTGACTTAAACAAAAGTAATGGTGACTTTTCTCATCAAAAATGGAGACTTTGTCCTCACTTATGTTGGCTTTGTCATTCACTGATGGTGACTTTCCCAACAATAATTATGACTTTGATCCTCACTGATGGTGACTTTGTCCCCACTGATTATGAATTTGCCGGTCACAGATGGTGACTTTACCAACACTAATGGTGCATTTGCTCATCACTGATTTTGTCTTTGCACCAACACATGTTAGCTTTGCCCTTCACTGATTGTGACTTTTCCAACAATAATTATTACTTTGCTCATCACTGATGGAGACTTTTTCCTCATTTATGTTGGCTTTGCCCTTCACTGATGGTGACTTTACCAACAATAATTATGACTTTGCTCATCACTGATGGTGACTTTAACAAAAGAAATGGTGACTTTTCTCATCACTGTTGGAGACTTTAACGACACTAATGGTGACTTTGCTCATCACTGGTTGTGACTTTACACCAACACATGTTGGCAATGCCATTCACAGACGGTGACTTAACCACCAAAAATTATGACTTTTCTCATCACTGATGGTGACTTTAACAAAAGAAATGGTGACTTTTCTCATCACTGTTGGAGCATTTACAAACACTAATGGTGACTTTGCTCATCACTGGTTGTGACTTTACACCAACACATGTTGGCAATGCCATTCACAGACGGTGACTTAACCACCAAAAATTATGACTTTTCTCATCACTGATGGTGACTTTAACAAAAGAAATGGTGACTTTTCTCATCACTGTTGGAGCATTTACAAACACTAATGGTGACTTTGCTCATCACTGGTTGTGACTTTACACCAACACATGTTGGCAATGCCATTCACTGACGGTGACTTAACCACCTTTAATTATGACTTTTCTTATCACGGATGGAGACTTTGTCCCAACAGATTAGGATTTTTCCGGTCACAGATGGTGACTTTACCAACACTAATGGTGCATTTGCTCATCACTGATTTTGTCTTTGCACCAACACATGTTAGCTTTGCCCTTCACTGATTGTGACTTTTCCAACAATAATTATGACTTTGCTCATCACTGGTTGTGACTTTACACCAACACATGTTTGCAATGCCATTCACTGACGGTGACTTAACCAACAATAATTATGACTTTGCTCATCACTGATGGTGACTTTAACAAAAGAAATGGTGACTTTTCTCATCACTGTTGGAGACTTTAACGACACTAATGGTGACTTTGCTCATCACTGGTTGTGACTTTACACCAACACATGTTGGCAATGCCATTCACAGACGGTGACTTTACCAACAATAATTATGACTTTGCTCATCACTGATGGTGACTTTAACAAAAGAAATGGTGACTTTTCTCATCACTGTTGGAGACTTTAACAACACTAATGGTGACTTTGCTCATCACTGGTTGTGACTTTACACCAACACATGTTGGCAATGCCATTCACTGACGGTGACTTTTCCAACAATAATTATGACTCTGCTCATCACTGATGGAGACTTTGTCCTCATTTATGTTGGCTTTGTCATTCACTGATGGTGACTTTACCAACAATAATTATGACTTTGCTCATCACTGATGGAGACTTTGTCCTCATTTATGTTGGCTTTGTCATTCACTGATGGTGACTTTACCAACAATAATTATGACTTTGCTCATCACTGATGGTGATTTTAACAAAAGAAATGGTGACTTTTCTCATCACTGTTGGAGACTTTAACAACACTAATAGTGACTTTGCTCATCACTGGTTGTGACTTTACACCAACACATGTTGGCAATGCCATTCACTGACGGTGACTTTACCAACAATAATTATGACTCTGCTCATCACTGATGGAGACTTTGTCCTCATTTATGTTGGCTTTGTCATTCACTGATGGTGACTTTACCAACAATAATTATGACTTTGCTCATCACTGATGGTGACTTAAACAAAAGTAATGGTGACTTTTCTCATCAAAAATGGAGACTTTGTCCTCACTTATGTTGGCTTTGTCATTCACTGATGGTGACTTTCCCAACAATAATTATGACTTTGATCCTCACTGATGGTGACTTTGTCCCCACTGATTAGAATTTGCCGGTCACAGATGGTGACTTTACCAACACTAATGGTGCATTTGCTCATCACTGATTTTGTCTTTGCACCAACACATGTTAGCTTTGCCCTTCACTGATTGTGACTTTTCCAACAATAATTATTACTTTGCTCATCACTGATGGAGACTTTTTCCTCATTTATGTTGGCTTTGCCCTTCACTGATGGTGACTTTACCAACAATAATTATGACTGTGCTCATCACTGATGGTGACTTTAACAAAAGAAATGGTGACTTTTCTCATCACTGTTGGAGACTTTAACGACACTAATGGTGACTTTGCTCATCACTGGTTGTGACTTTACACCAACACATGTTGGCAATGCCATTCACAGACGGTGACTTTACCAACAATAATTATGACTTTGCTCATCACTGATGGTGACTTTAACAAAAGAAATGGTGACTTTTCTCATCACTGTTGGAGACTTTAACAACACTAATGGTGACTTTGCTCATCACTGGTTGTGACTTTACACCAACACATGTTGGCAATGCCATTCACTGACGGTGACTTTTCCAACAATAATTATGACTCTGCTCATCACTGATGGAGACTTTGTCCTCATTTATGTTGGCTTTGTCATTCACTGATGGTGACTTTACCAACAATAATTTTGACTTTGCTCATCACTGAAGGTGATTTTAACAAAAGAAATGGTGACTTTTCTCATCACTGTTGGAGACTTTAACAACACTAATGGTGACTTTGCTCATCACTGGTTGTGACTTTACACCAACACATGTTGGCAATGCCATTCACTGAAGGTGACTTTTCCAACAATAATTATGACTTTGCTCATCACTGATGGAGACTTTGTCCTCATTTATGTTGGCTTTGCTATTCACTGCTGGTGACTTTACCAACAATAATTATGACTTTGCTCATCACTGATGGTGACTTAAACAAAAGTAATGGTGTCTTTTCTCATCAAAAATGGAGACTTTGTCCTCACTTATGTTGGCTTTGTCATTCACTGATGGTGACTTTCCCAACAATAATTATGACTTTGATCCTCACTGATGGTGACTTTGTCCCCACTGATTATGAATTTGCCGGTCACAGATGGTGACTTTACCAACACTAATGGTGCATTTGCTCATCACTGATTTTGTCTTTGCACCAACACATGTTAGCTTTGCCCTTCACTGATTGTGACTTTTCCAACAATAATTATTACTTTGCTCATCACTGATGGAGACTTTTTCCTCATTTATGTTGGCTTTGCCCTTCACTGATGGTGAATTTACCAACAATAATTATGACTTTGCTCATCACTGATGGTGACTCTAACAAAAGTAATGGTGACTTTTCTCGTCATTGATGGAGACTTTACAAACACTAATGGTGACTTTGCTCATCACTGGTTGTTACTTTACACCAACACATGTTGGCAATGCCATTCACTGACGGTGACTTAACCCCCACTAATTATGACTTTTCTCATCACTGATGGTGACTTTAACAAAAGAAATGGTGACTTTTCTCATCACTGTTGGAGACTTAACAAACACTAATGGTGACTTTGCTCATCACTGGTTGTGACTATACACCAACACATGTTGGCAATGCCATTCACTGACGGTGACTTTTCCGACAATAATTATGACTTTGCTCATCACTGATGGAGACTTTGTCCTCATTTATGTTGGCTTTGTCATTCACTGATGGTGACTTTACCAACAATAATTATGACTTTGCTCATCACTGATGGTCACTTTAACAAAAGAAATGGTGACCTTTCTCATCACTGTTGGAGACTTTAACAACACTAATGGTGACTTTGCTCATCACTGGTTGTGACTTTACACCAACACATGTTGGCAATGCCATTCACTGACGGTGACTTAACCACCACTAATTATGACTTTTCTCATCACTGATGGTGACTTTAACAGAAGAAATGGTGACTTTTCTCATCACTATTGGAGACTTTGCTCATCACTGATGGAGACTTTGTCCTCATTTATGTTGGCTTTGTCATTCACTGATGGTTACTTTTCCAACAATAATTATGACTTTGCTCATCACTGATGGTGACTTTAACAAAAGAAATGGTGACCTTTCTCATCACTGTTGGAGACTTTAACAACACTAATGGTGACTTTGCTCATCACTGGTTGTGACTATACACCAACACATGTTGGAAATGCCATTCACTGACGGTGACTTTTCAAACAATAATTATGACTTTGCTCATCACTGATGGAGACTATGTCCTTATTTATGTTGGCTTTGTCATTCACTGATGGTGACTTTACCAACAATAATTATGACTTTGCTCATCACTGATGCTGACTTTAACAAAAGAAATGGTAGCCTTTCTCATCACTGTTGGAGACTTTAACAACACTAATGGTGACTTTGCTCATCACTGGTTGTGACTTTACACCAACACATGTTGGCAATGCCATTCACTGACGGTGACTTAACCACCACTAATTATGACTTTTCTCATCACTGATGGTGACTTTAACAAAAGAAATGGTGACCTTTCTCATCACTGGTTGTGACTTTACACCAACACATGTTGACAATGCCATTCACTGACGGTGACTTAACCACCACTAATTATGACTTTTCTCATCACGGATGGAGACTTTGTCCCAACTGATTATGATTTTTCCGGTCACTGATGGTGACTTTACCAACAATAATTATGACTTTGCTCATCACTGATGGAGACTTTGTCCTCATTTATGTTGGCTTTGTCATTCACTGATGGTGACTTTACCAACAATAATTATGACTTTGCTCATCACTGATGGTGACTTTAACAAAAGAAATGGTGACCTTTCTCATCACTGATCGAGACTTTAACAACACTAATGGTGACTTTGCTCATCACTGGTTGTGACTTTACACCAACACATGTTGGCAATGCCATTCACTGACGGTGACTTAACCACCACTAATTATGACTTTTCCCATCACTGATGGTGACTTTAACAAAAGAAATGGTGACTTTTCTCATCACTATTGGAGACTTTACAAACACTAATGATGACTTTGCTCATCACTGATGGAGACTTTGTCCTCATTTATGTTGGCTTTGTCATTCACTGATGGTGACTTTACCAACAATAATTATGACTTTGCTCATCACTGATGGTGACTTTAACAAAAGAAATGGTGACCTTTCTCATCACTGTTGGAGACTTTAACAACACTAATGGTGACTTTGCTCATCACTGGTTGTGACTTTACACCAACACATGTTGGCAATGCCATTCACTGACGGTGACTTAACCACCACTAATTATGACTTTTCTCATCACGGATGGAGACTTTGTCCCAACTGATTATGATTTTTCCGGTCACTGATGGTGACTTTACCAACACTAATGGTGCATTTGCTCATCACTGATTTTGTCTTTGCACCAACACATGTTAGCTTTGCCCTTCACTGATTTTGACTTTTCCAACAATAATTATGACTTTGCTCATCACTGATGGAGACTTTAACAAAAGAAATGGTGACTTTTCTCATCACTGTTGGAGACTTTAACAACACTAATGGTGACTTTGCTCATCACTGGTTGTGACTTTACACCAACACATGTTGGCAATGCCATTAACTGACGGTGACTTAACCACCACTAATTATGACTTTTCTCATCACTGATGGTGACTTTAACAAAACAAATGGTGACTTTTCTCATCACTGTTGGAGACTTTACAAACACTAATGGTGACTTTGCTCATCACTGGTTGTGTTTTTACACCAACACATGTTGGCAATGCCATTCTCTGACGGTAACTTAACCACCACTAATTATGACTTTTCTCATCACGGATGGAGACTTTGTCCCAACTGATTATGATTTTTCCGGTCACTGATGGTGACTTTACCAACACTAATGGTGCATTTGCTCATCACTGATTTTGTCTTTGCACCAACACATGTTGGCTTTGCCCTTCACTGATGGTGACTTTACCAACAATAATTATGACTTTGCTCATCACTGATGGTAACTATAACAAAAGAAATGGTGACTTTTCTCATCACTGATGGAGAATTTGTCCTATTTTATGTTGGCTTTGTCATTCACTGATGGTGACTTTACCAACAAAAATTATGACTTTGTTCATCACTGATGGTTACTTTAACAAAAGAAATCGTGACTTTTCTCATCACTGTTGGAGACTTTACAAACACTAATGGTGACTTTGCTCATCACTGGTTGTGACTTAACACCAACACATGTTGGCAATGCCATTCACTGACGGTGACTTAACCACCAAAAATTATGACTTTTCTCATCACTGATGGTGACTTTGACAAAAGAAATGGTGACTTTTCTCATCACTGTTGGAGCATTTACAAACACTAATGGTGACTTTGCTCATCACTGGTTGTGACTTTACACCAACACATGTTGGCAATGCCATTCACTGACGGTGACTTAACCACCTTTAATTATGACTTTTCTTATCACGGATGGAGACTTTGTCCCAACAGATTAGGATTTTTCCGGTCACTTATGGTGACTTTATTAACACTAATGGTGCATTTGCTCATCACTGATTTTGTCTTTGCACCAACACATGTTAGCTTTGCCCTTCACTGATTGTGACTTTTCCAACAATAATTATGACTTTGCTCATCACTGATGGAGACTTTGTCCTCATTTATGTTGGCTTTGTCATTCACTGATGGTGACTTTACCAACAATAATTATGACCTTGCTCATCACTGATTGTGACTTAAACAAAAGGAATGGTGACTTTTCTCATCACTGTTGGAGACTTTAACGACACTAATGGTGACTTTGCTCATCACTGGTTGTGACTTTACACCAACACATGTTGGCAATGCCATTCACTGACGGTGACTTTACCAACAATAATTATGACTTTGCTCATCACTGATGGTGACTTTAACAAAAGAAATGGTGACTTTTCTCATCACTGTTGGAGACTTTAACAACACTAATGGTGACTTTGCTCATCACTGGTTGTGACTTTACACCAACACATGTTGGCAATGCCATTCACTGACGGTGACTTAACCACCTTTAATTATGACTTTTCTTATCACGGATGGAGACTTTGTCCCAACAGATTAGGATTTTTCCGGTCACTTATGGTGACTTTACCAACACTAATGGTGCATTTGCTCTTCACTGATTTTGTCTTTGCACCAACACATGTTAGCTTTGCCCTTCACTGATTGTGACTTTTCCAACAATAATTATGACTTTGCTCATCACTGATGGAGACTTTGTCCTCATTTATGTTGGCTTTGTCATTCACTGATGGTGACTTTACCAACAATAATTATGACTTTGCTCATCACTGATGGTGACTTAAACAAAAGAAATGGTGACTTTTCTCATCACTGTTGGAAACTTTAACGACACTAATGGTGACTTTGCTCATCACTGGTTGTGACTTTACACCAACACATGTTGGCAATGCCATTCACTGACGGTGACTTTACCAACAATAATTATGACTTTGCTCATCACTGATGGTGACTTTAACAAAAGAAATGGTGACCTTTCTCATCACTGTTGGAGACTTTAACAACACTAATGGTGACTTTGCCCATCACTGGTTGTGACTTTACACCAACACATGTTGGCAATGCCATTCACTGACGGTGACTTAACCACCACTAATTATGACTTTTCTCATCACTGATGGTGACTTTAACAGAAGAAATGGTGACTTTTCTCATCACTATTGGAGACTTTGCTCATCACTGATGGAGACTTTGTCCTCATTTATGTTGGCTTTGTCATTCACTGATGGTTACTTTTCCAACAATAATTATGACTTTGCTCATCACTGATGGTGACTTTAACAAAAGAAATGGTGACCTTTCTCATCACTGTTGGAGACTTTAACAACACTAATGGTGACTTTGCTCATCACTGGTTGTGACTATACACCAACACATGTTGGCAATGCCATTCACTGACGGTGACTTTTCAAACAATAATAATGACTTTGCTCATCACTGATGGAGACTATGTCCTCATTTAAGTTGGCTTTGTCATTCACTGATGGTGACTTTACCAACAATAAATATGACTTTGCTCATCACTGATGGTGACTTTAACAAAAGAAATGGTAACCTTTCTCATCACTGTTGGAGACTTTAACAACACTAATGGTGATTTTGCTCATCACTGGTTGTGACTTTACACCAACACATGTTGGCAATGCCATTCACTGACGGTGACTTAACCACCACTAATTATGACTTTTCTCATCACTGATGGTGACTTTAACAAAAGAAATGGTGACCTTTCTCATCACTGGTTGTGACTTTACACCAACACATGTTGGCAATGCCATTCACTGACGGTGACTTAACCACCACTAATTATGACTTTTCTCATCACGGATGGAGACTTTGTCCCAACTGATTATTATTTTTCCGGTCACTGATGGTGACTTTACCAACAATAATTATGACTTTGCTCATCACTGATGGTGACTTAACAAAAGAAATGGTGACCTTTCTCATCACTGTTGGAGACTTTAACAACACTAATGGTGACTTTGCTCATCACTAGTTGTGACTTTACACCAACACATGTTGGCAATGCCATTCACTGACGGTGACTTAACCACCACTAATTATGACTTTTCTCATCACTGATGGTGACTTTAACAAAAGAAATGGTGACATTTCTCATAACTATTGGAGACTTTACAAACACTAATGGTGACTTTGCTCATCACTGATGGAGACTTTGTCCTCATTTATGTTGGCTTTGTCTTTCACTGATGGTGACTTTACCAACAATAATTATGACTTTGCTCATCACTGATGGTGACTTTAACAAAAGAAATGGTGACCTTTCTCATCACTGTTGGAGACTTTAACAACACTAATGGTGACTTTGCTCATCACTGGTTGTGACTTTACACCAACACATGTTGGCAATGCCATTCACTGACGGTGACTTAACCACCACTAATTATGACTTTTCTCATCACGGATGGAGACTTTGTCCCAACTGATTATGATTTTTCCGGTCACTGATGGTGACTTTACCAACACTAATGGTGCATTTGCTCATCACTGATTTTGTCTTTGCACCAACACATGTTAGCTTTGCCCTTCACTGATTTTGACTATTCCAACAATAATTATGACTTTGCTCATCACTGATGGAGACTTTAAAAAAGAAATGGTGACTTTTCTCATCACTGTTGGAGACTTAACAAACACTAATGGTGACTTTGCTCATCACTGGTTGTGACTATACACCAACACATGTTGGCAATGCCATTCACTGACGGTGACTTTTCCAACAATAATTATGACTTTGCTCATCACTAATGGAGACTTTGTCCTCATTTATGTTGGCTTTGTCATTCACTGATGGTGACTTTACCAACAATAATTATGACTATGCTCATCAATGATGGTGACTTTAACAAAAGAAATGGTGACCTTTCTCATCACTGTTGGAGACTTTAACAACACTAATGGTGACTTTGCTCATCACTGGTTGTGACTTTACACCAACACATGTTGGCAATGCCATTCACTGACGGTGACTTAACCACCACTAATTATGACTTTTCTCATCACTGATGGTGACTTTAACAAAAGAAATGGTGACTTTTCTCTTCACTATTGGAGACTTTACAAACACTAATGGTGACTTTGCTCATCACTGATGGAGACTTTACACCAACACATGTTGGCAATGCCATTCACTGACGGTGACTTAACCACCACTAATTATGACTTTTCTCATCACGGATGGAGACTTTGTCCCAACTGATTATGATTTTTCCGGTCACTGATGGTGACTTTACCAACACTAATGGTGCATTTGCGCATCACTGATTTTGTCTTTGCACCAACACATGTAAGCTTTGCTCTTCACTGATTATGACTTTTCCAACAATAATTATGACTTTGCTCATCACTGATGGAGACTTTGTCCTCATTTATGTTGGCTTTGTCATTCACTGATGGTGACTTTACCAACAATAATTATGACTTTGCTCATCACTGATGGTGACTTTAACAAAAGAAATGGTGACTTTTCTCATCACTGTTGGATACTTTAACAACACTAATGGTGACTTTGCTCATCACTGGTTGTGACTTTACACCAACACATGTTGGCAATGCCATTCACTGACGGTGACTTAACCACCACTAATTATGACTTTTCTCATCACTGATGGTGACTTTAACAAAAGAAATGGTGACTTTTCTCTTCACTATTGGAGACTTTACAAACACTAATGGTGACTTTGCTCATCACTGATGGAGACTTTACACCAACACATGTTGGCAATGCCATTAACTGACGGTGACTTAACCACCACTAATTATGACTTTTCTCATCACTGATGGTGACTTTAACAAAACAAATGGTGACTTTTCTCATCACTGTTGGAGACTTTAACAACACTAATGGTGACTTTGCTCATCACTGGTTGTGACTATACACCAACACATGTTGGCAATGCCATTCACTGACGGTGACTTTTCCAACAATAATTATGACTTTGCTCATCACTAATGGAGACTTTGTCCTCATTTATGTTGGCTTTGTCATTCACTGATGGTGACTTTACCAACAATAATTATGACTATGCTCATCAATGATGGTGACTTTAACAAAAGAAATGGTGACCTTTCTCATCACTGTTGGAGACTTTAACAACACTAATGGTGACTTTGCTCATCACTGGTTGTGACTTTACACCAACACATGTTGGCAATGCCATTCACTGACGGTGACTTAACCACCACTAATTATGACTTTTCTCATCACTGATGGTGACTTTAACAAAAGAAATGGTGACTTTTCTCTTCACTATTGGAGACTTTACAAACACTAATGGTGACTTTGCTCATCACTGATGGAGACTTTACACCAACACATGTTGGCAATGCCATTCACTGACGGTGACTTAACCACCACTAATTATGACTTTTCTCATCACGGATGGAGACTTTGTCCCAACTGATTATGATTTTTCCGGTCACTGATGGTGACTTTACCAACACTAATGGTGCATTTGCGCATCACTGATTTTGTCTTTGCACCAACACATGTAAGCTTTGCTCTTCACTGATTATGACTTTTCCAACAATAATTATGACTTTGCTCATCACTGATGGAGACTTTGTCCTCATTTATGTTGGCTTTGTCATTCACTGATGGTGACTTTACCAACAATAATTATGACTTTGCTCATCACTGATGGTGACTTTAACAAAAGAAATGGTGACTTTTCTCATCACTGTTGGATACTTTAACAACACTAATGGTGACTTTGCTCATCACTGGTTGTGACTTTACACCAACACATGTTGGCAATGCCATTCACTGACGGTGACTTAACCACCACTAATTATGACTTTTCTCATCACTGATGGTGAGTTTAACAAAAGAAATGGTGACTTTTCTCTTCACTTTTGGAGACTTTACAAACACTAATGGTGACTTTGCTCATCACTGATGGAGACTTTACACCAACACATGTTGGCAATGCCATTCACTGACGGTGACTTAACCACCACTAATTATGACTTTTCTCATCACGGATGGAGACTTTGTCCCAACTGATTATGATTTTTCCGGTCACTGATGGTGACTTTACCAACACTAATGGTGCATTTGCGCATCACTGATTTTGTCTTTGCACCAACACATGTAAGCTTTGCTCTTCACTGATTATGACTTTTCCAACAATAATTATGACTTTGCTCATCACTGATGGAGACTTTGTCCTCATTTATGTTGGCTTTGTCATTCACTGATGGTGACTTTACCAACAATAATTATGACTTTGCTCATCACTGATGGTGACTTTAACAAAAGAAATGGTGACTTTTCTCATCACTGTTGGATACTTTAACAACACTAATGGTGACTTTGCTCATCACTGGTTGTGACTTTACACCAACACATGTTGGCAATGCCATTCACTGACGGTGACTTAACCACCACTAATTATGACTTTTCTCATCACTGATGGTGACTTTAACAAAAGAAATGGTGACTTTTCTCTTCACTATTGGAGAATTTACAAACACTAATGGTGACTTTGCTCATCACTGATGGAGACTTTACACCAACACATGTTGGCAATGCCATTAACTGACGGTGACTTAACCACCACTAATTATGACTTTTCTCATCACTGATGGTGACTTTAACAAAACAAATGGTGACTTTTCTCATCACTGTTGGAGACTTTAACAACACTAATGGTGACTTTGCTCATCACTGGTTGTGACTTTACACCAACACATGTTGGCAATGCCATTCACTGACGGTGACTTAACCACCACTAATTATGACTTTTCTCATCACGGATGGAGACTTTGTCCCAACTGATTATGATTTTTCCGGTCACTGATGGTGACTTTACCAACACTAATGGTGCATTTGCTCATCACTGATTTTGTCTTTGCACCAACACATGTTAGCTTTGCCCTTCACTGATTTTGACTATTCCAACAATAATTATGACTTTGCTCATCACTGATGGAGACTTTGTCCTCATTTATGTTGGCTTTGTCATTCACTGATGGTGACTTTACCAACAATAATTATGACTTTGCTCATCACTGATGGTGACTTTAACAAAAGAAATGGTGACTTTTCTCATCACTGTTGGATACTTTAACAACACTAATGGTGACTTTGCTCATCACTGGTTGTGACTTTACACCAACACATGTTGGCAATGCCATTAACTGACGGTGACTTAACCACCACTAATTATGACTTTTCTCATCACTGATGGTGACTTTAACAAAACAAATGGTGACTTTTCTCATCACTGTTGGAGACTTTACAAACACTAATGGTGACTTTGCTCATCACTGGTTGTGTTTTTACACCAACACATGTTGGCAATGCCATTCTCTGACGGTAACTAAACCACCACTAATTATGACTTTTCTCATCACGGATGGAGACTTTGTCCCAACTGATTATGATTTTTCCGGTCACTGATGGTGACTTTACCAACAATAATTATGACTTTGCTCATCACTGATGGTGACTTAACAAAAGAAATGGTGACCTTTCTCATCACTGTTGGAGACTTTAACAACACTAATGGTGACTTTGCTCATCACTGGTTGTGACTTTACACCAACACATGTTGGCAATGCCATTCACTGACGGTGACTTAACCACCACTAATTATGACTTTTCTCATCACTGATGGTGACTTTAACAAAAGAAATGGTGACATTTCTCATAACTATTGGAGACTTTACAAACACTAATGGTGACTTTGCTCATCACTGATGGAGACTTTGTCCTCATTTATGTTGGCTTTGTCATTCACTGATGGTGACTTTACCAACAATAATTATGACTTTGCTCATCACTGATGGTGACTTTAACAAAAGAAATGGTGACCTTTCTCATCACTGTTGGAGACTTTAACAACACTAATGGTGACTTTGCTCATCACTGGTTGTGACTTTACACCAACACATGTTGGCAATGCCATTCACTGACGGTGACTTAACCACCACTAATTATGACTTTTCTCATCACGGATGGAGACTTTGTCCCAACTGATTATGATTTTTCCGGTCACTGATGGTGACTTTACCAACACTAATGGTGCATTTGCTCATCACTGATTTTGTCTTTGCACCAACACATGTTAGCTTTGCCCTTCACTGATTTTGACTATTCCAACAATAATTATGACTTTGCTCATCACTGATGGAGACTTTAAAAAAAGAAATGGTGACTTTTCTCATCACTGTTGGAGACTTAACAAACACTAATGGTGACTTTGCTCATCACTGGTTGTGACTATACACCAACACATGTTGGCAATGCCATTCACTGACGGTGACTTTTCCAACAATAATTATGACTTTGCTCATCACTAATGGAGACTTTGTCCTCATTTATGTTGGCTTTGTCATTCACTGATGGTGAATTTACCAACAATAATTATGACTATGCTCATCAATGATGGTGACTTTAACAAAACAAATGGTGACTTTTCTCATCACTGTTGGAGACTTTAACAACACTAATGGTGACTTTGCTCATCACTGGTTGTGACTTTACACCAACACATGTTGGCAATGCCATTCACTGACGGTGACTTAACCACCACTAATTATGACTTTTCTCATCACGGATGGAGACTTTGTCCCAACTGATTATGATTTTTCCGGTCACTGATGGTGACTTTACCAACACTAATGGTGCATTTGCTCATCACTGATTTTGTCTTTGCACCAACACATGTTAGCTTTGCCCTTCACTGATTTTGACTATTCCAACAATAATTATGACTTTGCTCATCACTGATGGAGACTTTGTCCTCATTTATGTTGGCTTTGTCATTCACTGATGGTGACTTTACCAACAATAATTATGACTTTGCTCATCACTGATGGTGACTTTAACAAAAGAAATGGTGACTTTTCTCATCACTGTTGGATACTTTAACAACACTAATGGTGACTTTGCTCATCACTGGTTGTGACTTTACACCAACACATGTTGGCAATGCCATTAACTGACGGTGACTTAACCACCACTAATTATGACTTTTCTCATCACTGATGGTGACTTTAACAAAACAAATGGTGACTTTTCTCATCACTGTTGGAGACTTTACAAACACTAATGGTGACTTTGCTCATCACTGGTTGTGTTTTTACACCAACACATGTTGGCAATGCCATTCTCTGACGGTAACTAAACCACCACTAATTATGACTTTTCTCATCACGGATGGAGACTTTGTCCCAACTGATTATGATTTTTCCGGTCACTGATGGTGACTTTACCAACAATAATTATGACTTTGCTCATCACTGATGGTGAGTTAACAAAAGAAATGGTGACCTTTCTCATCACTGTTGGAGACTTTAACAACACTAATGGTGACTTTGCTCATCACTGGTTGTGACTTTACACCAACACATGTTGGCAATGCCATTCACTGACGGTGACTTAACCACCACTAATTATGACTTTTCTCATCACTGATGGTGACTTTAACAAAAGAAATGGTGACATTTCTCATAACTATTGGAGACTTTACAAACACTAATGGTGACTTTGCTCATCACTGATGGAGACTTTGTCCTCATTTATGTTGGCTTTGTCATTCACTGATGGTGACTTTACCAACAATAATTATGACTTTGCTCATCACTGATGGTGACTTTAACAAAAGAAATGGTGACCTTTCTCATCACTGTTGGAGACTTTAACAACACTAATGGTGACTTTGCTCATCACTGGTTGTGACTTTACACCAACACATGTTGGCAATGCCATTCACTGACGGTGACTTAACCACCACTAATTATGACTTTTCTCATCACGGATGGAGACTTTGTCCCAACTGATTATGATTTTTCCGGTCACTGATGGTGACTTTACCAACACTAATGGTGCATTTGCTCATCACTGATTTTGTCTTTGCACCAACACATGTTAGCTTTGCCCTTCACTGATTTTGACTATTCCAACAATAATTATGACTTTGCTCATCACTGATGGAGACTTTAAAAAAAGAAATGGTGACTTTTCTCATCACTGTTGGAGACTTAACAAACACTAATGGTGACTTTGCTCATCACTGGTTGTGACTTTACACCAACACATGTTGGCAATGCCATTCACTGACGGTGACTTAACCACCACTAATTATGACTTTTCTCATCACTGATGGTGACTTTAACAAAAGAAATGGTGACTTTTCTCTTCACTATTGGAGACTTTACAAACACTAATGGTGACTTTGCTCATCACTGATGGAGACTTTACACCAACACATGTTGGCAATGCCATTCACTGACGGTGACTTAACCACCACTAATTATGACTTTTCTCATCACGGATGGAGACTTTGTCCCAACTGATTATGATTTTTCCGGTCACTGATGGTGACTTTACCAACACTAATGGTGCATTTGCGCATCACTGATTTTGTCTTTGCACCAACACATGTAAGCTTTTCTCTTCACTGATTTTGACTTTTCCAACAATAATTATGACTTTGCTCATCACTAATGGAGACTTTGTCCTCATTTATGTTGGCTTTGTCATTCACTGATGGTGACTTTACCAACAATAATTATGACTATGCTCATCAATGATGGTGACTTTAACAAAAGAAATGGTGACCTTTCTCATCACTGTTGGAGACTTTAACAACACTAATGGTGACTTTGCTCATCACTGGTTGTGACTTTACACCAACACATGTTGGCAATGCCATTCACTGACGGTGACTTAACCACCACTAATTATGACTTTTCTCATCACTGATGGTGACTTTAACAAAAGAAATGGTGACTTTTCTCTTCACTATTGGAGACTTTACAAACACTAATGGTGACTTTGCTCATCACTGATGGAGACTTTACACCAACACATGTTGGCAATGCCATTCACTGACGGTGACTTAACCACCACTAATTATGACTTTTCTTATCACGGATGGAGACTTTGTCCCAACTGATTATGATTTTTCCGGTCACTGATGGTGACTTTACCAACACTAATGGTGCATTTGCGCATCACTGATTTTGTCTTTGCACCAACACATGTAAGCTTTGCTCTTCACTGATTTTGACTTTTCCAACAATAATTATGACTTTGCTCATCACTGATGGAGACTTTGTCCTCATTTATGTTGGCTTTGTCATTCACTGATGGTGACTTTACCAACAATAATTATGACTTTGCTCATCACTGATGGTGACTTTAACAAAAGAAATGGTGACTTTTCTCATCACTGTTGGATACTTTAACAACACTAATGGTGACTTTGCTCATCACTGGTTGTGACTTTACACCAACACATGTTGGCAATGCCATTAACTGACGGTGACTTAACCACCACTAATTATGACTTTTCTCATCACTGATGGTGACTTTAACAAAACAAATGGTGACTTTTCTCATCACTGTTGGAGACTTTACAAACACTAATGGTGACTTTGCTCATCACTGGTTGTGTTTTTACACCAACACATGTTGGCAATGCCATTCTCTGACGGTAACTAAACCACCACTAATTATGACTTTTCTCATCACGGATGGAGACTTTGTCCCAACTGATTATGATTTTTCCGGTCACTGATGGTGACTTTACCAACACTAATGGTGCATTTGCTCATCACTGATTTTGTCTTTGCACCAACACATGTTGGCTTTGCCCTTCACTGATGGTGACTTTACCAACAATAATTATGACTTTGCTCATCACTGATGGTGACTATAACAAAAGAAATGGTGACTTTTCTCATCACTGATGGAGAATTTGTCCTATTTTATGTTGGCTTTGTCATTCACTGATGGTGACTTTACCAACAATAATTATGACTTTGTTCATCACTGATGGTTACTTAAACAAAAGTAATGGTGACTTTTCTCATCACTGATCGAGACTTTGTCCTCACTTATGTTGGCTTTGCCAATCACTGATGGTGACTTTAACAAAAGTAATGGTGACTTTGCTCATCACTGATGGTGACTTTAACAAAACAAATGGTGACTTTTCTCATTACTGTTGGTGACTTTACCAACACTAATGGTGCATTTGCTCATCACTGATTTTGTCTTTGCACCAACACATGTTAGCTTTGCCCTTCACTGATTTTGACTTTTCCAACAATAATTATGACTTTGCTCATCACTGATGGAGACTTTAAAAAAAGAAATGGTGACTTTTCTCATCACTGTTGGAGACTTAACAAACACTAATGGTGACTTTGCTCATCACTGGTTGTGACTATACACCAACACATGTTGGCAATGCCATTCACTGACGGTGACTTTTCCAACAATAATTATGACTTTGCTCATCACTGATGGAGACTTTGTCCTCATTTATGTTGGCTTTGTCATTCACTGATGGTGACTTTACCAACAATAATTATGACTATGCTCATCAATGATGGTGACTTTAACAAAAGAAATGGTGACCTTTCTCATCACTGTTGGAGACTTTAACAACACTAATGGTGACTTTGCTCATCACTGGTTGTGACTTTACACCAACACATGTTGGCAATGCCATTCACTGACGGTGACTTAACCACCACTAATTATGACTTTTCTCATCACTGATGGTGACTTTAACAAAAGAAATGGTGACTTTTCTCTTCACTATTGGAGACTTTACAAACACTAATGGTGACTTTGCTCATCACTGATGGAGACTTTACACCAACACATGTTGGCAATGCCATTCACTGACGGTGACTTAACCACCACTAATTATGACTTTTCTCATCACGGATGGAGACTTTGTCCCAACTGATTATGATTTTTCCGGTCACTGATGGTGACTTTACCAACACTAATGGTGCATTTGCGTATCACTGATTTTGTCTTTGCACCAACACATGTAAGCTTTGCTCTTCACTGATTTTGACTTTTCCAACAATAATTATGACTTTGCTCATCACTGATGGAGACTTTGTCCTCATTTATGTTGGCTTTGTCATTCACTGATGGTGACTTTACCAACAATAATTATGACTTTGCTCATCACTGATGGAGACTTTGTCCTCATTTATGTTGGCTTTGTCATTCACTGATGGTGACTTTACCAACAATAATTATGACTATGCTCATCAATGATGGTGACTTTAACAAAAGAAATGGTGACCTTTCTCATCACTGTTGGAGACTTTAACAACACTAATGGTGACTTTGCTCATCACTGGTTGTGACTTTACACCAACACATGTTGGCAATGCCATTCACTGACGGTGACTTAACCACCACTAATTATGACTTTTCTCATCACTGATGGTGACTTTAACAAAAGAAATGGTGACTTTTCTCTTCACTATTGGAGACTTTACAAACACTAATGGTGACTTTGCTCATCACTGATGGAGACTTTACACCAACACATGTTGGCAATGCCATTCACTGACGGTGACTTAACCACCACTAATTATGACTTTTCTCATCACGGATGGAGACTTTGTCCCAACTGATTATGATTTTTCCGGTCACTGATGGTGACTTTACCAACACTAATGGTGCATTTGCGTATCACTGATTTTGTCTTTGCACCAACACATGTAAGCTTTGCTCTTCACTGATTTTGACTTTTCCAACAATAATTATGACTTTGCTCATCACTGATGGAGACTTTGTCCTCATTTATGTTGGCTTTGTCATTCACTGATGGTGACTTTACCAACAATAATTATGACTTTGCTCATCACTGATGGTGACTTTAACAAAAGAAATGGTGACTTTTCTCATCACTGTTGGATACTTTAACAACACTAATGGTGACTTTGCTCATCACTGGTTGTGACTTTACACCAACACATGTTGGCAATGCCATTAACTGACGATGACTTAACCACCACTAATTATGACTTTTCTCATCACTGATGGTGACTTTAACAAAACAAATGGTGACTTTTCTCATCACTGTTGGAGACTTTACAAACACTAATGGTGACTTTGCTCATCACTGGTTGTGTTTTTACACCAACACATGTTGGCAATGCCATTCTCTGACGGTAACTAAACCACCACTAATTATGACTTTTCTCATCACTGATGGAGACTTTGTCCTCATTTATGTTGGCTTTGTCATTCACTGATGGTGACTTTACCAACAATAATTATGACTTTGCTCATCACTGATGGTGACTTTAACAAAAGAAATGGTGACTTTTCTCATCACTGTTGGATACTTTAACAACACTAATGGTGACTTTGCTCATCACTGGTTGTGACTTTACACCAACACATGTTGGCAATGCCATTAACTGACGGTGACTTAACCACCACTAATTATGACTTTTCTCATCACTGATGGTGACTTTAACAAAACAAATGGTGACTTTTCTCATCACTGTTGGAGACTTTACAAACACTAATGGTGACTTTGCTCATCACTGGTTGTGTTTTTACACCAACACATGTTGGCAATGCCATTCTCTGACGGTAACTAAACCACCACTAATTATGACTTTTCTCATCACTGATGGAGAATTTGTCCTATTTTATGTTGGCTTTGTCATTCACTGATGGTGACTTTACCAACAATAATTATGACTTTGTTCATCACTGATGGTTACTTAAACAAAAGTAATGGTGACTTTTCTCATCACTGATCGAGACTTTGTCCTCACTTATGTTGGCTTTGCCAATCACTGATGGTGACTTTAACAAAAGTAATGGTGACTTTGCTCATCACTGATGGTGACTTTAACAAAACAAATGGTGACTTTTCTCATTACTGTTGGAGACTTTAACATCACTAATGTTGACTTAGCTAATCAAAGATGTCGACTTTACAATCACTAATGGTGACTTTTCTCATCACTGTTGGAGATTTTAACAACACTAATGTTGACTTTGCTCATCACTTGTTGTGAATTTACACCAACACATGTTGGCAATGCCATTCACTGACGGTGACTTTACCAACACTAATTATGACTTTTATCATCACTGATGGAGACTTTGTACCCGCTGATTATGAATTTGCCGGTCACTGATGGTGACTTTACCAACAATAATTATGACTTTGCTCATCACTGATGGTGACTTAAACAAAAGTAATGGTGACTTTTCTCATCACTGATGGAGACTTTACCCCAACACATGTTGGCGATGCCATTCACTGATGGTGACTTTACCATCACTAATTATGACATTTATCATCACTGATGGAGACTTTGTACCCGCTGATTATGAATTTGCCGGTCACTGATGGTGACTTTACCAAAAATAATTATGACTTTGCTCATCACTGATGGTGACTTAAACAAAAGTAATGGTGACTTTTCTCATCACTGATGGAGACTTTGTTCTCACTTATGTTGGCTATGCCATTCACTGATCGTGACTTTCCCAACAATAATTATGACTTTGATCATCACTGATGGTGATATTACCAACACTAATGCTGACTTAGCTCATTACTGATTATGACTTTACCCAAACAAATGTTGGAAATTCCATTCACTGATGGTGACTTTACCAACAATAATTATGACTTTGCTCATCACTGATGGTGACTCTAACAAAAGTAATGGTGACTTTTCTCGTCATTGATGGAGACTTTACAAACACTAATGGTGACTTTGCTCATCACTGGTTGTTACTTTACACCAACACATGTTGGCAATGCCATTCACTGACGGTGACTTAACCCCCACTAATTATGACTTTTCTCATCACTGATGGTGACTTTAACAAAAGAAATGGTGACTTTTCTCATCACTGTTGGAGACTTAACAAACACTAATGGTGACTTTGCTCATCACTGGTTGTGACTATACACCAACACATGTTGGCAATGCCATTCACTGACGGTGACTTTTCCAACAATAATTATGACTTTGCTCATCACTGATGGAGACTTTGTCCTCATTTATGTTGGCTTTGTCATTCACTGATTGTGACTTTACCAACAATAATTATGACTTTGCTCATCACTGATGGTGACTTTAACAAAAGAAATGGTGACCTTTCTCATCACTGTTGGAGACTTTAACAACACTAATGGTGACTTTGCTCATCACTGGTTGTGACTTTACACCAACACATGTTGGCAATGCCATTCACTGACGGTGACTTAACCACCACTAATTATGACTTTTCTCATCACTGATGGTGACTTTAACAGAAGAAATGGTGACTTTTCTCATCACTATTGGAGACTTTGCTCATCACTGATGGAGACTTTGTCCTCATTTATGTTGGCTTTGTCATTCACTGATGGTTACTTTAACAAAAGAAATGGTGACTTTTCTCATCACTGTTGGAGACTTAACAAACACTAATGGTGACTTTGCTCATCACTGGTTGTGACTATACACCAACACATGTTGGCAATGCCATTCACTGACGGTGACTTTTCCAACAATAATTATGACTTTGCTCATCACTGATGGAGACTTTGTCCTCATTTATGTTGGCTTTGTCATTCACTGATCGTGACTTTACCAACAATAATTATGACTTTGCTCATCACTGATGGTGACTTTAACAAAAGAAATGGTGACCTTTCTCATCACTGTTGGAGACTTTAACAACACTAATGGTGACTTTGCTCATCACTGGTTGTGACTTTACACCAACACATGTTGGCAATGCCATTCACTGACGGTGACTTAACCACCACTAATTATGACTTTTCTCATCACTGATGGTGACTTTAACAGAAGAAATGGTGACTTTTCTCATCACTATTGGAGACTTTGCTCATCACTGATGGAGACTTTGTCCTCATTTATGTTGGCTTTGTTCATCACTGATGGTTACTTTTCCAACAATAATTATGACTTTGTTCATCACTGATGGTTACTTAAACAAAAGTAATGGTGACTTTTCTCATCACTGTTGGAGACTTTAACAACACTAATGGTGACTTTGCTCATCACTGGTTGTGACTATACACCAACACATGTTGGCAATGCCATTCACTGACGGTGACTTTTCAAACAATAATTATGACTTTGCTCATCACTGATGGAGACTATGTCCTCATTTATGTTGGCTTTGTCATTCACTGATGGTGACTTTACCAACAATAATTATGACTTTGCTCATCACTGATGGTGACTTTAACAAAAGAAATGGTAACCTTTCTCATCACTGTTGGAGACTTTAACAACACTAATGGTGACTTTGCTCATCACTGGTTGTGACTTAACACCAACACATGTTGGCAATGCCATTCACTGACGGTGACTTAACCACCACTAATTATGACTTTTCTCATCACTGATGGTGACTTTAACAAAAGAAATGGTGACCTTTCTCATCACTGGTTGTGACTTTACACCAACACATGTTGGCAATGCCATTCACTGACGGTGACTTAACCACCACTAATTATGACTTTTCTCATCACGGATGGAGACTTTGTCCCAACTGATTATGATTCTTCCGGTCACTGATGGTGACTTTACCAACAATAATTATGACTTTGCTCATCACTGATGGAGTCTTTGTCCTCATTTATGTTGGCTTTGTCATTCACTGATGGTGACTTTACCAACAATAATTATGACTTTGCTCATCACTGATGGTGACTTTAACAAAAGAAATGGTGACTTTTCTCATCACTGTTGGAGACTTTACAAACACTAATGGTGACTTTGCTCATCACTGATGGAGACTTTGTCCTCATTTATGTTGGCTTTGTCATTCACTGATGGTGACTTTACCAACAATAATTATGACTTTGCTCATCACTGATGGTGACTTTAACAAAAGAAATGGTGACCTTTCTCATCACTGTTGGAGACTTTAACAACACAAATGGTGACTTTGCTCATCACTGGTTGTGACTTTACACCAACACATGTTGGCAATGCCATTCACTGACGGTGACTTAACCACCACTAATTATGACTTTTCTCATCACGGATGGAGACTTTGTCCCAACTGATTATGATTTTTCCGGTCACTGATGGTGACTTTACCAACACTAATGGTGCATTTGCTCATCACTGATTTTGTCTTTGCACCAACACATGTTAGCTTTGCCCTTCACTGATTTTGACTTTTCCAACAATAATTATGACTTTGCTCATCACTGATGGAGACTTTAAAAAAAAAGAAATGGTGACTTTTCTCATCACTGTTGGAGACTTAACAAACACTAATGGTGACTTTGCTCATCACTGGTTGTGACTATACACCAACACATGTTGGCAATGCCATTCACTGACGGTGACTTTTCCAACAATAATTATGACTTTGCTCATCACTGATGGAGACTTTGTCCTCATTTATGTTGGCTTTGTCATTCACTGATGGTGACTTTACCAATAATAATTATGACTATGCTCATCAATGATGGTGACTTTAACAAAAGAAATGGTGACCTTTCTCATCACTGTTGGAGACTTTAACAACACTAATGGTGACTTTGCTCATCACTGGTTGTGACTTTACACCAACACATGTTGGCAATGCCATTCACTGACGGTGACTTAACCACCACTAATTATGACTTTTCTCATCACGGATGGAGACTTTGTCCCAACTGATTATGATTTTTCCGGTCACTGATGGTGACTTTACCAACACTAATGGTGCATTTGCGCATCACTGATTTTGTCTTTGCACCAACACATGTAAGCTTTGCTCTTCACTGATTTTGACTTTTCCAACAATAATTATGACTTTGCTCATCACTGATGGAGACTTTGTCCTCATTTATGTTGGCTTTGTCATTCACTGATGGTGACTTTACCAACAATAATTATGACTTTGCTCATCACTGATGGTGACTTTAACAAAAGAAATGGTGACTTTTCTCATTACTGTTGGAGACTTTAACATCACTAATGTTGACTTAGCTAATCAAAGATGTCGACTTTACAATCACTAATGGTGACTTTTCTCATCACTTTTGGAGATTTTAACAACACTAATGTTGACTTTGCTCATCACTTGTTGTGAATTTACACCAACACATGTTGGCAATGCCATTCACTGACGGTGACTTTACCAACACTAATTATGACTTTTATCATCACTGATGGAGACTTTGTACCCGCTGATTATGAATTTGCCGGTCACTGATGGTGACTTTACCAACAATAATTATGACTTTGCTCATCACCGATGGTGACTTAAACAAAAGTAATGGTGACTTTTCTCATCACTGATGGAGACTTTAACAACACTAATGGTGACTTTGCTCATCACTGGTTGTGACTTTACACCAACACATGTTGGCAATGCCATTCACTGACGGTGACTTAACCACCACTAATTATGACTTTTCTCATCACTGATGGTGACTTTAACAAAAGAAATGGTGACTTTTCTCTTCACTATTGGAGACTTTACAAACACTAATGGTGACTTTGCTCATCACTGATGGAGACTTTACACCAACACATGTTGGCAATGCCATTCACTGACGGTGACTTAACCACCACTAATTATGACTTTTCTCATCACGGATGGAGACTTTGTCCCAACTGATTATGATTTTTCCGGTCACTGATGGTGACTTTACCAACACTAATGGTGCATTTGCGCATCACTGATTTTGTCTTTGCACCAACACATGTAAGCTTTGCTCTTCACTGATTTTGACTTTTCCAACAATAATTATGACTTTGCTCATCACTGATGGAGACTTTGTCCTCATTTATGTTGGCTTTGTCATTCACTGATGGTGACTTTACCAACAATAATTATGACTTTGCTCATCACTGATGGTGACTTTAACAAAAGAAATGGTGACTTTTCTCATCACTGTTGGATACTTTAACAACACTAATGGTGACTTTGCTCATCACTGGTTGTGACTTTGTCCTCATTTATGTTGGCTTTGTCATTCACTGATGGTGACTTTACCAACAATAATTATGACTTTGCTCATCACTGATGGTGACTTTAACAAAAGAAATGGTGACCTTTCTCATCACTGTTGGAGACTTTAACAACACAAATGGTGACTTTGCTCATCACTGGTTGTGACTTTACACCAACACATGTTGGCAATGCCATTCACTGACGGTGACTTAACCACCACTAATTATGACTTTTCTCATCACGGATGGAGACTTTGTCCCAACTGATTATGATTTTTCCGGTCACTGATGGTGACTTTACCAACACTAATGGTGCATTTGCTCATCACTGATTTTGTCTTTGCACCAACACATGTTAGCTTTGCCCTTCACTGATTTTGACTTTTCCAACAATAATTATGACTTTGCTCATCACTGATGGAGACTTTAAAAAAAGAAATGGTGACTTTTCTCATCACTGTTGGAGACTTAACAAACACTAATGGTGACTTTGCTCATCACTGGTTGTGACTATACACCAACACATGTTGGCAATGCCATTCACTGACGGTGACTTTTCCAACAATAATTATGACTTTGCTCATCACTGATGGAGACTTTGTCCTCATTTATGTTGGCTTTGTCATTCACTGATGGTGACTTTACCAATAATAATTATGACTATGCTCATCAATGATGGTGACTTTAACAAAAGAAATGGTGACCTTTCTCATCACTGTTGGAGACTTTAACAACACTAATGGTGACTTTGCTCATCACTGGTTGTGACTTTACACCAACACATGTTGGCAATGCCATTCACTGACGGTGACTTAACCACCACTAATTATGACTTTTCTCATCACTGATGGTGACTTTAACAAAAGAAATGGTGACTTTTCTCTTCACTATTGGAGACTTTACAAACACTAATGGTGACTTTGCTCATCACTGATGGAGACTTTACACCAACACATGTTGGCAATGCCATTCACTGACGGTGACTTAACCACCACTAATTATGACTTTTCTCATCACGGATGGAGACTTTGTCCCAACTGATTATGATTTTTCCGGTCACTGATGGTGACTTTACCAACACTAATGGTGCATTTGCGCATCACTGATTTTGTCTTTGCACCAACACATGTAAGCTTTGCTCTTCACTGATTTTGACTTTTCCAACAATAATTATGACTTTGCTCATCACTGATGGAGACTTTGTCCTCATTTATGTTGGCTTTGTCATTCACTGATGGTGACTTTACCAACAATAATTATGACTTTGCTCATCACTGATGGTGACTTTAACAAAAGAAATGGTGACTTTTCTCATTACTGTTGGAGACTTTAACATCACTAATGTTGACTTAGCTAATCAAAGATGTCGACTTTACAATCACTAATGGTGACTTTTCTCATCACTTTTGGAGATTTTAACAACACTAATGTTGACTTTGCTCATCACTTGTTGTGAATTTACACCAACACATGTTGGCAATGCCATTCACTGACGGTGACTTTACCAACACTAATTATGACTTTTATCATCACTGATGGAGACTTTGTACCCGCTGATTATGAATTTGCCGGTCACTGATGGTGACTTTACCAACAATAATTATGACTTTGCTCATCACCGATGGTGACTTAAACAAAAGTAATGGTGACTTTTCTCATCACTGATGGAGACTTTAACAACACTAATGGTGACTTTGCTCATCACTGGTTGTGACTTTACACCAACACATGTTGGCAATGCCATTCACTGACGGTGACTTAACCACCACTAATTATGACTTTTCTCATCACTGATGGTGACTTTAACAAAAGAAATGGTGACTTTTCTCTTCACTATTGGAGACTTTACAAACACTAATGGTGACTTTGCTCATCACTGATGGAGACTTTACACCAACACATGTTGGCAATGCCATTCACTGACGGTGACTTAACCACCACTAATTATGACTTTTCTCATCACGGATGGAGACTTTGTCCCAACTGATTATGATTTTTCCGGTCACTGATGGTGACTTTACCAACACTAATGGTGCATTTGCGCATCACTGATTTTGTCTTTGCACCAACACATGTAAGCTTTGCTCTTCACTGATATTGACTTTTCCATCAATAATTATGACTTTGCTCATCACTGATGGAGACTTTGTCCTCATTTATGTTGGCTTTGTCATTCACTGATGGTGACTTTACCAACAATAATTATGACTTTGCTCATCACTGATGGTGACTTTAACAAAAGAAATGGTGACTTTTCTCATCACTGTTGGATACTTTAACAACACTAATGGTGACTTTGCTCATCACTGGTTGTGACTTTACACCAACACATGTTGGCAATGCCATTAACTGACGGTGACTTAACCACCACTAATTATGACTTTTCTCATCACTGATGGTGACTTTAACAAAACAAATGGTGACTTTTCTCATCACTGTTGGAGACTTTACAAACACTAATGGTGACTTTGCTCATCACTGATGGAGACTTTACACCAACACATGTTGGCAATGCCATTCACTGACGGTGACTTAACCACCACTAATTATGACTTTTCTCATCACGGATGGAGACTTTGTCCCAACTGATTATGATTTCTCCGGTCACTGATGGTGACTTTACCAACACTAATGGTGCATTTGCGCATCACTGATTTTGTCTTTGCACCAACACATGTAAGCTTTGCTCTTCACTGATTTTGACTTTTCCAACAATAATTATGACTTTGCTCATCACTGATGGAGACTTTGTCCTCATTTATGTTGGCTTTGTCATTCACTGATGGTGACTTTACCAACAATAATTATGACTTTGCTCATCACTGATGGTGACTTTAACAAAAGAAATGGTGACTTTTCTCATTACTGTTGGAGACTTTAACATCACTAATGTTGACTTAGCTAATCAAAGATGTCGACTTTACAATCACTAATGGTGACTTTTCTCATCACTTTTGGAGATTTTAACAACACTAATGTTGACTTTGCTCATCACTTGTTGTGAATTTACACCAACACATGTTGGCAATGCCATTCACTGACGGTGACTTTACCAACACTAATTATGACTTTTATCATCACTGATGGAGACTTTGTACCCGCTGATTATGAATTTGCCGGTCACTGATGGTGACTTTACCAACAATAATTATGACTTTGCTCATCACCGATGGTGACTTAAACAAAAGTAATGGTGACTTTTCTCATCACTGATGGAGACTTTAACAACACTAATGGTGACTTTGCTCATCACTGGTTGTGACTTTACACCAACACATGTTGGCAATGCCATTCACTGACGGTGACTTAACCACCACTAATTATGACTTTTCTCATCACTGATGGTGACTTTAACAAAAGAAATGGTGACTTTTCTCTTCACTATTGGAGACTTTACAAACACTAATGGTGACTTTGCTCATCACTGATGGAGACTTTACACCAACACATGTTGGCAATGCCATTCACTGACGGTGACTTAACCACCACTAATTATGACATTTCTCATCACGGATGGAGACTTTGTCCCAACTGATTATGATTTTTCCGGTCACTGATGGTGACTTTACCAACACTAATGGTGCATTTGCGCATCACTGATTTTGTCTTTGCACCAACACATGTAAGCTTTGCTCTTCACTGATATTGACTTTTCCATCAATAATTATGACTTTGCTCATCACTGATGGAGACTTTGTCCTCATTTATGTTGGCTTTGTCATTCACTGATGGTGACTTTACCAACAATAATTATGACTTTGCTCATCACTGATGGTGACTTTAACAAAAGAAATGGTGACTTTTCTCATCACTGTTGGATACTTTAACAACACTAATGGTGACTTTGCTCATCACTGGTTGTGACTTTACACCAACACATGTTGGCAATGCCATTAACTGACGGTGACTTAACCACCACTAATTATGACTTTTCTCATCACTGATGGTGACTTTAACAAAACAAATGGTGACTTTTCTCATCACTGTTGGAGACTTTACAAACACTAATGGTGACTTTGCTCATCACTGGTTGTGTTTTTACACCAACACATGTTGGCAATGCCATTCTCTGACGGTAACTAAACCACCACTAATTATGACTTTTCTCATCACGGATGGAGACTTTGTCCCAACTGATTATGATTTTTCCGGTCACTGATGGTGACTTTACCAACACTAATGGTGCATTTGCTCATCACTGATTTTGTCTTTGCACCAACACATGTTGGCTTTGCCCTTCACTGATGGTGACTTTACCAACAATAATTATGACTTTGCTCATCACTGATGGTGACTATAACAAAAGAAATGGTGACTTTTCTCATCACTGATGGAGAATTTGTCCTATTTTATGTTGGCTTTGTCATTCACTGATGGTGACTTTACCAACAATAATTATGACTTTGTTCATCACTGATGGTTACTTAAACAAAAGTAATGGTGACTTTTCTCTTCACTGATCGAGACTTTGTCCTCACTTATGTTGGCTTTGCCAATCACTGATGGTGACTTTAACAAAAGTAATGGTGACTTTTCCATCACTGATGGTGACTTTAACAAAAGAAATGGTGACTTTTCTCATTACTGTTGGAGACTTTAACATCACTAATGTTGACTTAGCTAATCAAAGATGTCGACTTTACAATCACTAATGGTGACTTTTCTCATCACTGTTGGAGATTTTAACAACACTAATGTTGACTTTGCTCATCACTTGTTGTGAATTTACACCAACACATGTTGGCAATGCCATTCACTGACGGTGACTTTACCAACACTAATTATGACTTTTATCATCACTGATGGAGACTTTGTACCCGCTGATTATGAATTTGCCGGTCACTGATGGTGACTTTACCAACAATAATTATGACTTTGCTCATCGCTGATGGTGACTTAAACAAAAGTAATGGTGACTTTTCTCATCACTGATGGAGACTTTGTTCTCACTTATGTTGGCTTTGCCATTCACTGATCGTGACTTTCCCAACAATAATTATGACTTTGATCATCACTGATGGTGATATTACCAACACTAATGCTGACCTAGCTCATCACTGATTATGACTTTACCCAAACAAATGTTGGAAATTCCATTCACTGATGGTGACTTTACCAACACTAATTATGACTTTTCTCATCACTGATGGAGACTTTACCCCAACACATGTTGGCGATGCCATTCACTGATGGTGACTTTACCATCACTAATTATGACATTTATCATCACTGATGGAGACTTTGTACCCGCTGATTATGAATTTGCCGGTCACTGATGGTGACTTTACCAAAAATAATTATGACTTTGCTCATCACTGATGGTGACTTAAACAAAAGTAATGGTGACTTTTCTCATCACTGATGGAGACTTTGTTCTCACTTATGTTGGCTTTGCCATTCACTGATCGTGACTTTCCCAACAATAATTATGACTTTGATCATCACTGATGGTGATATTACCAACACTAATGCTGACCTAGCTCATCACTGATTATGACTTTACCCAAACAAATGTTGGAAATTCCATTCACTGATGGTGACTTTACCAACACTAATTATGACTTTTCTCATCACTGATGGAGACTTAAACAAAAGTAATGGTGACTTTTCTCATCACTGATGGAGACTTTGTCCTCACTTATGTTGGCTTTGCTATTCACTGATGGTGACTTTACCAACAATAATTATGACTTTTCTCATCACTGATGGAGACTTTGTTCCAACTAATTATGATTTTTCCGGTCACTTATGGTGACTTTACCAACACTAATGGTGCATTTTTTCATCACTGATTTTGTCTTTGCACCAACACATGTTGGATTTGCCCTTCACTTATGGTGACTTTACCAACAATAATCATGTTTTTGTTCATCACTGATGGTGACTTAAACAAAAGTAATGGTGACTTTTCTCATCACTGATCGAGACTTTGTCCTCACTTATGTTGGCTTTGCTCATCACTGATGGTGACTCTAACAAAAGAAATGGTGACTCTTCTCATCACTGTCGGAAACTTTAACAACACTAATGTTGACTTAGCTAATCAATGATGTCGACTTTACAAACATTAATGGTGACTTTGCTCATCACTGGTTGTGACTTAACCCCAACACATGTTGGCGATGCCATTCACTGATGGTGACTTTACCATCACTAAATATGACTTTTATCATCACTGATGGAGACTTTGTACCCGCTGATTATGAATTTGCCGGTCACTGATGGTGACTTTACCAACAATAATTATGACTTTGCTCATCACTGATGGTGACTTAAACAAAAGCAATGGTGACTTTTCTTATCACTGATGGAGACTTTGTTCTCACTTATGTTGGCTATGCCATTCACTGATGTTGACTTTCCTAACAATAATTATGACTTAGCTCATCACTGATTGTGACTTTACCCAAACTAATGTTGGCAATTCCATTCACTGATGGTGACTTTACCAACACTAATTATGACTTTTCTCATCACTGATGGAGACTTTGTACCCACTGATTATGAATTTGCCGGTCACTGATGGTGACTTTACCAACAATAATTATGACTTTGCTCATCACTGATGGTTACTTAAACAAAAGCAATGGTGACTTTTCTCATTACTGATGGAGACTTTGTCCTCACTTATGTTGGCTTTGCTATTCTCTGATGGTGAATTTCCCAACACTTATTATGACTTTTCTCATCACTGATGGAGACTTTGTCCCAACTGATTATGATTTTTCCGGTCACTTATGGTGACTTTACCAAACACTAATGGTGCATTTTCTCATCACTGATTTTGTCTTTGCACCAACACATGTTGGATTTGCCCTTCTCTGATGGTGACTTTACCAACAATAATCATGACTTTGTTCATCACTGATGGTGACTTTACCAACTATAATTATGACTTTGCTCATCACTGATGGAGCCTTTACCCCAACACATGTTGGCGATGCCATTCACTGATGGTGACTTTACCATCACTAATTATGACATTTATCATCACTGATGGAGACTTTGTTCTCACTTATGTTGGCTATGCCATTCACTGATGGTGACTTTCCCAACAATAATTATGACTTTGATCATCACTGATGGTGATATTACCAACACTAATGCTGACTTATCTCATCACTGATTATGACTTTACCCAAACAAATGTTGGAAATTCCATTCACTGATGGTGACTTTACCAACACTAATTATGACTTTTCTCATCACTGATGGAGACTTAAACAAAAGTAATGGTGACTTTTCTCATCACTGATGGAGACTTTGTCCTCACTTATGTTGGCTTTGCTATTCACTGATGGTGACTTTACCAACAATAATTATGACTTTTCTCATCACTGATGGAGACTTTGTTCCAACTAATTATGATTTTTCCGGTCACTTATGGTGACTTTACCAACACTAATGGTGCATTTTTTCATCACTGATTTTGTCTTTGCACCAACACATGTTGGATTTGCCCTTCACTTATGGTGACTTTACCAACAATAATCATGTTTTTGTTCATCACTGATGGTGACTTAAACAAAAGTAATGGTGACTTTTCTCATCACTGATCGAGACTTTGTCCTCACTTATGTTGGCTTTGCTCATCACTGATGGTGACTCTAACAAAAGAAATGGTGACTCTTCTCATCACTGTCGGAAACTTTAACAACACTAATGTTGACTTAGCTAATCAATGATGTCGACTTTACAAACATTAATGGTGACTTTGCTCATCACTGGTTGTGACTTAACCCCAACACATGTTGGCGATGCCATTCACTGATGGTGACTTTACCATCACTAAATATGACTTTTATCATCACTGATGGAGACTTTGTACCCGCTGATTATGAATTTGCCGGTCACTGATGGTGACTTTACCAACAATAATTATGACTTTGCTCATCACTGATGGTGACTTAAACAAAAGCAATGGTGACTTTTCTTATCACTGATGGAGACTTTGTTCTCACTTATGTTGGCTATGCCATTCACTGATGGTGACTTTCCTAACAATAATTATGACTTAGCTCATCACTGATTGTGACTTTACCCAAACTAATGTTGGCAATTCCATTCACTGATGGTGACTTTACCAACACTAATTATGACTTTTCTCATCACTGATGGAGACTTTGTACCCACTGATTATGAATTTGCCGGCCACTGATGGTGACTTTACCAACAATAATTATGACTTTGCTCATCACTGATGGTTACTTAAACAAAAGCAATGGTGACTTTTCTCATTACTGATGGAGACTTTGTCCTCACTTATGTTGGCTTTGCTATTCTCTGATGGTGAATTTCCCAACACTTATTATGACTTTTCTCATCACTGATGGAGACTTTGTCCCAACTGATTATGATTTTTCCGGTCACTTATGGTGACTTTACCAAACACTAATGGTGCATTTTCTCATCACTGATTTTGTCTTTGCACCAACACATGTTGGATTTGCCCTTCTCTGATGGTGACTTTACCAACAATAATCATGACTTTGTTCATCACTGATGGTGACTTTACCAACTATAATTATGACTTTGCTCATCACTGATGGAGCCTTTACCCCAACACATGTTGGCGATGCCATTCACTGATGGTGACTTTACCATCACTAATTATGACATTTATCATCACTGATGGAGACTTTGTTCTCACTTATGTTGGCTATGCCATTCACTGATGGTGACTTTCCCAACAATAATTATGACTTTGATCATCACTGATGGTGATATTACCAACACTAATGCTGACTTATCTCATCACTGATTATGACTTTACCCAAACAAATGTTGGAAATTCCATTCACTGATGGTGACTTTACCAACACTAATTATGACTTTTCTCATCACTGATGGAGACTTAAACAAAAGTAATTGTGACTTTTCTCATCACTGATGGAGACTTTGTCCTCACTTATGTTGGCTTTTCTATTCACTGATGGTGACTTTACCAACAATAATTATGACTTTTCTCATCACTGATGGAGACTTTGTTCCAACTGATTATGATTTTTCCGGTCACTTATGGTGACTTTACCAACACTAATGGTGCATTTTCTCATCACTGATTTTGTCTTTGCACCAACACATGTTGGCTTTGCCCTTCACTTATGGTGACTTTACCAACAATAATCATGTTTTTGTTCATCACTGATGGTGACTTAAACAAAAGTAATGGTGACTTTTCTCATCACTGATGGAGCCTTTACCCCAACACATGTTGGCGATGCCATTCACTGATGGTGACTTTACCATCACTAATTATGACATTTATCATCACTGATGGAGACTTTGTTCTCACTTATGTTGGCTATTCCATTCACTGATGGTGACTTTCCCAACAATAATTATGACTTTGATCATCACTGATGGTGATATTACCAACACTAATGCTGACTTATCTCATCACTGATTATGACTTTACCCAAACAAATGTTGGAAATTCCATTCTCTGATGGTGACTTTACCAACACTAATTATGACTTTTCTCATCACTGATGGAGACTTAAACAAAAGTAATTGTGACTTTTCTCATCACTGATCGAGACTTTGTCCTCACTTATGTTGGCTTTTCTCATCACTGATTGTGACTATACCCAAACTAATGTTGGCTTGCCATTCACTGATGGAGATTTTGTCCCCACTAATTATGACTTTGCAGATCACTGATGGTGACTTTTTCATCACTAATACTTTCTTTAACAACAATTATGGTTACTTTGCCCCAACTTATGTTGGCTTTTCCCTTCACTTATGGTCACTTTACCAACTCTAATTATGACTTTGCTCATTACTATTGATGACTTTAACAACACTTATTATGACTTTTCTCATCACTGATGGAGACTTTGTCCCAACTGATTATGATTTTTCCGGTCATTTATGGTGACTTTACCAAACACTAATGGTGCATTTTCTCATCACTGATTTTGTCTTTGCACCAACACATGTTGGATTTGCCCTTCTCTGATGGTGACTTTACCAACAATAATCATGACTTTGTTCATCACTGATGGTGACTTTACCAACTATAATTATGACTTTGCTCATCACTGATGGTGACTTAAACAAAAGTAATGGTGACTTTTCTCATCACTGATGGAGCCTTTACCCCAACACATGTTGGCGATGCCATTCACTGATGGTGACTTTACCATCACTAATTATGACATTTATCATCACTGATGGAGACTTTGTTCTCACTTATGTTGGCTATGCCATTCACTGATGGTGACTTTCCCAACAATAATTATGACTTTGATCATCACTGATGGTGATATTACCAACACTAATGCTGACTTATCCTATCACTGATTATGACTTTACCCAAACAAATGTTGGAAATTCCATTCTCTGATGGTGACTTTACCAACACTAATTATGACTTTTCTCATCACTGATGGAGACTTAAACAAAAGTAATTGTGACTTTTCTCATCACTGATCGAGACTTTGTCCTCACTTATGTTGGCTTTTCTCATCACTGATTGTGACTATACCCAAACTAATGTTGGCTTGCCATTCACTGATGGAGATTTTGTCCCCACTAATTATGACTTTGCAGATCACTGATGGTGACTTTTTCATCACTAATACTTTCTTTAACAACAATTATGGTTACTTTGCCCCAACTTATGTTGGCTTTTCCCTTCACTTATGGTCACTTTACCAACTCTAATTATGACTTTGCTCATTACTATTGATGACTTTAACAACACTTATTATGACTTTTCTCATCACTGATGGAGACTTTGTCCCAACTGATTATGATTTTTCCGGTCATTTATGGTGACTTTACCAAACACTAATGGTGCATTTTCTCATCACTGATTTTGTCTTTGCACCAACACATGTTGGATTTGCCCTTCTCTGATGGTGACTTTACCAACAATAATCATGACTTTGTTCATCACTGATGGTGACTTTACCAACTATAATTATGACTTTGCTCATCACTGATGGTGACTTAAACAAAAGTAATGGTGACTTTTCTCATCACTGATGGAGCCTTTACCCCAACACATGTTGGCGATGCCATTCACTGATGGTGACTTTACCATCACTAATTATGACATTTATCATCACTGATGGAGACTTTGTTCTCACTTATGTTGGCTATGCCATTCACTGATGGTGACTTTCCCAACAATAATTATGACTTTGATCATCACTGATGGTGATATTACCAACACTAATGCTGACTTATCCTATCACTGATTATGACTTTACCCAAACAAATGTTGGAAATTCCATTCACTGATGGTGACTTTACCAACACTAATTATGACTTTTCTCATCACTGATGGAGACTTAAACAAAAGTAATTGTGACTTTTCTCATCACTGATGGAGACTTTGTCCTCACTTATGTTGGCTTTTCTATTCACTGATGGTGACTTTACCAACAATAATTATGACTTTTCTCATCACTGATGGAGACTTTGTTCCAACTGATTATGATTTTTCCGGTCACTTATGGTGACTTTACCAACACTAATGGTGCATTTTCTCATCACTGATTTTGTCTTTGCACCAACACATGTTGGCTTTGCCCTTCACTTATGGTGACTTTACCAACAATAATCATGTTTTTGTTCATCACTGATGGTGACTTAAACAAAAGTAATGGTGACTTTTCTCATCACTGATGGAGCCTTTACCCCAACACATGTTGGCGATGCCATTCACTGATGGTGACTTTACCATCACTAATTATGACATTTATCATCACTGATGGAGACTTTGTTCTCACTTATGTTGGCTATGCCATTCACTGATGGTGACTTTCCCAACAATAATTATGACTTTGATCATCACTGATGGTGATATTACCAACACTAATGCTGACTTATCTCATCACTGATTATGACTTTACCCAAACAAATGTTGGAAATTCCATTCTCTGATGGTGACTTTACCAACACTAATTATGACTTTTCTCATCACTGATGGAGACTTAAACAAAAGTAATTGTGACTTTTCTCATCACTGATCGAGACTTTGTCCTCACTTATGTTGGCTTTTCTCATCACTGATTGTGACTTTACCCAAACTAATGTTGGCTTGCCATTCACTGATGGAGATTTTGTCCCCACTAATTATGACTTTGCAGATCACTGATGGTGACTTTTTCATCACTAATACTTTCTTTAACAACAATTATGGTTACTTTGCCCCAACTTATGTTGGCTTTTCCCTTCACTTATGGTCACTTTACCAACTCTAATTATGACTTTGCTCATTACTATTGATGACTTTAACAACACTTATTATGACTTTTCTCATCACTGATGGTGACTTAAACAAAAGTAATGGTGACTTTTCTCATCACTGATCGAGACCTTGTCCTCACTTATGTTGGCCTTGCTCATCAGTGATGGTGACTCTAACAAAAGAAATGGTGACTCTTCTCATCACTGTTAGAAACTTTAACAACACTAATGTTGACTTTGCTTATCACTGATTGTGACTTTACACCTACACATGTTGGCAATGCCATTCACTGATGGTGACTTTACCAATACTAATTATTACTTTGTATTCACTGATGGTGATATAAGCAACACTAATGGTGACTTTGCTCATCACTGATTGTGACTTCGCACCAACACGTGTTGTCTTTGCCCTTCACTGATGGTGACTTTACCAACACCAATTACTACTTTCCTCGTCACTGATGGTGACTTTAACAACACTAATGGTGACTTTGTTCATCACTGATGGTGACTTTACAAAAGAAATGGTGACTTTTCTCATCACTGTTGGAGACTTAAACAACACTAATGTTGCCTTAGATAATCAATGATGACGACTTTACAAACACTAATGGTGACTTTGCTCATTACTGGTTTTGACTTTACACCAACACATGTTGGCAATGCAATTCACTGATTGTGACTTTACACCAACACATGTTGGCAATGCCATTCACTGATGGTGACTTTACCAATACTAATTATGACTTTGTATTCACTGATGGTGATATTAGCAACACTAATGGTGACTTTGCTTATCACTGATTGTGACTTTGCACCAACACATGTTGTCTTTGCCCTTCACTGACGGTGACTTTACCAACACCAATTACTACTTTCCTCGTCACTGATGGTGACTTTAACAACACTAATGGTGACTTTGTTCATCACTGATGGTGACATAAACAAAAGTAATGGTGACTTTTTCATCACTGATCGAGACTTTGTCCTCACTTATGTTGGCTTTGCCATTCACTGATGGTGGCTTTAACAAAAGAAATGGTGACTTTCTCATCACTGTTGGAGACTTTAACAACACTAATGTTGACTTAGCTAATCAATGATGTCGACTTTTCAAACACTTATGGTGACTTTACTCATCACTGGTTGTGACTTTACACCAACACATGTTGGCAATGCCATTCACTGACGGTGACTTTACCACCCCTAATTATGACTTTTCTCATCACTGATGGAGACTTTGTATCCACTGATTATGAATTTGTTGGTCACTGATGGTGACTTTACCAACACTAATGGTGCATATGCTCATCACTGATTTTGTCTTTGCACCAACACATGCTGGCTTTGCCCTTCACTGATGGTGACTTTTCCAACAATAATTATGATTTTGTTCATCACTGATAGTGACTTAAACAAAAGTAATGGTGACTTTTCTCATCACTGATCGAGATTTTGTCCTCACTTATGTTGGCTTTGCTCATCACTGATGACTCTAACAAAAGAAATGGTGACTCTTCCCATCACTGTTGGAAACTTTAACAACACTAATGTTGACTTTGCTTATCACTGATTGTGACTTTACCAATACTAATTATGACTTTGTATTCACTGATGGTGATATAAGCAACACTAATGGTGACTTTGCTTATCACTGATTGTGACTTTGCACCAACACATGTTGTCTTTGCCCTTCACTGACGGTGACTTTACCAACACCAATTACTACTATCCTCGTCACTGATGGTGACTTAAACAACACTAACGGTGACTTTGTTCATCACTGATGGTGACATAAACAAAAGTAATGGTGACTTTTCTCATCACTGATCGAGACTTTGTCCTCACTTATGTTGGCTTTGCCATTCACTGATGGTGACTTTAACAAAAGAAATGGTGACTTTCTCATCACTGTTGGAGACTTTAACAACACTAATGTTGACTTAGCTAATCAATGATGTCGACTTTTCAAACACTAATGGTGACTTTACTCATCACTGGTTGTGACTTTACACCAACACATGTTGGCAATGCCATTCACTGACGGTGACTTTACCAATACTAATTATGACTTTGTATTCACTGATGGTGATATAAGCAACACTAATGGTGACTTTGCTTATCACTGATTGTGACTTTACCAATACTAATTATGACTTTGTATTCACTGATGGTGATATAAGCAACACTAATGGTGACTTTGCTTATCACTGATTGTGACTTTGCACCAACACATGTTGTCTTTGCCCTTCACTGACGGTGACTTTACCAACACCAATTACTACTTTCCTCGTCACTGATGGTGACTTAAACAACACTAACGGTGACTTTGTTCATCACTGATGGTGACATAAACAAAAGTAATGGTGACTTTTCTCATCACTGATCGAGACTTTGTCCTCACTTATGTTGGCTTTGCCATTCACTGATGGTGACTTTAACAAAAGAAATGGTGACTTTCTCATCACTGTTGGAGACTTTAACAACACTAATGTTGACTTAGCTAATCAATGATGTCGACTTTTCAAACACTAATGGTGACTTTACTCATCACTGGTTGTGACTTTACACCAACACATGTTGGCAATGCCATTCACTGATGGTGACTTTACCAATACTAATTATGACTTTGTATTCACTGATGGTGATATAAGCAACACTAATGGTGACTTTGCTTATCATTGATTGTGACTTTGCACCAACACATGTTGTCTTTGCCCTTCACTGACGGTGACTTTACCAACACCAATTACTACTTTCCTCGTCACTGATGGTGACTTAAACAACACTAACGGTGACTTTGTTCATCACTGATGGTGACATAAACAAAAGTAATGGTGACTTTTCTCATCACTGATCGAGACTTTGTCCTCACTTATGTTGGCTTTGCCATTCACTGATGGTGACTTTAACAAAAGAAATGGTGACTTTCTCATCACTGTTGGAGACTTTAACAACACTAATGTTGACTTAGCTAATCAATGATGTCGACTTTTCAAACACTAATGGTGACTTTACTCATCACTGGTTGTGACTTTACACCAACACATGTTGGCAATGCCATTCACTGATGGTGACTTTACCAATACTAATTATGACTTTGTATTCACTGATGGTGATATAAGCAACACTAATGGTGACTTTGCTTATCACTGATTGTGACTTTGCACCAACACATGTTGTCTTTGCCCTTCACTGACGGTGACTTTACCAACACCAATTACTACTTTCCTCGTCACTGATGGTGACTTTAACAACACTAATGGTGACTTTGTTCATCACTGATGGTGACATAAACAAAAGTAATGGTGACTTTTTCATCACTGATCGAGACTTTGTCCTCACTTATGTTGGTTTGCCATTCACTGATGGTGGCTTTAACAAAAGAAATGGTGACTTTCTCATCACTGTTGGAGACTTTAACAACACTAATGTTGACTTAGCTAATCAATGATGTCGACTTTTCAAACACTAATGGTGACTTTACTCATCACTGGTTGTGACTTTACACCAACACATGTTGGCAATGCCATTCACTGACGGTGACTTTACCACCCCTAATTATGACTTTTCTCATCACTGATGGAGACTTTGTACCCACTGATTATGAATTTGTTGGTCACTGATGGTGACTTTACCAACACTAATGGTGCATATGCTCATCACTGATTTTGTCTTTGCACCAACACATGCTGGCTTTGCCCTTCACTGATGGCGACTTTTCCAACAATAATTATGATTTTGCTCATCACTGATGGTGACTTAATCAAAAGTAATGGTGACTTTTCTCACCACTGATCGAGACTTTGCTCACACTTATGTTGGCTTTGCTATTCACTGATGGTGACTTTCCCAACACTTATTATGACTTTTCTCATCACTGATGGAGACTTTGTCCCAACTGATTATGATTTTTCCGGTCACTTATGGTGACTTTACCAAACACTAATGGTGTATTTTCTCATCACTGATTTGTCTTTGCACCAACACATGTTGGATTTGCCCTTCACTGATGGTGACTTTACCAACAATAATCATGACTTTGTTCATCACTGATGGTGACTTAAACAAAAGTAATGGTGACTTTTCTCATCACTGATCGAGATTTTGTCCTCACTTATGTTGGCTTTGCTCATCACTGATGACTCTAACAAAGAAATGGTGACTCTTCCCATCACTGTTGGAAACTTTAACAACACTAATGTTGACTTTGCTTATCACTGATTGTGACTTTACACCAACACATGTTGGCAATGCCATTCACTGATGGTGACTTTACCAATACTAATTATGACTTTGTATTCACTGATGGTGATATAATCAACACTAATGGTGACTTTGCTTATCACTGATTGTGACTTTGCACCAACACATGTTGTCTTTGCCCTTCACTGACGGTGACTTTACCAACACCAATTACTACTTTCCTCGTCACTGATGGTGACATAAACAAAAGTAATGGTGACTTTTTCATCACTGATCGAGACTTTGTCCTCACTTATGTTGGCTATGCCATTCACTGATGGTGACTTTCCCAACAATAATTATGACTTTGATCATCACTGATGGTGATATTACCAACACTAATGCTGACTTATCTCATCACTGATTATGACTTTACCCAAACAAATGTTGGAAATTCCATTCACTGATGGTGACTTTACCAACACTAATTATTACTTTTCTCATCACTGATGGAGACTTTAACAAAAGTAATTGTGACTTTTCTCATCACTGATCGAGACTTTGTCCTCACTTATGCTGGCTTTTCTCATCACTGATTGTGACTTTGCCCCAACTTATGTTGGCTTTTCCCTTCACTTATGGTCACTTTACCAACTCTAATTATGACTTTGCTCATTACTATTGATGACTTTAACAACACTTATTATGACTTTTCTCATCACTGATGGTGACTTAAACAAAAGTAATGGTGACTTTTCTCATCACTGATCGAGACCTTGTCCTCACTTATGTTGGCCTTGCTCATCAGTGATGGTGACTCTAACAAAAGAAATGGTGACTCTTCTCATCACTGTTAGAAACTTTAACAACACTAATGTTGACTTTGCTTATCACTGATTGTGACTTTACACCTACACATGTTGGCAATGCCATTCACTGATGGTGACTTTACCAATACTAATTATTACTTTGTATTCACTGATGGTGATAAAAGCAACACTAATGGTGACTTTGCTCATCACTGATTGTGACTTCGCACCAACACATGTTGTCTTTGCCCTTCACTGATGGTGACTTTACCAACACCAATTACTTCTTTCCTCGTCACTGATGGTGACTTTAACAACACTAATGGTGACTTTGTTCATCACTGATGGTGACTTTACAAAAGAAATGGTGACTTTTCTCATCACTGTTGGAGACTTAAACAACACTAATGTTGCCTTAGATAATCAATGATGACGACTTTACAAACACTAATGGTGACTTTGCTCATTACTGGTTTTGACTTTACACCAACACATGTTGGCAATGCAATTCACTGATTGTGACTTTACACCAACACATGTTGGCAATGCCATTTACTGATGGTGACTTTACCAAAACTAATTATGACTTTGTATTCACTGATGGTGATATAAGCAACACTAATGGTAACTTTGCTTATCACTGATTGTGACTTTGCACCAACACATGTTGTCTTTGCCCTTCACTGACGGTGACTTTACCAACACCAATTACTACTTTCCTCTTCACTGATGGTGACTTAAACAACACTAATGGTGACTTTGTTCATCACTGATGGTGACATAAACAAAAGTAATGGTGACTTTTCTCATCACTGATCGAGACTTTGTCCTCACTTATGTTGGCTTTGCCATTCACTGATGGTGACTTTAACAAAAGAAATGGTGACTTTCTCATCACTGTTGGAGACTTTAACAACACTAATGTTCACTTAGCTAATCAATGATGTCGACTTTTCAAACACTAATGGTGACTTTACTCATCACTGGTTGTGACTTTACACCAACACATGTTGGCAATGCCATTCACTGACGGTGACTTTACCACCCCTAATTATGACTTTTCTCATCACTGATGGAGACTTTGTACCCACTGATTATGAATTTGTTGGTCACTGATGGTGACTTTACCAACACTAATGGTGCATATGCTCATCACTGATTTTGTCTTTGAACCAACACATGTTGGATTTGCCCTTCACTGATGGTGACTTTACCAACAATAATCATGACTTTTCTCATCACTGATCGAGATTTTGTCCTCATTTATGTTGGCTTTGCTCATCACTGATGACTCTAACAAAAGAAATGGTGACTCTTCCCATCACTGTTGGAACTTTAAACAACACTAATGTTGACTTTGCTTATCACTGATTGTGACTTTACACCAACACATGTTGGCAATGCCATTCACTGATGGTGACTTTACCAATACTAATTATGACTTTGTATTCACTGATGGTGATATAAGCAACACTAATGGTGACTTTGCTTATCACTGATTTTGACTTTGCACCAACACATGTTGTCTTTGCCCTTCACTGACGGTGACTTTACCAACACCAATTACTACTTTCCTCGTCACTGATGGTGACTTTAACAACACTAACGGTGACTTTGTTCATCACTGATGGTGACATAAACAAAAGTAATGGTGACTTTTTCATCACTGATCGAGACTTTGTCCTCACTTATGTTGGCTTTGCCATTCACTGATGGTGACTTTAACAAAAGAAATGGTGACTTTCTCATCACTGTTGGAGACTTTAACAACACTAATGTTCACTTAGCTAATCAATGATGTCGACTTTTCAAACACTAATGGTGACTTTACTCATCACTGGTTGTGACTTTACACCAACACATGTTGGCAATGCCATTCACTGACGGTGACTTTACCAACCCTAATTATGACTTTTCTCATCACTGATGGAGACTTTGTACCCACTGATTATGAATTTGTTGGTCACTGATGGTGACTTTACCAACACTAATGGTGCATATGCTCATCACTGATTTTGTCTTTGCACCAACACATGCTGGCTTTGCCCTTCACTGATGGCGACTTTTCCAACAATAATTATGATTTTGCTCATCACTGATGGTGACTTAATCAAAAGTAATGGTGACTTTTCTCACCACTGATCGAGACTTTGCTCACACTTATGTTGGCTTTGCTATTCACTGATGGTGACTTTCCCAACACTTATTATGACTTTTCTCATCACTGATGGAGACTTTGTCCCAACTGATTATGAATTTTCCGGTCACTTATGGTGACTTTACCAAACACTAATGGTGTATTTTCTCATCACTGATTTGTCTTTGCACCAACACATGTTGGATTTGCCCTTCACTGATGGTGACTTTACCAACAATAATCATGACTTTGTTCATCACTGATGGTGACTTAAACAAAAGTAATGGTGACTTTTCTCATCACTGATCGAGATTTTGTCCTCACTTATGTTGGCTTTGCTCATCACTGATGACTCTAACAAAAGAAATGGTGACTCTTCCCATCACTGTTGGAAACTTTAACAACACTAATGTTGACTTTGCTTATCACTGATTGTGACTTTGCACCAACACATGTTGTCTTTGCCCTTCACTGACGGTGACTTTACCAACACCAATTACTACTTTCCTCGTCACTGATAGTGACTTTAACAACACTAATGGTGACTTTGTTCATCACTGATGGTGACATAAACAAAAGTAATGGTGACTTTTTCATCACTGATCGAGACTTTGTCCTCACTTATGTTGGCTTTGCCATTCACTGATGGTGACTTTAACAAAAGAAATTGTGACTTTCTCATCACTGTTGGAGACTTTAACAACACTAATGCTGACCTAGCTCATCACTGATTGTGACTTTACACCAACACATGTTGGCAATGCCATTCACTGATGGTGACTTTACCAACACTAATAATGACTTTTCTCATCACTGATGGAGACTTTGTACCCACTGATTATGAATTTGCCGGTCACTGATGGTGACTTTACCAACACTAATGGTGCTTTGCTCATCACTGATTTTGTCTTTGCACCAACACATGTTGGCTTTGCCCTTCACTGATTGTGACTTTTCCAACAATAATTATGACTTTGCTCATCACTGATGGAGACTTTGTCCTCATTTATGTTGGCTTTGTCATTCACTGATGGTGACTTTAACAAAAGTAATGGTGACTTTTCTCATCACCGATCGAGACTTTGTCCTCACTTATATTGGCTTTGCCATTCACTGATGGTGACTTTAACAAAAGAAATGGTGACTTTTCTCATCACTGTTGGAGATTTTAACAACACTAATGTTGACTTTGCTCATCACTGGTTGTGACTTTACACCAACACATGTTGGCAATTCCATAAACTGATGGTGACTTTACCAACACTAATAATGACTTTTCTCATCACTGATGGAGACTTTGTACCCACTGATTATGAATTTTTCGGTCACTGATGGTGACTTTACCAACAATAATTATGACTTTGCTCATAAATGATGGTGACTTAAACAAAAGTAATGGTGACTTTTCTCATCACTGATGGAGACTTTGTCCTCACTTATGTTGGCTTTGCCATTCACTGATGTTGACTTTCCCAACAATAATTATGACTTTGATCATCACTGATGGTGATATTACCAACACTAATGCTGACTTAGCTCATCACTGATTGTGACTTTACCCAAACTTAGGTTGTTTTGCCATTCACTGATGGTGACTTTAACAACAATAATTATGACTTTGCTCACAACTGATGGTGACTTAAACAAAAGTAATGGTGACTTTTCTCATCACTGATGGAGACTTTGTCCTCACTTATGTTGGCTTTGCCATTCACTGATGGTGACTTTCCCAACAATAATTATGACTTTGATCATCACTGATTGTGATATTTCCAACACTAATGCTGACTTAGCTCATCACTGATTGTGACTTTACCCAAACTTAGGTTGTTTTGCCATTCACTGATGGTGACTTTAACAACAATAATTATGACTTTGCTCATCACTGATGGTGACTTTAACAAAAGTAATGGTGACTTTGCTCATCACTGATGTTGATATTACCAACACTAATGCTGACTTAGCTCATCACTGATTGTGACTTTACCCAAACTTAGGTTGTTTTGCCATTCACTGATGGTGACTTTAACAACAATAATTATGACTTTGCTCATCACTGATGGTGACTTTAACAAAAGTTATGGTGACTTTGCTCATCACTGATGGTGACTTTAACAAAAGAAATGGTGACTTTTCTCATCACTGTTGGAGACTTTAACAACACTAATTTTGACTTTGTTCATCACTGATGGTGACATAAACAAAAGTAATGGTGACTTTTTCATCACTGATCGAGACTTTGTCCTCACTTATGTTGGCTTTGCCATTCACTGATGGTGGCTTTAACAAAAGAAATGGTGACTTTCTCATCACTGTTGGAGACTTTAACAACACTAATGTTGACTTAGCTAATCAATGATGTCGACTTTTCAAACACTAATGGTGACTTTACTCATCACTGGTTGTGACTTTACACCAACACATGTTGGCAATGCCATTCACTGACGGTGACTTTACCACCCCTAATTATGACTTTTCTCATCACTGATGGAGACTTTGTACCCACTGATTATGAATTTGTTGGTCACTGATGGTGACTTTACCAACACTAATGGTGCATATGCTCATCACTGATTTTGTCTTTGCACCAACACATGCTGGCTTTGCCCTTCACTGATGGTGACTTTTCCAACAATAATTATGATTTTGTTCATCACTGATAGTGACTTAAACAAAAGTAATGGTGACTTTTCTCATCACTGATCGAGATTTTGTCCTCACTTATGTTGGCTTTGCTCATCACTGATGACTCTAACAAAAGAAATGGTGACTCTTCCCATCACTGTTGGAAACTTTAACAACACTAATGTTGACTTTGCTTATCACTGATTGTGACTTTACACCAACACGTGTTGGCAATGCCATTCACTGATGGTGACTTTACCAATACTAATTATGACTTTGTATTCACTGATGGTGATATAAGCAACACTAATGGTGACTTTGCTTATCACTGATTGTGACTTTGCACTAACACATGTTGTCTTTGCCCTTCACTGACGGTGACTTTACCAACACCAATTACTACTTTCCTCGTCACTGATGGTGACTTAAACAACACTAACGGTGACTTTGTTCATCACTGATGGTGACATAAACAAAAGTAATGGTGACTTTTCTCATCACTGATCGAGACTTTGTCCTCACTTATGTTGGCTTTGCCATTCACTGATGGTGACTTTAACAAAAGAAATGGTGACTTTTCTCACCACTGATCGAGACTTTGCTCACACTTATGTTGGCTTTGCTATTCACTGATGGTGACTTTCCCAACACTTATTATGACTTTTCTCATCACTGATGGAGACTTTGTCCCAACTGATTATGATTTTTCCGGTCACTTATGGTGACTTTACCAAACACTAATGGTGTATTTTCTCATCACTGATTTGTCTTTGCACCAACACATGTTGGATTTGCCCTTCACTGATGGTGACTTTACCAACAATAATCATGACTTTGTTCATCACTGATGGTGACTTAAACAAAAGTAATGGTGACTTTTCTCATCACTGATCGAGATTTTGTCCTCACTTATGTTGTCTTTGCTCATCACTGATGACTCTAACAAAAGAAATGGTGACTCTTCCCATCACTGTTGGAAACTTTAACAACACTAATGTTGACTTTGCTTATCACTGATTGTGACTTTACACCAACACATGTTGGCAATGCCATTCACTGATGGTGACTTTACCAATACTAATTATGACTTTGTATTCACTGATGGTGATATAATCAACACTAATGGTGACTTTGCTTATCACTGATTGTGACTTTGCACCAACACATGTTGTCTTTGCCCTTCACTGACGGTGACTTTACCAACACTTATTACTACTTTCCTCGTCACTGATAGTGACTTTAACAACACTAATGGTGACTTTGTTCATCACTGATGGTGACATAAACAAAAGTAATGGTGACTTTTTCATCACTGATCGAGACTTTGTCCTCACTTATGTTGGCTTTGCCATTCACTGATGGTGACTTTAACAAAAGAAATTGTGACTTTCTCATCACTGTTGGAGACTTTAACAACACTAATGCTGACCTAGCTCATCACTGATTGTGACTTTACACCAACACATGTTGGCAATGCCATTCACTGATGGTGACTTTACCAACACTAATAATGACTTTTCTCATCACTGATGGAGACTTTGTACCCACTGATTATGAATTTGCCGGTCACTGATGGTGACTTTACCAACACTAATGGTGCTTTGCTCATCACTGATTTTGTCTTTGCACCAACACATGTTGGCTTTGCCCTTCACTGATTGTGACTTTTCCAACAATAATTATGACTTTGCTCATCACTGATGGAGACTTTGTCTTCATTTATGTTGGCTTTGTCATTCACTGATGGTGACTTTAACAAAAGTAATGGTGACTTTTCTCATCACCGATCGAGACTTTGTCCTCACTTATATTGGCTTTGCCATTCACTGATGGTGACTTTAACAAAAGAAATGGTGACTTTTCTCATCACTGTTGGAGATTTTAACAACACTAATGTTGACTTTGCTCATCACTGGTTGTGACTCTACACCAACACATGTTGGCAATTCCATAAACTGATGGTGACTTTACCAACACTAATAATGACTTTTCTCATCACTGATGGAGACTTTGTACCCACTGATTATGAATTTGTCGGTCACTGATGGTGACTTTACCAACAATAATTATGACTTTGCTCATAAATGATGGTGACTTAAACAAAAGTAATGCTGACTTAGCTCATCACTGATTGTGACTTTACCCAAACTTAGGTTGTTTTGCCATTCACTGATGGTGACTTTAACAACAATAATTATGACTTTGCTCACAACTGATGGTGACTTAAACAAAAGTAATGGTGACTTTTCTCATCACTGATGGAGACTTTGTCCTCACTTATGTTGGCTTTGCCATTCACTGATGGTGACTTTCCCAACAATAATTATGACTTTGATCATCACTGATTGTGATATTTCCAACACTAATGCTGACTTAGCTCATCACTGATTGTGACTTTACCCAAACTTAGGTTGTTTTGCCATTCACTGATGGTGACTTTAACAACAATAATTATGACTTTGCTCATCACTGATGGTGACTTTAACAAAAGTAATGGTGACTTTGCTCATCACTGATGTTGATATTACCAACACTAATGCTGACTTAGCTCATCACTGATTGTGACTTTACCCAAACTTAGGTTGTTTTGCCATTCACTGATGGTGACTTTAACAACAATAATTATGACTTTGCTCATCACTGATGGTGACTTTAACAAAAGTTATGGTGACTTTGCTCATCACTGATGGTGACTTTAACAAAAGAAATGGTGACTTTTCTCATCACTAGTGGAGACTTTAACAACACTAATTTTGACTTAGCTAATCAATGATGTCGACTTTAAAAACACTAATGGTGACTTTGCTCATCACTGGTTGTGACTTTACACCAACACATGTTGGCAATTCCATTCACTGATGGTGACTTTACCAACAATAATTATGACTTTGCTCATAACTGATGGTGACTTAAACAAAAGTAATGGTGACTTTTCTCATTACTGATGAAGACTTTGTCTTCACTTATGTTGGCTTTGCCATTCACTGATGGTGACTTTCCCAACAATAATTATGACTTTGATCATCACTGATGGTGATATTACCAACACTAATGCTGACTTAGCTCATCACTGATTGTGACTTTACCCAAACTAATGTTGTTTTGCCATTCACTGATGGTGACCTTTCCAACAATAATTATGACTTTATTCATCACTGTTGGAGACTTTAACAACACTAATGGTGCATTTGCTCATCACTGATTTTTTCTTTGCACCAACACATGTTGGCTTAGCCCTTCACTGATTGTGACTTTTCCAACAACAATTATGACTTTGCTCATCACTGATGGTGACTTTAACAAAAGTAATGGTGACTTTGCTCATCACTTTTGGAGACTTTAACAACACTAATGTTGACTTTGCTCATCACTGGTTGTGACTTTACACCAATACATGTTGGCAATGCCATTCACTGATGGTGAATTTACCAACACTAATAATGACTTTTCTCATCACTGATGGAGACTTTGTACCCACTTATGTTGGCTTTGCCATTCACTGATGGTGACTTTCCCAACAATAATTATGACTTTGATCATCACTGATGGTGATATTACCAACACTAATGCTGACTTAGCTCATCACTGATTGTGACTTTACCCAAACTTAGGTTGTTTTGCCATTCACTGATGGTGACTTTAACAACAATAATTATGACTTTGCTCATCACTGATGGTGACTTTAACAAAAGTTATGGTGACTTTGCTCATCACTGATGGTGACTTTAACAAAAGAAATGGTGACTTTTCTCATCACTGTTGGAGACTTTAACAAAACTAAAGTTGACTTAGCTAATCAATGATGTCGACTTTTCAAACACTAATTGTGATTTTGCTCATCACTGGTTGTGACTTTACACCAACACATGTTGGCAATGCCATTCTCTGACGGTGACTTTAACAACACTAATTATGACTTTTCTCATCACTGATGGAGACTTTGTCCCAACTAATTATGAATTTTCCGGTCAACGATGGTGACTTTCCCAACATTAATTATGACTTTTCTCATCACTGATGGAGACTTTGTACCCACTGATTATGAATTTGCCGGTCACTGATGGTGACTTTAACAACAATAATTATGACTTTGCTCATCACCGTTGGTGACTTAAACAAAAGTAATGGTGACTTTTCTCTTCACTGATGTCGACTTTGTCCTCACTTATGTTGGCTTTGCCATTCACTGATGGTGACTTTAACAAAAGAAATGGTGACTTTTCTCATCACTGTTGGAGATTTTAACAACACTAATGTTGACTTTGCTCATCACTGGTTGTGACTTTACACCAACACATGTTGGCAATTCCATAAACTGATGGTGACTTTACCAACACTAATAATGACTTTTCTCATCACTGATGGAGACTTTGTACCCACTGATTATGAATTTGCCGGTCACTGATGGTGACTTTACCAACAATAATTATGACTTTGCTCATAACTGATGGTGACTTAAACAAAAGTAATGGTGACTTTTCTCATTACTGATGGAGACTTTGTCTTCACTTATGTTGGCTTTGCCATTCACTGATGGTGACTTTCCCAACAATAATTATGACTTTGATCATCACTGATGGTGATATTACCAACACTAATGCTGACTTAGCTCATCACTGATTGTGACTTTACCCAAACTAATGTTGTTTTGCCATTCACTGATGGTGACTTTAACAACAATAATTATGACTTTGCTCCTCACTGATGGTGACTTTAACAAAAGTAATGGTGACTTTTCTCATCACTGATGGAAACTTTAACAAAAGAGATGGTGACTTTTCTCATCACTGTTGGAGACTTTAACAACACTAATGGTGCATTTGCTCATCACCGATTTTTTCTTTGCACCAACACATGTTGGCTTAGCCCTTCACTGATTGTGACTTTTCCAACAATAATTATGACTTTGCTCATCACTGATGGTGACTTTAACAAAAGTAATGGTGACTTTTCTCATCACTTTTGGAGACTTTAACAACACTAATGTTGACTTTGCTCATCACTGGTTGTGACTATACACCAATACATGTTGGCAATGCCATTCACTGATGGTGACTTTACCAACACTAATAATGACTTTTCTCATCACTGATGGAGACTTTGTACCCACTGATTATGAATTTGCCGGTCACTGATGGTGACTTTACCAACAATAATTATGACTTTGCTCATAAATGATGGTGACTTAAACAAAAGTAATGGTGACTTTTCTCATCACTGATGGAGACTTTGTCCTCACTTATGTTGGCTTTGCCATTCACTGATGGTGACTTTCCCAACAATAATTATGACTTTGATCATCACTGATGGTGATATTACCAACACTAATGCTTACTTAGCTCATCACTGATTGTGACTTTACCCAAACTTAGGTTGTTTTGCCATTCACTGATGGTGACTTTAACAACAATAATTATGACTTTGCTCATCACTGATGGTGACTTTAACAAAAGTTATGGTGACTTTGCTCATCACTGATGGTGACTTTAACAAAAGAAATGGTGACTTTTCTCATCACTGTTGGAGACTTTAACAAAACTAAAGTTGACTTAGCTAATCAATGATGTCGACTTTTCAAACACTAATTGTGATTTTGCTCATCACTGGTTGTGACTTTACACCAACACATGTTGGCAATGCCATTCTCTGACGGTGACTTTAACAACACTAATTATGACTTTTCTCATCACTGATGGAGACTTTGTCCCAACTAATTATGAATTTTCCGGTCACTGATGGTGACTTTCCCAACACTAATTATGACTTTTCTCATCACTGATGGAGACTTTGTACCCACTGATTATGAATTTGCCGGTCACTGATGGTGACTTTAACAACAATAATTATGACTTTGCTCATCACCGATGGTGACTTAAACAAAAGTAATGGTGACTTTTCTCTTCACTGACGTCGACTTTGTCCTCACTTATGTTGGCTTTGCCATTTACTGATGGTGACTTTCCCAACTTTAATTATGACTTTGATCATCACTGATGGTGATATTACCAACACTAATGCTGACTTAGCTCATCACTGATTGTGACTTTACCCAAACTAAGGTTGTTTTGCCATTCACTGATGGTGACTTTAACAACAATAATTATGACTTTGCTCATCACTGATGGTGACTTTAACAAAAGTAATGGTGACTTTGCTCATCACTGATGGTGACTTTAACAAAAGAAATGGTGACTTTTCTCATCACTGTTGGAGACTTTAACAACACTAAAGTTGACTTTGCTAATCGATGATGTCGACTTTTCAAACACTAATGGTGACTTTTCTCATCACTGGTTGTGACTTTACACCAACACATGTTGGCAATGCCATTCTCTGACGGTGACTTTAACAACACTAATTATGACTTTTCTCATCACTGATGGAGACTTTGTCCCAACTGATTACGAATTTTCCGGTCAATGATGGTGACTTTCCCAACAATAATTATGACTTTGTTCATCACTGATGGTGACTTAAACAAAAGTAATGGTGACTTTGCTCATCACTGATGGTGATATTACCAACACTAATGCTGACTTAGCTCATCACTGATTGTGACTTTACCCAAACTTAGGTTGTTTTGCCATTCACTGATGGTGACTTTAACAACAATAATTATGACTTTGCTCATCACTGATGGTGACTTTAACAAAAGTAATGGTGACTTTGCTCATCACTGAGGGTGATATTACCAACACTAATGCTGACTTAGCTCATCACTGATTGTGACTTTACCCAAACTTAGGTTGTTTTGCCATTCACTGATGGTGACTTTAACAACAATAATTATGACTTTGCTCATCACTGATGGTGACTTTAACAAAAGTTATGGTGACTTTGCTCATCACTGATGGTGACTTTAACAAAAGAAATGGTGACTTTTCTCATCACTGTTGGAGACTTTAACAACACTAATTTTGACTTAGCTAATCAATGATGTCGACTTTAAAAACACTAATGGTGACTTTGCTCATCACTGGTTGTGACTTTACACCAACACATGTCGGCAATTCCATTCACTGATGGTGACTTTACCAACAATAATTATGACTTTGCTCATAACTGATGGTGACTTAAACAAAAGTAATGGTGACTTTTCTCATTACTGATGGAGACTTTGTCTTCACTTATGTTGGCTTTGCCATTCACTGATGGTGACTTTCCCAACAATAATTATGACTTTGATCATCACTGATGGTGATATTACCAACACTAATGCTGACTTAGCTCATCACTGATTGTGACTTTACCCAAACTAATGTTGTTTTGCCATTCACTGATGGTGACTTTAACAACAATATTTATGACTTTGCTCATCACTGATGGTGACTTTAACAAAAGTAATGGTGACTTTGCTCATCACTGATGGTGACTTTAACAAAAGAAATGGTGACTTTTCTCATCACTGTTGGAGACTTTAACAACACTAAAGTTGACTTTGCTAATCAATGATGTCGACTTTTCAAACACTAATGGTGACTTTTCTCATCACTGGTTGTGACTTTACACCAACACATGTTGGCAATGCCATTCTCTGACGGTGACTTTAACAACACTAATTATGACTTTTCTCATCACTGATGGAGACTTTGTCCCAACTGATTATGAATTTTCCGGTCACTGATGGTGACTTTTCCAACAATAATTATGACTTTGTTCATCACTGATGGTGACTTAAACAAAAGTAATGGTGACTTTGCTCATCACTGATGGTGATATTACCAACACTAATGCTGACTTAGCTCATCACTGATTGTGACTTTACCCAAACTTAGGTTGTTTTGCCATTCACTGATGGTGACTTTAACAACAATAATTATGACTTTGCTTATCACTGATGGTGACTTTAACAAAAGTTATGGTGACTTTGCTCATCACTGATGGTGACTTTAACAAAAGAAATGGTGACTTTTCTCATCACTGTTGGAGACTTTAACAACACTAATATTGACTTAGCTAATCAATGATGTCGACTTTAAAAACACTAATGGTGACTTTGCTCATCACTGGTTGTGACTTTACACCAACACATGTCGGCAATTCCATTCACTGATGGTGACTTTACCAACAATAATTATGACTTTGCTCATAACTGATGGTGACTTAAACAAAAGTAATGGTGACTTTTCTCATTACTGATGGAGACTTTGTCTTCACTTATGTTGGCTTTGCCATTCACTGATGGTGACTTTCCCAACAATAATTATGACTTTGATCATCACTGATGGTGATATTACCAACACTAATGCTGACTTAGCTCATCACTGATTGTGACTTTACCCAAACTAATGTTGTTTTGCCATTCACTGATGGTGACCTTTCCAACAATAATTATGACTTTGCTCCTCACTGATGGTGACTTTAACAAAAGTAATGGTGACTTTGCTCATCACTTTTGGAGACTTTAACAACACTAATGTTGACTTTGCTTATCACTGGTTGTGACTTAACACCAATACATGTTGGCAATGCCATTCACTGATGGTGACTTTACCAACACTAATAATGACTTTTCTCATCACTGATGGAGACTTTGTACCCACTGATTATGAATTTGCCGGTCACTGATGGTGACTTTACCAACAATAATTATGACTTTGCTCATAAATGATGGTGACTTAAACAAAAGTAATGGTGACTTTTCTCATCACTGATGGAGACTTTGTCCTCACTTATGTTGGCTTTGCCATTCACTGATGGTGACTTTCCCAACAATAATTATGACTTTGATCATCACTGATGGTGATATTACCAACACTAATGCTGACTTAGCTCATTACTGATTGTGACTTTACCCAAACTAAGGTTGTTTTGCCATTCACTGATGGTGACTTTAACAACAATAATTATGACTTTGCTCATCACTGATGGTGACTTTAACAAAAGTAATGGTGACTTTGCTCATTACTGATGGTGACTTTAACAAAAGAAATGGTGACTTTTCTCATCACTGTTGGAGACTTTAACAAAACTAAAGTTGACTTAGCTAATCAATGATGTCGACTTTTCAATCACTAATTGTGATTTTGCTCATCACTGGTTGTGACTTTACACCAACACATGTTGGCAATGCCATTCTCTGACGGTGACTTTAACAACACTAATTATGAATTTTCTCATCACTGATGGAGACTTTGTCCCAACTAATTATGAATTTTCCGGTCACTGATGGTGACTTTCCCAACACTAATTATGACTTTGTTCATCACTGATGGTGACTTAAACAAAAGTAATGGTGACTTTTCTCATCACTGATGGAGACTTTGTACCCACTGATTATGAATTTGCCGGTCACTGATGGTGACTTTAACAACAATAATTATGACTTTGCTCATCACCGATGGTGACTTAAACAAAAGTAATGGTGACTTTTCTCTTCACTGATGTCGACTTTGTCCTCACTTATGTTGGCTTTGCCATTCACTGGTGGTGACTTTCCCAACTATAATTATGACTTTGATCATCACTGATGGTGATATTACCAACACTAATGCTGACTTAGCTCATCACTGATTGTGACTTTACCCAAACTAAGGTTGTTTTGCCATTCACTGATGGTGACTTTTACAACAATAATTATGACTTTGCTCATCACTGATGGTGACTTTAACAAAAGTAATGGTGACTTTGCTCATCACTGATGGTGACTTTAACAAAAGAAATGGTGACTTTTCTCATCACTGTTGGAGACTTTAACAACACTAAAGTTGACTTAGCTAATCAATGATGTCGACTTTTCAAACACTAATTGTGACTTTGCTCATCACTGGTTGTGACTTTACACCAACACATGTTGGCAATGCCATTCTCTGACGGTGACTTTAACAACACTAATTATGACTTTTCTCATCACTGATGGAGACTTTGTCCCAACTGATTATGAATTTTCCGGTCACTGATGGTGACTTTCCCAACAATAATTATGACTTTGTTCATCACTGATGGTGACTTAAACAAAAGTAATGGTGACTTTTCTCATCACTGATGGAGACTTTGTACCCACTGATTATGAATTTGCCGGTCACTGATGGTGACTTTAACAACAATAATTATGACTTTGCTCATCACCGATGGTGACTTAAACAAAAGTAATGGTGACTTTTCTCTTCACTGATGTCGACTTTGTCCTCACTTATGTTGGCTTTGCCATTTACTGATGGTGACTTTCCCAACTATAATTATGACTTTGATCATCACTGATTGTGACTTTACCCAAACTAAGGTTGTCTTGCCATTCACTGATGGTGACTTTAACAACAATAATTATGACTTTGCTCATCACTGATGGTGACTTTAACAAAAGTAATGGTGACTTTTCTCATCACTGTTGGAGACTTTAACAACACTAAAGTTGACATTGCTAATCAATGATGTCGACTTTTCAAACACTAATGGTGACTTTTCTCATCACTGGTTGTGACTTTACACCAACACATGTTGGCAATGCCATTCTCTGACGGTGACTTTAACAACACTAATTATGACTTTTCTCATCACTGATGGAGACTTTGTCCCAACTGATTATGAATTTTCCGGTCACTGATGGTGACTTTCCCAACACTAATTATAACTTTTCTCATCACTGATGGAGACTTTGTACCCACTGATTATGAATTTGCCGGTCACTGATGGTGACTTTCCCAACAATAATTATGACTTTGCTCATCACCGATGGTGACTTAAACAAAAGTAATGGTGACTTTTCTCATCACTGATGGAGACTTTGTCCTCACTTATGTTGGCTTTGCCATTCACTGATGGTGACTTTCCCAACAATAATTTTAACTTTGATCATCACTGATTGTGACTTTACCCAAACTAATGTTGTTTTGCCATTCACTGATGGTGAATTTTCCAACAATAATTATGACTTTGCTCCTCACTGATGGTGACTTTAACCAAAGTAATGGTGACTTTTCTCATCATTGATGGAGACTTTGTCCTCATTTATGTTGGCTTTGTCATTCACTGATGGTGACTTTACCAACAATAATTATGACTTTGCTCATCACAGATGGTGACTTTAACAAACGAAATGGTGACTTTTCTCATCACTGTTGGAGACTTTAACAACACTAAAGTTGACTTAGCTAATCAATGATGTCGACTTTTCAAACACTAATTGTGACTTTGCTCATCACTGGTTGTGACTTTACATCAACACATGTTGGCAATGCCATTCTCTGACGGTGACTTTAACAACACTAATTATGACTTTTCTCATCACTGATGGAGACTTTGTCCCAACTGATTATGAATTTTCCGGTCACTGATGGTGACTTTCCCAACACTAATTATGACTTTTCTCATCACTGATGGAGACTTTGTACCCACTGATTATGAATTTGCCGGTCACTGATGGTGACTTTCCCAACAATAATTATGACTTTGCTCATCACCGATGGTGACTTAAACAAAAGTAATGGTGACTTTTCTCATCACTGATGGAGACTTTGTCCTCACTTATGTTGGCTTTGCCATTCACTGATGGTGACTTTCCCAACAATAATTATAACTTTGATCATCACTGATTGTGACTTTACCCAAACTAATGTTGTTTTGCCATTCACTGATGGTGAATTTTCCAACAATAATTATGACTTTGCTCCTCACTGATGGTGACTTTAACCAAAGTAATGGTGACTTTTCTCATCATTGATGGAGACTTTGTCCTCATTTATGTTGGCTTTGTCATTCACTGATGGTGACTTTACCAACAATAATTATGACTTTGCTCATCACTGATGGTGACTTTAACAAAAGAAATGGTGACTTTTCTCATCACTGTTGGAGACTTTAACAACACTAAAGTTGACTTAGCTAATCAATGATGTCGACTTTTCAAACACTAATTGTGACTTTGCTCATCACTGGTTGTGACTTTACACCAACACATGTTGGCAATGCCATTCTCTGACGGTGACTTTAACAACACTAATTATGACTTTTCTCATCACTGATGGAGACTTTGTCCCAACTGATTATGAATTTTCCGGTCACTGATGGTGACTTTCCCAACAATAATTATGACTTTGTTCATCACTGATGGTGACTTAAACAAAAGTAATGGTGACTTTTCTCATCACTGATGGAGACTTTGTACCCACTGATTATGAATTTGCCGGTCACTGATGGTGACTTTAACAACAATAATTATGACTTTGCTCATCACCGATGGTGACTTAAACAAAAGTAATGGTGACTTTTCTCTTCACTGATGTCGACTTTGTCCTCACTTATGTTGGCTTTGCCATTTACTGATGGTGACTTTCCCAACTATAATTATGACTTTGATCATCACTGATGGTGATATTACCAACACTAAAGCTGACTTAGCTCATCAGTGATTGTGACTTTACCCAAACTAAGGTTGTCTTGCCATTCACTGATGGTGACTTTAACAACAATAATTATGACTTTGCTCATCACTGATGGTGACTTTAACAAAAGTAATGGTGACTTTTCTCATCACTGTTGGAGACTTTAACAACACTAAAGTTGACTTTGCTAATCAATGATGTCGACTTTTCAAACACTAATGGTGACTTTTCTCATCACTGGTTGTGACTTTACACCAACACATGTTGGCAATGCCATTCTCTGACGGTGACTTTAACAACACTAATTATGACTTTTCTCATCACTGATGGAGACTTTGTCCCAACTGATTATGAATTTTCCGGTCACTGATGGTGACTTTCCCAACACTAATTATGACTTTTCTCATCACTGATGGAGACTTTGTACCCACTGATTATGAATTTGCCGGTCACTGATGGTGACTTTCCCAACAATAATTATGACTTTGCTCATCACCGATGGTGACTTAAACAAAAGTAATGGTGACTTTTCTCATCACTGATGGAGACTTTGTCCTCACTTATGTTGGCTTTGCCATTCACTGATGGTGACTTTCCCAACAATAATTTTAACTTTGATCATCACTGATTGTGACTTTACCCAAACTAATGTTGTTTTGCCATTCACTGATGGTGAATTTTCCAACAATAATTATGACTTTGCTCCTCACTGATGGTGACTTTAACCAAAGTAATGGTGACTTTTCTCATCATTGATGGAGACTTTGTCCTCATTTATGTTGGCTTTGTCATTCACTGATGGTGACTTTACCAACAATAATTATGACTTTGCTCATCACAGATGGTGACTTTAACAAAAGTAACGGTGACTTTTCTAATCACTGATGGAGACTTTGTCCTTACTTATGTTGGCTTTGCCATTCACTCATGGTCACTTTACCAACAATAATTATGACTTTGCTCATCACTGATGGTGACTTTAACAAAAGAAACGGTGACTTTTCTCATCACTGTTGGAGACTTTAACAACACTAATGTTGACTTAGCTAATCAATGATGTCGACTTTTCAAGCACTAATGGTGACTTTGCTCATCACTGGTTGTGACTTTACACCAACACATGTTGGCAATTCTATTCACTGATAGTGGCTTTACCAACACTAATTATGACTTTTCTCATCACTGATGGAGACTTTGTACCCACTGATTATGAATTTGCCGGTCACTGATGGTGACTTTACCAACAATAATTATGACTTTGCTCATCACTGATGGTGACTTAAACAAAAGTAATGGTGACTTTTCTCATCACTGATGGAGACTTTGTCCTCACTTATGTTAGCTTTGCGTTTCACTGATGGTGACTTTCCCAACAATAATTTTGACTTTGATCATCACTGATGGTGATATTACCAACACTAATGCTGACTTAGCTCATCACTGATTGTGACTTTACCCAAACTAATGTTGGCAATGCCATTCACTGATGGTGACATTACCAACACTAATTATGACTTTTCTCATCACTGATGGAGACTTTGTACCCACTTATCATGAATTTGCCGGTCAGTGATGGTGACTTTACCAACAATAATTATGACTTTGCTCATAACTGATGGTGACTTAAACAAAAGTAATGGTGACTTTTCTCATCACTGATGGAGACTTTGTCCTCACTTATGTTGGCTTTGCCATTCGACGATGGTGACTTTCCCAACAATAATTACGACTTTGATCATCACTGATGGTGATATTACCAACACTAATGCTGACTTAGCTCATCACTGATTGTGACTTTACCTAATCTAAGGTTGTTTTGCCATTCACTGATGGTGACTTTAACAACAATAATTATGACTTTGCTCATCACTGATGGTGACTTTAACAAAAGTAATGTTGACTTTTCTCATCACTGTTGGAGACTTTAACAACACTAAAGTTGACTTAGCTAATCAATGATGTCGACTTTTCAAACACTAATGGTGACTTTGCTCATCACTGGTTGTGACTTTACACCAACACATGTTGGCAATGCCATTCTCTGACGGTGACTTTAACAACACTTATTATGACTTTTCTCATCACTGATGGAGACTTTGTCCCAACTGATTATGAATTTTCCGGTCACTGATGGTGACTTTACCAAAAATAATTATGACTTTGCTCATCACTGATGGTGACTTAAACAAGAGGAATGGTGACTTTTCTCATCACTGATCGAGACTTTGTCCTCACTTATGTTGGCTTTGCCATTCACTGATGGTGACTTTACACCAACAAATGTTGGCAATGCCATTCACTGATGGTGACTTTACCAACACTAATTATGACTTTTCTCATCACTGATGGAGACTTTGTACCCACTGCTTATGAATTTACCGGTCACTGATGGTGACTTTACCAACAATAATTATGACTTTGCTCATCACTGATTGTGACTTAAACAAAAGTAATGGTGACTTTTCTCATCACTGATGGAGACTTTGTACTCACTTATGTTGGCTTTGCCATTCACTGATGGTGACTTTCCCAACAATAATTATAACTTTGATCCTCACTGATTGTGACTTTACCCAAACTAATGTTGTTTTGCCATTCACTGATGGTGAATTTTCCAACAATAATTATGACTTTGCTCCTCACTGATGGTGACTTTAACCAAAGTAATGGTGACTTTTCTCATCATTGATGGAGACTTTGTCCTCATTTATGTTGGCTTTGTCATTCACTGATGGTGACTTTACCAACAATAATTATGACTTTGCTCATCACAGATGGTGACTTTAACAAAAGTAACGCTGACTTTTCTAATCACTGATGGAGACTTTGTCCTCACTTATGTTGGCTTTGCCATTCACTCATGGTCACTTTACCAACAATAATTATGACTTTGCTCATCACTGATGGTGACTTTAACAAAAGAAACGGTGACTTTTCTCATCACTGTTGGAGACTTTAACAACACTAATGTTGACTTAGCTAATCAATGATGTCGACTTTTCAAACACTAATGGTGACTTTGCTCATCACTGACGGTGACTTTACACCAACAAATGTTGGCAATGCCATTCACTGATGGTGACTTTACCAACAATAATTATGACTTTGCTCATCACAGATGGTGACTTTAACAAAAGTAACGCTGACTTTTCTAATCACTGATGGAGACTTTGTCCTCACTTATGTTGGCTTTGCCATTCACTCATGGTCACTTTACCAACAATAATTATGACTTTGCTCATCACTGATGGTGACTTTAACAAAAGAAACGGTGACTTTTCTCATCACTGTTGGAGACTTTAACAACACTAATGTTGACTTAGCTAATCAATGATGTCGACTTTTCAAACACTAATGGTGACTTTGCTCATCACTGATGGTGACTTTACACCAACAAATGTTGGCAATGCCATTCACTGATGGTGACATTACCAACAATAATTATGACTTTGCTCATAACTGATGGTGACTTAAACAAAAGTAATGGTGACTTTTCTCATCACTGATGGAGACTTTGTCCTCACTTATGTTGGCTTTGCCATTCGACGATGGTGACTTTCCCAACAATAATTACGACTTTGATCATCACTGATGGTGATATTACCAACACTAATGATGACTTAGCTCATCACTGATTGTGACTTTACCCAATCTAAGGTTGTTTTGCCATTCACTGATGGTGACTTTAACAACAATAATTATGACTTTGCTCATCACTGATGGTGACTTTAACAAAAGTAATGTTGACTTTTCTCATCACTGTTGGAGACTTTAACAACACTAAAGTTGACTTAGCTAATCAATGATGTCGACTTTTCAAACACTAATGGTGACTTTGCTCATCACTGGTTGTGACTTTGTCCTCACTTATGTTGGCTTTGCCATTCACTGATGGTGACTTTACACCAACAAATGTTGGCAATGCCATTCACTGATGTAGACTTTACCAACACTAATTATGACTTTTCTCATCACTGATGGAGACTTTGTACTCACTGCTTATGAATTTACCGGTCACTGATGGTGACTTTACCAACAATAATTATGACTTTGCTCATCACTGATGGTGACTTAAACAAAAGTAATGGTGACTTTTCTCATCACTGATGGAGACTTTGTACTCACTTATGTTGGCTTTGCCATTCACTGATGGTGACTTTCCCAACAATAATTATAACTTTGATCATCACTGATTGTGACTTTACCCAAACTAATGTTGTTTTGCCATTCACTGATGGTGAATTTTCCAACAATAATTATGACTTTGCTCCTCACTGATGTTGACTTTAACCAAAGTAATGGTGACTTTTCTCATCATTGATGGAGACTTTGTCCTCATTTATGTTGGCTTTTTCATTCACTGATGGTGACTTTACCAACAATAATTATGACTTTGCTCATCACAGATGGTGACTTTAACAAAAGTAACGGTGACTTTTCTAATCACTGATGGAGACTTTGTCCTCACATATGTTGGCTTTGCCATTCACTCATGGTCACTTTACCAACAATAATTATGACTTTGCTCATCACTGATGGTGACTTAAACAAAAGAAACGGTGACTTTTCTCATCACTGTTGGAGACTTTAACAACACTAATGTTGACTTAGCTAATCAATGATGTCGACTTTTCAAACACTAATGGTGACTTTGCTCATCACTGGTTGTGACTTTACACCAACACATGTTGGCAATTCTATTCACTGATGATGACTTTACCAACACTAATTATGACTTTTCTCATCACTGATGGAGACTTTGTACCCACTGATTATGAATTTGCCGGTCACTGATGGTGACTTTACCAACAATAATTATGACTTTGCTCATAACTGATGGTGACTTAAACAAAAGTAATGGTGACTTTTCTCATCACTGATGGAGACTTTGTCCTCACTTATGTTGGCTTTGCCATTCGACGATGGTGACTTTCCCAACAATAATTACGACTTTGATCATCACTGATGGTGATATTACCAACACTAATGCTGACTTAGCTCATCACTGATTGTGACTTTACACCAACACATGTTGGCAATGCCATTCACTGATGGTGACTTTACCAACACTAATTATTACTTTTCTCATCAATGATGGAGACTTTGTACCCACTGATTATGGATTTGCCGGTCACTGATGGAGACTTTGTCCTCACTTATGTTGGCTTTGCTATTCACTGATGGTGACTTTCCCAACAATAATTTTGACTTTGATCATCACTGATGGTGATATTACCAACACTAATGCTGACTTAGCTCATCACTGATTGTGACTTTACCCAAACTAATGTTGGCAATGCCATTCACTGATGGTGACATTACCAACACTAATTATGACTTTTCTCATCACCGATGGAGACTTTGTACCCACTGATCATGAATTTGCCGGTCAGTGATGGTGACTTTACCAACAATAATTATGACTTTGCTCATAACTGATGGTGACTTAAACAAAAGTAATGGTGACTTTTCTCATCACTGATGGAGACTTTGTCCTCACTTATGTTGGCTTTGCTATTCACTGATGGTGACTTTCCCAACAATAATTTTGACTTTGATCATCACTGATGGTGATATTACCAACACTAATGCTGACTTAGCTCATCACTGATTGTGACTTTACCCAAACTAATGTTGGCAATGCCATTCACTGATGGTGACATTACCAACACTAATTATGACTTTTCTCATCACTGATGGAGACTTTGTACCCACTGATTATGGATTTACCGGTCACTGATGGTGACATTACCAACACTAATTATGACTTTTCTCATCACTGATGGAGACTTTGTACCCACTGATCATGAATTTGCCGGTCAGTGATGGTGACTTTACCAACAATAAATATGACTTTGCTCATAACTGATGGTGACTTAAACAAAAGAAACGGTGACTTTTCTCATCACTGTCCTCACTTATGTTGGCTTTGCCATTCGACGATGGTGACTTTCCCAACAATAATTACGACTTTGATCATCACTGATGGTGATATTACCAACACTAATGCTGACTTAGCTCATCACTGATTGTGACTTTACACCAACACATGTTGGCAATGCCATTCACTGATGGTGACTTTACCAACACTAATTATTACTTTTCTCATCAATGATGGAGACTTTGTACCCACTGATTATGGATTTACCGGTCACTGATGGTGACTTTACCAACAATAATTATGACTTTGCTCATAACTGATGGTGACTTAAACAAAAGTAATGGTTACTTTTCTCATCACTGATGGAGACTTTGTACCCACTGCTTATGAATTTACCGGTCACTGATGGTGACTTTACCAAAAATAATTATGACTTTGCTCATCACTGATGGTGATTTAAACAAAAGTAATGGTGACTTTTCTCATTAATGATGGAGACTTTGTACTCACTTATGTTGGCTTTGCCATTCACTGATGGTGACTTTCCCAACAATAATTATAACTTTGATCATCACTGATTGTGACTTTACCCAAACTAATGTTGTTTTGCCATTCACTGATGGTGAATTTTCCGACAATAATTATGACTTTGCTCCTCACTGATGGTGACTTTAACCAAAGTAATGGTGACTTTTCTCATCATTGATGGAGACTTTGTCCTCATTTATGTTGGCTTTGTCTTTCACTGATGGTGACTTTACCAACAATAATTGTGACTTTGCTCATCACAGATGGTGACTTTAACAAAAGTAACGGTGACTTTTTAATCACTGATGGAGACTTTGTCCTCACTTATGTTGGCTTTGCCATTCACTCATGGTCACTTAACCAACAATAATTATGACTTTGCTCATCACTGGTTGTGACTTTACACCAACACATGTTGGCAATTCTATTCACTGATGGTGACTTTACCAACACTAATTATGACTTTTCTCATCACTGATGGAGACTTTGTACCCACTGATTATGAATTTGCCGGTCACTGATGGTGACTTTACCAACAATAATTATGACTTTGCTCATCACTGATGGTGACTTAAACAAAAGTAATGGTGACTTTTCTCATCACTGATGGAGACTTTGTCCTCACTTATGTTGGCTTTGCTATTCACTGGTGGTGACTTTCCCAACAATAATTTTGACTTTGATCATCACTGATGGTGATATTACCAACACTAATGCTGACTTAGCTCATCACTGATTGTGACTTTACCCAAACTAATGTTGGCAATGCCATTCACTGATGGTGACATTACCAACACTAATTATGACTTTTCTCATCACTGATGGAGACTTTGTACCCACTGATCATGAATTTGCCGGTCAGTGATGGTGACTTTACCAACAATAAATATGACTTTGCTCATAACTGATGGTGACTTAAACAAAAGAAACGGTGACTTTTCTCATCACTGTTGGAGACTTTAACAACACTAATGTTGACTAAGCTAATCAATGATGTCGACTTTTCAAACACTAATGGTGACTTTGCTAATCACTGGTTGTGACTTTACACCAACACATGTTGGCAATTCTATTCACTGATGGTGACTTTACCAACACTAATTATGACTTTTCTCATCACTGATGGAGACTTTGTACCCACTGATTATGAATTTGCCGGTCACTGATGGTGACTTTACCAACAATAATTATGACTTTGCTCATCACTGATGGTGACTTAAACAAAAGAAATGGTGACTTTTCTCATCACTGATGGAGACTTTGTCCTCACTTATGTTGGCTTTGCTATTCACTGATGGTGACTTTCCCAACAATAATTTTGACTTTGATCATCACTGATGGTGATATTACCAACACTAATGCTGACTTAGCTCATCACTGATTGTGACTTTACCCAAACTAATGTTGGCAATGCCATTCACTGATGGTGACATTACCAACACTAATTATGACTTTTCTCATCACTGATGGAGACTTTGTACCCACTGATCATGAATTTGCCGGTCAGTGATGGTGACTTTACCAACAATAAATATGACTTTGCTCATAACTGATGGTGACTTAAACAAAAGAAACGGTGACTTTTCTCATCACTGTTGGAGACATTAACAACACTAATGTTGACTAAGCTAATCAATGATGTCGACTTTTCAAACACTAATGGTGACTTTGCTAATCACTGGTTGTGACTTTACACCAACACATGTTGGCAATTCTATTCACTGATGGTGACTTTACCAACACTAATTATGACTTTTCTCATCACTGATGGAGACTTTGTACCCACTGATTATGAATTTGCCGGTCACTGATGGTGACTTTACCAACAATAATTATGACTTTGCTCATCACTGATGGTGACTTAAACAAAAGAAATGGTGACTTTTCTCATCACTGATGGAGACTTTGTCCTCACTTATGTTGGCTTTGCTATTCACTGATGGTGACTTTCCCAACAATAATTTTGACTTTGATCATCACTGATGGTGATATTACCAACACTAATGCTGACTTAGCTCATCACTGATTGTGACTTTACCCAAACTAATGTTGGCAATGCCATTCACTGATGGTGACATTACCAACACTAATTATGACTTTTCTCATCACTGATGGAGACTTTGTACCCACTGATCATGAATTTGCCGGTCAGTGATGGTGACTTTACCAACAATAAATATGACTTTGCTCATAACTGATGGTGACTTAAACAAAAGAAACGGTGACTTTTCTCATCACTGTTGGAGACATTAACAACACTAATGTTGACTAAGCTAATCAATGATGTCGACTTTTCAAACACTAATGGTGACTTTGCTAATCACTGGTTGTGACTTTACACCAACACATGTTGGCAATTCTATTCACTGATGGTGACTTTACCAACACTAATTATGACTTTTCTCATCACTGATGGAGACTTTGTACCCACTGATTATGAATTTGCCGGTCACTGATGGTGACTTTACCAACAATAATTATGACTTTGCTCATCACTGATGGTGACTTAAACAAAAGAAATGGTGACTTTTCTCATCACTGATGGAGACTTTGTCCTCACTTATGTTGGCTTTGCTATTCACTGATGGTGACTTTCCAAACAATAATTTTGACTTTGATCATCACTGATGGTGATATTACCAACACTAATGCTGACTTAGCTCATCACTGATTGTGACTTTACCCAAACTAATGTTGGCAATGCCATTCACTGATGGTGACTTTACCAGAACTAATTATGACTTTTCTCATCACTGATGGAGACTTTGTACCCACTGATTATGAATTTGCCGGTCAGTGATGGTGACTTTACCAACAATAAATATGACTTTGCTCATAACTGATGGTGACTTAAACAAAAGAAACGGTGACTTTTCTCATCACTGTTGGAGACTTTAACAACACTAATGTTGACTAAGCTAATCAATGATGTCGACTTTTCAAACACTAATGGTGACTTTGCTCATCACTGGTTGTGACTTTACACCAACACATGTTGGCAATTCTATTCACTGATGGTGACTTTCCCAACAATAATTTTGACTTTGATCATCACTGATGGTGATATTACCAACACTAATGCTGACTTAGCTCATCACTGATTGTGACTTTACCCAAACTAATGTTGGCAATGCCATTCACTGATGGTGACTTTACCAGAACTAATTATGACTTTTCTCATCACTGATGGAGACTTTGTACCCACTGATTATGAATTTGCCGGTCAGTGATGGTGACTTTACCAACAATAAATATGACTTTGCTCATAACTGATGGTGACTTAAACAAAAGAAACGGTGACTTTTCTCATCACTGTTGGAGACTTTAACAACACTAATGTTGACTAAGCTAATCAATGATGTCGACTTTTCAAACACTAATGGTGACTTTGCTCATCACTGGTTGTGACTTTACACCAACACATGTTGGCAATTCTATTCACTGATGGTGACTTTACCAACACTAATTATGACTTTTCTCATCACTGATGGAGACTTTGTACCCACTGATTATGAATTTGCCGGTCACTGATGGTGACTTTACCAACAATAATTATGACTTTGCTCATAAGTGATGGTGACTTAAACAAAAGTAATGGTGACTTTTCTCATCACTGATGGAGACTTTGTCCTCACTTATGTTGGCTTTGCCATTCACCGATGGTGACTTTCCCAACAATAATTATGACTTTGATCATCACTGATGGTGATATTACCAACACTAATGCTGACTTAACTCATCACTGATTGTGACTTTACACCAACACATGTTGGCAATGCCATTCACTGATGGTGACTTTACCAACAATAATTATGACTTTGCTCATCACCGATGGTGACTTAAACAAAAGTAATGTTGACTTTTTTCTTCACTGATGTCGACTTTGTCCTCACTAATGTTGGCTTTGCCATTCACTGATGGTGACTTTCCCAACAATAATTATGACTTTGATCATCACTGATGGTGATATTACCAACACTAATGCTGACTTAGCTCATCACTGATTGTGACTTTACCCAAACTAAGGTTGTTTTGCCATTCACTGATGGTGACTTTAACAACAATAATTATGACTTTGCTCATCACTGTTGGTGACTTTAACAAAAGTAATGGTGACTTTTCTCATCACTGTTGGAGACTTTAACAACACTAAAGTTGACTTAGCTAATCAATGATGTCGACTTTTCAAACATTAATGGTGACTTTGCTCATCACTGGTTGTGACTTTACACCAACACATGTTGGCAATGCCATTCTCTGACGGTGACTTTAACAACACTTATTATGACTTTTCTCATCACTGATGGAGACTTTGTCCCAACTGATTATGAATTTTCCGGTCACTGATGGTGACTTTACCAACAATAATTATGACTTTGATCATTACTGATGGTGATATTACCAACACTAATGCTGACCTAGCTCCTCACTGATGGTGACTTTACCCAAACTAAGGTTGTTTTGCCATTCACTGATGGTGACTTTAACAACAATAATTATGACTTTGCTCATCACCGATGGTGACTTAAACAAAAGTAATGTTGACTTTTTTCTTCACTGATGTCGACTTTGTCCTCACTAATGTTGGCTTTGCCATTCACTGATGGTGACTTTCCCAACAATAATTATGACTTTGATCATCACTGATGGTGATATTACCAACACTAATGCTGACTTAGCTCATCACTGATTGTGACTTTACCCAAACTAAGGTTGTTTTGCCATTCACTGATGGTGACTTTAACAACAATAATTATGACTTTGCTCATCACTGTTGGTGACTTTAACAAAAGTAATGGTGACTTTTCTCATCACTGTTGGAGACTTTAACAACACTAAAGTTGACTTAGCTAATCAATGATGTCGACTTTTCAAACATTAATGGTGACTTTGCTCATCACTGGTTGTGACTTTACACCAACACATGTTGGCAATGCCATTCTCTGACGGTGACTTTAACAACACTTATTATGACTTTTCTCATCACTGATGGAGACTTTGTCCCAACTGATTATGAATTTTCCGGTCACTGATGGTGACTTTACCAACAATAATTATGACTTTGATCATTACTGATGGTGATATTACCAACACTAATGCTGACCTAGCTCCTCACTGATGGTGACTTTACCCAAACTAAGGTTGTTTTGCCATTCACTGATGGTGACTTTAACAACAATAATTATGACTTTGCTCATCACTGTTGGTGACTTAAACAAAAGTAATGGTGACTTTTCTCATCACTGATGGAGACTTTGTCCTCACTTATGTTGGCTTTGCCATTCACCGATGGTGACTTTCCCAACAATAATTATGACTTTGATCATCACTGATGGTGATATTACCAACACTAATGCTGACTTAGCTCATCACTGATTGTGACTTTACACCAACACATGTTGGCAATGCCATTCACTGATGGTGACTTTACCAACAATAATTATGACTTTGCTCATCACCGATGGTGACTTAAACAAAAGTAATGTTGACTTTTTTCTTCACTGATGTCGACTTTGTCCTCACTAATGTTGGCTTTGCCATTCACTGATGGTGACTTTTCCAACAATAATTATGACTTTGATCATCACTGATGGTGATATTACCAACACTAATGCTGACTTAGCTCATCACTGATTGTGACTTTACCCAAACTAAGGTTGTTTTGCCATTCACTGATGGTGACTTTAACAACAATAATTATGACTTTGCTCATCACTGTTGGTGACTTTAACAACACTAAAGTTGACTTAGCTAATCAATGATGTCGACTTTTCAAACATTAATGGTGACTTTGCTCATCACTGGTTGTGACTTTACCCAAACACATGTTGGCAATGCCATTCTCTGACGGTGACTTTAACAACACTTATTATGACTTTTCTCATCACTGATGGAGACTTTGTCCCAACTGATTATGAATTTTCCGGTCACTGATGGTGACTTTACCAACAATAATTATGACTTTGATCATTACTGACGGTGATATTACCAACACTAATGCTGACTTAGCTCCTCACTGATGGTGACTTTGTCCTCACTTACGTTGGCTTTGCCATTCACTTATGGTCACTTTACCAACAATAATTATGACTTTGCTCATCACTGATGGTGACATTAACAAAAGAAACGGTGACTTTTCTCATCACTGATGGAGACTTTGTCCCAACTGATTATGAATTTTCCGGTCACTGATGGTGACTTTACCAAAAATAATTATGACTTTGCTCATCACTGATGGTGACTTAAACAAAAGGAATGGTGACTTTTCTCATCACTGATGGACACTTTGTACTCACTTATGTTGGCTTTGCCACTCACTGATGGTGACTTTCCCAACAATAATTATGACTTTGATCATTACTGATGGTGATATTACCAACACTAATGCTGACTTAGCTCCTCACTGATGGTGACTTTAACAAAAGTAACGGTGACTTTTCTAATCACTGATGGAGACTTTCTCCTCACTTACGTTGGCTTTGCCATTCACTTATGGTCACTTTACCAACAATAATTATGACTTTGCTCATCACTGATGGTGACTTTAACAAAAGAAACGGTGACTTTTCTCATCACTGTTGGAGACTTTGTCCTCACTTATGTTTGCTTTGCCATTCACTGATGGTGACTTTCCCAACAATAATTATGACTTTGATCATCACTGATGGTGATATTACCAACACTAATGCTGACTTAGGTCATCACTGATTGTGACTTAACCCAAACTAATGTTGGCTTGCGATTCACTAATGGAGAATTTGTCCCCACTAATTATGACTTTGCAAATCACTGATGGTGACTATTTCTTCACTAATAGTTTCTTTAACAACACTTATGGTTACTTTCCCCCACTTATGTTGGCTTTTCCCTTCACTGATGGTCACTTTACCAACTCTAATCACGACTTTGCTCATCACTATTGATGACTTTAACAACACTAATTATGACTTTTCTCATCACTGATGGAGACTTTGTCCCAACTGATTATGAATTTTCCGGTCACTGATGGTGACTTTACCAAAAATAATTACGACTTTGCTCATCACTGATGGTGACTTAAACAAAAGGAATGGTGACTTTTCTCATCACTGATGGAGACTTTGTACTCACTTATGTTGGCTTTGCCATTCACTGATGGTGACTTTCCCAACAATAATTATGACTTTGATCATCACTGATGGTGATATTACCAACACTAATGCTGACTTAGCTCCTCACTGATGGTGACTTTAACAAAAGTAACGGTGACTTTTCTAATTACTGATGGAGACTTTGTCCTCACTTACGTTGGCTTTGCCATTTACTAATGGTCACTTTACCAACAATAATTATGACTTTGCTCATCACTGATGGTGACTTAAACAAAAGTAATGGTGACTTTTCTCATCACTGATGGAGACTTTGTCCTCACTTATGTTGGCTATGCCATTCACTGATGGTGACTTTCCCAACAATAATTATGACTTTGTTCATCACTGATGGTGACTTAAACAAAAGTTATGGTGACTTTTCTCATCACTGATCGAGACTTTGTCCTCACTTATGTTGGCTTTGCCATTAACTGATGGTGACTTTACACCAACACATGTTGGCAATGCCATTCACTGATGGTGACTTTACCAACACTAATTATGACTTTTCTCATCACTGATGGAGACTTTGTCCTCACTTATGTTGCCTTTGCCATTCACTGATGGTGACTTTCCCAACAATAATTATGACTTTGATCATCACTGATGGTGATATTACCAACACTAATGCTGACTTAGGTCATCACTGATTGTGACTTAACCCAAACTAATGTTGGCTTGCGATTCACTAATGGAGAATTTGTCCCCACTAATTATGACTTTGCAAATCACTGATGGTGACTATTTCTTCACTAATAGTTTCTTTAACAACACTTATGGTTACTTTCCCCCACTTATGTTGGCTTTTCCCTTCACTGATGGTCACTTTACCAACTCTAATCACGACTTTGCTCATCACTATTGATGACTTTAACAACACTAATTATGACTTTTCTCATCACTGATGGAGACTTTGTCCCAACTGATTATGAATTTTCCGGTCACTGATGGTGACTTTACCAAAAATAATTACGACTTTGCTCATCACTGATGGTGACTTAAACAAAAGGAATGGTGACTTTTCTCATCACTGATGGAGACTTTGTACTCACTTATGTTGGCTTTGCCATTCACTGATGGTGACTTTCCCAACAATAATTATGACTTTGATCATCACTGATGGTGATATTACCAACACTAATGCTGACTTAGCTCCTCACTGATGGTGACTTTAACAAAAGTAACGGTGACTTTTCTAATCACTGATGGAGACTTTGTCCTCACTTACGTTGGCTTTGCCATTTACTAATGGTCACTTTACCAACAATAATTATGACTTTGCTCATCACTGATGGTGACTTAAACAAAAGTAATGGTGACTTTTCTCATCACTGATGGAGACTTTGTCCTCACTTATGTTGGCTATGCCATTCACTGATGGTGACTTTCCCAACAATAATTATGACTTTGTTCATCACTGATGGTGACTTAAACAAAAGTTATGGTGACTTTTCTCATCACTGATCGAGACTTTGTCCTCACTTATGTTGGCTTTGCCATTAACTGATGGTGACTTTACACCAACACATGTTGGCAATGCCATTCACTGATGGTGACTTTACCAACACTAATTATGACTTTTCTCATCACTGATGGAGACTTTGTCCTCACTTATGTTGGCTTTGCCATTCACTGATGGTGACTTTCCCAACAATAATTATGACTTTGATCATCACTGATGGTGATATTACCAACACTAATGCTGACTTAGGTCATCACTGATTGTGACTTAACCCAAACTAATGTTGGCTTGCGATTCACTAATGGAGAATTTGTCCCCACTAATTATGACTTTGCAAATCACTGATGGTGACTATTTCTTCACTAATAGTTTCTTTAACAACACTTATGGTTACTTTCCCCCACTTATGTTGGCTTTTCCCTTCACTGATGGTCACTTTACCAACTCAAATCACGACTTTGCTCATCACTATTGATGACTTTAACAACACTAATTATGACTTTTCTCATCACTGATGGAGACTTTGTCCCAACTGATTATAAATTTTCCGGTCACTGATGGTGACTTTACCAAAAATAATTACGACTTTGCTCATCACTGATGGTGACTTTACCAAAAATAATTACGACTTTGCTCATCACTGATGGTGACTTAAACAAAAGGAATGGTGACTTTTCTCATCACTGATGGAGACTTTGTACTCACTTATGTTGGCTTTGCCATTCACTGATGGTGACTTTCCCAACAATAATTATGACTTTGATCATCACTGATGGTGAAATTACCAACACTAATGCTGACTTAGCTCCTCACTGATGGTGACTTTAACAAAAGTAACGGTGACTTTTCAAATCACTGATGGAGACTTTGTCCTCACTTACGTTGGCTTTTCCCTTCACTGATGGTCACTTTACCAACTCTAATCACGACTTTGCTCATCACTATTGATGACTTTAACAACACTAATTATGACTTTTCTCATCACTGATGGAGACTTTGTCCCAACTGATTATGAATTTTCCGGTCACTGATGGTGACTTTACCAAAAATAATTACGACTTTGCTCATCACTGATGGTGACTTAAACAAAAGGAATGGTGACTTTTCTCATCACTGATGAAGACTTTGTACTCACTTATGTTGGCTTTGCCATTCACTGATGGTGACTTTCCCAACAATAATTATGACTTTGATCATCACTGATGGTGATATTACCAACACTAATGCTGACTTAGCTCCTCACTGATGGTGACTTTAACAAAAGTAACGGTGACTTTTCTAATCACTGATGGAGACTTTGTCCTCACTTACGTTTGCTTTGCCATTTACTTATGGTCACTTTACCAACAATAATTATGACTTTGCTCATCACTGATGGTGACTTAAACAATAGTAATGGTGACTTTTCTCATCACTGATGGAGACTTTGTCCTCACTTATGTTGGCTATGCCATTCACTGATGGTGACTTTACACCAACACATGTTGGCAATGCCATTCACTGATGGTGACTTTACCAACACTAATTATAACTTTTTTCATCACTGATGGAGACTTTGTACCCACTGATTATGAATTTACCGGTCACTGATGGTGACTTTACCAACAATAATTATGACTAAGCTCATCACTGATGGTGACTTAAACAAAAGTAATGGTGACTTTTCTCATCACTGATGGAAACTTTGTACTCACTTATGTTGGCTTTGCCATTCACTGACGGTGACTTTCCCAACAATAATTATAACTTTGATCATCACTGATTGTGACTTTATCCAAACTAATGTTGTTTTGCCATTCACTGATGGTGAATTTTCCAACAATAATTATGACTTTCCTCCTCACTGATGGTGACTTTAACCAAAGTAATGGTGACTTTTCTCATCATTGATTGAGACTTTGTCCTCATTTATGTTGGCTTTGTCATTCTCTGATCGTGACTTTACCAACAATAATTATGACTTTGCTCATCACTGATGGTGACTTTAACAAAAGTAACGGTGACTTTTCTAATCACTGATAGAGACTTTGTCCTCACTTATGTTGGCTTTGCCATTCACTGATGGTCACTTTACCAACAATAATTATGACTTTGCTCATCACTGATGTAGACTTTGTACCCACTGATCATGAATTTGCCGGTCAGTGATGGTGACTTTACCAACAATAATTATGACTTTGCTCATAACTGATGGTGACTTAAACAAAAGTAATGGTGACTTTTCTCATCACTGATGGAGCATTTGTCCTCACTTATGTTGGCTTTGCCATTCACCGATGGTGACTTTCCCAACAATAATTATGACTTTGATCATCACTGATGGTGATATTACCAACACTAATGCTGACTTAGCTCATCACTGATTGTGACTTTACCCAAACTAATGTTGGCAATGCCATTCACTGATGGTGACATTACCAACACTAATTATGACTTTTCTCATCACTGATGGAGACTTTGTACCCACTGATCATGAATTTGCCGGTCAGTGATGGTGACTTTACCAACAATAATTATGACTTTGCTCATAACTGATTGTGACTTAAACAAAAGTAATGGTGACTTTTCTCATCACTGATGGAAACTTTGTCCTCACTTATGTTGGCTTTGCCATTCACCGATGGTGACTTTCCCAACAATAATTATGACTTTGATCATCACTGATGGTGATATTACCAACACTAATGCTGACTTAGCTCATCACTGATTGTGACTTTACACCAACACATGTTGGCAATGCCATTCACTGATGGTGACTTTACCAACACTAATTATTACTTTTCTCATCACTGATGGAGACTTTGTACCCACTGATTATGAATTTGCCGGTCACTGATGGTGACTTTACCAACAATAATTATGACTTTGATCATAACTGATGGTGATATTACCAACACTAATGCTGACTTAGCTCATCACTGATTGTGACTTTACCCAAACTAAGGTTGTTTTGCCATTCACTGATGGTGACTTTACCAACAATAATTATGACTTTGCTCATCACTGATGGTGACTTAAACAAAAGTAATGGTGACTTTTCTCATCACTGATGGAGACTTTGTACTCACTTATGTTGGCTTTGCCATTCACTGATGGTGACTTTCCCAACAATAATTATAATTCTGATCATCACTGATTGTGACTTTACCCAAACTAATGTTGTTTTGCCATTCACTGATGGTGAATTTTCCAACAATAATTATGACTTTGCTCCTCACTGATGGTGACTTTAACCAAAGTAATGTTGACTTTTCTCATCATTGATGGAGAGTTTGTCCTCATTTATGTTGGCTTTGTCATTCACTGATGGTGACTTTACCAACAATAATTATGACTTTGCTCATCACTGATGGTGACTTTAACAAAAGTAACGGTGGCTTTTCTAATCACTGATGGAGACTTTGTCCTCACTTATGTTGGCTTTGCCATTCACTAATGGTCACTTTACCAACAATAATTATGACTTTGCTCATCACTGATGGTGACTTTAACAAAAGAAACGGTGACTTTTCTCATCACTGTTGGAGACTTTAACAACACTAATGTTGACTTTGCTCATCACTGATTGTGACTTTACACCAACACATGTTGGCAATTCTATTCACTGATGGTGACTTTGTACCCACTGATTATGAATTTGCCGGTCACTGATGGTGACTTTACCAACAATAATTATGACTTTGCTCATCACTGATGGTGACTTAAACAAAAGTAATGGTGACTTTTCTCATCACTGATGGAGACTTTGTCCTCACTTATGTTGGCTTTGCTATTCACTGATGGTGACTTTCCCAACAATAATTTTGACTTTGATCATCACTGACGGTGATATTACCAACACTAATGCTGACTTAGCTCATCACTGATTGTGACTTTACACCAACACATGTTGGCAATGCCATTCACTGATGGTGACTTTACCAACACTAATTATGACTTTGATCATCACTGATGGTGATATTACCAACACTAATGCTGACTTAGCTCATCACTGATTGTGACTTAACCCAAACTAATGTTGGCTTGCGATTCACTAATGGAGAATTTGTCCCCACTAATTATGACTTTGCAAATCACTGATGGTGACTTTTTCATCACTAATAGTTTCATTAACAACACTTATGGTTACTTTGCCCCCACTAATATTGGCTTTTCCCTTCACTGATGGTCACTTTACCAACTCTAATCATGACTTTGCTCATCACTGATGGAGACTTTGTCCCAACTGATTATGAATTTTCCGGTCACTGATGGTGACTTTCCCAACAATAATTATGACTTTGTTCATCACTGATGGTGACTTAAACAAAAGTAATGGTGACTTTTCTCATCACTGATCGAGACTTTGTCCTCACTTATGTTGGCTTTGCCATTCACTGATGGTGACTTTACACCAACACATGTTGGCAATGCCATTCACTGATGGTGACTTTACCAACACTAATTATGACTTTTCTCATCACTGATGGAGACTTTGTACCCACTGATTATGAATTTACCGGTCACTGATGGTGACTTTACCAACAATAATTATGACTTTGCTCATCAATGATGGTGACTTAAACAAAAGTAATGGTGACTTTTCTCATCACTGATGGAAACTTTGTACTCACTTATGTTGGCTTTGCCATTCACTGACGGTGATTCTCCCAACAATAATTATAACTTTGATCATCACTGATTGTGACTTTATCAAAACTAATGTTGTTTTGCCATTCACTGATGGTGAATTTTCCAGCAATAATTATGACTTTGCTCCTCACTGATGGTGACTTTAACCAAAGTAATGGTGACTTTTCTCATCATTGATTGAGACTTTGTCCTCATTTATGTTGGCTTTGTCATTCTCTGATCGTGACTTTACCAACAATAATTATGACTTTGCTCATCACTGATGGTGACTTTAACAAAAGTAACGGTGACTTTAATAATCACTGATGGAGACTTTGTCCTCACTTATGTTGGCTTTGCCATTCACTGATGGTCACTTTACCAACAATAATTATGACTTTGCTCATCACTGATGTAGACTTTGTAGCCACTGATCATGAATTTGCCGGTCAGTGATGGTGACTTTACCAACAATAATTATGACTTTGCTCATAACTGATGGTGACTTAAACAAAAGTAATGGTGACTTTTCTCATCACTGATGGAGCATTTGTCCTCACTTATGTTGGCTTTGCCATTCACCGATGGTGACTTTCCCAACAATAATTATGACTTTGATCATCACTGATGGTGATATTACCAACACTAATGCTGACTTAGCTCATCACTGATTGTGACTTTACCCAAACTAATGTTGGCAATGCCATTCACTGATGGTGACATTACCAACACTAATTATGACTTTTCTCATCACTGATGGAGACTTTGTACCCACTGATCATGAATATGCCGGTCAGTGATGGTGACTTTACCAACAATAATTATGACTTTGCTCATAACTGATTGTGACTTAAACAAAAGTAATGGTGACTTTTCTCATCACTGATGGAGACTTTGTCCTCACTTATGTTGGCTTTGCCATTCACCGATGGTGACTTTCCCAACAATAATTATGACTTTGATCATCACTGATGGTGATATTACCAACACTAATGCTGACTTAGCTCATCACTGATTGTGACTTTACCCAAACTAATAATGGCAATGCCATACACTGATGGTGACATTACCAACACTTATTATGACTTTTCTCATCACTGATGGAGACTTTGTACCCACTGATCATGAATATGCCGGTCAGTGATGGTGACTTTACCAACAATAATTATGACTTTGCTCATAACTGATTGTGACTTAAACAAAAGTAATGGTGACTTTTCTCATCACTGATGGAGACTTTGTCCTCACTTATGTTGGCTTTGCCATTCACCGATGGTGACTTTCCCAACAATAATTATGACTTTGATCATCACTGATGGTGATATTACCAACACTAATGCTGACTTAGCTCATCACTGATTGTGACTTTACACCAACACATGTTGGCAATGCCATTCACTGATGGTGACTTTACCAACACTAATTATTACTTTTCTCATCACTGATGGAGACTTTGTACCCACTGATTATGAATTTGCCGGTCACTGATGGTGACTTTACCAACAATAATTATGACTTTGCTCATAACTGATTGTGACTTAAACAAAAGTAATGGTGACTTTTCTCATCACTGATGGAGACTTTGTCCTCACTTATGTTGGCTTTGCCATTCACCGATGGTGACTTTCCCAACAATAATTATGACTTTGATCATCACTAATGGTGATATTACCAACACTAATGCTGACTTAGCTCATCACTGATTGTGACTTTACCCAAACTAAGGTTGTTTTGCCATTCACTGATGGTGACTTTAACAACAATAATTATGACTTTGTTCATCACTGATGGTGACTTAAACAAAAGTAATGGTGACTTTTCTCATCACTGATCGAGACTTTGTCCTCACTTATGTTGGCTTTGCCATTCACTGATGGTGACTTTACACCAACAAATGTTGGCAATGCCATTCACTGATGGTGACTTTACCAACACTAATTATGACTTTTCTCATCACTGATGGAGACTTTGTACCCACTGCTTATGAATTTACCGGTCACTGATGGTGACTTTACCAACAATAATTATGACTTTCCTCATCACTGATGGTGACTTAAACAAAAGTAATGGTGACTTTTCTCATCACTGATGGAGACTTTGTACTCACTTATGTTGGCTTTGCCATTCACTGATGGTGACTTTCCCAACAATAATTATAACTTTGATCATCACTGATTGTGACTTTACCCAAACTAATGTTGTTTTGCCATTCACTGATGGTGAATTTTCCAACAATAATTATGACTTTGCTCCTCACTGATGGTGACTTTAACCAAAGTAATGTTGACTTTTCTCATCATTGATGGAGACTTTGTCCTCATTTATGTTGGCTTTGTCATTCACTGATGGTGACTTTACCAACAATAATTATGACTTTGATCATCACTAATGGTGATATTACCAACACTAATGCTGACTTAGCTCATCACTGATTGTGACTTTACCCAAACTAAGGTTGTTTTGCCATTCACTGATGGTGACTTTAACAACAATAATTATGACTTTGTTCATCACTGATGGTGACTTAAACAAAAGTAATGGTGACTTTTCTCATCACTGATCGAGACTTTGTCCTCACTTATGTTGGCTTTGCCATTCACTGATGGTGACTTTACACCAACAAATGTTGGCAATGCCATTCACTGATGGTGACTTTACCAACACTAATTATGACTTTTCTCATCACTGATGGAGACTTTGTACCCACTGCTTATGAATTTACCGGTCACTGATGGTGACTTTACCAACAATAATTATGACTTTCCTCATCACTGATGGTGACTTAAACAAAAGTAATGGTGACTTTTCTCATCACTGATGGAGACTTTGTACTCACTTATGTTGGCTTTGCCATTCACTGATGGCGACTTTCCCAACAATAATTATAACTTTGATCATCACTGATTGTGACTTTACCCAAACTAATGTTGTTTTGCCATTCACTGATGGTGAATTTTCCAACAATAATTATGACTTTGCTCCTCACTGATGGTGACTTTAACCAAAGTAATGTTGACTTTTCTCATCATTGATGGAGACTTTGTCCTCATTTATGTTGGCTTTGCCATTCACTGATGGTGACTTTAACAACAATAATTATGACTTTGTTCATCACTGATGGTGACTTAAACAAAAGTAATGGTGACTTTTCTCATCACTGATCGAGACTTTGTCCTCACTTATGTTGGCTTTGCCATTCACTGATGGTGACTTTACACCAACAAATGTTGGCAATGCCATTCACTGATGGTGACTTTACCAACACTAATTATGACTTTTCTCATCACTGATGGAGACTTTGTACCCACTGCTTATGAATTTACCGGTCACTGATGGTGACTTTACCAACAATAATTATGACTTTCCTCATCACTGATGGTGACTTAAACAAAAGTAATGGTGTCTTTTCTCATCACTGATGGAGACTTTGTACTCACTTATGTTGGCTTTGCCATTCACTGATGGTGACTTTCCCAACAATAATTATAACTTTGATCATCACTGATTGTGACTTTACCCAAACTAATGTTGTTTTGCCATTCACTGATGGTGAATTTTCCAACAATAATTATGACTTTGCTCCTCACTGATGGTGACTTTAACCAAAGTAATGTTGACTTTTCTCATCATTGATGGAGACTTTGTCCTCATTTATGTTGGCTTTGTCATTCACTGATGGTGACTTTACCAGCAATAATTATGACTTTGCTCATCACTGATGGTGACTTTAACAAAAGTAACGGTGGCTTTTCTAATCACTGATGGAGACTTTGTCCTCACTTATGTTGGCTTTGCCATTCACTGATGGTCACTTTACCAACAATAATTATGACTTTGCTCATCACTGATGGTGACTTTAACAAAATAAACGGTGACTTTTCTCATCACTGTTGGAGACTTTAACAACACTAATGTTGACTTTGCTCATCACTGATTGTGACTTTACACCGACACATGTTGGCAATTCTATTCACTGATGGTGACTTTGTACCCACTAATTATGAATTTGCCGGTCACTGATGGTGACTTTACCAACAATAATTATGACTTTGCTCATCACTGATGGTGACTTAAACAAAAGTAATGGTGACTTTTCTCATCACTGATGGAGACTTTGTCCTCACTTATGTTGGCTTTGCTATTCACTGATGGTGACTTTCCCAACAATAATTTTGACTTTGATCATCACTGATGGTGATATTACCAACACTAATGCTGACTTAGCTCATCACTGATTGTGACTTTACACCAACACATGTTGGCAATGCCATTCACTGATGGTGACTTTACCAACACTAATTATTACTTTTCTCATCACTGATGGAGACTTTGTACCCACTATTTATGGATTTGCCGGTCACTGATGGTGACTTTACCAACAATAATTATGACTTTGCTCATAACTGATGGTGACTTAAACAAAAGTAATGGTGACTTTTCTCATCACTGATGGAAACTTTGTCCTCACTTATGTTGGCTTGGCCATTCACCGACGGTGACTTTCCCAACAATAATTTTGACTTTGATCATCACTGATGGTGATATTACCAACACTAATGCTGACTTAGCTCATCACTGATTGTGACTTTACCCAAACTAATGTTGGCAATGCCATTCACTGATGGTGACTTTACCAACACTAATTATTACTTTTCTCATCACTGATGGAGACTTTGTACCCACTGATTATGAATTTGCCGGTCACTGATGGTGACTTTACCAACAATAATTATGACTTTGCTCATAACTGATGGTGACTTAAACAAAAGTAATGGTGACTTTTCTCATCACTGATGGAGACTTTGTCCTCACTTATGTTGGCTTTGCCATTCACCGATGGTGACTTTCCCAACAATAATTATGACTTTGATCATTACTAATGGTGATATTACCAACACTAATGCTGACTTAGCTCATCACTGATTGTGACTTTACCCAAACTAAGGTTGTTTTGCCATTCACTGATGGTGACTTTAACAACAATAATTATGACTTTGTTCATCACTGATGGTGACTTAAACAAAAGTAATTATTACTTTTCTCATCACTGATGGAGACTTTGTACCCACTGATTATGGATTTGCCGGTCACTGATGGTGACTTTACCAACAATAATTATGACTTTGCTCATAACTGATTGTGACTTAAACAAAAGTAATGGTGACTTTTCTCATCACTCATGGAAACCTTGTCCTCACTTATGTTGGCTTTGCCATTCACAGATGGTGACTTTCCCAACAATAATTTTGACTTTGATCATCACTGATGGTGATATTACCAACACTAATGCTGACTTAGCTCATCACTGATTGTGACTTTACCCAAACTAATGTTGGCAATGCCATTCACTGATGGTGACATTACCAACACTAATTATGACTTTTCTCATCACTGATGGAGACTTTGTACCCACTGATCATGAATTTGCCGGTCAGTGATGGTGACTTTACCAACAATAATTATGACTTTGCTCATAACTGATGGTGACTTAAACAAAAGTAATGGTGACTTTTCTCATCACTGATGGAGCATTTGTCCTCACTTATGTTGGCTTTGCCATTCACCGATGGTGACTTTCCCAACAATAATTATGACTTTGATCATCACTGATGGTGATATTACCAACACTAATGCTGACTTAGCTCATCACTGATTGTGACTTTACCCAAACTAATAATGGCAATGCCATACACTGATGGTGACATTACCAACACTAATTATGACTTTTCTCATCACTGATGGAGACTTTGTACCCACTGATCATGAATATGCCGGTCAGTGATGGTGACTTTACCAACAATAATTATGACTTTGCTCATAACTGATTGTGACTTAAACAAAAGTAATGGTGACTTTTCTCATCACTGATGGAGACTTTGTCCTCACTTATGTTGGCTTTGCCATTCACCGATGGTGACTTTCCCAACAATAATTATGACTTTGATCATCACTGATGGTGATATTACCAACACTAATGCTGACTTAGCTCATCACTGATTGTGACTTTACACCAACACATGTTGGCACTGCCATTCACTGATGGTGACTTTACCAACACTAATTATTACTTTTCTCATCACTGATGGAGACTTTGTACCCACTGATTATGAATTTGCCGGTCACTGATGGTGACTTTACCAACAATAATTATGACTTTGCTCATAACTGATTGTGACTTAAACAAAAGTAATGGTGACTTTTCTCATCACTGATGGAGACTTTGTCCTAACTTATGTTGGCTTTGCCATTCACCGATGGTGACTTTCCCAACAATAATTATGACTTTGATCATCACTAATGGTGATATTACCAACACTAATGCTGACTTAGCTCATCACTGATTGTGACTTTACCCAAACTAAGGTTGTTTTGCCATTCACTGATGGTGACTTTAACAACAATAATTATGACTTTGTTCATCACTGATGGTGACTTAAACAAAAGTAATGGTGACTTTTCTCATCACTGATCGAGACTTTGTCCTCACTTATGTTGGCTTTGCCATTCACTGATGGTGACTTTACACCAACAAATGTTGGCAATGCCATTCACTGATGGTGACTTTACCAACACTAATTATGACTTTTCTCATCACTGATGGAGACTTTGTACCCACTGCTTATGAATTTACCGGTCACTGATGGTGACTTTACCAACAATAATTATGACTTTGCTCATCACTGATGGTGACTTTAACAAAAGTAACGGTGGCTTTTCTAATCACTGATGGAGACTTTGTCCTCACTTATGTTGGCTTTGCCATTCACTGATGGTCACTTTACCAACAATAATTATGACTTTGCTCATCACTGATGGTGACTTTAACAAAAGAAACGGTGACTTTTCTCATCACTGTTGGAGACTTTAACAACACTAATGTTGACTTTGCTCATCACTGATTGTGACTTTACACCGACACATGTTGGCAATTCTATTCACTGATGGTGACTTTGTACCCACTGATTATGAATTTGCCGGTCACTGATGGTGACTTTACCAACAATAATTATGACTTTGCTCATCACTGATGGTGACTTAAACAAAAGTAATGGTGACTTTTCTCATCACTGATGGAGACTTTGTCCTCACTTATGTTGGCTTTGCTATTCACTGATGGTGACTTTCCCAACAATAATTTTGACTTTGATCATCACTGATGGTGATATTACCAACACTAATGCTGACTTAGCTCATCACTGATTGTGACTTTACACCAACACATGTTGGCAATGCCATTCACTGATGGTGACTTTACCAACACTAATTATTACTTTTCTCATCACTGATGGAGACTTTGTACCCACTGATTATGGATTTGCCGGTCACTGATGGTGACTTTACCAACAATAATTATGACTTTGCTCATAACTGATGGTGACTTAAACAAAAGTAATGGTGACTTTTCTCATCACTGATGGAGACTTTGTCCTCACTTATGTTGGCTATGCCATTCACTGATGGTGACTTTCCCAACAATAATTATGACTTTGATCATCACTGATGGTGATATTACCAACACTAATGCTGACTTAGCTCATCACTGATTGTGACTTAACCCAAACAAATGTTGGCTTGCGATTCACTAATGGAGAATTTGTCCCCACTAATTATGACTTTGCAAATCACTGATGGTGACTTTTTCATCACTAATAGTTTCATTAACAACACTTATGGTTACTTTGCCCCCACTAATATTGGCTTTTCCCTTCACTGATGGTCACTTTACCAACTCTAATCATGACTTTGCTCATCACTGATGGAGACTTTGTCCCAACTGATTATGAATTTTCCGGTCACTGATGGTGACTTTCCCAACAATAATTATGACTTTGTTCATCACTGATGGTGACTTAAACAAAAGTAATGGTGACTTTTCTCATCACTGATCGAGACTTTGTCCTCACTTATGTTGGCTTTGCCATTCACTGATGGTGACTTTACACCAACACATGTTGGCAATGCCATTCACTGATGGTGACTTTACCAACACTAATTATGACTTTTCTCATCACTGATGGAGACTTTGTACCCACTGATTATGAATTTACCGGTCACTGATGGTGACTTTACCAACAATAATTATGACTTTGCTCATCAATGATGGTGACTTAAACAAAAGTAATGGTGACTTTTCTCATCACTGATGGAAACTTTGTACTCACTTATGTTGGCTTTGCCATTCACTGATGGTGACTTTCCCAACAATAATTATAACTTTGATCATCACTGATTGTGACTTTACCCAAACTAATGTTGTTTTGCCATTCACTGATGGTGAATTTTCCAACAATAATTATGACTTTGCTCCTCACTGATGGTGACTTTAACCAAAGTAATGGTGACTTTTCTCATCATTGATGGAGACTTTGTCCTCATTTATGTTGGCTTTGTCATTCACTGATCGTGACTTTACCAACAATAATTATGACTTTGCTCATCACTGATGCTTATATTACCAACACTAATGCTGACTTAGCTCATCACTGATTGTGACTTTACACCAACACATGTTGGCAATGCCATTCACTGATGGTGACTTTACCAACACTAATTATTACTTTTCTCATCACTGATGGAGACTTTGTACCCACTGATTATGAATTTACCGGTCACTGATGGTGACTTTACCAACAATAATTATGACTATGCTCATCACCGATGGTGACTTAAACAAAAGTAATGGTGACTTTTGTCATCACTGATGGAGACATTGTCCTCACTTATGTTGGCTTTGCCATTCACCGATGGTGACTTTCCCAACAATAATTATGACTTTGATCATCACTGATGGTTATATTACCAACACTAATGCTGACTTAGCTCATCACTGATTGTGACTTTACACCAACACATGTTGGCAATGCCATTCACTGATGGTGACTTTACCAACACTAATTATTACTTTTCTCATCACTGATGGAGACTTTGTACCCACTGATTATGAATTTACCGGTCACTGATGGTGACTTTACCAACAATAATTATGACTATGCTCATCACCGATGGTGACTTAAACAAAAGTAATGTTGACTTTTTTCTTCACTGATGTCGACTTTGTCCTCACTAATGTTGGCCTTGCCATTCACTGATGGTGACTTTCCCAACAAAAATTATGACTTTGATCATCACAGATGGTGATATTACCAACACTAATGCTGACTTAGCTCATCACTGATTGTGACCTTACCCAAACTAAGGTTGTTTTGCCATTCACTGATGGTGACTTTAACAACAATAATTATTACTTTGCTCATCACTGTTGGTGACTTTAACAAAAGTAATGGTGACTTTTCTCATCACTGTTGGAGACTTTAACAACACTAAAGTTGACTTAGCTAATCAATGATGTCGACTTTTTAAACACTAATGGTGACTTTGCTCATCACTGATTGTGACTTTACCCAAACTAATGTTGGCAATGCCATTCACTGATGGTGACATTACCAACACTAATTATGACTTTTCTCATCACTGATGGAGACTTTGTACCCACTGATCATGAATTTGCCGGTCAGTGATGGTGACTTTACCAACAATAATTATGACTTTGCTCATAACTGATGGTGACTTAAACAAAAGTAATGGTGACTTTTCTCATCACTGATGGAGCATTTGTCCTCACTTATGTTGGCTTTGCCATTCACCGATGGTGACTTTCCCAACAATAATTATGACTTTGATCATCACTGATGGTGATATTACCAACACTAATGCTGACTTAGCTCATCACTGATTGTGACTTTACCCAAACTAATAATGGCAATGCCATACACTGATGGTGACATTACCAACACTAATTATGACTTTTCTCATCACTGATGGAGACTTTGTACCCACTGATCATGAATATGCCGGTCAGTGATGGTGACTTTACCAACAATAATTATGACTTTGCTCATAACTGATTGTGACTTAAACAAAAGTAATGGTGACTTTTCTCATCACTGATGGAGACTTTGTCCTCACTTATGTTGGCTTTGCCATTCACCGATGGTGACTTTCCCAACAATAATTATGACTTTGATCATCACTGATGGTGATATTACCAACACTAATGCTGACTTAGCTCATCACTGATTGTGACTTTACACCAACACATGTTGGCACTGCCATTCACTGATGGTGACTTTACCAACACTAATTATTACTTTTCTCATCACTGATGGAGACTTTGTACCCACTGATTATGAATTTGCCGGTCACTGATGGTGACTTTACCAACAATAATTATGACTTTGCTCATAACTGATTGTGACTTAAACAAAAGTAATGGTGACTTTTCTCATCACTGATGGAGACTTTGTCCTAACTTATGTTGGCTTTGCCATTCACCGATGGTGACTTTCCCAACAATAATTATGACTTTGATCATCACTAATGGTGATATTACCAACACTAATGCTGACTTAGCTCATCACTGATTGTGACTTTACCCAAACTAAGGTTGTTTTGCCATTCACTGATGGTGACTTTAACAACAATAATTATGACTTTGTTCATCACTGATGGTGACTTAAACAAAAGTAATGGTGACTTTTCTCATCACTGATCGAGACTTTGTCCTCACTTATGTTGGCTTTGCCATTCACTGATGGTGACTTTACACCAACAAATGTTGGCAATGCCATTCACTGATGGTGACTTTACCAACACTAATTATGACTTTTCTCATCACTGATGGAGACTTTGTACCCACTGCTTATGAATTTACCGGTCACTGATGGTGACTTTACCAACAATAATTATGACTTTGCTCATCACTGATGGTGACTTTAACAAAAGTAACGGTGGCCTTTCTAATCACTGATGGAGACTTTGTCCTCACTTATGTTGGCTTTGCCATTCACTGATGGTCACTTTACCAACAATAATTATGACTTTGCTCATCACTGATGGTGACTTTAACAAAAGAAACGGTGACTTTTCTCATCACTGTTGGAGATTTTAACAACACTAATGTTGACTTTGCTCATCACTGATTGTGACTTTACACCGACACATGTTGGCAATTCTATTCACTGATGGTGACTTTGTACCCACTGATTATGAATTTGCCGGTCACTGATGGTGACTTTACCAACAATAATTATGACTTTGCTCATCACTGATGGTGACTTAAACAAAAGTAATGGTGACTTTTCTCATCACTGATGGAGACTTTGTCCTCACTTATGTTGGCTTTGCTATTCACTGATGGTGACTTTCCCAACAATCATTTTGACTTTGATCATCACTGATGGTGATATTACCAACACTAATGCTGACTTAGCTCATCACTGATTGTGACTTTACACCAACACATGTTGGCAATGCCATTCACTGATGGTGACTTTACCAACACTAATTATTACTTTTCTCATCACTGATGGAGACTTTGTACCCACTGATTATGGATTTGCCGGTCACTGATGGTGACTTTACCAACAATAATTATGACTTTGCTCATAACTGATGGTGACTTAAACAAAAGTAATGGTGACTTTTCTCATCACTGATGGAGACTTTGTCCTCACTTATGTTGGCTATGCCATTCACTGATGGTGACTTTCCCAACAATAATTATGACTTTGATCATCACTGATGGTGATATTACCAACACTAATGCTGACTTAGCTCATCACTGATTGTGACTTAACCCAAACAAATGTTGGCTTGCGATTCACTAATGGAGAATTTGTCCCCACTAATTATGACTTTGCAAATCACTGATGGTGACTTTTTCATCACTAATAGTTTCATTAACAACACTTATGGTTACTTTGCGCCCACTAATATTGGCTTTTCCCTTCACTGATGGTCACTTTACCAACTCTAATCATGACTTTGCTCATCACTGATGGAGACTTTGTCCCAACTGATTATGAATTTTCCGGTCACTGATGGTGACTTTCCCAACAATAATTATGACTTTGTTCATCACTGATGGTGACTTAAACAAAAGTAATGGTGACTTTTCTCATCACTGATCGAGACTTTGTCCTCACTTATGTTGGCTTTGCCATTCACTGATGGTGACTTTACACCAACACATGTTGGCAATGCCATTCACTGATGGTGACTTTACCAACACTAATTATGACTTTTCTCATCACTGATGGAGACTTTGTACCCACTGATTATGAATTTACCGGTCACTGATGGTGACTTTACCAACAATAATTATGACTTTGCTCATCAATGATGGTGACTTAAACAAAAGTAATGGTGACTTTTCTCATCACTGATGGAAACTTTGTACTCACTTATGTTGGCTTTGCCATTCACTGATGGTGACTTTCCCAACAATAATTATAACTTTGATCATCACTGATTGTGACTTTACCCAAACTAATGTTGTTTTGCCATTCACTGATGGTGAATTTTCCAACAATAATTATGACTTTGCTCCTCACTGATGGTGACTTTAACCAAAGTAATGGTGACTTTTCTCATCATTGATGGAGACTTTGTCCTCATTTATGTTGGCTTTGTCATTCACTGATCGTGACTTTACCAACAATAATTATGACTTTGCTCATCACTGATGCTTATATTACCAACACTAATGCTGACTTAGCTCATCACTGATTGTGACTTTACACCAACACATGTTGGCAATGCCATTCACTGATGGTGACTTTACCAACACTAATTATTACTTTTCTCATCACTGATGGAGACTTTGTACCCACTGATTATGAATTTACCGGTCACTGATGGTGACTTTACCAACAATAATTATGACTATGCTCATCACCGATGGTGACTTAAACAAAAGTAATGGTGACTTTTGTCATCACTGATGGAGACTTTGTCCTCACTTATGTTGGCTTTGCCATTCACCGATGGTGACTTTCCCAACAATAATTATGACTTTGATCATCACTGATGGTTATATTACCAACACTAATGCTGACTTAGCTCATCACTGATTGTGACTTTACACCAACACATGTTGGCAATGCCATTCACTGATGGTGACTTTACCAACACTAATTATTACTTTTCTCATCACTGATGGAGACTTTGTACCCACTGATTATGAATTTACCGGTCACTGATGGTGACTTTACCAACAATAATTATGACTATGCTCATCACCGATGGTGACTTAAACAAAAGTAATGTTGACTTTTTTCTTCACTGATGTCGACTTTGTCCTCACTAATGTTGGCCTTGCCATTCACTGATGGTGACTTTCCCGACAAAAATTATGACTTTGATCATCACAGATGGTGATATTACCAACACTAATGCTGACTTAGCTCATCACTGATTGTGACCTTACCCAAACTAAGGTTGTTTTGCCATTCACTGATGGTGACTTTAACAACAATAATTATTACTTTGCTCATCACTGTTGGTGACTTTAACAAAAGTAATGGTGACTTTTCTCATCACTGTTGGAGACTTTAACAACACTAAAGTTGACTTAGCTAATCAATGATGTCGACTTTTCAAACACTAATGGTGACTTTGCTCATCACTGGTTGTGACTTTACACCAACACATGTTGGCAATGCCATTCTCTGACGGTGACTTTAACAACACTTATTATGACTTTTCTCATCACTGATGGAGACTTTGTCCCAACTGATTATGAATTTTCCGGTCACTGATGGTGACTTTACCAAAAATAATTATGACTTTGCTCATCACTGATGGTGACTTAAACAAAAGGAATGGTGACTTTTCTCATCACTGATGGAGACTTTGTACTCACTTATGTTGGCTTTGCCATTCACTGATGGTCACTTTCCCAACAATAATTATGACTTTGATCATAACTGATGCTGATATTACCAACACTAATGCTAACTTAGCTCCTCACTGATGGTGACTTTAACAAAAGTAACGGTGACTTTTCTAATCACTGATGGAGACTTTGTCCTCACTTATGTTGGCTTTGCCATTCACTGATGGTCACTTTACCAACAATAATTATGACTTTGCTCATCACTGATGGTGACTTTAACAAAAGTAACGGTGGCTTTTCTCATCACTGTTGGAGACTTTAACAACACTAATGTTGACTTTGCTCATCACTGATTGTGACTTTACACCGACACATGTTGGCAATTCTATTCACTGATGGTGACTTTGTACCCACTGATTATGAATTTGCCGGTCACTGATGGTGACTTTACCAACAATAATTATGACTTTGCTCATCACTGATGGTGACTTAAACAAAAGTAATGGTGACTTTTCTCATCACTGATGGAGACTTTGTCCTCACATATGTTGGCTTTGCTATTCACTGATGGTGACTTTCCCAACAATAATTTTGACTTTGATCATCACTGATGGTGATATTACCAACACTAATGCTGACTTAGCTCATCACTGATTGTGACTTTACACCAACACATGTTGGCAATGCCATTCACTGATGGTGACTTTACCAACACTAATTATTACTTTTCTCATCACTGATGGAGACTTTGTACCCACTGATTATGGATTTGCCGGTCACTGATGGTGACTTTACCAACAATAATTATGACTTTGCTCATAACTGATGGTGACTTAAACAAAAGTAATGGTGACTTTTCTCATCACTGATGGAGACTTTGTCCTCACTTATGTTGGCTATGCCATTCACTGATGGTGACTTTCCCAACAATAATTATGACTTTTCTCATCATTGATGGAGACTTTGTCCTCATTTATGTTGGCTTTGTCATTCACTGATGGTGACTTTACCAACAATAATTATGACTTTGCTCATCACTGATGGTGACTTTAACAAAAGTAACGGTGGCTTTTCTAATCACTGATGGAGACTTTGTCCTCACTTATGTTGGCTTTGCCATTCACTGATGGTCACTTTACCAACAATAATTATGACTTTGCTCATCACTGATGGTGACTTTAACAAAAGAAACGGTGACTTTTCTCATCACTGTTGGAGACTTTAACAACACTAATGTTGACTTTGCTCATCACTGATTGTGACTTTACACCGACACATGTTGGCAATTCTATTCACTGATGGTGACTTTGTACCCACTGATTATGAATTTGCCGCTCACTGATGGTGACTTTACCGACAATAATTATGACTTTGCTCATCACTGATGGTGACTTAAACAAAAGTAATGGTGACTTTTCTCATCACTGATGGAGACTTTTTTCACTTATGTTGGCTTTGCTATTCACTGATGGTGACTTTCCCAACAATAATTTTGACTTTGATCATCACTGATGGTGATATTACCAACACTAATGCTGACTTAGCTCATCACTGATTGTGACTTTACACCAACACATGTTGGCAATGCCATTCACTGATGGTGACTTTACCAACACTAATTATTACTTTTCTCATCACTGATGGAGACTTTGTACCCACTGATTATGGATTTGCCGGTCACTGATGGTGACTTTACCAACAATAATTATGACTTTGCTCATAACTGATGGTGACTTAAACAAAAGTAATGGTGACTTTTCTCATCACTGATGGAGACTTTGTCCTCACTTATGTTGGCTATGCCATTCACTGATGGTGACTTTCCCAACAATAATTATGACTTTGATCATCACTGATGGTGATATTACCAACACTAATGCTGACTTAGCTCATCACTGATTGTGACTTAACCCAAACTAATGTTGGCTTGCGATTCACTAATGGAGAATTTGTCCCCACTAATTATGACTTTGCAAATCACTGATGGTGACTTTTTCATCACTAATAGTTTCATTAACAACACTTATGGTTACTTTGCCCCCACTAATATTGGCTTTTCCCTTCACTGATGGTCACTTTACCAACTCTAATCATGACTTTGCTCATCACTGATGGAGACTTTGTCCCAACTGATTATGAATTTTCCGGTCACTGATGGTGACTTTCCCAACAATAATTATGACTTTGTTCATCACTGATGGTGACTTAAACAAAAGTAATGGTGACTTTTCTCATCACTGATCGAGACTTTGTCCTCACTTATGTTGGCTTTGCCATTCACTGATGGTGACTTTACACCAACACATGTTGGCAATGCCATTCACTGATGGTGACTTTACCAACACTAATTATGACTTTTCTCATCACTGATGGAGACTTTGTACCCACTGATTATGAATTTACCGGTCACTGATGGTGACTTTACCAACAATAATTATGACTTTGCTCATCAATGATGGTGACTTAAACAAAAGTAATGGTGACTTTTCTCATCACTGATGGAAACTTTGTACTCACTTATGTTGGCTTTGCCATTCACTGATGGTGACTTTCCCAACAATAATTATAACTTTGATCATCACTGATTGTGACTTTACCCAAACTAATGTTGTTTTGCCATTCACTGATGGTGAATTTTCCAACAATAATTATGACTTTGCTCCTCACTGATGGTGACTTTAACCAAAGTAATGGTGACTTTTCTAATCATTGATGGAGACTTTGTCCTCATTTATGTTGGCTTTGTCATTCACTGATCGTGACTTTACCAACAATAATTATGACTTTGCTCATCACTGATGGTTATATTACCAACACTAATGCTGACTTAGCTCATCACTGATTGTGACTTTACACCAACACATGTTGGCAATGCCATTCACTGATGGTGACTTTACCAACACTAATTATTACTTTTCTCATCACTGATGGAGACTTTGTACCCACTGATTATGAATTTACCGGTCACTGATGGTGACTTTACCAACAATAATTATGACTATGCTCATCACCGATGGTGACTTAAACAAAAGTAATGGTGACTTTTGTCATCACTGATGGAGACTTTGTCCTCACTTATGTTGGCTTTGCCATTCACCGATGGTGACTTTCCCAACAATAATTATGACTTTGATCATCACTGATGGTTATATTACCAACACTAATGCTGACTTAGCTCATCACTGATTGTGACTTTACACCAACACATGTTGGCAATGCCATTCACTGATGGTGACTTTACCAACACTAATTATTACTTTTCTCATCACTGATGGAGACTTTGTACCCACTGATTATGAATTTACCGGTCACTGATGGTGACTTTACCAACAATAATTATGACTATGCTCATCACCGATGTTGACTTAAACAAAAGTAATGTTGACTTTTTTCTTCACTGATGTCGACTTTGTCCTCACTAATGTTGGCCTTGCCATTCACTGATGGTGACTTTCCCAACAAAAATTATGACTTTGATCATCACTGATGGTGATATTACCAACACTAATGCTGACTTAGCTCATCACTGATTGTGACTTTACCCAAACTAAGGTTGTTTTGCCATTCACTGATGGTGACTTTAACAACAATAATTATTACTTTGCTCATCACTGTTGGTGACTTTAACAAAAGTAATGGTGACTTTTCTCATCACTGTTGGAGACTTTAACAACACTAAAGTTGACTTAGCTAATCAATGATGTCGACTTTTCAAACACTAATGGTGACTTTGCTCATCACTGGTTGTGACTTTACACCAACACATGTTGGCAATGCCATTCTCTGACGGTGACTTTAACAACACTTATTATGACTTTTCTCATCACTGATGGAGACTTTGTCCCAACTGATTATGAATTTTCCGGTCACTGATGGTGACTTTACCAAAAATAATTATGACTTTGCTCATCACTGATGGTGACTTAAACAAAAGGAATGGTGACTTTTCTCATCACTGATGGAGACTTTGTACTCACTTATGTTGGCTTTGCCATTCACTGATGGTCACTTTCCCAACAATAATTATGACTTTGATCATAACTGATGCTGATATTACCAACACTAATGCTAACTTAGCTCCTCACTGATGGTGACTTTAACAAAAGTAACGGTGACTTTTCTAATCACTGATGGAGACTTTGTCCTCACTTATGTTGGCTTTGCCATTCACTGATGGTCACTTTACCAACAATAATTATGACTTTGCCCATCACTGATGGTGACTTAAACAAAAGTAATGGTGACTTTTCTCATCACTGATGGAGACTTTGTCCTCACTTATGTTGGCTATGCCATTCACTGATGGTGACTTTCCCAACAATAATTATGACTTTGATCATCACTGATGGTGATATTACCAACACTAATGCTGACTTAGCTCATCACTGATTGTGACTTAACCCAAACTAATGTTGGCTTGCGATTCACTAATGGAGAATTTGTCCCCACTAATTATGCCTTTGCAAATCACTGATGGTGACTATTTCTTCACTAATAGTTTCTTTAACAACATATATGGTTACTTTCCCCCACTTATGTTGGCTTTTCCTTTCACTGATGGTCACTTTACCAACTCTAATCATGACTTTGCTCATCACTTTTGATGACTTTAACAACACTAATTATGACTTTTCTCATCACTGATGGAGACTTTGTCCCAACTGATTATGATTTTTCCGGTTACTTATGGTGACTTTACCAACACTAATGGTGCATTTGCTCATCACTGATTTTGTCTTTTCACCAACACATGTTGGTTTTGCCCTTCACTGATGGTGACTTTACCAACAATAATTATGACTTGTTCATCACTGATGGTGACTTTAACAACACTAATGTTGACTTTGCTAATCAATGATTTCGACTTTACCAACACTAATGGTGCATTTGCTCATCACTGATTTTTTCTTTGCACCAACACATGTTGTCTTTGCCCTACACTGATGGTGACTTTTCCAACAATAATTATGACTTTGCTCATCACTGATGGTGACTTAAACAAAAGTAATGGTGACTTTTCTCATCACTGATGGAGACTTTGTCCTCACTTATGTTGGCTATGCCATTCACTGATGGTGACTTTCCCAACAATAATTATGACTTTGATCATCACTGATGGTGATATTACCAACACTAATGCTGATTTAGCTCATAACTGATTGTGACTTAACCCAAACTAATGTTAGCTTGCGATTCACTAATGGAGAATTTGTCCCCACTAATTATGACTTTGCAAATCACTGATGGTGACTTTTTCATCACTTATAGTTTCATTAACAACACTTATGGTTACTTTGCCCCCACTAATATTGGCTTTTCCCTTCACTGATGGTCACTTTACCAACTCTAATCATGACTTTGCTCATCACTATGGATGACTTTAACAACACTAATTATGACTTTTCTCATCACTGATGGAGACTTTGTCCCAACTGATTATGAATTTTCCGGTCACTGATGGTGACTTTCCCAACAATAATTATGACTTTGTTCATCACTGATGGTGACTTAAACAAAAGTAATGGTGACTTTTCTCATCACTGATCGAGACTTTGTCCTCACTTATGTTGGCTTTGCCATTCACTGATGGTGACTTTGCACCAACACATGTTGGCAATGCCATTCACTGATGGTGACTTTACCAACACTAATTATGACTTTTCTCATCACTGATGGAGACTTTGTACCCACTGATTATGAATTTACCGGTCACTGATGGTGACTTTACCAACAATAATTATAACTCTGATCATCACTGATTGTGACTTTACCCAAACTAATGTTGTTTTGCCATTCACTGATGGTGAATTTTCCAACAATAATTATGACTTTGCTCCTCACTGATGGTGACTTTAACCAAAGTAATGGTGACTTTTCTCATCATTGATGGAGACTTTGTCCTCATTTATGTTGGCTTTGTCATTCACTGATGGTGACTTTACCAAATATAATTATGACTTTGCTCATCACTGATGGTGACTTTAACAAAAGTAACGGTGACTTTTCTCATCACTGTTGGAGACTTTAACGACACTAATGTTGACTTAGCTAATCAATGATGTCGACTTCTCAAACACTAATGGTGACTTTGCTCATCACTGGTTGTGACTTTACACCAACACATGTTGGCAATTCTATTCACTGATGGTGACTTAACCAACACTAATTATGACTTTTCTCATCACTGATGGAGACTTTGTACCCACTGATTATGAATTTACCGGTCACTGATGGTGACTTTACAAACAATAATTATGACTTTGCTCATCACTGATGGTGACTTAAACAAAAGTAATGGTGACTTTTCTCATCACTGATGGAGACTTTGTCCTCACTTATGTTGGCTTTGCTATTCACTAATGGAGAATTTGTCCCCACTAATTATGACTTTGCAAATCACTGATGGGGACTTTTTCATCACTAATAGTTTCATTAACAACACTTATGGTTACTTTGCCCCCACTAATATTGGCTTTTCCCTTCACTGATGGTCACTTTACCAACTCTAATCATGACTTTGCTCATCACTATGGATGACTTTAACAACACTAATTATGACTTTTCTCATCACTGATGGAGACTTTGTCCCAACTGATTATGAATTTTCCGGTCACTGATGGTGACTTTCCCAACAATAATTATGACTTTGTTCATCACTGATGGTGACTTAAACAAAAGTAATGGTGACTTTTCTCATCACTGATGGAGACTTTGTCCTCACTTATGTTGGCTTTGCCATTCACCGATGGTGACTTTCCCAACATTAATTATGACTTTGATCATCACTGATGGTGATATTACCAACACTAATGCTGACTTAGCTCATCACTGATTGTGACTTAACCCAAACTAATGTTGGCTTGCGATTCACTAATGGAGAATTTGTCCCCACTAATAATGACTTTGCAAATCACTGATGGTGACTTTTTCATCACTAATAGTTTCATTAACAACACTTATGGTTACTTTGCCCCCTCTTATATTGGCTTTTCCCTTAACTGATGGTCACTTTACCAACTCTAATCATGACTTTGATCATCACTATGGATGACTTTAACAACACTAATTATGACTTTTCTCATCACTGATGGAGACTTTGTCCCAACTGATTATGAATTTTCCGGTCACTGATGGTGACTTTCCCAACAATAATTATGACTTTGCTCATCACTGATGGTGACTTAAACAAAAGGAATGGTGACTTTTCTCATCACTGATGGAGACTTTGTCCTCACTTATGTTGGCTTTGCTATTCACTAATGGAGAATTTGTCCCCACTAATTATGACTTTGCAAATCACTGATGGGAACTTTTTCATCACTAATAGTTTCATTAACAACACTTATGGTTACTTTGCCCCCACTAATATTGGCTTTTCCCTTCACTGATGGTCACTTTACCAACTCTAATCATGACTTTGCTCATCACTATGGATGACTTTAACAACACTAATTATGACTTTTCTCATCACTGATGGAGACTTTGTCCCAACTGATTATGAATTTTCCGGTCACTGATGGTGACTTTCCCAACAATAATTATGACTTTGTTCATCACTGATGGTGACTTAAACAAAAGTAATGGTGACTTTTCTCATCACTGATGGAGAGTTTGTCCTCACTTATGTTGGCTTTGCCATTCACCGATGGTGACTTTCCCAACATTAATTATGACTTTGATCATCACTGATGGTGATATTACAAACACTAATGCTGACTTAGCTCATCACTGATTGTGACTTAACCCAAACTAATGTTGGCTTGCGATTCACTAATGGAGAATTTGTCCCCACTAATAATGACTTTGCAAATCACTGATGGTGACTTTTTCATCACTAATAGTTTCATTAACAACACTTATGGTTACTTTGCCCCCTCTTATATTGGCTTTTCCCTTAACTGATGGTCACTTTACCAACTCTAATCATGACTTTGATCATCACTATGGATGACTTTAACAACACTAATTATGACTTTTCTCATCACTGATGGTGACTTTTACAACAATAATTATGACTTTGTTCATCACTGATGGTGACTTAAACAAAAGTAATTATTACTTTTCTCATCACTGATGGAGACTTTGTACCCACTGATTATGGATTTGCCGGTCACTGATGGTGACTTTACCAACAATAATTATGACTTTGCTCATAACTGATTGTGACTTAAACAAAAGTAATGGTGACTTTTCTCATCACTGATGGAAACTTTGTCCTCACTTATGTTGGCTTTGCCATTCACCGATGGTGACTTTCCCAACAATAATTTTGACTTTGATCATCACTGATGGTGATATTACCAACACTAATGCTGACTTAGCTCATCACTGATTGTGACTTTACCCAAACTAATGTTGGCAATGCCATTCACTGATGGTGACATTACCAACACTAATTATGACTTTTCTCATCACTGATGGAGACTTTGTACCCACTGATCATGAATTTGCCGGTCAGTGATGGTGACTTTACCAACAATAATTATGACTTTGCTCATAACTGATGGTGACTTAAACAAAAGTAATGGTGACTTTTCTCATCACTGATGGAGCATTTGTCCTCACTTATGTTGGCTTTGCCATTCACCGATGGTGACTTTCCCAACAATAATTATGACTTTGATCATCACTGATGGTGATATTACCAACACTAATGCTGACTTAGCTCATCACTGATTGTGACTTTACCCAAACTAATAATGGCAATGCCATACACTGATGGTGACATTACCAACACTAATTATGACTTTTCTCATCACTGATGGAGACTTTGTACCCACTGATCATGAATATGCCGGTCAGTGATGGTGACTTTACCAACAATAATTATGACTTTGCTCATAACTGATTGTGACTTAAACAAAAGTAATGGTGACTTTTCTCATCACTGATGGAGACTTTGTCCTCACTTATGTTGGCTTTGCCATTCACCGATGGTGACTTTCCCAACAATAATTATGACTTTGATCATCACTGATGGTGATATTACCAACACTAATGCTGACTTAGCTCATCACTGATTGTGACTTTACACCAACACATGTTGGCAATGCCATTCACTGATGGTGACTTTACCAACACTAATTATTACTTTTCTCATCACTGATGGAGACTTTGAACCCACTGATTATGAATTTGCCGGTCACTGATGGTGACTTTACCAACAATAATTATGACTTTGCTCATCAATGATGGTGACTTAAACAAAAGTAATGGTGACTTTTCTCATCACTGATGGAAACTTTGTACTCACTTATGTTGGCTTTGCCATTCACTGATGGTGACTTTCCCAACAATAATTATAACTTTGATCATCACTGATTGTGACTTTACCCAAACTAATGTTGTTTTGCCATTCACTGATGGTGAATTTTCCAACAATAATTATGACTTTGCTCCTCACTGATGGTGACTTTAACCAAAGTAATGGTGACTTTTCTCATCATTGATGGAGACTTTGTCCTCATTTATGTTGGCTTTGTCATTCACTGATCGTGACTTTACCAACAATATTACCAACACTAATGCTGACTTAGCTCATCACTGATTGTGACTTTACACCAACACATGTTGGCAATGCCATTCACTGATGGTGACTTTACCAACACTAATTATTACTTTTCTCATCACTGATGGAGACTTTGTACCCACTGATTATGAATTTACCGGTCACTGATGGTGACTTTACCAACAATAATTATGACTATGCTCATAACTGATTGTGACTTAAACAAAAGTAATGGTGACTTTTGTCATCACTGATGGAGACTTTGTCCTCACTTATGTTGGCTTTGCCATTCACCGATGGTGACTTTCCCAACAATAATTATGACTTTGATCATCACTGATGGTTATATTACCAACACTAATGCTGACTTAGCTCATCACTGATTGTGACTTTACACCAACACATGTTGGCAATGCCATTCACTGATGGTGACTTTACCAACACTAATTATTACTATTCTCATCACTGATGGAGACTTTGTACCCACTGATTATGAATTTACCGGTCACTGATGGTGACTTTACCAACAATAATTATGACTATGCTCATCACCGATGGTGACTTAAACAAAAGTAATGTTGACTTTTTTCTTCACTGATGTCGACTTTGTCCTCACTAATGTTGGCCTTGCCATTCACTGATGGTGACTTTCCCAACAAAAATTATGACTTTGATCATCACTGATGGTGATATGACCACAGTTATGCTGACTTAGCTCATCACTGATTGTGACTTTACCCAAACTAAGGTTGTTTTGCCATTCACTGATGGTGACTTTAACAACAATAATTATTACTTTGCTCATCACTGTTGGTGACTTTAACAAAAGTAATGGTGACTTTTCTCATCACTGTTGGAGACTTTAACAACACTAAAGTTGACTTAGCTAATCAATGATGTCGACTTTTCAAACACTAATGGTGACTTTGCTCATCACTGGTTGTGACTTTACACCAACACATGTTGGCAATGCCATTCTCTGACGGTGACTTTAACAACACTTATTATGACTTTTCTCATCACTGATGGAGACTTTGTCCCAACTGATTATGAATTTTCCGGTCACTGATGGTGACTTTACCAAAAATAATTATGACTTTGCTCATCACTGATGGTGACTTAAACAAAAGGAATGGTGACTTTTCTCATCACTGATGGAGACTTTGTACTCACTTATGTTGGCTTTGCCATTCACTGATGGTCACTTTCCCAAAAATAATTATGACTTTGATCATAACTGATGCTGATATTACCAACACTAATGCTAACTTAGCTCCTCACTGATGGTGACTTTAACAAAAGTAACGGTGACTTTTCTAATCACTGATGGAGACTTTGTCCTCACTTATGTTGGCTTTGCCATTCACTGATGGTCACTTCACCAACAATAATTATGACTTTGCCCATCACTGATGGTGACTTAAACAAAAGTAATGGTGACTTTTCTCATCACTGATGGAGACTTTGTCCTCACTTATGTTGGCTATGCCATTCACTGATGGTGACTTTCCCAACAATAATTATGACTTTGATCATCACTGATGGTGATATTACCAACACTAATGCTGACTTAGCTCATCACTGATTGTGACTTAACCCAAACTAATGTTGGCTTGCGATTCACTAATGGAGAATTTGTCCCCACTAATTATGACTTTGCAAATCACTGATGGTGACTTTTTCATCACTTATAGTTTCATTTACAACACTTATGGTTACTTTGCCCCCACTAATATTGGCTTTTCCCTTCACTGATGGTCACTTTACCAACTCTAATCATGACTTTGCTCATCACTATGGATGACTTTAACAACACTAATTATGACTTTTCTCATCACTGATGGAGACTTTGTCCCAACTGATTATGAATTTTCCGGTCACTGATGGTGACTTTCCCAACAATAATTATGACTTTGTTCATCACTGATGGTGACTTAAACAAAAGTAATGGTGACTTTTCTCATCACTGATCGAGACTTTGTCCTCACTTATGTTGGCTTTGCCATTCACTGATGGTGACTTTACACCAACACATGTTGGCAATGCCATTCACTGATGGTGACTTTACCAACACTAATTATGACTTTTCTCATCACTGATGGAGACTTTGTACCCACTGATTATGAATTTACCGGTCACTGATGGTGACTTTACCAACAATAATTATAACTCTGATCATCACTGATTGTGACTTTACCCAAACTAATGTTGTTTTGCCATTCACTGATGGTGAATTTTCCAACAATAATTATGACTTTGCTCCTCACTGATGGTGACTTTAACCAAAGTAATGGTGACTTTTCTCATCATTGATGGAGACTTTGTCCTCATTTATGTTGGCTTTGTCATTCACTGATGGTGACTTTACCAACAATAATTATGACTTTGCTCATCACTGATGGTGACTTTAACAAAAGTAACGGTGACTTTTCTAATCACTGATGGAGACTTTGTCCTCACTTATGTTGGCTTTGCCATTCACTGAAGGTCACTTTACCAACAATAATTATGACTTTGCTCATCACTGATGGTGACTTTAACAAAAGAAACGGTGACTTTTCTCATCACTGTTGGAGACTTTAACAACACTAATGTTGACTTAGCTAATCAATGATGTCGACTTCTCAAACACTAATGGTGACTTTGCTCATCACTGGTTGTGACTTTACACCAACACATGTTGGCAATTCTATTCACTGATGGTGACTTAACCAACACTAATTATGACTTTTCTCATCACTGATGGAGACTTTGTACCCACTGATTATGAATTTACCGGTCACTGATGGTGACTTTACAAACAATAATTATGACTTTGCTCATCACTGATGGTGACTTAAACAAAAGTAATGGTGACTTTTCTCATCACTGATGGAGACTTTGTCCTCACTTATGTTGGCTTTGCTATTCACTAATGGAGAATTTGTCCCCACTAATTATGACTTTGCAAATCACTGATGGGGACTTTTTCATCACTAATAGTTTCATTAACAACACTTATGGTTACTTTGCCCCCACTAATATTGGCTTTTCCCTTCACTGATGGTCACTTTACCAACTCTAATCATGACTTTGCTCATCACTATGGATGACTTTAACAACACTAATTATGACTTTTCTCATCACTGATGGAGACTTTGTCCCAACTGATTATGAATTTTCCGGTCACTGATGGTGACTTTCCCAACAATAATTATGACTTTGTTCATCACTGATGGTGACTTAAACAAAAGTAATGGTGACTTTTCTCATCACTGATGGAGACTTTGTCCTCACTTATGTTGGCTTTGCCATTCACCGATGGTGACTTTCCCAACATTAATTATGACTTTGATCATCACTGATGGTGATATTACCAACACTAATGCTGACTTAGCTCATCACTGATTGTGACTTAACCCAAACTAATGTTGGCTTGCGATTAACTAATGGAGAATTTGTCCCCACTAATAATGACTTTGCAAATCACTGATGGTGACTTTTTCATCACTAATAGTTTCATTAACAACACTTATGGTTACTTTGCCCCCTCTTATATTGGCTTTTCCCTTAACTGATGGTCACTTTACCAACTCTAATCATGACTTTGATCATCACTATGGATGACTTTAACAACACTAATTATGACTTTTCTCATCACTGATGGAGACTTTGTCCCAACTGATTATGAATTTTCCGGTCACTGATGGTGACTTTCCCAACAATAATTATGACTTTGCTCATCACTGATGGTGACTTAAACAAAAGTAATGGTGACTTTTCTCATCACTGATGGAGACTTTGTCCTCACTTATGTTGGCTTTGCTATTCACTAATGGAGAATTTGTCCCCACTAATTATGACTTTGCAAATCACTGATGGGGACTTTTTCATCACTAATAGTTTCATTAACAACACTTATGGTTACTTTGCCCCCACTAATATTGGCTTTTCCCTTCACTGATGGTCACTTTACCAACTCTAATCATGACTTTGCTCATCACTATGGATGACTTTAACAACACTAATTATGACTTTTCTCATCACTGATGGAGACTTTGTCCCAACTGATTATGAATTTTCCGGTCACTGATGGTGACTTTCCCAACAATAATTATGACTTTGTTCATCACTGATGGTGACTTAAACAAAAGTAATGGTGACTTTTCTCATCACTGATGGAGACTTTGTCCTCACTTATGTTGGCTTTGCCATTCACCGATGGTGACTTTCCCAACATTAATTATGACTTTGATCATCACTGATGGTGATATTACCAACACTAATGCTGACTTAGCTCATCACTGATTGTGACTTAACCCAAACTAATGTTGGCTTGCGATTCACTAATGGAGAATTTGTCCCCACTAATAATGACTTTGCAAATCACTGATGGTGACTTTTTCATCACTAATAGTTTCATTAACAACACTTATGGTTACTTTGCCCCCTCTTATTTTGGCTTTTCCCTTAACTGATGGTCACTTTACCAACTCTAATCATGACTTTGATCATCACTATGGATGACTTTAACAACACTAATTATGACTTTTCTCATCACTGATGGAGACTTTGTCCCAACTGATTATGAATTTTCCGGTCACTGATGGTGACTTTCCCAACAATAATTATGACTTTGTTCATCACTGATGGTGACTTAAACAAAAGTAATGGTGACTTTTCTCATCACTGATCGAGACTTTGTCCTCACTTATGTTGGCTTTGCCATTCACTGATGGTGACTTTACACCAACACATGTTGGCGATGCCATTCACTGATGGTGACTTTACCAACAATAATTATGACTATGCTCATCACCGATGGTGACTTAAACAAAAGTAATGTTGACTTTTTTCTTCACTGATGTCGACTTTGTCCTCACTAATGTTGGCTTTGCCATTCACTGATGGTGACTTTCCCAACAATAATTATGACTTTGATCATCACTGATGGTGATATTAACAACACTAATGCTGACTTAGCTCATCACTGATTGTGACTTTACCCAAACTAAGGTTGTTTTGCCATTCACCGATGGTGACTTGAACAACAATAATTATTACTTTGCTCATCACTGTTGGTGACTTTAACAAAAGTAATGGTGACTTTTCTCATCACTGTTGGAGACTTTAACAACACTAAAGTTGACTAAGCTAATCAATGATGTCGACTTTTCAAACACTAATGGTGACTTTGCTCATCACTGGTTGTGACTCTACACCAACACATGTTGGCAATGCCATTCTCTGACGGTGACTTTAACAACACTTATTATGACTTTTCTCATCACTGATGGAGACTTTGTCCCAACTGATTATGAATTTTCCGGTCACTGATGGTGAATTTACCAAAAATAATTATGACTTTGCTCATCACTGATGGTGACTTAAACAAAAGGAATGGTGACTTTTCTCATCACTGATGGAGACTTTGTACTCACTTATGTTGGCTTTGCTTTTCACTGATGGTCACTTTCCCAACAATAATTATGACTTTGATCATCACTGATGGTGATATTACCAACACTAATGCTAACTTAGCTCCTAACTGATGGTGACTTTAACAAAAGTAACGGTGACTTTTCTAATCACTGATGGAGACTTTGTCCTCACTTATGTTGGCTTTGCCATTCACTGATGGTCACTTTACCAACAATAATTATGACTTTGCTCATCACTGATGGTGACTTAAAATAAAGTAATGGTGACTTTTCTCATCACTGATGGAGACTTTGTCCTCACTTATGTTGGCTATGCCATTCACTGATGGTGACTTTCCCAACAATAATTATGACTTTGATCATCACTGATGGTGATATTACCAACACTAATGCTGACTAAGCTCATCACTGATTGTCACTTAACCCTAACTAATGTTGGCTTGCGATTCACTAATGGAGAATTTGTCCCCACTAATTATGCCTTTGCAAATCACTGATGGTGACTATTTCTTCACTAATAGTTTCTTTAACAACACTTATGGTTACTTTCCCCCACTTATGTTGGCTTTTCCTTTCACTGATGGTCACTTTACCAACTCTAATCATGACTTTGCTCATCACTTTTGATGACTTTGACAACACTAATTATGACTTTTCTCATCACTGATGGAGACTTTGTCCCAACTGATTATGATTTTTCCGGTTACTTATGGTGACTTTACCAACACTAATGGTGCATTTGCTCATCACTGATTTTGTCTTTTCACCAACACATGTTGTCTTTGCCCTACACTGATGGTGACTTTTCCAACAATAATTATGACTTTGCTCATCACTGATGGTGACTTAAACAAAAGTAATGGTGACTTTTCTCATCACTGATGGAGACTTTGTCCTCACTTATGTTGGCTATGCCATTCACTGATGGTGACTTTACCAACAATAATTATGACTTTTCTCATCACTGATGGAGACTTTGTACCCACTGATCATGAATATGCCGGTCAGTGATGGTGACTTTACCAACAATAATTATGACTTTGCTCATAACTGATTGTGACTTAAACAAAAGGAATGGTGACTTTTCTCATCACTGATGGAGACTTTGTCCTCACTTATGTTGGCTTTGCCATTCACCGATGGTGACTTTCCCAACAATAATTATGACTTTGATCATCACTGATGGTGATATTACCAACACTAATGCTGACTTAGCTCATCACTGATTGTGACTTTACACCAACACATGTTGGCAATGCCATTCACTGATGGTGACTTTACCAACACTAATTATTACTTTTCTCATCACTGATGGAGACTTTGTACCCACTGATTATGAATTTGCCGGTCACTGATGGTGACTTTACCAACAATAATTATGACTTTGCTCATCAATGATGGTGACTTAAACAAAAGTAATGGTGACTTTTCTCATCACTGATGGAAACTTTGTACTCACTTATGTTGGCTTTGCCATTCACTGATGGTGACTTTCCCAACAATAATTATAACTTTGATCATCACTGATTGTGACTTTACCCAAACTAATGTTGTTTTGCCATTCACTGATGGTGAATTTTCCAACAATAATTATGACTTTGCTCCTCACTGATGGTGACTTTAACCAAAGTAATGGTGACTTTTCTCATCATTGATGGAGACTTTGTCCTCATTTATGTTGGCTTTGTCATTCACTGATCGTGACTTTACCAACAATATTACCAACACTAATGCTGACTTAGCTCATCACTGATTGTGACTTTACACCAACACATGCTGGCAATGCCATTCACTGATGGTGACTTTACCAACACTAATTATTACTTTTCTCATCACTGATGGAGACTTTGTACCCACTGATTATGAATTTACCGGTCACTGATGGTGACTTTACCAACAATAATTATGACTATGCTCATCACCGAATGTGACTTAAACAAAAGTAATGGTGACTTTTGTCATCACTGATGGAGACTTTGTCCTCACTTATGTTGGCTTTGCCATTCACCGATGGTGACTTTCCCAACAATAATTATGACTTTGATCATCACTGATGGTTATATTACCAACACTAATGCTGACTTAGCTCATCACTGATTGTGACTTTACACCAACACATGTTGGCAATGCCATTCACTGATGGTGACTTTACCAACACTAATTATTACTTTTCTCATCACTGATGGAGACTTTGTACCCACTGATTATGAATTTACCGGTCACTGATGGTGACTTTACCAACAATAATTATGACTATGCTCATCACCGATGGTGACTTAAACAAAAGTAATGTTGACTTTTTTCTTCACTGATGTCGACTTTGTCCTCACTAATGTTGGCCTTGCCATTCACTGATGGTGACTTTCCCAACAAAAATTATGACTTTGATCATCACTGATGGTGAAATTACCAACACTAATGCTGACTTAGCTCATCACTGATTGTGACTTTACCCAACATAAGGTTGTTTTGCCATTCACTGATGGTGACTTTAACAACAATAATTATTACTTTGCTCATCACTGTTGGTGACTTTAACAAAAGTAATGGTGACTTTTCTCATCACTGTTGGAGACTTTAACAACACTAAAGTTGACTTAGCTAATCAATGATGTCGACTTTTCAAACACTAATGGTGACTTTGCTCATCACTGGTTGTGACTTTACACCAACACATGTTGGCAATGCCATTCTCTGACGGTGACTTTAACAACACTTATTATGACTTTTCTCATCACTGATGGAGACTTTGTCCCAACTGATTATGAATTTTCCGGTCACTGATGGTGACTTTACCAAAAATAATTATGACTTTGCTCATCACTGATGGTGACTTAAACAAAAGGAATGGTGACTTTTCTCATCACTGATGGAGACTTTGTACTCACTTATGTTGGCTTTGCCATTCACTGATGGTCACTTTCCCAACAATAATTATGACTTTGATCATAACTGATGCTGATATTACCAACACTAATGCTAACTTAGCTCCTCACTGATGGTGACTTTAACAAAAGTAACGGTGACTTTTCTAATCACTGATGGAGACTTTGTCCTCACTTATGTTGGCTTTGCCATTCACTGATGGTCGCTTTACCAACAATAATTATGACTTTGCCCATCACTGATGGTGACTTAAACAAAAGTAATGGTGACTTTTCTCATCACTGATGGAGACTTTGTCCTCACTTATGTTGGCTATGCCATTCACTGATGGTGACTTTCCCAACAATAATTATGACTTTGATCATCACTGATGGTGATATTACCAACACTAATGCTGACTTAGCTCATCACTGATTGTGACTTAACCCAAACTAATGTTGGCTTGCGATTCACTAATGGAGAATTTGTCCCCACTAATTATGCCTTTGCAAATCACTGATGGTGACTATTTCTTCACTAATAGTTTCTTTAACAACATATATGGTTACTTTCCCCCACTTATGTTGGCTTTTCCTTTCACTGATGGTCACTTTACCAACTCTAATCATGACTTTGCTCATCACTTTTGATGACTTTAACAACACTAATTATGACTTTTCTCATCACTGATGGAGACTTTGTCCCAACTGATTATGATTTTTCCGGTTACTTATGGTGACTTTACCAACACTAATGGTGCATTTGCTCATCACTGATTTTGTCTTTTCACCAACACATGTTGGTTTTGCCCTTCACTGATGGTGACTTTACCAACAATAATTATGACTTGTTCATCACTGATGGTGACTTTAACAACACTAATGTTGACTTTGCTAATCAATGATTTCGACTTTACCAACACTAATGGTGCATTTGCTCATCACTGATTTTTTCTTTGCACCAACACATGTTGTCTTTGCCCTACACTGATGGTGACTTTTCCAACAATAATTATGACTTTGCTCATCACTGATGGTGACTTAAACAAAAGTAATGGTGACTTTTCTCATCACTGATGGAGACTTTGTCCTCACTTATGTTGGCTATGCCATTCACTGATGGTGACTTTCCCAACAATAATTATGACTTTGATCATCACTGATGGTGATATTACCAACACTAATGCTGATTTAGCTCATAACTGATTGTGACTTAACCCAAACTAATGTTAGCTTGCGATTCACTAATGGAGAATTTGTCCCCACTAATTATGACTTTGCAAATCACTGATGGTGACTTTTTCATCACTTATAGTTTCATTAACAACACTTATGGTTACTTTGCCCCCACTAATATTGGCTTTTCCCTTCACTGATGGTCACTTTACCAACTCTAATCATGACTTTGCTCATCACTATGGATGACTTTAACAACACTAATTATGACTTTTCTCATCACTGATGGAGACTTTGTCCCAACTGATTATGAATTTTCCGGTCACTGATGGTGACTTTCCCAACAATAATTATGACTTTGTTCATCACTGATGGTGACTTAAACAAAAGTAATGGTGACTTTTCTCATCACTGATCGAGACTTTGTCCTCACTTATGTTGGCTTTGCCATTCACTGATGGTGACTTTACACCAACACATGTTGGCAATGCCATTCACTGATGGTGACTTTACCAACACTAATTATGACTTTTCTCATCACTGATGGAGACTTTGTACCCACTGATTATGAATTTACCGGTCACTGATGGTGACTTTACCAACAATAATTATAACTCTGATCATCACTGATTGTGACTTTACCCAAACTAATGTTGTTTTGCCATTCACTGATGGTGAATTTTCCAACAATAATTATGACTTTGCTCCTCACTGATGGTGACTTTAACCAAAGTAATGGTGACTTTTCTCATCATTGATGGAGACTTTGTCCTCATTTATGTTGGCTTTGTCATTCACTGATGGTGACTTTACCAACAATAATTATGACTTTGCTCATCACTGATGGTGACTTTAACAAAAGTAACGGTGACTTTTCTAATCACTGATGGAGACTTTGTCCTCACTTATGTTGGCTTTGCCATTCACTGAAGGTCACTTTACCAACAATAATTATGACTTTGCTCATCACTGATGGTGACTTTAACAAAAGAAACGGTGACTTTTCTCATCACTGTTGGAGACTTTAACAACACTAATGTTGACTTAGCTAATCAATGATGTCGACTTCTCAAACACTAATGGTGACTTTGCTCATCACTGGTTGTGACTTTACACCAACACATGTTGGCAATTCTATTCACTGATGGTGACTTAACCAACACTAATTATGACTTTTCTCATCACTGATGGAGACTTTGTACCCACTGATTATGAATTTACCGGTCACTGATGGTGACTTTACAAACAATAATTATGACTTTGCTCATCACTGATGGTGACTTAAACAAAAGTAATGGTGACTTTTCTCATCACTGATGGAGACTTTGTCCTCACTTATGTTGGCTTTGCTATTCACTAATGGAGAATTTGTCCCCACTAATTATGACTTTGCAAATCACTGATGGGGACTTTTTCATCACTAATAGTTTCATTAACAACACTTATGGTTACTTTGCCCCCACTAATATTGGCTTTTCCCTTCACTGATGGTCACTTTACCAACTCTAATCATGACTTTGCTCATCACTATTGATGACTTTAACAACACTAATTATGACTTTTCTCATCACTGATGGAGACTTTGTCCCAACTGATTATGAATTTTCCGGTCACTGATGGTGACTTTCCCAACAATAATTATGACTTTGTTCATCACTGATGGTGACTTAAACAAAAGTAAAGGTGACTTTTCTCATCACTGATGGAGACTTTGTCCTCACTTATGTTGGCTTTGCCATTCACCGATGGTGACTTTCCCAACATTAATTATGACTTTGATCATCACTGATGGTGATATTACCAACACTAATGCTGACTTAGCTCATCACTGATTGTGACTTAACCCAAACTAATGTTGGCTTGCGATTCACTAATGGAGAATTTGTCCCCACTAATAATGACTTTGCAAATCACTGATGGTGACTTTTTCATCACTAATAGTTTCATTAACAACACTTATGGTTACTTTGCCCCCTCTTATATTGGCTTTTCCCTTAACTGATGGTCACTTTACCAACTCTAATCATGACTTTGATCATCACTATGGATGACTTTAACAACACTAATTATGACTTTTCTCATCACTGATGGAGACTATGTCCCAACTGATTATGAATTTTCCGGTCACTGATGGTGACTTTCCCAACAATAATTATGACTTTGCTCATCACTGATGGTGACCTAAACAAAAGTAATGGTGACTTTTCTCATCACTGATGGAGACTTTGTCCTCACTTATGTTGGCTTTGCTATTCACTAATGGAGAATTTGTCCCCACTAATTATGACTTTGCAAATCACTGATGGGAACTTTTTCATCACTAATAGTTTCATTTACAACACTTATGGTTACTTTGCCCCCACTAATATTGGCTTTTCCCTTCACTGATGGTCACTTTACCAACTCTAATCATGACTTTGCTCATCACTATGGATGACTTTAACAACACTAATTATGACTTTTCTCATCACTGATGGAGACTTTGTCCCAACTGATTATGAATTTTCCGGTCACTGATTGTGACTTTCCCAACAATAATTATGACTTTGTTCATCACTGATGGTGACTTAAACAAAAGTAATGGTGACTTTTCTCATCACTGATGGAGACTTTGTCCTCACTTATGTTGGCTTTGCCATTCACCGATGGTGACTTTCCCAACATTAATTATGACTTTGATCATCACTGATGGTGATATTACAAACACTAATGCTGACTTAGCTCATCACTGATTGTGACTTAACCCAAACTAATGTTGGCTTGCGATTCACTAATGGAGAATTTGTCCCCACTAATAATGACTTTGCAAATCACTGATGGTGACTTTTTCATCACTAATAGTTTCATTAACAACACTTATGGTTACTTTGCCCCCTCTTATATTGGCTTTTCCCTTAACTGATGGTCACTTTACCAACTCTAATCATGACTTTGATCATCACTATGGATGACTTTAACAACACTAATTATGACTTTTCTCATCACTGATCGAGACTTTGTCCTCACTTATGTTGGCTTTGCCATTCACTGATGGTGACTTTACACCAACACATGTTGGCGATGCCATTCACTGATGGTGACTTTACCAACAATAATTATGACTATGCTCATCACCGATGGTGACTTAAACAAAAGTAATGTTGACTTTTTTCTTCACTGATGTCGACTTTGTCCTCACTAATGTTGGCTTTGCCATTCACTGATGGTGACTTTCCCAACAATAATTATGACTTTGATCATCACTGATGGTGATATTTACAACACTAATGCTGACTTAGCTCATCACTGATTGTGACTTTACCCAAACTAAGGTTGTTTTTCCATTCACCGATGGTGACTTGAACAACAATAATTATTACTTTGCTCATCACTGTTGGTGACTTTAACAAAAGTAATGGTGACTTTTCTCATCACTGATGGAGACTTTGTCCTCACTTATGTTGGCTTTGCTATTCACTAATGGAGAATTTGTCCCCACTAATTATGACTTTGCAAATCACTGATGGGAACTTTTTCATCACTAATAGTTTCATTTACAACACTTATGGTTACTTTGCCCCCACTAATATTGGCTTTTCCCTTCACTGATGGTCACTTTACCAACTCTAATCATGACTTTGCTCATCACTATGGATGACTTTAACAACACTAATTATGACTTTTCTCATCACTGATGGAGACTTTGTCCCAACTGATTATGAATTTTCCGGTCACTGATTGTGACTTTCCCAACAATAATTATGACTTTGTTCATCACTGATGGTGACTTAAACAAAAGTAATGGTGACTTTTCTCATCACTGATGGAGACTTTGTCCTCACTTATGTTGGCTTTGCCATTCACCGATGGTGACTTTCCCAACATTAATTATGACTTTGATCATCACTGATGGTGATATTACAAACACTAATGCTGACTTAGCTCATCACTGATTGTGACTTAACCCAAACTAATGTTGGCTTGCGATTCACTAATGGAGAATTTGTCCCCACTAATAATGACTTTGCAAATCACTGATGGTGACTTTTTCATCACTAATAGTTTCATTAACAACACTTATGGTTACTTTGCCCCCTCTTATATTGGCTTTTCCCTTAACTGATGGTCACTTTACCAACTCTAATCATGACTTTGATCATCACTATGGATGACTTTAACAACACTAATTATGACTTTTCTCATCACTGATCGAGACTTTGTCCTCACTTATGTTGGCTTTGCCATTCACTGATGGTGACTTTACACCAACACATGTTGGCGATGCCATTCACTGATGGTGACTTTACCAACAATAATTATGACTATGCTCATCACCGATGGTGACTTAAACAAAAGTAATGTTGACTTTTTTCTTCACTGATGTCGACTTTGTCCTCACTAATGTTGGCTTTGCCATTCACTGATGGTGACTTTCCCAACAATAATTATGACTTTGATCATCACTGATGGTGATATTAACAACACTAATGCTGACTTAGCTCATCACTGATTGTGACTTTACCCAAACTAAGGTTGTTTTTCCATTCACCGATGGTGACTTGAACAACAATAATTATTACTTTGCTCATCACTGTTGGTGACTTTAACAAAAGTAATGGTGACTTTTCTCATCACTGTTGGAGACTTTAACAACACTAAAGTTGACTTAGCTAATCAATGAAGTCGACTTTTCAAACACTAATGGTGACTTTGCTCATCACTGGTTGTGACTCTACACCAACACATGTTGGCAATGCCATTCTCTGACGGTGACTTTAACAACACTTATTATGACTTTTCTCATCACTGATGGAGACTTTGTCCCAACTGATTATGAATTTTCCGGTCACTGATGGTGAATTTACCAAAAATAATTATGACTTTGCTCATCACTGATGGTGACTTAAACAAAAGGAATGGTGACTTTTCTCATCACTGATGGAGACTTTGTGCTCACTTATGTTGGCTTTGCCATTCACTGATGGTCACTTTCCCAACAATAATTATGACTTTGATCATCACTGATGGTGATATTACCAACACTAATGCTAACTTAGCTCCTAACTGATGGTGACTTTAACAAAAGTAACGGTGACTTTTCTAATCACTGATGGAGACTTTGTCCTCACTTATGTTGGCTTTTCCATTCACTGATGGTCACTTTACCAACAATAATTATGACTTTGCTCATCACTGATGGTGACTTAAAATAAAGTAATGGTGACTTTTCTCATCACTGATGGAGACTTTGTCCTCACTTATGTTGGCTATGCCATTCACTGATGGTGACTTTCCCAACAATAATTATGACTTTGATCATCACTGATGGTGATATTACCAACACTAATGCTGACTTAGCTCATCACTGATTGTCACTTAACCCAAACTAATGTTGGCTTGCGATTCACTAATGGAGAATTTGTCCCCACTAATTATGCCTTTGCAAATCACTGATGGTGACTATTTCTTCACTAATAGTTTCTTTAACAACACTTATGGTTACTTTCCCCCACTTATGTTGGCTTTTCCTTTCACTGATGGTCACTTTACCAACTCTAATCATGACTTTGCTCATCACTTTTGATGACTTTAACAACACTAATTATGACTTTTCTCATCACTGATGGAGACTTTGTCCCAACCGATTATGATTTTTCCGGTTACTTATGGTGACTTTACCAACACTAATGGTGCATTTGCTCATCACTGATTTTGTCTTTTCACCAACACATGTTGGCTTTGCCCTTCACTGATGGTGACTTTACCAACAATAATTATGACTTGTTCATCACTGATGGTGACTTTAACAACACTAATGTTGACTTTGCTAATCAATGATTTCGACTTTACCAACACTAATGGTGCATTTGCTCATCACTGATTTTTTCTTTGCACCAACACATGTTGTCTTTGCCCTACACTGATGGTGACTTTTCCAACAATAATTATGACTTTGCTCATCACTGATGGTGACTTAAACAAAAGTAATGGTGACTTTTCTCATCACTGATGGAGACTTTGTCCTCACTTATGTTGGCTATGCCATTCACTGATGGTGACTTTACCAACAATAATTATGACTTTGATCATCACTGATGGTGATATTACAAACACTAATGCTGATTTAGCTCATCACTGATTGTGACTTAACCCAAACTAATGTTGGCTTGCGATTCACTAATGGAGAATTTGTCCCCACTAATTATGACTTTGCAAATCACTGATGGTGACTTTTTCATCACTAATAGTTTCATTAACAACACTTATGGTTACTTTGCCCCCTCTTATATTGGCTTTTCCCTTCACTGATGGTCACTTTACCAACTCTAATCATGACTTTGCTCATCACTATGGATGACTTTAACAACACTAATTATGACTTTTCTCATCACTGATGGAGACTTTGTCCCAACTGATTATGAATTTTCCGGTCACTGATGGTGACTTTCCAAACAATAATTATGACTTTGTTCATCACTGATGGTGACTTAAACAAAAGTAATGGTGACTTTTCTCATCACTGATCGAGACTTTGTCCTCACTTATGTTGGCTTTGCCATTCACTGATGGTGACTTTACACCAACACATGTTGGCAATGCCATTCACTGATGGTGACTTTACCAACACTAATTATGACTTTTCTCATCTCTGATGGAGACTTTGTACCCACTGATTATGAATTTACCGGTCACTGATGGTGACTTTACCAACAATAATTATAACTCTGATCATCACTGATTGTGACTTTACCCAAACTAATGTTGTTTTGCCATTCACTGATGGTGAATTTTCCAACAATAATTATGACTTTGCTCCTCACTGATGGTGACTTTAACCAAAGTAATGGTGACTTTTCTCATCATTGATGGAGACTTTGTCCTCATTTATGTTGGCTTTGTCATTCACTGATGGTGACTTTACCAACAATAATTATGACTTTGCTCATCACTGATGGTGACTTTAACAAAAGTAACGGTGACTTTTCTAATCACTGATGGAGACTTTGTCCTCACTTATGTTGGCTTTGCCATTCACTGAAGGTCACTTTACCAACAATAATTATGACTTTGCTCATCACTGATGGTGACTTTAACAAAAGAAACGGTGACTTTTCTCATCACTGTTGGAGACTTTAACAACACTAATGTTGACTTAGCTAATCAATGATGTCGACGTCTCAAACACTAATGGTGACTTTGCTCATCACTGGTTGTGACTTTACACCAACACATGTTGGCAATTCTATTCACTGATGGTGACTTAACCAACACTAATTATGACTTTTCTCATCACTGATGGAGACTTTGTACCCACTGATTATGAATTTGCCGGTCACTGATGGTGACTTTACAAACAATAATTATGACTTTGCTCATCACTGATGGTGACTTAAACAAAAGTAATGGTGACTTTTCTCATCACTGATGGAGACTTTGTCCTCACTTATGTTGGCTTTGCTATTCACTAATGGAGAATTTGTCCCCACTAATTATGACTTTGCAAATCACTGATGGTGACTTTTTCATCACTAATAGTTTCATTAACAACACTTATGGTTACTTTGCCCCCACTAATATTGGCTTTTCCCTTCACTGATGGTCACTTTACCAACTCTAATCATGACTTTGCTCATCACTATGGATGACTTTAACAACACTAATTATGACTTTTCTCATCACTGATGGAGACTTTGTCCCAACTGATTATGAATTTTCCGGTCACTGATGGTGACTTTCCCAACAATAATTATGACTTTGTTCATCACTGATGGTGACTTAAACAAAAGTAATGGTGACTTTTCTCATCACTGATGGAGACTTTGTCCTCACTTATGTTGGCTTTGCCATTCACCGATGGTGACTTTCCCAACATTAATTATGACTTTGATCATCACTGATGGTGATATTACCAACACTAATGCTGACTTAGCTCATCACTGATTGTGACTTAACCCAAACTAATGTTGGCTTGCGATTCACTAATGGAGAATTTGTCCCCACTAATTATGACTTTGCAAATCACTGATGGTGACTTTTTCATCACTAATAGTTTCATTAACAACACTTATGGTTACTTTGCCCCCTCTTATATTGGCTTTTCCCTTCACTGATGGTCACTTTACCAACTCTAATCATGACTTTGCTCATCACTATGGATGACTTTAACAACACTAATTATGACTTTTCTCATCACTGATGGAGACTTTGTCCCAACTGATTATGAATTTTCCGGTCACTGATGGTGACTTTCCCAACAATAATTATGACTTTGTTCATCACTGATGGTGACTTAAACAAAAGTAATGGTGACTTTTCTCATCACTGATCGAGACTTTGTCCTCACTTATGTTGGCTTTGCCATTCACTGATGGTGACTTTACACCAACACATGTTGGCGATGCCATTCACTGATGGTGACTTTACCAACACTTATTATGACTTTTCTCATCACTGATGGAGACTTTGTACCCACTGATTATGAATTTACCGGTCACTGATGGTGACTTTACCAACAATAATTATGACTTTGCTCATCACTGATGGTGACTTAAACAAAAGTAATGGTGACTTTTCTCATCACTGATGGAGACTTTGTCCTCACTTATGTTGGCTTTCCTATTCACTGATGGTGACTTTCCCAACAATAATTTTGACTTTGATCATCACTGATGGTGATATTACCAACACTAATGCTGACTTAGCTCATCACTGATTGTGACTTTACCCAAACTAATGTTGGCATTGCCATTCACTGATGGTGACATTACCAACACTAATTATGACTTTTCTCATCACTGATGGAGACTTTGTACCCACTGATCATGAATTTGCCGGTCAGTGATGGTGACTTTACCAACAATAATTATGACTTTGCTCATCACTGATGGTGACTTAAACAAAAGTAATGGTGACTTTTCTCATCACTGATGGAGACTTTGTCCTCACTTATGTTGGCTTTGCTATTCACTGATGGTGACTTTCCCAACAATAATTTTGACTTTGATCATCACTGATGGTGATATTACCAACACTAATGCTGACTTAGCTCATCACTGATTGTGACTTTACCCAAACTAATGTTGGCAATGCCATTCACTGATGGTGACATTACCAACACTAATTATGACTTTTCTCATCACTGATGGAGACTTTGTACCCACTGATCATGAATTTGCCGGTCAGTGATGGTGACTTTACCAACAATAATTATGACTTTGCTCATAACTGATTGTGACTTAAACAAAAGTAATGGTGACTTTTCTCATCACTGATGGAGACTTTGTCCTCACTTATGTTGGCTTTGCCATTCACCGATGGTGACTTTCCCAACATTAATTATGACTTTGATCATCACTGATGGTGATATTACCAACACTAATGCTGACTTAGCTCATCACTGATTGTGACTTAACCCAAACTAATGTTGGCTTGCGATTCACTAATGGAGAATTTGTCCTCACTAATTATGACTTTGCAAATCACTGATGGTGACTTTTTCATCACTAATAGTTTCATTAACAACACTTATGGTTACTTTGCCCCCTCTTATATTGGCTTTTCCCTTCACTGATGGTCACTTTACCAACTCTAATCATGACTTTGCTCATCACTATGGATGACTTTAACAACACTAATTATGACTTTTCTCATCACTGATGGAGACTTTGTCCCAACTGATTATGAATTTTCCGGTCACTGATGGTGACTTTCCCAACAATAATTATGACTTTGTTCATCACTGATGGTGACTTAAACAAAAGTAATGCTGACTTTTCTCATCACTGATCGAGACTTTGTCCTCACTTATGTTGGCTTTGCCATTCACTGATGGTGACTTTACACCAACACATGTTGGCGATGCCATTCACTGATGGTGACTTTACCAACACTAATTATGACTTTTCTTATCACTGATGGAGACTTTGTACCCACTGATTATGAATTTACCGGTCACTGATGGTGACTTTACCAACAATAATTATGACTTTGCTCATCACTGATGGTGACTTAAACAAAAGTAATGGTGACTTTTCTCATCACTGATGGAGACTTTGTCCTCACTTATGTTGGCTTTCCTATTCACTGATGGTGACTTTCCCAACAATAATTATGACTTTGCTCATAACTGATTGTGACTTAAACAAAAGTAATGGTGACTTTTCTCATCACTGATGGAGACTTTGTCCTCACTTATGTTGGCTTTGCCATTCACCGATGGTGACTTTCCCAACATTAATTATGACTTTGATCATCACTGATGGTGATATTACCAACACTAATGCTGACTTAGCTCATCACTGATTGTGACTTAACCCAAACTAATGTTGGCTTGCGAATCACTAATGGAGAATTTGTCCCCACTAATTATGACTTTGCAAATCACTGATGGTGACTTTTTCATCACTAATAGTTTCATTAACAACACTTATGGTTACTTTGCCCCCTCTTATATTGGCTTTTCCCTTCACTGATGGTCACTTTACCAACTCTAATCATGACGTTGCTCATCACTATGGATGACTTTAACAACACTAATTATGACTTTTCTCATCACTGATGGAGACTTTGTCCCAACTGATTATGAATTTTCCGGTCACTGATGGTGACTTTCCCAACAATAATTATGACTTTTTCATCACTGATGGTGACTTAAACAAAAGTAATGCTGACTTTTCTCATCACTGATCGAGACTTTGTCCTCACTTATGTTGGCTTTGCCATTCACTGATGGTGACTTTACACCAACACATGTTGGCGATGCCATTCACTGATGGTGACTTTACCAACACTAATTATGACTTTTCTCATCACTGATGGAGACTTTGTACCCACTGATTATGAATTTACCGGTCACTGATGGTGACTTTACCAACAATAATTATGACTTTGCTCATCACTGATGGTGACTTAAACAAAAGTAATGGTGACTTTTCTCATCACTGATGGAGACTTTGTCCTCACTTATGTTGGCTTTCCTATTCACTGATGGTGACTTTCCCAACAATAATTTTGACTTTGATCATCACTGATGGTGATATTACCAACACTAATGCTGACTTAGCTCATCACTGATTGTGACTTTACCCAAACTAATGTTGGCAATGCCATTCACTGATGGTGACATTACCAACACTAATTATGACTTTTCTCATCACTGATGGAGACTTTGTACCCACTGATTATGAATTTACCGGTCACTGATGGTGACTTTACCAACAATAATTATGACTTTGCTCATCACTGATGGTGACTTAAACAAAAGTAATGGTGACTTTTCTCATCACTGATGGAGACTTTGTCCTCACTTATGTTGGCTTTGCTATTCACTGATGGTGACTTTCCCAACAATAATTTTGACTTTGATCATCACTGATGGTGACATTACCAACACTAATTATGACTTTTCTCATCACTGATGAAGACTTTGTACCCACTGATCATGAATTTGCCGGTCAGTGATGGTGACTTTACCAACAATAATTATGACTTTGCTCATCACTGATGGTGACTTAAACAAAAGTAATGGTGACTTTTCTCATCACTGATGGAGACTTTGTCCTCACTTATGTTGGCTTTGCTATTCACTGATGGTGACTTTCCCAACAATAATTTTGACTTTGATCATCACTGATGGTGATATTACCAACACTAATGCTGACTTAGCTCATCACTGATTGTGACTTTACCCAAACTAATGTTGGCAATGCCATTCACTGATGGTGACATTACCAACACTAATTATGACTTTTCTCATCACTGATGGAGACTTTGTACCCACTGATCATGAATTTGCCGGTCAGTGATGGTGACTTTACCAACAATAATTATGACTTTGCTCATAACTGATTGTGACTTAAACAAAAGTAATGGTGACTTTTCTCATCACTGATGGAGACTTTGTCCTCACTTATGTTGGCTTTGCCATTCACCGATGGTGACTTTCCCAACAATAATTATGACTTTGATCATCACTGATGGTGATATTACCAACACTAATGCTGACTTAGCTCATCACTGATTGTGACTTAACCCAAACTAATGTTGGCTTGCGATTCACTAATGGAGAATTTGTCCCCACTAATTATGACTTTGCAAATCACTGATGATGACTTTTTCATCACTAATAGTTTCATTAACAACACTTATGGTTACTTTTCCCCCTCTTATATTGGCTTTTCCCTTCACTGATGGTCACTTTACCAACTCTAATCATGACTTTGCTCATCACTATGGATGACTTTAACAACACTAATTATGACTTTTCTCATCACTGATGGAGACTTTGTCCCAACTGATTATGAATTTTCCGGTCACTGATGGTGACTTTCCCAACAATAATTATGACTTTGTTTATCACTGATGGTGATATTACCAACACTAATGCTGACTTAGCTCATCACTGATTGTGACTTTACCCAAACTAATGTTGGCAATGCCATTCACTGATGGTGACATTACCAACACTAATTATGACTTTTCTCATCACTGATGGAGACTTTGTCCCAACTGATTATGAATTTTCCGGTCACTGATGGTGACTTTCCCAACAATAATTATGACTTTGCTCATAACTGATTGTGACTTAAACAAAAGTAATGGTGACTTTTCTCATCACTGATGGAGACTTTGTCCTCACTTATGTTGGCTTTGCCATTCACCGATGGTGACTTTCCCAACATTAATTATGACTTTGATCATCACTGATGGTGATATTACCAACACTAATGCTGACTTAGCTCATCACTGATTGTGACTTAACCCAAACTAATGTTGGCTTGCGATTCACTAATGGAGAATTTGTCCCCACTAATTATGACTTTGCAAATCACTGATGATGACTTTTTCATCACTAATAGTTTCATTAACAACACTTATGGTTACTTTGCCCCCTCTTATATTGGCTTTTCCCTTCACTGATGGTCACTTTACCAACTCTAATCATGACTTTGCTCATCACTATGGATGACTTTAACAACACTAATTATGACTTTTCTCATCACTGATGGAGACTTTGTCCCAACTGATTATGAATTTTCCGGTCACTGATGGTGACTTTCCCAACAATAATTATGACTTTGTTCATCACTGATGGTGACTTAAACAAAAGTAATGGTGACTTTTCTCATCACTGATCGAGACTTTATCCTCACTTATGTTGGCTTTGCCATTCACTGATGGTGACTTTACACCAACACATGTTGGCGATGCCATTCACTGATGGTGACTTTACCAACACTAATTATGACTTTTCTCATCACTGATGGAGACTTTGTACCCACTGATTATGAATTTACCGGTCACTGATGGTGACTTTACCAACAATAATTATGACTTTGCTCATCACTGATGGTGACTTAAACAAAAGTAATGGTGACTTTTCTCATCACTGATGGAGACTTTGTCCTCACTTATGTTGGCTTTGCTATTCACTGATGGTGACTTTCCCAACAATAATTTTGACTTTGATCATCACTGATGGTGATATTACGAACACTAATGCTGACTTAGCTCATCACTGATTGTGACTTTACCCAAACTAATGTTAGCAATGCCATTCACTGATGGTGACATTACCAACACTAATTATGTCTTTTCTCATCACTGATGGAGACTTTGTACCCACTGATCATGAATTTGCCGGTCAGTGATGGTGACTTTACCAACAATAATTATGACTTTGCTCATCACTGATGGTGACTTAAACAAAAGTAATGGTGACTTTTCTCATCACTGATGGAGACTTTGTCCTCACTTATGTTGGCTTTGCCATTCACCGATGGTGATATTACCAACACTAATGCTGACTTAGCTCATCACTGATTGTGACTTAACCCAAACTAATGTTGGCTTGCGATTCACTAATGGAGAATTTGTCCCCACTAATTATGACTTTGCAAATCACTGATGGTGACTTTTTCATCACTAATAGTTTCATTAACAACACTTATGGTTACTTTGCCCCCTCTTATATTGGCTTTTCCCTTCACTGATGGTCACTTTACCAACTCTAATCATGACTTTGCTCATCACTATGGATGACTTTAACAACACTAATTATGACTTTTCTCATCACTGATGGAGACTTTGTCCCAACTGATTATGAATTTTCCGGTCACTGATGGTGACTTTCCCAACAATAATTATGACTTTGTTCATCACTGATGGTGACTTAAACAAAAGTAATGGTGACTTTTCTCATCACTGATCGAGACTTTGTCCTCACTTATGTTGGCTTTGCCATTCACTGATGGTGACTTTACACCAACACATGTTGGCGATGCCATTCACTGATGGTGACTTTACCAACACTAATTATGACTTTTCTCATCACTGATGGAGACTTTGTACCCAATGATTATGAATTTACCGGTCACTGATGGTGACTTTACCAACAATAATTATGACTTTGCTCATCACTGATGGTGACTTAAACAAAAGTAATGGTGACTTTTCTCATCACTGATGGAGACTATGTCCTCACTTATGTTAGCTTTGCTATTCACTGATGGTGACTTTCCCAACAATTATTATAACTTTGATCATCACTGATTGTGACTTTACCCAAACTAATGTTGTTTTGCCATTCACTGATGGTGAATTTTCCAACAATAATTATAACTTTGCTCCTCACTGATGGTGACTTTAACAAAAATAATGGTGAGTTTTCTCATCATTGATGGAGACTTTGTCTTCATTTATGTTGGCTTTGTCATTCACTGATAGTGACTTTACCAACAATAATTATGACTTTGCTCATCACTGATGGTGACTTTAGCAAAAGTAACGGTGACTTTTCTAATCACTGATGGAGACTTTGTCCTCACTTATGTTGGCTTTGCCATTCACTGATGGTCACTTTACCAACAATAATTATGACTTTTCTCATAACTGTTGGAGACTTTAACAACACTAATGTTGACTTTGCTCATCACGGATGGTGACTTTACACCAACACATGTTGGCAATGCCATTCACTGACGGTGACTTTACCAACACTAATTATGACTTTTCTCATCACTGATGGAGACTTTATCCCAACTGATTATGAATTTTCCGGTCACTGATGGCGACTTTCCCAACAATAATTATGACTTTGTTCATCACTGATGGTGACTTAAACAAAAGTAATGGTGACTTTTCTCATCACTGATCGAGACTTTGTCCTCACTTATGTTGGCTTTGCCATTCACTGATGGTGACTTTACACCAACACATGTTGGCAATGCATTTCACTGATGGTGACTTTACCAACACTAATTATGACTTTTCACATCACTAATGGAGACTTTGTACCCACTGATTATGAATTTACCGGTCACTGATGGTGACTTTACCAACAATAATTATGATTTTGCTCATCACTGATGGTGACTTAAACAAAAGTAATGGTGACTTTTCTCATCACTGATGGAGACTTTGTACTCACTTATGTTGGCTTTGCCATTCACTGATGGTGACTTTCCCAACAATTATTACAACTTTGATCATCACTGATTGTGACTTTACCCAAACTAATGTTGTTTTGCCATTCACTGATGGTGAATTTTCCAACAATAATTATAACTTTGCTCCTCACTGATGGTGACTTTAACAAAAGTAACGGTGACTTTTCTAATCACTTATGGAGACTTTGTCCTCACTTATGTTGGCTTTGCCATTCACTGATGGTCACTTTACCAGCAATAATTATGACTTTTCTCATCACTGTTGGAGACTTTAACAACACTAATGTTGACTTTGCTCATCACGGATGGTGACTTTACACCAACACATGTTGGCAATGCCATTCACTGACGGTGACTTTACCAACACTAATTATGACTTTTCTCATCACTGATGGAGACTTTGTCTCAACTGATTATGAATTTTCCGGTCACTGATGGTGACTTTACCAACAATAATTATGACTTTGTTCATCACTGATGGTGACTTAAACAAAAGTAATGGTGACTTTTCTCATCACTGATGGAGACTTTGTCCTCATTTATGTTGGCTTTGTCATTTACTGATGGTGACTTAACCAACAATAATTATGACTTTGCTCATCACTGATGGTGACTTTACACACACACATGTTGGCAATGCCATTCACTAACGGTGACTTTACCAACACTAATTATGACTTTGCTCATCACTGATGGTGACTTAAACAAAAATAATGGTGACTTTTCTCACCCAAACTAATGTTGGCTTGCCATTCACTAATGGAGACTTTGTCCCCACTAATTATGACTTTGCAAATCACTGATGGTGACTTTTTCATCACTAATAGTTTTTAACAACACTTATGGTTACTTTGCCCCCACTTATGTTGGCCGACCCTTCACTGATGGTCATTTTACCAACTATAATCATGACTTTTCTCATCACTGATGGAGACTTTGTCCCAACTGATTATGATTTTTCCGGTCACTTATGTTGACTTTACCAACACTAATGGTGCATTTGCTCATCACTGATTTTGTCTTTGCACCAACACATGTTGGCTTTGCACTTCACTGATTGTGACTTTTCCAACATAAATTATTACTTTGCTCATCACTGATTTTGTCTTTGCACCAACACATTTTGGCTTTGCCCTTCACTGATGGTGTATTTACTAGCATAAATGGTGACTTTGCTCATCAATGATGGTGACTTTAACAATACTAATTATCACTTTGCTCATCACTGATGGTGACTTTAACAAAAGAAATGGTGATTTTTCTCATCACTGATGGAGACTTTACCTACACTAATGTTGACTCAGCTAATCAATGATGTCGACTTTACAAACACTAATGGTGACTTTGATCATACTGATTGTGACTTTACCCAAACTAATGTTGTTTTGCCATTCACTGATGGTGAATTTTCCAACAATAATTATAACTTTGCTCCTCACTGATGGTGACTTTAACAAAAGTAATGGTGACTTTTATCATCATTGATGGAGACTTTGTCTTCATTTATGTTGGCTTTGTCATTCACTGATGGTGACTTTACCAACAATAATTATGACTTTGCTCATCACTGATAGTGACTTTAACAAAAGTAACGGTGACTTTTCTAATCACTGATGGAGACTTTGTCCTCACTTATGTTGGCTTTGCCATTCACTGATGGTCACTTTACTAACAATAATTATGACTTTTCTCATCACTGTTGGAGACTTTAACAACACTAATGCTGACTTAGCTAATCAATGATGTAGGCTTTTCAAACACTAATGGTGACTTTGATCATCACGGAAGGTGACTTTACACCAACACATGTTGGCAATGCCATGCACTGATGGTGACTTTCCCAACAATTATTACAACTTTGATCATCACTGATTGTGACTTTACCCAAACTAATGTTGTTTTGCCATTCACTGATGGTGAATTTTCCAACAATAATTATAACTTTGCTCCTCACTGATGGTGACTTTAACAAAAGTAACGGTGACTTTTCTAATCACTTATGGAGACTTTGTCCTCACTTATGTTGGCTTTGCCATTCACTGATGGTCACTTTACCAGCAATAATTATGACTTTTCTCATCACTGTTGGAGACTTTAACAACACTAATGTTGACTTTGCTCATCACGGATGGTGACTTTACACCAACACATGTTGGCAATGCCATTCACTGACGGTGACTTTACCAACACTAATTATGACTTTTCTCATCACTGATGGAGACTTTGTCTCAACTGATTATGAATTTTCCGGTCACTGATGGTGACTTTACCAACAATAATTATGACTTTGTTCATCACTGATGGTGACTTAAACAAAAGTAATGGTGACTTTTCTCATCACTGATGGAGACTTTGTCCTCATTTATGTTGGCTTTGTCATTTACTGATGGTGACTTAACCAACAATAATTATGACTTTGCTCATCACTGATGGTGACTTTACACACACACATGTTGGCAATGCCATTCACTAACGGTGACTTTACCAACACTAATTATGACTTTGCTCATCACTGATGGTGACTTAAACAAAAATAATGGTGACTTTTCTCACCCAAACTAATGTTGGCTTGCCATTCACTAATGGAGACTTTGTCCCCACTAATTATGACTTTGCAAATCACTGATGGTGACTTTTTCATCACTAATAGTTTTTAACAACACTTATGGTTACTTTGCCCCCACTTATGTTGGCCGACCCTTCACTGATGGTCATTTTACCAACTATAATCATGACTTTTCTCATCACTGATGGAGACTTTGTCCCAACTGATTATGATTTTTCCGGTCACTTATGTTGACTTTACCAACACTAATGGTGCATTTGCTCATCACTGATTTTGTCTTTGCACCAACACATGTTGGCTTTGCACTTCACTGATTGTGACTTTTCCAACATAAATTATTACTTTGCTCATCACTGATTTTGTCTTTGCACCAACACATTTTGGCTTTGCCCTTCACTGATGGTGTATTTACTAGCATAAATGGTGACTTTGCTCATCAATGATGGTGACTTTAACAATACTAATTATCACTTTGCTCATCACTGATGGTGACTTTAACAAAAGAAATGGTGATTTTTCTCATCACTGATGGAGACTTTACCTACACTAATGTTGACTCAGCTAATCAATGATGTCGACTTTACAAACACTAATGGTGACTTTGATCATACTGATTGTGACTTTACCCAAACTAATGTTGTTTTGCCATTCACTGATGGTGAATTTTCCAACAATAATTATAACTTTGCTCCTCACTGATGGTGACTTTAACAAAAGTAATGGTGACTTTTATCATCATTGATGGAGACTTTGTCTTCATTTATGTTGGCTTTGTCATTCACTGATGGTGACTTTACCAACAATAATTATGACTTTGCTCATCACTGATAGTGACTTTAACAAAAGTAACGGTGACTTTTCTAATCACTGATGGAGACTTTGTCCTCACTTATGTTGGCTTTGCCATTCACTGATGGTCACTTTACTAACAATAATTATGACTTTTCTCATCACTGTTGGAGACTTTAACAACACTAATGCTGACTTAGCTAATCAATGATGTAGGCTTTTCAAACACTAATGGTGACTTTGATCATCACGGAAGGTGACTTTACACCAACACATGTTGGCAATGCCATGCACTGACGGTGACTTTACCAACACTAATAATGACTTTGCTCATCACTGATTTTGTCTTTGCACCAACACATTTTGGCTTTGCCATTCACTGATGGTGTATTTAATAACATAAATGGTGACTTTGCTCATCAATGATGGTGACTTTAACAATACTTATGGTAACTTTGATCATCACTGATGGTGACTTTGCCCCAACTTATGTTGTCTTTGCCATTCACTGATGGTAACTTTAACAAAAGAAATGGTGATTTTTCTCATCACTGATGGAGACTTTAACTACACTAATGTTGACTAAGCTAATCAATGATGTCGACTTTACAAACACTAATGGTGACTTTGCTCATCACTGGTTGTGACTTTACACCTACACATGTTTGCAATTACATTCACTGATGGTGACTTTACCAACACTAATTATGACTTTTCTCATCACTGATGGAGACCTTGTACCCACTGATTATGAATTTGCCGGTCACTGATTGTGACTTTACCAACAATAATTATGACTTTGCTCATCACTGATGGTGACTTAAACAAAAGTAAAGGTGACTTTTCTCATCACTGATGGAGACTTTGTTCTCACTTATGTTGGCTATGCCATTCACTGATGGTGACTTTCCCAACAATAATTATGACTTTGATCATCACTGAAGGTGATATTGCAAACACTAATGCTGACTTAGCTCATCACTGATTGTGACTTTACCTAAACTAATGTTGGCTTATCATTCACTGATGGTGACTTTGTCCCCACTAATTATGACTTTGCAAATCACTGATGGTCACTTTCCTCACAATAATAATGACTTTGCTCATCATTAATGGTGACTTTAACAAAAGTAATGGTGACTTTTCTCATCACTGATGGAGACTTTGTCCCCACTAATTATGAATTTGCCGGTCACAGATAATGACTTTACCAACGCTAATGGTGCATTTGCTCATCACTGATTTTGTCTTTGCACCAACACATGTTGGCTTTGCCCTTCACTTATTGTGACTTTTCCAACAATAATTATGACTTTGCTCATCATTAATGGTGACTTTAACAAAAGTAATGGTGACTTTTCTCATCACTGATGGAGACTCTGTCTTCATTTATGTTGGCTTTGCCCTTCACTGTTTGTGACTTTACCAACAATAATTATGACTTTGCTCATCACTGATGGTGACTTATACAAAAGAAACGGTGACTTTTCTCATCACTGTTGGAGACTTTAACAACACTAAAGTTGACTTAGCTAATCAATGATGTCGACTTTTCAAACACTAATGGTGACTTTGCTCATCACTGGTTGTGACTTTACACCAACACATGTTTGCAATTCCATTCACTGATGGTGACTTTACCAACACTAATTATTACTTTTCTTATCACTGATGGAGACTTTGTACCCACTGATTATGAATTTGCCGGTCACTGATGGTGACTTTACCAACAATAATTATGACTTTGTTCATCACTGATGGTGACTTAAACAAAAGTAATGGTGACTTTTCTCATCACTGATGGAGACTTTGTCCTCATTTATGTTGGCTTTGTCATTTACTGATGGTGACTTTAACAAAAGAAATGGTGATTTTTCTCATCACTGATGGAGACTTTAACTACACTAATGTTGACTAAGCTAATCAATGATGTCGACTTTACAAACACTAATGGTGACTTTGCTCATCACTGGTTGTGACTTTACACCTACACATGTTTGCAATTCCATTCACTGATGGTGACTTTACCAACACTAATTATGACTTTTCTCATCACTGATGGAGACCTTGTACCCACTGATTATGAATTTGCCGGTCACTGATTGTGACTTTACCAACAATAATTATGACTTTGCTCATCACTGATGGTGACTTAAACAAAAGTAAAGGTGACTTTTCTCATCACTGATGGAGACTTTGTTCTCACTTATGTTGGCTATGCCATTCACTGATGGTGACTTTCCCAACAATAATTATGACTTTGATCATCACTGAAGGTGATATTGCAAACACTAATGCTGACTTAGCTCATCACTGATTGTGACTTTACCCAAACTAATGTTGGCTTATCATTCACTGATGGTGACTTTGTCCCCACTAATTATGACTTTGCACATCACTGATGGTCACTTTCCTCACAATAATAATGACTTTGCTCATCATTAATGGTGACTTTAACAAAAGTAATGGTGACTTTTCTCATCACTGATGGAGACTTTGTCCCCACTAATTATGAATTTGCCGGTCACAGATAATGACTTTACCAACGCTAATGGTGCATTTGCTCATCACTGATTTTGTCTTTGCACCAACACATGTTGGCTTTGCCCTTCACTTATTGTGACTTTTCCAACAATAATTATGACTTTGCTCATCATTAATGGTGACTTTAACAAAAGTAATGGTGACTTTTCTCATCACTGATGGAGACTCTGTCTTCATTTATGTTGGCTTTGCCCTTCACTGTTTGTGACTTTACCAACAATAATTATGACTTTGCTCATCACTGATGGTGACTTATACAAAAGAAACGGTGACTTTTCTCATCACTGTTGGAGACTTTAACAACACTAAAGTTGACTTAGCTAATCAATGATGTCGACTTTTCAAACACTAATGGTGACTTTGCTCATCACTGGTTGTGACTTTACACCAACACATGTTTGCAATTCCATTCACTGATGGTGACTTTACCAACACTAATTATTACTTTTCTTATCACTGATGGAGACTTTGTACCCACTGATTATGAATTTGCCGGTCACTGATGGTGACTTTACCAACAATAATTATGACTTTGTTCATCACTGATGGTGACTTAAACAAAAGTAATGGTGACTTTTCTCATCACTGATGGAGACTTTGTACCCACTGATTATGAATTTGCCGGTCACTGATGGTGACTTTACCAACAATAATTATGACTTTGTTCATCACTGATGGTGACTTAAACAAAAGTAATGGTGACTTTTCTCATCACTGATGGAGACTTTGTCCTCATTTATGTTGGCTTTGTCATTTACTGATGGTGACTTTTCCAACAATAATTATGACTTTGCTCATCATTAATGGTGACTTTAACAAAAGTAATGGTGACTTTTCTCATCACTGATGGAGACTCTGTCTTCATTTATGTTGGCTTTGCCCTTCACTGTTTGTGACTTTACCAACAATAATTATGACTTTGCTCATCACTGATGGTGACTTATACAAAAGAAACGGTGACTTTTCTCATCACTGTTGGAGACTTTAACAACACTAAAGTTGACTTAGCTAATCAATGATGTCGACTTTTCAAACACTAATGGTGACTTTGCTCATCACTGGTTGTGACTTTACACCAACACATGTTTGCAATTCCATTCACTGATGGTGACTTTACCAACACTAATTATTACTTTTCTTATCACTGATGGAGACTTTGTACCCACTGATTATGAATTTGCCGGTCACTGATGGTGACTTTACCAACAATAATTATGACTTTGTTCATCACTGATGGTGACTTAAACAAAAGTAATGGTGACTTTTCTCATCACTGATGGAGACTTTGTACCCACTGATTATGAATTTGCCGGTCACTGATGGTGACTTTACCAACAATAATTATGACTTTGTTCATCACTGATGGTGACTTAAACAAAAGTAATGGTGACTTTTCTCATCACTGATGGAGACTTTGTCCTCATTTATGTTGGCTTTGTCATTTACTGATGGTGACTTAACCAACAATAATTATGACTTTGCTCATCACTGATGGTGACTTTACACACACACATGTTGGCAATGCCATTCACTAACGGTGACTTTACCAACACTAATTATGACTTTGCTCATCACTGATGGTGACTTAAACAAAAATAATGGTGACTTTTCTCACCCAAACTAATGTTGGCTTGCCATTCACTAATGGAGACTTTGTCCCCACTAATTATGACTTTGCAAATCACTGATGGTGACTTTTTCATCACTAATAGTTTTTAACAACACTTATGGTTACTTTGCCCCCACTTATGTTGGCCGACCCTTCACTGACGGTCACTTTACCAACTCTAATCATGACTTTGCTCATCACTATGGATGACTTTAACAACACTAATTATGACTTTTCTCATCACTGATGGAGACTTTGTCCCAACTGATTATGATTTTTCCGGTCACTTATGTTGACTTTACCAACACTAATGGTGCATTTGCTCATCACTGATTATGTCTTTGCACCAACACATGTTGGCTTTGCACTTCACTGATTGTGACTTTTCCAACATAAATTATTACTTTGCTCATCACTGATTTTGTCTTTGCACCAACACATTTTGGCTTTGCCCTTCACTGATGGTGTATTTACTAGCATAAATGGTGACTTTGCTCATCAATGATGGTGACTTTAACAATACTTATGGTAACATTGATCATCACTGATGGTGACTTTGCCCCAACTTATGTTGTCTTTGCCATTCACTGATGGTGACTTAACCAACAATAATTATCACTTTGCTCATCACTGATGGTGACTTTAACAAAAGAAATGGTGATTTTTCTCATCACTGATGGAGGCTTTAACTACACTAATGTTGACTAAGCTAATCAATGATGTCGACTTTACAAACACTAATGGTGACTTTGATCATACTGATTGTGACTTTACCCAAACTAATGTTGTTTTGCCATTCACTGATGGTGAATTTTCCAAGAATAATTATAACTTTGCTCCTCACTGATGGTGACTTTAACAAAAGTAATGGTGACTTTTCTCATCATTGATGGAGACTTTGTCTTCATTTATGTTGGCTTTGTCATTCACTGATGGTGACTTTACCAACAATAATTATGACTTTGCTCATCACTGATGGTGACTTTAACAAAAGTAACGGCGACTTTTCTAATCACTGATGGAGACTTTGTCCTCACTTATGTTGGCTTTGCCATTCACTGATGGTCACTTTACTAACAATAATTATGACTTTTCTCATCACTGTTGGAGACTTTAACAACACTAATGCTGACTTAGCTAATCAATGATGTAGGCTTTTCAAACACTAATGGTGACTTTGATCATCACGGATGGTGACTTTACACCAACACATGTTGGCAATGCCATTCACTGACGGTGACTTTACCAACACTAATAATGACTTTGCTCATCACTGATTTTGTCTTTGCACCAACACATTTTGGTTTTGCCATTCACTGATGGTGTATTTAATAACATAAATGGTGACTTTGCTCATCAATGATGGTGACTTTAACAATACTAATGGTAACTTTGATCATCACTGATGGTGACTTTGCCCCAACTTATGTTGTCTTTGCCATTCACTGATGGTGACTTTAACAAAAGAAATGGTGATTTTTCCCATCACTGATGGAGACTTTAACTACACTAATGTTGACTAAGCTAATCAATGATGTCGACTTTACAAACACTAATGGTGACTTTGCTCATCACTGGTTGTGACTTTACACCTACACATGTTTGCAATTACATTCACTGATGGTGACTTTACCAACACTAATTATGACTTTTCTCATCACTGATGGAGACCTTGTACCCACTGATTATGAATTTGCCGGTCACTGATTGTGACTTTACCAGCAATAATTATGACTTTGCTCATCACTGATGGTGACTTAAACAAAAGTAAAGGTGACTTTTCTCATCACTGATGGAGACTTTGTTCTCACTTATGTTGGCTTTGCCATTCACTGATTGTGACTTTACCCAAACTAATGTTGGCTTATCATTCACTGATGGTGACTTTTCCAACAATAATTATGACTTTTCTCATCACTGATGGTCACTTTCCTCAAAATAATAATGACTTTGCTCATCATTAATGGTGACTTTAACAAAAGTAATGGTGACTTTACTCATCACTTATGGAGACTTCGTCCCCACTAATTATGAATTTGCCGGTCACAGATAATGACTTTACCAACGCTAATGGTGCATTTGCTCATCACTGATTTTGTCTTTGCACCAACACATGTTGGCTTTGCCCTTCACTGATTGTGACTTCTCCAACAATATTTATGACTTTGCTCATCACAAATGGTGACTTCAACAAGAGTAATGGTGACTTTTCTCATCACTGATGGAGACTCTGTCCTTATTTATGTTGGCTTTGCCCTTCACTGATTGTGAATTTTTCAACAATAATTATGACTTTGCTCATCACTGATGGTTACTTAAACAAAAGAAATGGTGACTTTTCTCATCACTGATGGAGACTTTGTCCTCACTTATGTTTGCCTTGCCATTCACTGATGGTGACTTTACCAACAATAATTATGAATTTGCCGGTCACTGATGGTGACTTTACCAACAATAATTAAGACTTTGCTCATCACTGATGGAGACCTTGTACCCACTGATTATGAATTTGCCGGTCACTGATTGTGACTTTACCAACAATAATTATGACTTTGCTCATCACTGATGGTGACTTAAACAAAAGTAATGGGACTTCACTCACTGATTGTGACTTTACCCAAACTAATTATGGCTTGCCATTCACTAATGGAGACTTTGTCCCCACTAATTATGACTTTGCAAATAACTATTGATGACTTTAACAACACTAATTATGACTTTTCTCATCACTGATGGAGACTTTGTCCCAACTGATTATGATTTTTCCGGTCACTTATGGTGACTTTACCGACCCTAATGGTGCATTTGCTCATAACTGATTTTGTCTTTGCACCAACACATGTTGGCTTGGCCCTTCACTGATGGTGACTTTTCCAACAATAATTATGATTTTGCTCATCACTGATGGTGACTTAATCAAAAGTAATGGTGACTTTTCTCACCACAGATCGAGACTTTGTCCTCACTTATGTTGGCTTTGCCCTTCACTGATGGTGACTTTACCAACAATAATTATGACTTTGATCATCACTGATGGTGACTTAAACAAAAGAAATGGGACTTAGCTCATCACTGATTGTGACTTTACCCAAACTAATTTTGGCTTGCCATTCACTAATGGAGACTTTGTCCCCACTAATTCTGACTTTGCAAATAACTATTGATGACTTTACAAACACTAATGGTGACTTTGCTCATCACTGATGGAGACTTTGTCCCCACTAATTATGAATTTGCCGGTCACAGATAATAATTTGCTAATCACTGATTTTGTCTTTGCACCAACACATGTTGGCTTTGCCCTTCACTGATTGTGACTTTACCAACAATAATTATGACTTTGCTCATCACTGATGGTGACTTTAACAAAAGAAACGGTGACTTTTGTCATCACCGTTGGAGACTTTAACAACACTAATGTTGACTTAGCTAATCAATGATGTCGACTTTTCAAACACTAATGGTGACTTTGCTCATCACTGGTTGTGACTTTACACCAACACATGTTGGCAATTCCATTCATTGATGGTAACTTTACCAACACTAATTATGACTTTTCTCACCACTGATGGAGACTTTGTACCCACTGATTATGAATTTGCCGGTCACTGATGGTGACTTTACCAACAATAATTATGACTTTGCTCATAACTGGTATAGACTTTTACAAAACTTATGTTGACTTTTCTCATCACTGATGGATACTTTGTACCCACTAATTATGACTTAGCTAATCAATGATTTTGACTTTACCAACACTAATGGTGACTTTGCTCATCACTGGTTGTAACTTTTCACCAACACATGTTGGCAATGACATTCACTAATGTTTTCTTTAACAACATTTATGGTTTCTTTGATCATCACTGATGGTGACTTTGCCCCCACTTATGTTGGCTTTGCTAATCGCTGATGGTGACTTTAACAACACTGATTATGACTTTGCTCACCACTGATGGTGACTTATCTAACACAAATGGTGACTTTGCTCATCACTGATTTTGAATTTACACCAATTCATGTTGGATTTGCCCTTCACTGATGGTGACTTTGTCCCCACTAATTATGACTTTGCAAATCACTGATGGTGACTTTTACAAAAGAAATGATGACTTTTCTCATCACTGTTGGAGACTTTAACAACACTAATGTTGATTTACACTAATGGTGCATTTGCTCATCACTGATTTTGTCTTTGCACCAACACATGTTGGCTTTGCCCTTCACTGATGGTGTATTTACTAACATTAATGGAGACTTTGCTCATCACTGACGGTGACTTTACCAACTCTAACTATGACTTTGCTCATCGATGATGGTGACTTTAACAATACAAATGTTAACATTGCTCATCACTGATGGTGACTTTGCCCCAACTTATGTTGGCTATGCCATTCACTGATGATGTTTTTACCAACTATAATTATCACTTTACAAACACAAATGGTGACTTTGCTCATCACTGGTTGTGACTTTACACAAACACATGTTGGCAATGCCATTCACTGATGGTGACTTAACCAATACTAATTATGACTTTGATGATCACTGATGGTGATATAAGCAACACTAATGGTGACTTTGCTCATCACTGATAGCGACTTTGCACCAACTCATGTTGTCTTTGCCCTTCACTGATGGTGACTTTACCAACACCAATTACTTCTTTTCTCATCACTAATGGAGACTTTGTCACAACTGATTATGAATTTACCGGTCACTGATGTTGACTTTACCAACAATAATTATGACTTTGCTCATCACTGATGGTTACTTAAACAAAAGTAATGGTGACTTAGCTCATCACTGATTGTGACTTTTTCATCACTAATAGTTTCTTTAACAACAATTATGGTTACTTTGCCCCAACTTATGTTGGCTTTTCCCTTCACTGATGGTCACTTTCCCAACTCTAATCATGACTTTGCTCATTACTATTGATGACTTTAACAACACTAATTATGACTTTTCTCATCACTGATGAAGACTTTATCCCCACTGATTATGAATTTGACGGTCACAAATGGTGACTTTACCAACACTAATGGTGCATATGCTCATCACTGATTTTGTCTTTGCACCAACACATGTTGGCTTTGCCCTTCACTGATGGTGACTTTTCCATCAATAATTATGATTTTGCTCATCACTGACGGTGACTTAATCAAAAGTAATGGTGACTTTTCTCACCACTGATCGAGACTTTGTTCTCACTTATGTTGGCTTTGCCTTTCACTGATGGTGACTTTCCTAACAATAATTATGACTTTGATCATCACTGATGGTGACATTAACAAAAGAAATGGTGACTTTTCTCATCACTGTTGGAGACTTTGTACCCACTGACAACAACACTAATGTTGACTTAGCTAATCAATGATGTCGACTTTACAAACACTAATGGTGACTCTGCTCATCACTGATGGAGACTTTGTCCCCACTAATTATGAATTTGCCGGTCACAGATAATGACTTTACCAACGCTAATGGTGCATTAACTCATCACTGATTTTGTCTTTGCACCAACACATGTTGGCTTTGCCCTTCACTGATGGTGACTTTTCCATCAATAATTATGATTTTGCTCATCACTGATGGTTACTTACAAAAAGTAATGGTGACTTAGCTCATCACTGATCGAGACTTTGTTCTCACTTATGTTGGCTTTGCCTTTCAGTGATGGTGACTTTCCTAACAATAATTATGACTTTGATCATCACTGATGGTGACATTAACAAAAGAAATGGTGACTTTTCTCATCACTGTTGGAGACTTTGTACCCACTGACAACAACACTAATGTTGACTTAGCTAATCAATGATGTCGACTTTACAAACACTAATGGTGACTTTGCTCATCACTGATGGAGACTTTGCTCCACTAATTATGAATTTGCCGGTCACAGATAATGACTTTACCAACGCTAATGGTGCATTAACTCATCACTGATTTTGTCTTTGCACCTACACATGTTGGCTTTGCCCTTCACTGATTGTGACTTTTCCAACAATAATTATGACTTTGCTCATCACTGAAGGTGACTTAAATAAAAGTAATGGTGACTTTTCTCATCACTGATGGAGACTTTCCTAACAATAATTATGACTTTGATCATCACTGATGGTGACATTAACAAAAGAAATGGTGACTTTTCTCATCACTGTTGGAGACTTTGTACCCACTGACAACAACACTAATGTTGACTTAGCTAATCAATGATGTCGACTTTACAAACACTAATGGTGACTTTGCTCATCACTGATGGAGACTTTGTCCCCACTAATTATGAATTTGCCGGTCACAGATAATGACTTTACCAACGCTAATGGTGCATTAACTCATCACTGATTTTGTCTTTGCACCAACACATGTTGGCTTTGCCCTTCACTGATGGTGACTTTTCCATCAATAATTATGATTTTGCTCATCACTGATGGTTACTTATAAAAAGTAATGGTGACTTAGCTCATCACTGATCGAGACTTTGTTCTCACTTATGTTGGCTTTGCCTTTCAGTGATGGTGACTTTCCTAACAATAATTATGACTTTGATCATCACTGATGGTGACATTAACAAAAGAAATGGTGACTTTTCTCATCACTGTTGGAGACTTTGTACCCACTGACAACAACACTAATGTTGACTTAGCTAATCAATGATGTCGACTTTACAAACACTAATGGTGACTTTGCTCATCACTGATGGAGACTTTGCTCCACTAATTATGAATTTGCCGGTCACAGATAATGACTTTACCAACGCTAATGGTGCATTAACTCATCACTGATTTTGTCTTTGCACCTACACATGTTGGCTTTGCCCTTCACTGATTGTGACTTTTCCAACAATAATTATGACTTTGCTCATCACTGATGGTTACTTACAAAAAGTAATGGTGACTTAGCTCATCACTGATCGAGACTTTGTTCTCACTTATGTTGGCTTTGCCTTTCAGTGATGGTGACTTTCCTAACAATAATTATGACTTTGATCATCACTGATGGTGACATTAACAAAAGAAATGGTGACTTTTCTCATCACTGTTGGAGACTTTGTACCCACTGACAACAACACTAATGTTGACTTAGCTAATCAATGATGTCGACTTTACAAACACTAATGGTGACTTTGCTCATCACTGATGGAGACTTTGCTCCACTAATTATGAATTTGCCGGTCACAGATAATGACTTTACCAACGCTAATGGTGCATTAACTCATCACTGATTTTGTCTTTGCACCTACACATGTTGGCTTTGCCCTTCACTGATTGTGACTTTTCCAACAATAATTATGACTTTGCTCATCACTGAAGGTGACTTAAATAAAAGTAATGGTGACTTTTCTCATCACTGATGGAGACTTTCCTAACAATAATTATGACTTTGATCATCACTGATGGTGACATTAACAAAAGAAATGGTGACTTTTCTCATCACTGTTGGAGACTTTGTACCCACTGACAACAACACTAATGTTGACTTAGCTAATCAATGATGTCGACTTTACAAACACTAATGGTGACTTTGCTCATCACTGATGGAGACTTTGTCCCCACTAATTATGAATTTGCCGGTCACAGATAATGACTTTACCAACGCTAATGGTGCATTAACTCATCACTGATTTTGTCTTTGCACCAACACATGTTGGCTTTGCCCTTCACTGATGGTGACTTTTCCATCAATAATTATGATTTTGCTCATCACTGATGGTTACTTATAAAAAGTAATGGTGACTTAGCTCATCACTGATCGAGACTTTGTTCTCACTTATGTTGGCTTTGCCTTTCAGTGATGGTGACTTTCCTAACAATAATTATGACTTTGATCATCACTGATGGTGACATTAACAAAAGAAATGGTGACTTTTCTCATCACTGTTGGAGACTTTGTACCCACTGACAACAACACTAATGTTGACTTAGCTAATCAATGATGTCGACTTTACAAACACTAATGGTGACTTTGCTCATCACTGATGGAGACTTTGCTCCACTAATTATGAATTTGCCGGTCACAGATAATGACTTTACCAACGCTAATGGTGCATTAACTCATCACTGATTTTGTCTTTGCACCTACACATGTTGGCTTTGCCCTTCACTGATTGTGACTTTTCCAACAATAATTATGACTTTGCTCATCACTGAAGGTGACTTAAATAAAAGTAATGGTGACTTTTCTCATCACTGATGGAGACTCTGTCCTCATTTATGTTGGCTTTGCCATTCACTGATGGTGACTTTACCAACAATAATTATGACTTTGCTCATCACTGATGGTGACTTTAACAAAAGAAACGGTGACTTTTCTCATCACTGTTGGAGACTTTAACAACACTAATGTTGACTTAGCTAATCAATGATGTCGACTTTTCAAACACTAATGGTGACTTTGCTCATCACTGGTTGTGACTTTACACCAACACATGTTGGCAATTCCATTCACTGATGGTGACTTTACCAACACTAATTATGACTTTTCTCATAACTGATGGAGACTTTGTAACCACTGATTATGAATTTGCCGGTCACTAATGGTGACTTTACCAACAATAATTATGACTTTGCTCATCACTGATGGTGACTTAAACAAAAGTAATGGTGACTTAGCTCATCACTGATTGTGACTTTACCCAAACTAATTTTGGCTTGCCATTCACTAATGGAGACTTTGTCCCCACTAATTATGATTTTTCCGGTCACTTATGGTGACTTTACCAACACTAATGGTGCATTTGCTCATCACTGATTTTGTCTTTGCACCAACACATGTTGGCTTTGCCCTTCACTGATGGTGACTTTACCAACAATAATTATGACTTTCTTCATCACTGATGGTGACATAAACAAAAGTAATGGTGACTTTTCTCATCACTGATCGAGACTTTGTCCTCACTTATGTTGGCTTTGCTCATCACTGATGGTGACTTTCACAAAAGAAATGGTTACTTTTCTCATCACTGTTGGAGACTTTAACAACACTAATGTTGATTTACACTAATGGTGTATTTGCTCATCACTGATTTTGTCTTTGCACCAACACATGTTGGCTTTGCCCTTCACTGATGGTGTATTTACCAGCATTAATGGAGACTTTGCTCATCACTGAGGGTGACTTTACCAACTCTAACTATGACTTTGCTCATCAATGATGGTGACTTTAACAATACAAATGTTAACATTGCTCATCACTGATGGTGACTTTGCCCCAACTTATGTTGGCTTTGCCATTCACTGATGGTGACTTTACCAACTATAATTATCACTTTACAAACACAAATGGTGATTTTGCTCATCACTGGTTGTGACTTTACACAAATACATGTTTGCAATGCCATTCACTGATGGTGACTTAACCAATACTAATTATGACTTTGATGATCACTGATGGTGATATAAGCAACAATAATGGTGACTTTGCTCATCACTGATTGTGACTTTGCACCAACACATGTTGTCTTTGCCCTTCACTGATGGTGACTTTACCAACACCAATTACTTCTTTTCTCATCACTGATGGAGACTTTGTCCCAACTGATTATGAATTTGCCGGTCACTGATGTTGACTTTACCAACAATAATTATGACTTTGCTCATCACTGATGGTTACTTAAACAAAAGTAATGGTGACTTAGCTCATCACTGATTGTGACTTTTACATCACTAATAGTTTCTTTAACAACAATTATGGTTACTTTGCCCCAACTTATGTTGGCTTTTCCCTTCACTGATGGTCACTTTACCAACTCTAATCATGACTTTGCTCATTACTATTGATGACTTTAACAACACTTATTATGACTTTTCTCATCACTGATGGAGACATTAACTAAAGAAATGGTGACTTTTCTCATCACTGTTGGAGACTTTATACCCACTGACAACAACACTAATGTTGACTTAGCTAATCAATGATGTCGACTTTACAAACAATAATGGTGACTTTGCTCATCACTGATGGAGACTTTGTCCCCACTAATTATGAATTTGCCGGTCACAGATAATGACTTTACCAACACTAATGGTGCATTTGCTCATCACTGATTTTGTCTTTGCACCAACACATGTTAGCTTTGCCCTTCACTGATGGTGACTTTACCAACAATAATTATGACTTCGTTCATCACTGATGGTGACATAAACAAAAGTAATGGTGACTTTTCTCATCACTGATGGAAACTCTGTCCTCATTTATGTTGGCTTTGCCATTCACTGATTGTGACTTTACCAACAATAATTATGACTTTGCTCATCACTGATGGTGACTCTAACAAAAGAAACGGTGACTTTTCTCATCACTGTTGGAGACTTTAACAACACTAATGTTGACTTAGGTAATCAATGATGTCGACTTTTCAAACACTAATGGTGACTTTGCTCATCACTGGTTGTGACTTTACACCAACACATGTTGGCAATTCCATTCACTGATGGTGACTTTACCAACACTAATTATGACTTTTCTCATAACTGATGGAGACTTTGTAACCACTGATTATGAATTTGCCGGTCACTAATGGTGACTTTACCAACAATAATTATGACTTTGCTCATCACTGATGGTGACTTAAACAAAAGTAATGGTGACTAAGCTCATCACTGATTGTGACTTTACCCAAACTAATTTTGGCTTGCCAATCACTAATGGAGACTTTGTCCCCACTAATTATGACTTTGCAAATAACTATTGATGACTTTAACAACACTAATTATGACTTTTCTCATCACTGATGGAGACTTTGTCCCAACTGATTATGATTTTTCCGGTCACTTATGGTGACTTTAACAACACTAATGGTGCATTTGCTCATCACTGATTTTGTCTTTGCACCAACACATGTTGGCTTTGCCCTTCACTGATGGTGACTTTACCAACAATAATTATGACTTTGTTCATCACTGATGGTGACATAAACAAAAGTAATGGTGACTTTTCTCATCACTGATCGAGACTTTGTTCTCACTTATGTTGGCTTTGCCTTTCACTGATGGTGACTTTCCTAACAATAATTATGACTTTGATCATCACTGATGGTGACATTTACAAAAGAAATGGTGACTTTTCTCATCACTGTTGGAGACTTTGTACCCACTGACAACAACACTAATGTTGACTTAGTTAATCAATGATGTCGACTTTACAAACACTAATGGTGACTTTGCTCATCACTGATGGAGACTTTGTCCCCACTAATTATGAATTTGCCGGTCACAGATAATGACTTTACCAACGCTAATGGTGCATTAACTCATCACTGATTTTGTCTTTGCACCTACACATGTTGGCTTTGCCCTTCACTGATTGTGACTTTTCCAACAATAATTATGACTTTGCTCATCACTGAAGGTGACTTAAACAAAAGTAATGGTGACTTAGCTCATCACTGATTGTGACTTTACCCAAACTAATTTTGGCTTGCCATTCACTAATGGAGACTTTGTCCCCACTAATTATGACTTTGCAAGTAACTATTGATGACTTTAACAACACTAATTATGACTTTTCTCATCACTGATGGAGACTTTGTCCCAACTGATTATGATTTTTCCGGTTACTTATGGTGACTTTACCAACACTAATGGTGCATTTGCTCATCACTGATTTTGTCTTTGCAGCAACACATGTTGGCTTTGCCCTTCACTGATGGTGACTTTACCAACAATAATTATGACTTTGTTCATCACTGATGGTGACATAAACAAAAGTAATGGTGACTTTTCCCATCACTGATCGAGACTTTGTCCTCACTTATGTTGGCTTTGCTCATCACTGATGGTGACTTTACCAACTCTAATCATGACTTTGCTCATTACTATTGATGACTTTAACAACACTAATTATGACTTTTCTCATCACTGATGGAGACTTTATCCCCACTGATTATGAATTTGACGGTCACAAATGGTGACTTTACCAACACTAATGGTGCATATGCTCATCACTGATTTTGTCTTTGCACCAACACATGTTGGCTTTGCCCTTCACAGATGGTGACTTTTCCATCAATAATTATGACTTTGTTCATCACTGATGGTGACATAAACAAAAGTAATGGTGACTTTTCTCACCACTGATCGAGACTTTGTTCTCACTTATGTTGGCTTTGCCTTTCACTGATGGTGACTTTCCTAACAATAATTATGACTTTGTTCATCACTGATGGTGACATAAACAAAAGTAATGGTGACTTTTCTCATCACTGATCGAGACTTTGTCCTCACTTATGTTGGCTTTGCTCATCATTGATGGTGACTTTGACAAAAGAAATGGTTACTTTTCTCATCACTGTTGGAGACTTTAACAACACTAATGTTGATTTACACTAATGGTGCATTTGCTCATCACTGATTTTGTCTTTGCACCAACACATGTTGGCTTTGCCCTTCACTGATGGTGTATTTACCAGCATTAATGGAGACTTTGCTCATCACTGAGGGTGACTTTACCAACTCTTACTATGACTTTGCTCATCACTGATGGTGACTTTGCCCCAAATTATGTTGGCTTTGCCATTCACTGATGGTGACTTTACCAACTATAATTATCACTTTACAAACACAAATGGTGACTTTGCTCATCACTGGTTGTGACTTTACACCAACACATGTTGGCAATTCCATTCACTGATGGTGACTTTACCAACACTAATTATGACTTTTCTCATAACTGATGGAGACTTTGTAACCACTGATTATGAATTTGCCGGTCACTAATGGTGACTTTAACAACAATAATTATGACTTTGCTCATCACTGATGGTGACTTAAACAAAAGTAATGGTGACTTAGCTCATCACTGATTGTGACTTTACCCAAACTAATTTTGGCTTGCCATTCACTAATGGAGACTTTGTACCCACTAATTATGATTTTTCCGGTCACTTATGGTGACTTTACCAACACTAATGGTGCATTTGCTCATCACTGATTTTGTCTTTGCACCAACACATGTTGGCTTTGCCCTTCACTGATGGTGACTTTACCAACAATAATTATGACTTTGTTCATCACTGATGGTGACATAAACAAAAGTAATGGTGACTTTTCTCATCACTGATCGAGACTTTGTCCTCACTTATGTTGGCTTTGCTCATCATTGATGGTGACTTTGACAAAAGAAATGGTTACTTTTCTCATCACTGTTGGAGACTTTAACAACACTAATGTTGATTTACACTAATGGTGCATTTGCTCATCACTGATTTTGTCTTTGCACCAACACATGTTGGCTTTGCCCTTCACTGATGGTGTATTTACCAGCATTAATGGAGACTTTGCTCATCACTGAGGGTGACTTTACCAACTCTAACTATGACTTTGCTCATCAATGATGGTGACTTTGCCCCAACTTATGTTGGCTTTGCCATTCACTGATGGTGACTTTACCAACTATAATTATCACTTTACAAACACAAATGGTGATTTTGCTCATCACTGATTGTGACTTTGCACCAACACATGTTGTCTTTGCCCTTCACTGATGGTGACTTTACCAACACCAATTACTTCTTTTCTCATCACTGATGTGAGACTTTGTCCCAACTGATTATGAATTTGCCGGTCACTGATGTTGACTTTTCCAACAATAATTATGACTTTGCTCATCACTGATGGTTACTTAAACAAAAGTAATGGTGACTTAGCTCATCACTGATTGTGACTTTTTCATCACTAATAGTTTCTTTAACAACAATTATCTTTACTTTGCCCAAACTTATGTTGGCTTTTCCCTTCACTGATGGTCACTTTACCAACTCTAATCATGACTTTGCTCATTAATATTGATGACTTTAACAACACTTATTATGACTTTTCTCATCACTGATGGAGACATTAACAAAAGAAATGGTGACTTTTCTCATCACTGTTGGAGACTTTGTACCCACTGACAACAACACTAATGTTGACTTAGCTAATCAATGATGTCGACTTTACAAACACCAATGGTGACTTTGCTCATCACTGATTTTGTCTTTGCACCAACACATGTTGGCTTTGCCCTTCACTGATGGTGACTTTACCAACAATAATTATGACTTTGTTCATCACTGATGGTGACATTAACAAAAGTAATGGTGACTTTTCTCATCACTGATCGAGACTTTGTCCTCACTTATGTAAGCTTTGCTCATCACTGATGGTGACTTTCACAAAAGAAATGGTTACTTTTCTCATCACTGTTGGAGACTTTAACAACACTAATGTTGATTTACACTAATGGTGCATTTGCTCATCACTGATTTTGTCTTTGCACCAACACATGTTGGCTTTGCCCTTCACTGATGGTGTATTTACCAGCATTAATGGAGACTTTGCTCATCACTGAGGGTGACTTTACCAACTCTAACTATGACTTTGCTCATCAATGATGGTGACTTTAACAATACAAATGTTAACATTGCTCATCACTGATGAAGACTTTGCTCCAACTTATGTTGGCTTTGCCATTCACTGATGGTGACTTTACCAACTATAATTATCACTTTACAAACACAAATGGTGATTTTGCTCATCACTGGTTGTGACTTTACACAAACACATGTTTGCAATGCCATTCACTGATGGTGACTAAACCAATACTAATTATGACTTTGATGATCACTGATGGTGATATAAGCAACAATAATGGTGACTTTGCTCATCACTGATGGTGACTTTCACAAAAGAAATGGTTACTTTTCTCATCACTGTTGGAGACTTTAACAACACTAATGTTGATTTACACTAATGGTGCATTTGCTCATCACTGATTTTGTCTTTGCACCAACACATGTTGGCTTTGCCCTTCACTGATGGTGTATTTACCAGCATTAATGGAGACTTTGCTCATCACTGAGGGTGACTTTACCAACTCTAACTATGACTTTGCTCATCAATGATGGTGACTTTAACAATACAAATGTTAACATTGCTCATCACTGATGAAGACTTTGCTCCAACTTATGTTGGCTTTGCCATTCACTGATGGTGACTTTACCAACTATAATTATCACTTTACAAACACAAATGGTGATTTTGCTCATCACTGGTTGTGACTTTACACAAACACATGTTTGCAATGCCATTCACTGATGGTGACTAAACCAATACTAATTATGACTTTGATGATCACTGATGGTGATATAAGCAACAATAATGGTGACTTTGCTCATCACTGATTGTGACTTTGCACCAACACATGTTGTCTTTGCCCTTCACTGATGGTGACTTTACCAACACCAATTACTTCTTTTCTCATCACTGATGTGAGACTTTGTCCCAACTGATTATGAATTTGCCGGTCACTGATGTTGACTTTACCAACAATAATTATGACTTTGCTCATCACTGATGGTTACTTAAACAAAAGTAATGGTGACTTAGCTCATCACTGATTGTGACTTTTTCATCACTAATAGTTTCTTTAACAACAATTATCTTTACTTTGCCCAAACTTAAGTTGGCTTTTCCCTTCACTGATGGTCACTTTACCAACTCTAATCATGACTTTGCTCATTACTATTGATGACTTTAACAACACTAATTATGACTTTTCTCATCACTGATGGAGACATTAACAAAAGAAATGGTGACTTTTCTCATCACTGTTGGAGACTTTGTACCCACTGACAACAACACTAATGTTGACTTAGCTAATCAATGATGTCGACTTTACAAACACTAATGGTGACTTTGCTCATCACTGATGGAGACTTTGTCCCCACTAATTATGAATTTGCCGGTCACAGATAATGACTTTACCAACGCTAATGGTGCATATGCTCATCACTGATTTTGTCTTTGCACCAACACATGTTGGCTTTGCCCTTCACAGATGGTGACTTTTCCATCAATAATTATGACTTTGTTCATCACTGATGGTGACATAAACAAATGTAATGGTGACTTTTCTCATCACTGATTGAGACTCTGTCCTCATTTATGTTGGCTTTGCCATTCACTGATGTTGACTTTACCAACAATAATTATGACTTTGCTCATCACTGATGGTGACTTTAACAAAAGAAACGGTGACTTTTCTCATCACTGTTGGAGACTTTAACAACACTAATGTTGACTTAGCTAATCAATGATGTCGACTTTTCAAACACTAATGGTGACTTTGCTCATCACTGGTTGTGACTTTACACCAACACATGTTGGCAATTCCATTCACTGATGGTGACTTTACCAACACTAATTATGACTTTTCTCATAACTGATGGAGACTTTGTAACCACTGATTATGAATTTGCCGGTCACTAATGGTGACTTTACCAACATTAATTATGACTTTGCTCATCACTGATGGTGACTTAAACAAAAGTAATGGTGACTTAGCTCATCACTGATTGTGACTTTACCCAAACTAATTTTGGCTTGCCATGCACTAATGGAGACTTTGTCCCCACTAATTATGACTTTGCAAATAACTATTGATGACTTTAACAACACTAATTATGACTTTTCTTATCACTGATGGAGACTTTGTCCCAACTGATTATGATTTTTCCGGTCACTTATGGTGACTTTACCAACACTAATGGTGCATTTGCTCATCACTGATTTTGTCTTTGCACCAACACATGTTGGCTTTGCCCTTCACTGGTGGTGACTTTACCAAAAATAATTATGACTTTGTTCATCACTGATGGTGACATAAACAAAAGAAATGGTGACTTTTCTCATCACTGATCGAGACTTTGTCCTCACTTATGTTGGCTTTGCTCATCACTGATGGTGACTTTAACAAAAGAAATGGTTACTTTTCTCATCACTGTTGGAGACTTTAACAACACTAATGTTGATTTACACTAATGGTGCATTTGCTCATCACTGATTTTGTCTTTGCACCAACACATGTTAGCTTTGCCCTTCACTGATGGTGTATTTACTAGCATTAATGGAGACTTTGCTCATCACTGAGGGTGACTTTACCAACTCTAACTATGACTTTGCTCATCAATGATGGTGACTTTAACAATACAAATGTTAACATTGCTCATCACTGATGGTGACTTTGCCCCAACTTATGTTGGCTTTGCCATTCACTGATGGTGACTTTCCCGAGAAAAAAAAAACGCGTTTTTTGTCGAGTTAAGTCGCGTTTATTGAAAAAACGTTAAAAAACGTTATACATTTTATTAGTTTTTTGGAAAATATATGTTTATTTTTTATTCACTGAAAAAATGTTTAAAATCGTGAAGTTAAATCGCGTTTATTTATATTAAAATAATGAAAAATGAAAAATTCAAATAAAAAAATTTTTAGTATAAAAGATTCAATCAAATTCTGTTAAATCATTTGTTGGGCTTATTACTAGACCATTATCTGTACTAACTGAAATACAGCGACGACTGATCCTTTCCAATTTTATTAGCTCAAATATTTCAACAAATTCTCCTATTTGAAAAAACTTGTCTATATATTTTGAGCATTCAATACTAAAATTATTATAAAAACAGTCTTTTTTATTTTGTTTAAATTTTTTTACCAAAACAAAACAAGACTCATTAATAGAAAAAAAACGAATGATACAGCCATAGAGCAAGGATTTTTCATTTTCATATTGTATTAAGTTGTTGTTTAAAGATTCAAACCTCCTGTCATAATCAACAGAATGATACTCTAATTTATTGTATAAAGCTCTATTACTTTTAAGAATGGTTATATTATTTTTAATTATATGATTTATTTGACAAAATTCATCTATTAATTGTTTTTCTAAAGCCACTAACTGAAAATAATCTACTTGATGCGGATTTATTAATTGATTTTTGGTGAAACATGATTTAATATTAGAGATTTCATTTTTTAGATAAGATAGAATTTCAACATTTTTAGCTTCATCACTAAATGCTTTGATTTTTGCTCTTATATTCTTTCTTCGGTCAAAATTCATGATTATTTGTCCTTCATAATTTCTTGTACCGTAAAACAGATCACGTGTCATTTTGAAAACATTTTCAAAAGGAAAGCATGACGTTTTGTTTAAAGGTCCAAAATTTTTTACTTGTTCTGGGAGGTGAATATGAGTGTGAAGATTTGATGTCATATTTATTTGACCGTAAAGAGATTCAAATTCCGTGATAAAATCAATAATTATTTTTTGAGCATCGTTTAATTCTTCTTTAGTTATTTCATCTTGACACAAAAGTCTCATGAAAATAACAAACTTCATTAAATTCATTAAATATATATCTTTTAAAATGCCTTTGAAGATTCCGAATGAAAGATAGAATAATATTGTCCTAAATTCATTAGCTTTATAAAAATGTCTATCTTCAATTGGTCTTGTTTTTCTCTTTATTTCAGTAGGTAGTTAAACATTCATTAGACGATTATCAATAAAATTTATAACTTTTCCTTTTATTTAATAAAAATTTTTAAAATTTCACTATCTTTAATTAAAAAGATTTACCTAGATAAAAATTATGGTGCCATTTATTTCTATCAAAAAAGCTGTTGAACATTTTCTTGAATGTACCAATCAGACTCAGATGCATGTAGTCAATTATCACATTATCAGGTATTTTTATCCAGTTTGATAAATAAGAAAAACCTTTGACCCCTTCTATACAAATTTTTGTAGAATTTGCTCTCTCAACCTGTTTACAATATGTTTCATGTGTTCTATTAAAAATATTAGGTAATACAGGATACACCATAACATTGTTAATTCTTTGACCAGGATGAAGACATTTGATGCACCCATAGTAGCCATTAAATTGGTTAGAATTGCAAGCTTTTGATCGAGCGGGAGAATCTGAAATAAATCCTAAAATCTTGATATTTATTTTCTTTTCACACCATTGAATTCCATTTAAGATGATATCATCTATTTCACTATTATATTTTTTGAGCCATAAATTAAAATCCAGACTTGATCCACTCCAAGAAGAATGAATAATTATGTTTTCAAAAGATCCCCGCAAGAGAGGAGGCAATTCAGCAACTGAAGACATCAATGTCCATATAGAATTGTTACCTGATTTATTGTAACTAACGGCATCTGCAAATAAAATTAAATTCAAAACTCCTGGTTCAAATTTATAAATATTTCCAGTAATAATATCACTAAAAATTTGATTTTTCTGCTTTATTTTTTCTTCTGAAAAATAAATTTTTTATATGTAAATTCGAAGTTTTATTTCACTTACTTTGATAATATAAAATAGTGTCATAATGGTTATCAAGAATTAATTTAATTTGATCTTTGACACATGAATTAAAAATTTTAATTATTGATTTTTTTTTTATTTGTCTATTAAAGGTGCATGTATCATTATGGCAAGTTGTTTTAGAATTTACTTTCTTGATTTCGTTTTTACAAAATGAGCATATAAAAGTTTTAATTATTTTTTGATTTTTTCTAAAGCTTTGTCGTATTATGTTGTACGTACTGGAATACTGCTCTCTCTTGGAAGTATGAGTTTGATAAATTTGTAAAGTTTATCTCTGTTAGTTTCTGCAACTCCTATCTTATCCATTGTAGACTCTAAAAGAATAACAAAATCTTCTTTTGTGACCACAGAATAGGGATAAATTAGATCGGTTTTATTTGAAAATTTGTAATCTTCAACAAAACTCTCATCACTGTAAATAAAAAAAAATTAAGCAAAAATATTTTTGTTATTAAAGATTGAACCTTTCACTTGATTCTTCAATATATGAATTTTTGGTGCTATATGTTAAATTAGATTGAACCTCATTGGAAATAATTAAATTCTTTTCTTCAGATGTAGATGGTGATTCATAATTAAAATCATTAGATTCAGTTAAACATGTTTTCTTTGTAAAAATTTCGTTATCAATCTGATGGTCTATAATTGCTAAATCCGCCTTTCTTTTTTCTCGATATTTTTTTTGTTTTAGATTTTGTCTGATATTTTTTTCTTGGTCTTTATTATTCTCTCTATTTTCTTCCATTTTTAGCCAAATTGTTTTCTAAAAAGAAATTGAAACTTTTAAGACAAAAAATATGTCATGATCAATTAATAATTGAAATTTAACAGAAAACTTAAAATATTGGGAGCGTTAATACAAATAAGAGCAAACTAAAAAGCATTTAGCAAACTTTTATCTTTTTACTTATTACTTTAAGCTTATTGTAGGATTAAAAATCGAAGAATTTATAATTCTATATTTTATAAAAAGCATAAGCTAAAAACATCACTAAAAAAAAAACTATAAAAAAAATTTTCAATTTTCTTAGATTTAAATGTCTTTTTCTACTCCGGTAAAGAGAAAACATAGAAGAACTCTAATATTAAGTGAAAGTGAAGATGATGATAATTTACCAATAGCAAGCAAATCAAAGACTCCAAAAACCGAAAAATTTATGAGGAAAAAATTAAACCAAGATAATGATTACGATAATGAGGACAATGGAATATTTTACTTGGTCCAGTTCATTTCAAGTCCTGATAGATTTGATATTGTATCAGAACGTTTAGTTATTTTAGATAAAAAAGACAGTTTTTTTGGAAAGGTAAAACACTATTCTAAATTATATCAAGTCAAAATTCTTAAAAAGGGTAATGTTTATTTATTACATAACAATTTTTTTACTTTAGAAATTATTTTAGGGTCACTAGATTATGTCCAGAAAATGGCTGAAAAATATTCATTCAATTTGCCGCTAAAGACAACCGATGAAAGTGAAGTTGAAAAAGGCTAGTAAAGAATTACATATTGCTTCTGGATAATATTAATTTTCTTTTTTTAGAAAATCAGGTTTGTTTAAAGTCACAGAATTCAATTCAAGAAAAAGAGGGAATTCCAAAATTAATAACGGAGACTGATCCTTTTGATAAATGTTTTGGTCCATGCTCATCTTCTTCAATTTCAATTTCTAAACTCACAACCGATTCATTTGCACAACCGATTACTAACGATACTTTTGATTTGTTTACTAAACAAATTTATACTAAGTTCAGTGAACAGAAGCAAGAATATGATATTCTAATGAAGAAAATACTTGATATTCAAAATTCAGCTGGAGAGAAAGCTTTTGTAAGATATAAATTATTTTATTTTATTTATTAAATCAATTAACCTGCTTTATAGGAGAAGTAAATTTTAAAGTTTCCAAAAATTAAAAGAAAATTTTAAAATTTTTATTATTCCAAAAGGCCAAGGGAAGATACAAAAGCCGCCGTCAGTGCTTAAAGACTTAAAGAAAAATTAGTAAAATTTTATGTTATGAATTAATTGAAATTTTTTAGTTCTAATTGTTCCGTTTTTATTTAATATAATAGGAATAAAATGATAAATTGTATTGGGATATCTAAATAATAAGTGAGTTAAATAAAAAGAAAAAAAAGAAAAATATAAAAAAGCACATCTTAATTGAATAGTAAAAAAGTAAAAGTAGAAAAATAGGAAAGACTTAGAAAATGAGTCTCACTAATTTTTTGCCAGATTAAATTTTATTGTTTTATTTTATTTTTTTAAGGTATATAATAACAAAGACCTAATAAAAGATGTATATGGAAAAAAACCAAAGGAATGGGCGAAAGAGTGTTGCAAAATTTTATTTTCGGAAGATGAAATAAAAAACTGTGTTTTAATAGCATCAAATAAGACGTCAAGACCACCCTGCTCGCCTAACCGTGTTAAGTTTTTAAGAGGTAAATTATCAATTAATAATTTTTATTTTTATTGTTATTTTTTATTTAAGAAGCACTTGTGTATAAGTACAAGACAATACCAGCAGAAAAACATGACCTTATTTGGAAGTCTGTTGTGAGTGACTTCAATAGAAAAGGCCGTTCTATCAAATTCAATTTGAAACGATTGTTTTCGATTGATTCATAATTTGTTTTTTATCTTGATTAATTTTTTTTTCCAATTAAATGAATTTATAAAAATAATTTTTATTTTAAAATAAACACTTATCTTAAAAACATTTCTCTCTTAATTACATTATAATTCCCTAATTGAAAACTACTTAAAAATCTTAAATTGATACCTAATAATAATTGGATTTAATAGATTAATCAAAATTAGGACAAATATTTAAAAAAAAAAGATTTAAGGGAGCGTTTATATGCGATTTATTTAAATAGTCAAAATGCGTTTGAACGAAAAAAAGGCGTAACGATTCTTAATTAAAATAATATGTCAAAAAACGCATTAATTTACGCGTTTAAATGTATAAAATTACACGTTAAAACAGGTCTTAATAACGCGTAATTTTTTTCTCGGGTTACCAACTATAATTATGACTTTGCTCATCACTGATGGTTACTTAAACAAAAGTAATGGTGACTTAGCTCATCACTGATTGTGACTTTTTCATCACTAATAGTTTCTTTAACAACAATTATGGTTACTTTGCCCCAACTTATGTTCACTGACGGTGACTTTTCCAACTCTAACTATGACTTTGCTCATCGATGATGGTGACTTTAACAATACAAATGTTAACATTGCTCATCACTGATGGTGACTTTGCCCCAACTTATGTTGGCTTTGCCATTCACTGATGGTGACTTAACCAACTATAATTATCACTTTAAAACACAAATGGTGACTTTGCTCATCACTGGTTGTGACTTTACACAAACACATGTTGGCAATGCCATTCACTGATGGTGACTTAACCAATACTAATTATGGCTTTGATGATCACTGATGGTGATATAAGCAACACTAATAGTGACTTTGCTCATCACTGATTGTGACTTTGCACCAACACATGTTGTCTTTGCCCTTCACTGATGGTGACTTTACCAACAATAATTATGACTTTGCTCATCACTGATGGTTACTTAAACAAAAGTAATGGTGACTTTTCTCATCACTCAACGAGACTTTGTCCTCACTTATGTTGGCTTTGCTCATCACTGATGGTGACTTTTACAAAAGAAATGGTTACTTTTCTCATCACTGTTGGAGACTTTAACAACACTAATGTTGACTTAGCTAATCAATGATGTCGACTTTACAAACACTAATGTTGGCTTTGCTCATCACTGATTGTGACTTTACACCAACACATGTTGGCAATGCCATTCACTGATGGTGACTTTACCAACAACATTTACTACTTTTCTCATCACTGATGGAGACTTTGTCCCAACTGATTATGAATTTGCCGGTCACTGATGTTGACTTTACCAACAATAATTATGACTTTGCTCATCACTGATGGTTACTTAAACAAAAGTAATGGTGACTTTTCTCATCACTGATGGAGACTTTGTCCTCACTTATGTTGGCTTTGCCATTGACTGATGGTGACTTTCCCAACAATAATTATGACTTTGATCATCACTGATGGTGATATTACCAACACTAATGCTGACTTAGCTCATCACTGATTGTGACTTTACCCAAACTAATGTTGGCTTGCCATTCACTGATGGAGACTTTGTCCCCACTAATTATGACTTTGCAAATCACTGATGGTGACTTTTTCATCACTAATAGTTTCTTTAACAACAATTATGGTTACTTTGCCCCAACTTATGTTGGCTTTTCCCTTCACTGATGGTCACTTTACCAACTCTAATCATGACTTTGCTCATTACTATTGATGACTTTAACAAAACTAATTATGACTTTTCTTATCACTGATAGAGACTTTGTCCCCACTGATTATGAATTTGCCGGCCTCAGATGGTGACTTTACCAACACTAATGGTGCATATGCTCATCACTGATTTTGTCTTTGCACCAACACATGTTGGCTTTGCCCTTCACTGATGGTGACTTTTCCAACAATAATTATGATTTTGCTCATCACTGATGGTGACATTAACAAAAGAAATGGTGACTTTTCTCATCACTGTTGGAGACTTTGTACCCACTGACAACAACACTAATAATGACTTAGCTAATCAATGATGTCGACTTTACAAACACTAATGGTGACTTGGCTCATCACTGGTTGTGGCTTTACACCAACACATGTTGGCAATGCCATTCACTGACGGTGACTTTACCACCACTAATTATGACTTTTCTCACCACTGATGGAGACTTTGTCCCCACTGATTATGAATTTGCCGGTCACAGATGGTGACTTTACCAACACTAATGGTGCATATGCTCATCACTGATTTTGTCTTTGCACCAACACATGTTGGCTTTGCCCTTCACTGATGGTGACTTTTCCAACAATAATTATGATTTTGCTCATAACTGATGGTGACTTAATCAAAAGTAATGGTGACTTTTCTCACCACTGATCGAGACTTTGTCCTCACTTATGTTGGCTTTGCCATTCACTGACGGTGACTTTTCCAACTCTAACTATGACTTTGCTCATCGATGATGGTGACTTTAACAATACAAATGTTAACATTGCTCATCACTGGTTGTGACTTTACACAAACACATGTTGGCAATGCCATTCACTGATGGTGACTTAACCAATACTAATTATGGCTTTGATGATCACTGATGGTGATATAAGCAACACTAATAGTGACTTTGCTCATCACTGATTGTGACTTTGCAACAACACATGTTGTCTTTGCCCTTCACTGATGGTGACTTTACCAACACCAATTACTTCTTTTCTCATCACTGATGGAGACTTTGTCCCAACTGATTATGAATTTGCCGGTCACTTATGTTGACTTTACCAACAATAATTATGACTTTGCTCATCACTGATGGTTACTTAAACAAAAGTAATGGTGACTTTTCTCATCACTCAACGAGACTTTGTCCTCACTTATGTTGGCTTTGCTCATCACTGATGGTGACTTTTACAAAAGAAATGGTTACTTTTCTCATCACTGTTGGAGACTTTAACAACACTAATGTTGACTTAGCTAATCAATGATGTCGACTTTACAAACACTAATGTTGGCTTTGCTCATCACTGATTGTGACTTTACACCAACACATGTTGGCAATGCCATTCACTGATGGTGACTTTACCAACAACATTTACTACTTTTCTCATCACTGATGGAGACTTTGTCCCAACTGATTATTAATTTGCCGGTCACTGATGTTGACTTTACCAACAATAATTATTACTTTGCTCATCACTGATGGTTACTTAAACAAAAGTAATGGTGACTTTTCTCATCACTGATGGAGACTTTGTCCTCACTTATGTTGGCTTTGCCATTGACTGATGGTGACTTTCCCAACAATAATTATGACTTTGATCATCACTGATGGTGATATTACCAACACTAATGCTGACTTAGCTCATCACTGATTGTGACTTTACCCAAACTAATGTTTGCTTGCCATTCACTGATGGAGACTTTGTCCCCACTAATTATGACTTTGCAAATCACTGATGGTGACTTTTTCATCACTAATAGTTTCTTTAACAACAATTATGGTTACTTTGCCCCAACTTATGTTGGCTTTTCCCTTCACTGATGGTCACTTTACCAACTCTAATCATGACTTTGCTCATTACTATTGATGACTTTAACAAAACTAATTATGACTTTTCTTATCACTGATAGAGACTTTGTCCCCACTGATTATGAATTTGCCGGTCTCAGATGGTGACTTTACCAACACTAATGGTGCATATGCTCATCACTGATTTTGTCTTTGCACCAACACATGTTGGCTTTGCCCTTCACTGATGGTGACTTTTCCAACAATAATTATGATTTTGCTCATCACTGATGGTGACATTAACAAAAGAAATGGTGACTTTTCTCATCACTGTTGGAGACTTTGTACCCACTGACAACAACACTAATAATGACTTAGCTAATCAATGATGTCGACTTTACAAACACTAATGGTGACTTTGCTCATCACTGGTTGTGGCTTTACACCAACACATGTTGGCAATGCCATTCACTGACGGTGACTTTACCACCACTAATTATGACTTTTCTCACCACTGATGGAGACTTTGTCCCCACTGATTATGAATTTGCCGGTCACAGATGGTGACTTTACCAACACTAATGGTGCATATGCTCATCACTGATTATGTCTTTGCACCAACACATGTTGGCTTTGCCCTTCACTGATGGTGACTTTTCCAACAATAATTATGATTTTGCTCATCACTGATGGTGACATTAACAAAAGAAATGGTGACTTTTCTCATCACTGTTGGAGACTTTGTACCCACTGACAACAACACTAATAATGACTTAGCTAATCAATGATGTCGACTTTACAAACACTAATGGTGACTTTGCTCATCACTGGTTGTGGCTTTACACCAACACATGTTGGCAATGCCATTCACTGACGGTGACTTTACCACCACTAATTATGACTTTTCTCACCACTGATGGAGACTTTGTCCCCACTGATTATGAATTTGCCGGTCACAGATGGTGACTTTACCAACACTAATGGTGCATATGCTCATCACTGATTTTGTCTTTGCACCAACACATGTTGGCTTTGCCCTTCACTGATGGTGACTTTTCCAACAATAATTATGATTTTGCTCATAACTGATGGTGACTTAATCAAAAGTAATGGTGACTTTTCTCACCACTGATCGAGACTTTGTCCTCACTTATGTTGGCTTTGCCATTCACTGACGGTGACTTTTCCAACTCTAACTATGACTTTGCTCATCGATGATGGTGACTTTAACAATACAAATGTTAACATTGCTCATCACTGGTTGTGACTTTACACAAACACATGTTGGCAATGCCATTCACTGATGGTGACTTAACCAATACTAATTATGGCTTTGATGATCACTGATGGTGATATAAGCAACACTAATAGTGACTTTGCTCATCACTGATTGTGACTTTGCACCAACACATGTTGTCTTTGCCCTTCACTGATGGTGACTTTACCAACACCAATTACTTCTTTTCTCATCACTGATGGAGACTTTGTCCCAACTGATTATGAATTTGCCGGTAACTTATGTTGACTTTACCAACAATAATTATGACTTTGCTCATCACTGATGGTTACTTAAACAAAAGTAATGGTGACTTTTCTCATCACTCAACGAGACTTTGTCCTCACTTATGTTGGCTTTGCTCATCACTGATGGTGACTTTAACAAAAGAAATGGTTACTTTTCTCATCACTGTTGGAGACTTTAACAACACTAATGTTGACTTAGCTAATCAATGATGTCGACTTTACCCAAACTAATGTTGGCTTGCCATTCACTGATGGAGACTTTGTCCCCACTAATTATGACTTTGCAAATCACTGATGGTGACTTTTTCATCACTAATAGTTTCTTTAACAACAATTATGGTTACTTTGCCCCAACTTATGTTGGCTTTTTCCTTCACTGATGGTCACTTTACAAACTCTAATCATGACTTTGCTCATTACTATTGATGACTTTAACAAAACTAATTATGACTTTTCTTATCACTGATAGAGACTTTGTCCCCACTGATTATGAATTTGCCGGTCTCAGATGGTGACTTTACCAACACTAATGGTGCATATGCTCATCACTGATTTTGTCTTTGCACCAACACATGTTGGCTTTGCCCTTCACTGATGGTGACTTTTCCAACAATAATTATGATTTTGCTCATCACTGATGGTGACATTAACAAAAGAAATGGTGACTTTTCTCATCACTGTTGGAGACTTTGTACCCACTGACAACAACACTAATAATGACTTAGCTAATCAATGACGTCGACTTTACAAACACTAATGGTGACTTTGCTCATCACTGGTTGTGGCTTTACACCAACACATGTTGGCAATGCCATTCACTGACGGTGACTTTACCACCACTAATTATGACTTTTCTCAACACTGATGGAGACTTTGTCCCCACTGATTATGAATTTGCCGGTCACAGATGGTGACTTTACCAACACTAATGGTGCATATGCTCATCACTGATTTTGTCTTTGCACCAACACATGTTGGCTTTGCCCTTCACTGATGGTGACTTTTCCAACAATAATTATGATTTTGCTCATCACTGATGGTGACATTAACAAAAGAAATGGTGACTTTTCTCATCACTGTTGGAGACTTTGTACCCACTGACAACAACACTAATGTTGACTTAGCTAATCAATGATGTCGACTTTACAAACACTAATGGTGACTTTGCTCATCACTTGTTGTGACTTTACACCAACACATGTTGGCAATTCCATTCACTGATGGTGACCTTACCAACACTAATTATGACTTTTCTCATAACTGATGGAGACTTTGTAACCACTGATTATGAATTTGCCGGTCACTAATGGTGACTTTACCAACAATAATTATGACTTTGCTCATCACTGATGGTGACTTAAACAAAAGTAATGGTGACTTAGCTCATCACTCATTGTGACTTTACCCAAACTAATTTTGGCTTGCCATTCACTAATGGAGACTTTGTCCCCACTAATTATGACTTTGCAAATAACAATTGATGACTTTAACAACACTAATTATGACTCTTCTCATCACTGATGGAGACTTTGTCCCAACTGATTATGATTTTTCCGGTCACTTATGGTGACTTTACCTACACTAATGGTGCATTTGCTCATCACAGATTTTGTCTTTGCACCAACACATGTTGGCTTTGCCCTTCACTGATGGTGACTTTAACAACACTGATTATGACTTTGCTCACCACTGATGGTGACTTATCTAACACAATAGGTTACTTTGCTCATCACTGATTTTGAATTTACACCAACACATGTTGGCTTTGCCCTTCACTGATGGTGTATTTACTAACATTAATGGAGACTTTGCTCATCACTGACGGTGACTTTACCAACTCTAACTATGACTTTGCTCATCGATGATGGTGACTTTAACAATACAAATGTTAACATTGCTCATCACTGATGGTGACTTTGCCCCAACTTATGTTGGCTTTGCCATTCACTGATGGTGACTTAACCAACTATAATTATCACTTTACAAACACAAATGGTGACTTTGCTCATCACTGGTTGTGACTTTACACAAACACATGTTGGCAATGCCATTCACTGATGGTGACTTAACCAATACTAATTATGACTTTGATGATCACTGATGGTGATATAAGCAACACTAATAGTGACTTTGCTCATCACTGATTGTGACTTTGCACCAACACATGTTGTCTTTGCCCTTCACTGATTGTGACTTTTCCAACAATAATTATGACTTTGCTCATCACTGAAGGTGACTTAAAAAGTAATGGTGACTTTTCTCATCACTGATGGAGACTCTGTCCTCATTTATGTTGGCTTTGCCATTCACTGATGGTGACTTTAACAAAAGAAACGGTGACTTTTCTCATCACTGTTGGAGACTTTAACAACACTAATGTTGACTTAGCTAATCAATGATGTCGACTTTTCAAACACTAATGGTGACTTTGCTCATCACTGGTTGTGACTTTACACCAACACATGTTGGCAATTCCATTCACTGATGGTGACCTTACCAACACTAATTATGACTTTTCTCATAACTGATGGAGACTTTGTAACCACTGATTATGAATTTGCCGGTCACTAATGGTGACTTTACCAACAATAATTATGACTTTGCTCATCACTGATGGTGACTTAAACAAAAGTAATGGTGACTTAGCTCATCACTCATTGTGACTTTACCCAAACTAATTTTGGCTTGCCATTCACTAATGGAGACTTTGTCCCCACTAATTATGACTTTGCAAATAACAATTGATGACTTTAACAACACTAATTATGACTCTTCTCATCACTGATGGAGACTTTGTCCCAACTGATTATGATTTTTCCGGTCACTTATGGTGACTTTACCTACACTAATGGTGCATTTGCTCATCACAGATTTTGTCTTTGCACCAACACATGTTGGCTTTGCCCTTCACTGATGGTGACTTTAACAACACTGATTATGACTTTGCTCACCACTGATGGTGACTTATCTAACACAATAGGTTACTTTGCTCATCACTGATTTTGAATTTACACCAACACATGTTGGCTTTGCCCTTCACTGATGGTGTATTTACTAACATTAATGGAGACTTTGCTCATCACTGACGGTGACTTTACCAACTCTAACTATGACTTTGCTCATCGATGATGGTGACTTTAACAATACAAATGTTAACATTGCTCATCACTGATGGTGACTTTGCCCCAACTTATGTTGGCTTTGCCATTCACTGATGGTGACTTAACCAACTATAATTATCACTTTACAAACACAAATGGTGACTTTGCTCATCACTGGTTGTGACTTTACACAAACACATGTTGGCAATGCCATTCACTGATGGTGACTTAACCAATACTAATTATGACTTTGATGATCACTGATGGTGATATAAGCAACACTAATAGTGACTTTGCTCATCACTGATTGTGACTTTGCACCAACACATGTTGTCTTTGCCCTTCACTGATGGTGACTTTACCAACACCAATTACTTCTTTTCTCATCACTGATGGAGACTTTGTCCCAACTGATTATGAATTTGCCGGTCACTTATGTTGACTTTACCAACAATAATTATGACTTTGCTCATCACTGATGGTTACTTAAACAAAAGTAATGGTGACTTTTCTCATCACTGATCGAGACTTATTCCTCACTTATGTTGGCTTTGCTCATCACTGATGGTGACTTTAACAAAAGAAATGGTTACTTTTCTCATCACTGTTGGAGACTTTAACAACACTAATGTTGACTTAGCTAATCAATGATGTCGACTTTACAAACACTAATGTTGGCTTTGCTCATCACTGATTGTGACTTTACACCAACACATGTTGGCAATGCCATTCACTGATGGTGACTTTACCAACAACATTTACTACTTTTCTCATCACTGATGGAGACTTTGTCCCAACTGATTATGAATTTGCCGGTCACTGATGTTTACTTTACCAACAATAATTATGACTTTGCTCATCACTGATGGTTACTTAAACAAAAGTAATGGTGACTTTTCTCATCACTGATGGAGACTTTGTCCTCACTTATGTTGGCTTTGCCTTTCACTGATGGTGACTTTTCCAACAATAATTATGATTTTGCTCATCACTGATGGTGATATTAACAAAAGAAATGGTGACTTTTCTCATCACTGTTGGAGACTTTGTACTCACTGACAACAACACTAATAATGACTTAGCTAATCAATGATGTCGACTTTACAAACACTAATGGTGACTTTGCTCATCACTGGTTGTGGCTTTACACCAACACATGTTGGCAATGCAATTCACTGACGGTGACTTTGCCACCACTAATTATGACTTTTCTCACCACTGATGGAGACTTTGTCCCCACTGATTATGAATTTGCCGGTCACAGATGGTGACTTTACCAACACTAATGGTGCATATGCTCATCTCTGATTTTGTCTTTGCACCAACACATGTTGGCTTTGCCTTTCACTGATGGTGACTTTTCCAACAAAAATTATGATTTTGCTCATAACTGATGGTGACTTAATCAAAAGTAATGGTGACTTTTCTCACCACTGATCGAGACTTTGTCCTCACTTATGTTGGCTTTGCCATTCACTGATGGTGACTTTCCTCACAATAAAAATGATTTTGCTCATCACTGATGGTGACTTTAACAAAAGAAATGGTGACTTTTCTCATCACTGTTGGAGACTTTGTACCCACTGACAACAACACTAATGTTGACTTAGCTAATCAATGATGTCGACTTTACAAACACTAATGGTGACTTTGCTCATCACTTGTTGTGACTTTACACCAACACATGTTGGCAATGCCATTCACTGACGGTGACTTTGCCACCACTAATTATGACTTTTCTCACCACTGATGGAGACTTTGTACCCACTAATTATGAATTTGCCGGTCACTGATGGTGACTTTACCAACACTAATGGTGCATTTGCTCATCACTGATTTTGTCTTTGCACCAACACATGTTGGCAATGCCATTCACTGATGGTGACTTTGCTCATCACTTGTTGTGACTTTACACCAACACATGTTGGCAATGCCATTCACTAACGGTGACTTTGCCACCACTAATTATGACTTTTCTCACCACTGATGGAGACTTTGTACCCACTAATTATGAATTTGCCGGTCACTGATGGTGACTTTACCAACACTAATGGTGCATTTGCTCATCACTGATTTTGTCTTTGCACCAACACATGTTGGCAATGCCATTCACTGATGGTGACTTTACCAATAATAATAATGACTTTGATGATCACTGATTGTGATATAAGCAACACTAATGGCGACTTTGCTCATCACTGATTGTGACTTTGCACCAACACATGTTGTCTTAGCCTTTCACTGATGGTGACTTTACCAACACCAATTTCGACTTTCCTCGTCACTGTTGGTGACTTTAACAACACTAATGGTTACTTTGATCATCACTGATTTTGTCTTTAAACCAACACATTTTTGCTTTGACCTTCACTGATAGTGTATTTACTAACCTTAATGGTGACTTTGCTCATCAATGATGGTGACTTTGCCCCAACTTATGTTGGCATTGCAAATCACTGATTGTGACGTTACTTACACTAATTATGACTTTGCTCATAACTGGTATAGACTTTAACAACACTTATGTTGACTTTTCTCATCACTGGTTGTAACTTTTCACCAACACATGTTGGCAATGACATTCACTAATGGTTTCTTTAACAACACTTATGGTTTCTTTGCTCATCACTGATGTTGACTTTGCCCCCACTTATGTTGGCTTTGTTAATCGCTGATGGTGACTTTGACAACACTGATTATGACTTTGCTCATCACTGATGGTGACATTAACAAAAGAAATGGTGACTTTTCTCATCACTGTTGGAGACTTTGTGCCCACTGACAACAACACTAATAATGACTTTGCTAATCAATGATGTCGACTTTACAAACACTAATGGTGACTTTGCTCATTACTGGTTGTGGCTTTACACCAACACATGTTGGCAATGCCATTCATTGACGGTGACTTAACCACCACTAATTATGACTTTTCTCACCACTGATGGAGACTTTGTCCCCACTGATTATGAATTTGCCGGTCACAGATGGTGACTTTACCAACACTAATGGTGCATATGCTCATCACTGATTTTGTCTTTGCACCAACACATGTTGGCAATGCCATTCACTGATGGTGACTTTTCCAACAATAATTATGATTTTGCTCATAACTGATGGTGACTTAATCAAAAGTAATGGTGACTTTTCTCACCACTGATCGAGACTTTGTCCTCACTTATGTTGGCTTTGCCATTCACTGATGGTGACTTTCCTCACAATAAAAATGATTTTGCTCATCACTGATGGTGACTTTAACAAAAGAAATGGTGACTTTCCTCACAATAAAAATGATTTTGCTCATCACTGATGGTGACTTTAACAAAAGAAATGGTGACTTTTCTCATCACTGTTGGAGACATTGTACCCACTGACAACAACACTAATGTTGACTTAGCTAATCAATGATGTCGACTTTACAAACACTAATGGTGACTTTGCTCATCACTTGTTGTGACTTTACACCAACACATGTTGGCAATGCCATTCACTGACGGTGACTTTGCCACCACTAATTATGACTTTTCTCACCACTGATGGAGACTTTGTACCCACTAATTATGAATTTGCCGGTCACTGATGGTGACTTTACCAACACTAATGGTGCATTTGCTCATCACTGATTTTGTCTTTGCACCAACACATGTTGGCAATGCCATTCACTGATGGTGACTTTACCAATAATAATTATGACTTTGATGATCACTGATTGTGATATAAGCAACACTAATGGCGACTTTGCTCATCACTGATTGTGACTTTGCACCAACACATGTTGTCTTAGCCCTTCACTGATGGTGACTTTACCAACACCAATTTCGACTTTCCTCGTCACTGTTGGTGACTTTAACAACACTAATGGTTACTTTGATCATCACTGATTTTGTCTTTAAACCAACACATTTTGGCTTTGACCTTCACTGATAGCGTATTTACTAACCTTAATGGTGACTTTGCTCATCAATGATGGTGACTTTGCCCCAACTTATGTTGGCTTTGCAAATCACTGATTGTGACGTTACTTACACTAATTATGACTTTGCTCATAACTGGTATAGACTTTAACAACACTTATGTTGACTTTTCTCATCACTGGTTGTAACTTTCACCAACACATGTTGGCAATGACATTCACTAATGGTTTCTTTAACAACACTTATGGTTTCTTTGCTCATTACCGATGTTGACTTTGCCCCCACTTATGTTGGCTTTGTTAATCGCTGATGGTGACTTTAACAACACTGATTATGACTTTGCTCACCACTGATGGTGACTTATCTAACACAAATGGTGACTTTGCTCTTTACTGATTTTGAATTTACGCCAATTCATGTTGAATTTGCCCTTCACTGATGGTGACTTTGTCCCCACTAATTATGACTTTGCAAATCACTGATGGTGACTTTTACAAAAGAAATAGTGACTTTTCTCATCACCATTGAAGACTTTAACAACACTAATGTTGATTTATACTAATGGTGCATTTGCTCATCACTGATTTTGTTTTTGCACCAACACATGTTGGCTTTGCCCTTCACTGATGTTGACTTTTCCAACAATAATTATGATTTTGCTCATCACTAATGGTGACTTTAACAAAAGAAATGGTGACTTTTCTCATCACTGTTGGAGACTTTGTACCCACTGACAACAACACTAATGTTGACTTAGCTAATCAATGATGTCGACTTTACAAACACTAATGGTGACTTTGCTCATCACTTGTTGTGACTTTACACCAACACATGTTGGCAATGCCATTCACTGACGGTGACTTTGCCACCACTAATTATGGCTTTTCTCACCACTGATGGAGACTTTGTACCCACTAATTATGAATTTGCCGGTCACTGATGGTGACTTTACCAACACTAATGGTGCATTTGCTCATCACTGATTTTGTCTTTGCACCAACACATGTTGGCAATGCCATTCACTGATGGTGACTTTTCCAACAATAATTATGATTTTGCTCATAACTGATGGTGACTTAATCAAAAGTAATGGTGACTTTTCTCACCACTGATCGAGACTTTGTCCTCACTTATGTTGGCTTTGCCATTCACTGATGGTGACTTTCCTCACAATAAAAATGATTTTGCTCATCACTGATGGTGACTTTAACAAAAGAAATGGTGACTTTTCTCATCACTGTTGGAGACTTTGTACCCACTGACGACAACACTAATGTTGACTTAGCTAATCAATGATGTCGACTTTACAAACACTAATGGTGACTTTGCTCATCACTTGTTGTGACTTTACACCAACACATGTTGGCAATGCCATTCACTGACGGTGACTTTGCCACCACTAATTATGACTTTTCTCACCACTGATGGAGACTTTGTACCCACTAATTATGAATTTGCCGGTCACTGATGGTGACTTTACCAACACTAATGGTGCATTTGCTCATCACTGATTTTGTCTTTGCACCAACACATGTTGGCAATGCCATTCACTGATGGTGACTTTACCAATAATAATTATGACTTTGATGATCACTGATTGTGATATAAGCAACACTAATGGCGACTTTGCTCATCACTGATTGTGACTTTGCACCAACACATGTTGTCTTAGCCCTTCACTGATGGTGACTTTACCAACACCAATTTCGACTTTCCTCGTCACTGTTGGTGACTTTAACAACACTAATGGTTACTTTGATCATCACTGATTTTGTCTTTAAACCAACACATTTTGGCTTTGACCTTCACTGATAGTGTATTTACTAACCTTAATGGTGACTTTGCTCATCAATGATGGTGACTTTGCCCCAACTTATGTTGGCTTTGCAAATCACTGATTGTGACGTTACTTACACTAATTATGACTTTGCTCATAACTGGTATAGACTTTAACAACACTTATGTTGACTTTTCTCATCACTGGTTGTAACTTTTCACCAACACATGTTGGCAATGACATTCACTAATGGTTTCTTTAACAACACTTATGGTTTCTTTGCTCATCACTGATGTTGACTTTGCCCCCACTTATGTTGGCTTTGTTAATCGCTGATGGTGACTTTAACAACACTGATTATGACTTTGCTCACCACTGATGGTGACTTATCTAACACAAATGGTGACTTTGCTCATCACTGATTTTGAATTTACGCCAATTCATGTTGAATTTGCCCTTCACTGATGGTGACTTTGTCCCCACTAATTATGACTTTGCAAATCACTGATGGTGACTTTTACAAAAGAAATGGTGACTTTTCTAATCACTTTTGAAGACTTTAACAACGCTAATGTTGATTTATACTAATGGTGGCTTTGCTCATCACTGACGATGACTTTACCAACTCTAACTATGACTTTGCTCATCAATGATTGTGACTTTAACAATACAATTGTTAACATTGCTCATCACTGATGGTGACTTTGCCCCAACTTATGTTGGCTTTGCCATTCACTGATGGTGACTTTACCAACTATAATTATCACTTTGCTCATCACTGATGGTGACATTAGCTAGTCAATGATGTCGACTTTACAAACACAAATGGTGACTTTGCTCATCACTGGTTGTGACTTTAAACAAACACATGTTGGCAATGCCATTCACTGATGGTGACTTAATCAATACTAATTATGACTTTGATGATCACTGATGGTGATATAAGCAACACTAATGGTGACTTTGCTCATCACTGATTGTGACTTTGCACCAACACATGTTGTCTTTGCCCTTCACTGATGGTGACTTTACCAACACCAATTTCGACTTTCCTCGTCACTGATGGTGACTTTAACAACACTAATGGTGACTTTGCTCATGATTATGTTGACTTTAACAAAAGAAATGGTGACTTTTCTCATCACTGATGAGTCATCATCAATGTTGGTGAAAAGTTAAAACCAGAGATGAGCAAAGTCACCATTAGTGTTGGTAACGTCACCATCAGTGATTTGCAAAGTCATAATTAAAAGGGGACAAAGTCTACATCAGTGATGAGAAAAGTAACCATTACTTTTGTTAAAGTCACCATCAGTGATAAGCAAAGTCATAATTATTGTTGGTAAAGTCACCATCAGTGAATGGAAAAAGCAACATAGGTTGGGGCAAAGTCACCATCAGTGATGAGCAATGTAACCATTAGTATTATTAAAGTCACCATCATTGATGAGCAAAGTCCTAATTAGAGTTGGTCAAGTCACCGTCAGTGATGAGCAAAGTCACCATTAATGTTAGTAAATACACTATGTGATGAAAAAGGTCACCATTACTTTTGTTCAAGTCACCATCAGTGATAAGCAAAGTCATAATTATTGTTGGTAAAGTCACCATCAGTGAATGGCAAAGCCTACATAAGTGGGGGAAAAGTCACCATAATTATTGTTAAAGGAATATATTGGTGATGAGCAAAGTCATAATTAGTGTTGGTATAGTCACCATCAGTGAAAGGAAAAGTCAACATAAGTGGGGGGCAAAGTCACCATCAGTGATAAGCAAAGTCACCATTGGTTTTGAAAAAGTCACCATCAGTTATTTGCATAGTCATAATTAGTTGGGGCAAAGTCTCCATCAGTAATGAGAAAAGTCAACATAAGTGTTGTTCAGCGGATGGCAAAGCCAATATAAGTGGTGACAAAGTCTCCATCAGTGATGAGAAAAGTCATTATTACTTTTGTTAAAGTCATCATCAGTGATGAGCATAGTCATATTTAGTGTTTGTGTCACTGATGGTGACTTTACTAAAGTCGTCAATAGTGATGAGAAAAGTCATGATTAGAGTTGGTAAAGGAACCATCAGTGAAGGGAAAAGCCAACATAAGTGGGGGCAAAGTAACCATAAATGTTGTAAAAGAAACTATTAGTGATGGAAATTCACCATCAGTCACTTTACCAACTCTAATCATGACTTTGCTCATTACTATTGATGACTTTAACAACACTAATTATGACTTTTCTCATCACTGATGGAGACTTTGTCCCCACTGATTATGAATTTGCCGGTCACAGATGGTGACTTTACCAACACTAATGGTGCATATGCTCATCACTGATTTTGTCTTTGCATCAACACATGTTGGCTTTGCCCTTCACTGATGGTGACTTGTCCAACAATAATTATGATTTTGCTCATCACTGATGGTGACTTAAACAAAAGAAATGGTGACTTTTCTCATCACTGTTGGAGACTTTAACAACACTAATGTTGACTTAGCTAATCAATGATATCGACTTTTCAAACACTAATGGTGACTTTGCTCATCACTGGTTGTGACTTTACACCAACACATGTTGGCAATGCCATTCACTGACGGTGACTTTACCACCACTAATTATGACTTTTCTCATCACTGATGGAGACTTTGTACCCACTGATAATGAATTTGCCGGTCACTGATGGTGACGTTACCAACAAAAATTATGACTTTGCAAATCACTGATGGTAATATTACCAACACTAATGCTGACTTAGCTCATCACTGATTGTGACTTTACCCAAACTAACGTTGGCTTGCCATTCACTGATGTTGACTTTTTCATCACTAATAGTTTCTTTAACAACATTTATGGTTACTTTGCCCCCACTTATGTTGGCTTTTCCCTTCACTGATGGAGACTTTGTCCTCACTTATGTTGGCTTTGCCATTGACTGATGGTGACTTTCCCAACAATAATTATGACTTTGATCATCACTGATGGTGATATTACCAACACTAATGCTGACTTAGCTCATCACTGATTGTGACTTTACCCAAACTAATGTTGGCTTGCCATTCACTGATGGAGACTTTGTCCCCACTAATTTTGACTCTGCAAATCACTGATGGTGACTTTTTCATCACTAATAGTTTCTTTAACAACAATTATGGTTACTTTGCCCCAACTTATTTTGGCTTTTCCCTTCACTGATGGTCACTTTACCAACTCTAATCATGACTTTGCTCATTACTATTGATGACTTTAACAAAACTAATTATGACTTTTCTTATCACTGATGGAGACTTTGTCCCCACTGATTATGATTTTGCCGGTCACAGATGGTGACTTTACCAACACTAATGGTGCATATACTCATCACTGATTTTGTCTTTGCATCAACACATGTTGGCTTTGCCCTTCACTGATGGTGACTTATCCAACAATAATTATGATTTTGCTCATCACTAATGGTGACTTAAACAAAAGAAATGGTGATTTTTCTCATCACTGTTGGAGACTTTAACAACACTAATGTTGACTTAGCTTATCAATGATATCGACTTTTCAAACACTAATGGTGACTTTGCTCATCACTGGTTGTGACTTTACACCAACACATGTTGGCAATGCCATTCACTGACGGTGACTTTACCACCACTAATTATGACTTTTCTCATCACTGATGGAGACTTTGTACCCACTGATTATGAATTTGCCGGTCACTGATGGTGACGTTACCAACAATAATTATGACTTTGCAAATCACTGATGGTGATATTACCAACACTAATGCTGACTTAGCTAATCACTGATTGTGACTTTACCCAAACTAACGTTGGCTTGCCATTCACTGATGTTGACTTTTTCATCACTAATAGTTTCTTTAACAACATTTATGGTTACTTTGCCCCCAATTATGTTGGCTTTTCCCTTCACTGATGGTCACTTTAGCAACTCTAATCATGACTTTGCTCATCACTATTGATTACTTTAACAACACTGATAATGACTTTTCTCATCACTGATGGAGACTTTGTTCCCACTGATTATGAATTTACCGGTCACTGATTGTGACATTACCGACACTAATGATGCATTTGCTCATCACTAATTTTGTCTTTGCACCAACACATGTTGGGGTTGCCCTTCACTGATGGTGACTTTACCAACAATAATTATGACTTTGTTCATCACTGATGGTTACTAAAACAAAAGAAATGGTGACTTTTCTCATCATTGATCGATACTTTGTCCTCACTTATTTTGGCTTTGCCATTCACTGATGATGACTTTCCTCACAATAATAATGACTTTGCTCATCAATGATGTTGACTTTACAAACACTAATAGTGACTTTGCTCATCACTGGTTGTGACTTTACACCAACACATGTTGGCAATGCCATTCACTGACGGTGACTTTACCACACCTAATTATGACTTTTCTCATCTCTGATGGAGACTTTGTACCAACTGATTATGAATATGCCGGTCACTGATGGTGACTTTACCAACACTAATGGTGCATTTGCTCATCACTGATTTTGTCTTTGCACCAACATATGTTGGCTTTGCCCTTGACTGATGGTGACTTTACCAACAATAATTACGACTTTTCTCATTACTGATGGAGACTTTAACTACACTTATGTAGACTTAGCTAATCAATGATGTCGACTTTACAAACAATAATGGTGACCTTGCTCATCACTGGTTGTGACTTTACACAATCACATGTTGGCCATACCATTCACTGATGGTGACTTTACCAATAATAACTATGACTTCGATGATCACTGATGGTGATATAAGCAACACTAATGGCGACTTTGCTCATCACTGATTGTGACTTTGCACCAACACATGTTGTCTTTGCCCTTCACTCATGGTGACTTTACCAACACCAATTTCGACTTTCCTCGTCACTGTTGGTGACTTAAACAACACTAATGGTGACTTTGCTCATCACTGATTTTGTCTTTAAACCAACTCATTTTGGCTATGGCCTTCACTGATAGTGACTTTTCCAACAATAATTATGATTTTGCTCATCACTGATGGTGACTTAAACAAAAGAAATGGTGATTTTTCTCATCACTGTTGGAGACTTTAACAACACTAATGTTGACTTAGCTTATCAATGATATCGACTTTTCAAACACTAATGGTGACTTTGCTCATCACTGATTGTGACTTTACACCAACACATGTTGGCATTGACATTCACTGACGGTGACTTTACCACACCTAATTATGACTTTTCTCATCACTGATGGAGACTTTGTACCCACTGATTATGAATTTGCCGGTGACTGATGGTGACGTTACCAACAATAATTATGACTTTGCAAATCACTGATGGTGATATTACCAACACTAATGCTGACTTAGCTCATCACTGATTGTGACTTTACCCAAACTAACGTTGGCTTGCCATTCACTGATGTTGACTTTTTCATCACTAATAGTTTCTTTAGCAACATTTATGGTTTCTTTGCCCCCACTTATGTTGGCTTTTCCCTTCACTGATGGAGACTTTGTCCTCACTTATGTTGGCTTTGCCATTGACTGATGGTGACTTTCCCAACAATAATTATGACTTTGATCATCACTGATGGTGATATTACCAACACTAATGCTGACTTAGCTCATCACTGATTGTGATTTTACCCAAACTAATGTTGGCTTGCCATTCACTGATGGAGACTTTGTCCCCACTAATTTTGACTCTGCAAATCACTGATGGTGACTTTTTCATCACTAATAGTTTCTTTAACAACAATTATGGTTACTTTGCCCCAACTTATTTTGGCTTTTCCCTTCACTGATGGTCACTTTACCAACTCTAATCATGACTTTGCTCATTACTATTGATGACTTTAACAAAACTAATTATGACTTTTCTTATCACTGATGGAGACTTTGTCCCCACTGATTATGATTTTGCCGGTCACAGATGGTGACTTTACCAACACTAATGGTGCATATGCTCATCACTGATTTTGTCTTTGCATCAACACATGTTGGCTTTGCCCTTCACTGATGGTGACTTATCCAACAATAATTATGATTTTGCTCATCACTGATGGTGACTTAAACAAAAGAAATGGTGATTTTTCTCATCACTGTTGGAGACTTTAACAACACTAATGTTGACTTAGCTTATCAATGATATCGACTTTTCAAACACTAATGGTGACTTTGCTCATCACTGGTTGTGACTTTACACCAACACATGTTGGCAATGCCATTCACTGACGGTGACTTTACCACCACTAATTATGACTTTTCTCATCACTGATGGAGACTTTGTACCCACTGATTATGAATTTGCCGGTCACTGATGGTGAAGTTACCAACAATAATTATGACTTTGCAAATCACTGATGGTGATATTACCAACACTAATGCTGACTTAGCTAATCACTGATTGTGACTTTACCCAAACTAACGTTGGCTTGCCATTCACTGATGTTGACTTTTTCATCACTAATAGTTTCTTTAACAACATTTATGGTTACTTTGCCCCCAATTATGTTGGCTTTTCCCTTCACTGATGGTCACTTTAGCAACTCTAATCATGACTTTGCTCATCACTATTGATTACTTTAACAACACTGATAATGACTTTTCTCATCACTGATGGAGACTTTGTTCCCACTGATTATGAATTTACCGGTCACTGATTGTGACATTACCGACACTAATGATGCATTTGCTCATCACTAATTTTGTCTTTGCACCAACACATGTTGGGGTTGCCCTTCACTGATGGTGACTTTACCAACAATAATTATGACTTTGTTCATCACTGATGGTTACTTAAACTAAAGAAATGGTGACTTTTCTCATCATTGATCGATACTTTGTCCTCACTTATTTTGGCTTTGCCATTCACTGATGATGACTTTCCTCACAATAATAATGACTTTGCTCATCAATGATGTTGACTTTACAAACACTAATAGTGACTTTGCTCATCACTGGTTGTGACTTTACACCAACACATGTTGGCAATGCCATTCACTGACGGTGACTTTACCACACCTAATTATGACTTTTCTCATCTCTGATGGAGACTTTGTACCAACTGATTATGAATATGCCGGTCACTGATGGTGACTTTACCAACACTAATGGTGCATTTGCTCATCACTGATTTTGTCTTTGCACCAACATATGTTGGCTTTGCCCTTGACTGATGGTGACTTTACCAACAATAATTACGACTTTTCTCATTACTGATGGAGACTTTAACTACACTTATGTAGACTTAGCTAATCAATGATGTCGACTATACAAACAATAATGGTGACCTTGCTCATCACTGGTTGTGACTTTACACAATCACATGTTGGCCATACCATTCACTGATGGTGACTTTACCAATAATAACTATGACTTCGATGATCACTGATGGTGATATAAGCAACACTAATGGCGACTTTGCTCATCACTGATTGTGACTTTGCACCAACACATGTTGTCTTTGCCCTTCACTCATGGTGACTTTACCAACACCAATTTCGACTTTCCTCGTCACTGTTGGTGACTTAAACAACACTAATGGTGACTTTGCTCATCACTGATTTTGTCTTTAAACCAACTCATTTTGGCTATGGCCTTCACTGATAGTGACTTTTCCAACAATAATTATGATTTTGCTCATCACTGATGGTGACTTAAACAAAAGAAAAAGTGACTTTTCTCATCACTGTTGGAGACTTTAACAACACTAATGTTGACTTAGCTAATCAATGATATCGACTTTTCAAACACTAATGGTGACTTTGCTCATCACTGATTGTGACTTTACACCAACACATGTTGGTATTGACATTCACTGACGGTGACTTTACCACACCTAATTATGACTTTTCTCATCACTGATGGAGACTTTGTACCCACTGATTATGAATTTGCCGGTGACTGATGGTGACTTTACCAACACTAATGGTGCATTTGCTCATCACTGATTTTGTCTTTGCACCAACACATGTTGGCTTTACCATTGACTGATGGTGACTTTACCAACAATAATTATGACTTTGCTCATCACTGATGGTGATTTTAACAGAGGAAATGGTGATTTTTCTCATTACTGATGGAGACTTTAACTACACTTATGTAGACTTTTGTTTAATTCACCATCAGTGATGAGCAAAGTCATAATTATTGTTGGAAAAGTCACAATCAGTGAAGGGCAAAGCCAACATGTGTTGGTGCAAAGACAAAATCAGCGATGAGCAAATGCACCAATAGCGTTGGTAAAGTCATTTTCTGTGACCGGCAAAGTCATAATTAGTGGGGACAAAGTCTCCATCAGTGATGAGAAAAGTCATAATTATTGTTGGGAAATTCACCATCAGTGAATGGCATAGCCAACATAAGTGAGAACAAAGTCTCCATCAGTGATGAGAAAAGTCCCCATTACTTTTGTTTAAGTCACCATCAGTGATGAGCAAAGTCATAATTATTGTTGGTAAAGTCACCATCAGTGAATGGCATCGCCAACATGTGTTGGTGTAAAGTCACAACCAGAGATGAGCAAAGTCACCATTAGTGTTGGTAAAGTCGACATCATTGATTAGCTAAGTCAACATTAGTGTTATTAAAGTCTCCAACAGTGATGAGAAAAGTCACCATTTCTTTTGTTAAAGTCTCCAACAGAGATGAGAAAAGTCACCATTACTTTTGTTTAAGTCACCATCAGTGATGAGCAAAGTCATAATTATTGTTGATAAGTCACCATCAGTGACCGGAAAAATCATAATCAGTTGGGACAAAGTCTCCATCAGTAATGAGAAAAGTCATAATTAGTGTTGTTAAAGTCATCCATAGTGATGAGCAAAGTCATGATTAGAGTTGGTAAAGTCACCATCAGTGAATGGCATTGCCAACATGTGTTGGTGTAAAGTCACCATCAGTAAATGGCAAAGCCAACATAAGTGAGGACAAAGTCTCGATCAGTGATGAGAAAAGTCACCATTACTTTTGTTTAAGTCACCATCAGTGATGAACAAAGTCATAATTATTGTTGGGCAAGTCACCATAAGTAACCGGAAAAATCATAATCAGTTGGGACAAAGTCTCCATCAGTAATGAGAAAAGTCATAATTAGTGTTGTTAAAGTCATCCATAGTGATGAGCAAAGTCATGATTAGAGTTGGTAAAGTGACCATCAGTGAAGGGAAAAGCCAATATAAGTGGGGTTAAAGTAACGATAAGTGTTGTTAATGAAACTATTAGTGATGAAAAAGTCACCATCAGTTATTTGCAAAGTCATAATTAGTGGGGACAAAGTCTCCATTAGTAAGTCGCAAGCCAAAATTAGTTTGGGTTAAGTCACAATCAGTGATGAGCTAAGTCAGCATTAGTGTTGGTAATATCACCATCAGAGATTATCAAAGTCATAATTATTGTTGGGAAAGTCACCATCAGTGTAGGGCAAAGACAACATGTGTTGGTGCAAAGAAAAAATAAGTGATGAGCAAATGCACCATTAGTGTTGGTAAAGTCACCATAAGTTACCGGAAAAATCATTATCAGTCGGGACAAAATCTCCTTCAGTGATGAGAAAAGTCATAATTAGTGTTGTTAAAGTCATCAATAGTGATGAGCAAAGTCATGATTAGAGTTGGTAAAGTGACCATCAGTGAAGGGAAAAGCCAACATAAGTGGGGGCAAAGTAACCATAAGTGTTGTTAAAGAAACTTTTAGTGAAGAAATAGAGACCATCGGTGATTTGCAAAGTCATAATTAGTGGGGACAAAGTCTCCATTAGTGAATGGCAAGCCAACATTAGTCTGGGTAAAGTCACAATCAGTGATGAGCTAAGTCAGCATTAATGTTGGTAATATCACCATCAGTGATGATCAAAGTCGAAATTATTGTTGGGAAAGTGACCATCAGTGAAGGGAAAAGCCAACATAAGTGGGGGCAAAGTCACCATCAGTGACCGGCAAATTCATAATCAGTGGGTACAAAGTCTCCATCAGTGATGAGAAAAGTCATAATTAGTTATGGTAAAGTCACCATCAGTGAATGGCATCGCCAACATGTGTTGGTGTAAAGTCACAACCATTGATGAGCAAAGTCACCATTAGTGTTTGAAAAGTCGACATCATTAATTAGCTAAGTCAACATTAGTGTTGTTAAAGTCTCCAACAGTGATGAGAAAAGTCACCGTTTCTTTTGTTAAAGTCACCATCAGTGATGAGCAAAGTCATAATTATTGTTGGTAAAGTGACCATCAGTGAATGGCAAAGCCAACATAAGTGAGGACAAGTCTCCATCAGTAATTAGAAAAGTCACCGTTACTTTTGTTAAAGTCACCATCAGTGATGAGCAAAGTCATAATTATTGTCGGTAAAGTCACCATCAGTGAATGACAAAGCCAACATTAATGAGGACAAAGTCTCCATCAATGATGAGAAAAGTCACCATTACTTTTGTTAATGTCACCATCAGTGAGGAGCAAAGTCATAATTATTGTTGGAAAAGTCACCATCAGTGAATGGCAAACCAACATTAGTTTGGGTAAAGTCACAATCAGTGATGATCAAAGTCATAATTATTGTTTGGAAAGTCACCATCAGTGAATGGCAAAGCCAACATAAGTGAGTACAAAGTCTCCATCAGTGATGAGAAAAGTCACCATTGCTTTTGTTTAAGTCACCATTAGTGATGAGCAAAGTCATAATTATTTTTGGTAAAGTCACCATCAGTGACCGGTAAATTCATAATCAGTGGGTACAAAGTCTCCATCAGTTATGAGAAAAGTCATAATTAGTGTTGGTAAAATCACCATCAGTGAATGGCATTGCCAACATGTGTTGGTGTAAAGTTACAACCAGTGATGAGCAAAGTCAACTTTAGTGTTGTTAAAGTCTCAAACAGTGATGAGAAAAGTCACCATTTCTTTTGTTAAAGTCACCATCAGTGATGAGCAAAGTCACCATTACTTTTGTTAAAGTCACCATTAGTGATGAGCAAAGTCATAATTATTGTTGTTAAAGTCACCATCAGTGAATGGCATTGCCAAAATGTGTTGGTGTAAAGTCACAATCAGTGATGAGCTAAGTCAGCATTAGTGTTGGTAATATCACCATCAGTGATGATCAAAGTCATAATTATTGTTGGGAAAGTCACCATCAGTGAATGGCAAAGCCAACATTAGTGAGGACAAAGTCGACATCAGTGAAGAGAAAAGTCACCATCGGTGATGAGCAAAGTCATAATTATTGTTGGTAAAGTCACCATCAGTGACCGGCAAATTCATAATCAGTGGATACAATGTCTCCATCAGTGATGAGAAAAGTAATAATTAGTGTTGGTAAAGTCACCATCAGTGAATGGCATTGCCAACATGTGTTAGTGTAAAGTCACAATCAGTGATGGGCTAATTCAGCATTAGTGTTGGTAATATCACCATCAGTGATGATCAAAGTCATAATTATTGTTGGGAAAGTCACCATGAGTGAATAGCAAAGCCAACATTAGTGAGGACAAAGTCGACATCAGTGAAGAGAAAAGTCACCATTACTTTTGTTTAAGTCACCATCGGTGATGAGCAAAGTCATAATTATTGTTGGTAAAGTCACCATCAGTGACAGGCAAATTCATAATCAGTGGGTACAAAGTCTCCATCAGTGATGAGAAAAGTCATAATTATTGTTGGTAAAGTCACCATCAGTGACCGGCAAATTCATAATCAGTGGGTACAAAGTCTCCATCAGTGATGAGAAAAGTAATAATTAGTGTTGGTAAAGTCACCATCAGTGAATGGCATTGCCAACATGTGTTAGTGTAAAGTCACAATCAGTGATGAGCTAATTCAGCATTAGTGTTGGTAATATTACCATCAGTGATGATCAAAGTCATAATTATTGTTGGGAAAGTCACCATCAGTGAATAGCAAAGCCAACATTAGTGAGGACAAAGTCGACATCAGTGAAGAGAAAAGTCACCATTACTTTTGTTTAAGTCACCATCGGTGATGAGCAAAGTCATAATTATTGTTGTTAAAGTCACCATCAGTGAATGACAAAGCCAACATAAATGAGGACAAAGTCTCCATCAATGATGAGAAAAGTCACCATTACTTTTGTTAAAGTCACCATCAGTGAGGAGCAAAGTCATAATCATTGTTGGAAAAGTCACCATCAGTGAATGGCAAAACAACATTAGTTTGGGTAAAGTCACAATCAGTGATGATCAAAGTCATAATTATTGTTTGGAAAGTCACCATCAGTGAATGGCAAAGCCAACATAAGTGAGTACAAAGTCTCCATCAGTGATGAGAAAAGTCACCATTACTTTTGTTTAAGTCACCATCAGTGATGAGCAAAGTCATAATTATTTTTGGTAAAGTCACCATCAGTGACCGGTAAATTCATAATCAGTGGGTACAAAGTCTCCATCAGTTATGAGAAAAGTCATAATTAGTGTTGGTAAAATCACCATCAGTGAATGGCATTGCCAACATGTGTTGGTGTAAAGTTACAACCAGTGATGAGCAAAGTCACCATTAGTGTTTGAAAAGTCACAATCAGTGATGAGCTAAGTCAGCATTAGTGTTGGTAATATCACCATCAGTGATGATCAAAGTCATAATTATTGTTGGGAAAGTCACCATCAGTGAATGGCAAAGCCAACATTAGTGAGGACAAAGTCGACATCAGTGAAGAGAAAAGTCACCATTACTTTTGTTTAAGTCACCATCGGTGATGAGCAAAGTCATAATTATTGTTGGTAAAGTCACCATCAGTGACCGGCAAATTCATAATCAGTGGGTACAAAGTCTCCATCAGTGATGAGAAAAGTAATAATTAGTGTTGGTAAAGTCACCATCAGTGAATGGCATTGCCAACATGTGTTAGTGTAAAGTCACAATCAGTGATGAGCTAATTCAGCATTAGTATTGGTAATATCTCCATCAGTGATGATCAAAGTCATAATTATTGTTGGGAAAGTCACCATCAGTGAATAGCAAAGCCAACATTAGTGAGGACAAAGTCGACATCAGTGAAGAGAAAAGTCACCATTACTTTTGTTTAAGTCACCATCGATGATGAGCAAAGTCATAATTATTGTTGTTAAAGTCACCATCAGTGAATGACAAAGCCAACATAAATGAGGACAAAGTCTCCATCAATGATGAGAAAAGTCACCATTACTTTTGTTAAAGTCACCATCAGTGAGGAGCAAAGTCATAATCATTGTTGGAAAAGTCACCATCAGTGAATGGCAAAACAACATTAGTTTGGGTAAAGTCACAATCAGTGATGATCAAAGTCATAATTATTGTTTGGAAAGTCACCATCAGTGAATGGCAAAGCCAACATAAGTGAGTACAAAGTCTCCATCAGTGAAGAGAAAAGTGACCATTACTTTTGTTTAAGTCACCATCAGTGATGAGCAAAGTCATAATTATTTTTGGTAAAGTCACCATCAGTGACCGGCAAATTCATAATCAGTGGGTACAAAGTCTCCATCAGTTATGAGAAAAGTCATAATTAGTGTTGGTAAAATCACCATCAGTGAATGGCATTGCCAACATGTGTTGGTGTAAAGTTACAACCAGTGATGAGCAAAGTCACCATTAGTGTTTGAAAAGTCACAATCAGTGATGAGCTAAGTCAGCATTAGTGTTGGTAATATCACCATCAGTGATGATCAAAGTCATAATTATTGTTGGGAAAGTCACCATCAGTGAATGGCAAAGCCAACATTAGTGAGGACAAAGTCGACATCAGTGAAGAGAAAAGTCACCATTACTTTTGTTTAAGTCACCATCGGTGATGAGCAAAGTCATAATTATTTTTGGTAAAGTCACCATCAGTGACCGGCAAATTCATAATCATTGGGTACAAAGTCTCCATCAGTGATGAGAAAAGTAAAAATTAGTGTTGGTAAAGTCACCATCAGTGAATGGCATTGCCAACATGTGTTAGTGTAAAGTCACAATCAGTGATGAGCTAATTCAGCATTAGTGTTGGTAATATCACCATCAGTGATGATCAAAGTCATAATTATTGTTGGGAAAGTCACCATCAGTGAATAGCAAAGCCAACATTAGTGAGGACAAAGTCGACATCAGTGAAGAGAAAAGTCCCCATTACTTTTGTTTAAGTCACCATCGGTGATGAGCAAAGTCATAATTATTGTTGTTAAAGTCACCATCAGTGAATGACAAAGCCAACATAAATGAGGACAAAGTCTTCATCAATGATGAGAAAAGTCACCATTACTTTTGTTAAAGTCACCATCAGTGAGGAGCAAAGTCATAATCATTGTTGGAAAAGTCACCATCAGTGAATGGCAAAACAACATTAGTTTGGGTAAAGTCACAATCAGTGATGATCAAAGTCATAATTATTGTTTGGAAAGTCACCATCAGTGAATGGCAAAGCCAACATAAGTGAGTACAAAGTCTCCATCAGTGAAGAGAAAAGTGACCATTACTTTTGTTTAAGTCACCATCAGTGATGAGCAAAGTCATAATTATTTTTGGTAAAGTCACCATCAGTGACCGGCAAATTCATAATCAGTGGGTACAAAGTCTCCATCAGTGATGAGAAAAGTCATAATTAGTGTTGGTAAAATCACCATCAGTGAATGGCATTGCCAACATGTGTTAGTGTAAAGTCTCAATCAGTGATGAGCTAATTCAGCATTAGTGTTGGTAATATCACCATCAGTGATGATCAAAGTCATAATTATTGTTGGGAAAATCACCATCAGTGAATAGCAAAGCCAACATTAGTGAGGACAAAGTCGACATCAGTGAAGAGAAAAGTCACCATTACTTTTGTTTAAGTCACCATCGGTGATGAGCAAAGTCATAATTATTGTTGTTAAAGTCATCATCAGTGAATGACAAAGCCAACATAAATGAGGACAAAGTCTTCATCAATGATGAGAAAAGTCACCATTACTTTTGTTAAAGTCACCATCAGTGAGGAGCAAAGTCATAATCATTGTTGGAAAAGTCACCATCAGTGAATGGCAAAACAACATTAGTTTGGGTAAAGTCACAATCAGTGATGATCAAAGTCATAATTATTGTTTGGAAAGTCACCATCAGTGAATGGCAAAGCCAACATAAGTGAGTACAAAGTTTCCATCAGTGAAGAGAAAAGTGACCATTACTTTTGTTTAAGTCACCATCAGTGATGAGCAAAGTCACCATTAGTGTTTGAAAAGTCACAATCAGTGATGAGCTAAGTCAGCATTAGTGTTGGTAATATCACCATCAGTGATGATCAAAGTCATAATTATTGTTGGGAAAGTCACCATCAGTGAATGGCATAGCCAACATTAGTGAGGACAAAGTCGACATCAGTGAAGAGAAAAGTCACCATTACTTTTGTTTAAGTCACCATCGGTGATGAGCAAAGTCATAATTATTTTTGGTAAAGTCACCATCAGTGACCGGCAAATTCATAATCAGTGGGTACAAAGTCTCCATCAGTGATGAGAAAAGTAATAATTAGTGTTGGTAAAGTCACCATCAGTGAATGGCATTGCCAACATGTGTTAGTGTAAAGTCACAATCAGTGATGAGCTAATTCAGCATTAGTGTTGGTAATATCACCATCAGTGATGATCAAAGTCATAATTATTGTTGGGAAAGTCACCATCAGTGAATAGCAAAGCCAACATTAGTGAGGACAAAGTCGACATCAGTGAAGAGAAAATTCACCATTACTTTTGTTTAAGTCACCATCGGTGATGAGCAAAGTCATAATTATTGTTGTTAAAGTCACCATCAGTGAATGACAAAGCCAACATAAATGAGGACAAAGTCTTCATCAATGATGAGAAAAGTCACCATTACTTTTGTTAAAGTCACCATCAGTGAGGAGCAAAGTCATAATCATTGTTGGAAAAGTCACCATCAGTGAATGGCAAAACAACATTAGTTTGGGTAAAGTCACAATCAGTGATGATCAAAGTCATAATTATTGTTTGGAAAGTCACCATCAGTGAATGGAAAAGCCAACATAAGTGAGTACAAAGTCTCCATCAGTGAAGAGAAAAGTCACCATTACTTTTGTTTAAGTCACCATCGGTGATGAGCAAAGTCATAATTATTGTTGGTAAAATCACCATCAGTGACCGGCAAATTCATAATCAGTGGGTACAAAGTCTCCATCAGTGATGAGAAAAGTAATAATTAGTGTTGGTAAAGTCACCATCAGTGAATGGCATTGCCAACATGTGTTAGTGTAAAGTCACAATCAGTGATGAGCTAATTCATCATTAGTATTGGTAATATCTCCATCAGTGATGATCAAAGTCATAATTATTGTTGGGAAAGTCACCATCAAGGAATAGCAAAGCCAACATTAGTGAGGACAAAGTCGACATCAGTGAAGAGAAAAGTCACCATTACTTTTGTTTAAGTCACCATCGGTGATGAGCAAAGTCATAATTATTGTTGTTAAAGTCACCATCAGTGAATGACAAAGCCAACATAAATGAGGACAAAGTCTTCATCAATGATGAGAAAAGTCACCATTACTTTTGTTAAAGTCACCATCAGTGAGGAGCAAAGTCATAATCATTGTTGGAAAAGTCACCATCAGTGAATGGCAAAACAACATTAGTTTGGGTAAAGTCACAATCAGTGATGATCAAAGTCATAATTATTGTTTGGAAAGTCACCATCAGTGAATGGCAAAGCCAACATAAGTGAGTACAAAGTCTCCATCAGTGAAGAGAAAAGTCACCATTACTTTTGTTTAAGTCACCATCGGTGATGAGCAAAGTCATAATTATTGTTGGTAAAATCACCATCAGTGACCGGCAAATTCATAATCAGTGGGTACAAAGTCTCCATCAGTGATGAGAAAAGTAATAATTAGTGTTGGTAAAGTCACCATCAGTGAATGGCATTGCCAACATGTGTTGGTGTAAAGTTACAACCAGTGATGAGCAAAGTCACCATTAGTGTTTGAAAAGTCGACATCATTGATTAGCTAAGTCAACTTTAGTGTTGTTAAAGTCTCCAACAGTGATGAGAAAAGTCACCATTTCTTTTGTTAAAGTCACCATCAGTGAGGAGCAAAGTCATAATCATTGTTGTAAAAGTCACCATCAGTGAATGGCAAAACAACATTAGTTTGGGTAAAGTCACAATCAGTGATGATCAAAGTCATAATTATTGTTTGGAAAGTCACCATCAGTGAATGGCAAAGCCAACATAAGTGAGTACAAAGTCTCCATCAGTGAAGAGAAAAGTGACCATTACTTTTGTTTAAGTCACCATCAGTGATGAGCAAAGTCATAATTATTTTTGGTAAAGTCACCATCAGTGACCGGCAAATTCATAATCAGTGGGTACAAAGTCTCCATCAGTTATGAGAAAAGTCATAATTAGTGTTGGGAAAATCACCATCAGTGAATGGCATTGCCAACATGTGTTAGTGTAAAGTCACAATCAGTGATGAGCTAATTCAGCATTAGTGTTGGTAATATCACCATCAGTGATGATCAAAGTCATAATTATTGTTGGGAAAGTCACCATCAGTGAATAGCAAAGCCAACATTAGTGAGGACAAAGTCGACATCAGTGAAGAGAAAAGTCACCATTACTTTTGTTTAAGTCACCATCGGTGATGAGCAAAGTCATAATTATTGTTGTTAAAGTCATCATCAGTGAATGACAAAGCCAACATAAATGAGGACAAAGTCTTCATCAATGATGAGAAAAGTCACCATTACTTTTGTTAAAGTCACCATCAGTGAGGAGCAAAGTCATAATCATTGTTGGAAAAGTCACCATCAGTGAATGGCAAAACAACATTAGTTTGGGTAAAGTCACAATCAGTGATGATCAAAGTCATAATTATTGTTTGGAAAGTCACCATCAGTGAATGGCAAAGCCAACATAAGTGAGTACAAAGTCTCCATCAGTGAAGAGAAAAGTGACCATTACTTTTGTTTAAGTCACCATCAGTGATGAGCAAAGTCACCATTAGTGTTTGAAAAATCACAATCAGTGATGAGCTAAGTCAGCATTAGTGTTGGTAATATCACCATCAGTGATGATCAAAGTCATAATTATTGTTTGGAAATGCACCATCAGTGAATGGCAAAGCCAACATTAGTGAGGACAAAGTCGACATCAGTGAAGAGAAAAGTCACCATTACTTTTGTTTAAGTCACCATCGGTGATGAGCAAAGTCATAATTATTTTTGGTAAAGTCACCATCAGTGACCGGCAAATTCATAATCAGTGGGTACAAAGTCTCCATCAGTTATGAGAAAAGTCATAATTAGTGTTGGGAAAATCACCATCAGTGAATGGCATTGCCAACATGTGTTAGTGTAAAGTCACAATCAGTGATGAGCTAATTCAGCATTAGTGTTGGTAATATCACCATCAGTGATGATCAAAGTCATAATTATTGTTGGGAAAGTCACCATCAGTGAATAGCAAAGCCAACATTAGTGAGGACAAAGTCGACATCAGTGAAGAGAAAAGTCACCATTACTTTTGTTTAAGTCACCATCGGTGATGAGCAAAGTCATAATTATTGTTGTTAAAGTCATCATCAGTGAATGACAAAGCCAACATAAATGAGGACAAAGTCTTCATCAATGATGAGAAAAGTCACCATTACTTTTGTTAAAGTCACCATCAGTGAGGAGCAAAGTCATAATCATTGTTGGAAAAGTCACCATCAGTGAATGGCAAAACAACATTAGTTTGGGTAAAGTCACAATCAGTGATGATCAAAGTCATAATTATTGTTTGGAAAGTCACCATCAGTGAATGGCAAAGCCAACATAAGTGAGTACAAAGTCTCCATCAGTGAAGAGAAAAGTGACCATTACTTTTGTTTAAGTCACCATCAGTGATGAGCAAAGTCATAATTATTTTTGGTAAAGTCACCATCAGTGACCGGCAAATTCATAATCAGTGGGTACAAAGTCTCCATCAGTTATGAGAAAAGTCATAATTAGTGTTGGGAAAATCACCATCAGTGAATGGCATTGCCAACATGTGTTAGTGTAAAGTCACAATCAGTGATGAGCTAATTCAGCATTAGTGTTGGTAATATCACCATCAGTGATGATCAAAGTCATAATTATTGTTGGGAAAGTCACCATCAGTGAATAGCAAAGCCAACATTAGTGAGGACAAAGTCGACATCAGTGAAGAGAAAAGTCACCATTACTTTTGTTTAAGTCACCATCGGTGATGAGCAAAGTCATAATTATTGTTGTTAAAGTCATCATCAGTGAATGACAAAGCCAACATAAATGAGGACAAAGTCTTCATCAATGATGAGAAAAGTCACCATTACTTTTGTTAAAGTCACCATCAGTGAGGAGCAAAGTCATAATCATTGTTGGAAAAGTCACCATCAGTGAATGGCAAAACAACATTAGTTTGGGTAAAGTCACAATCAGTGATGATCAAAGTCATAATTATTGTTTGGAAAGTCACCATCAGTGAATGGCAAAGCCAACATAAGTGAGTACAAAGTCTCCATCAGTGAAGAGAAAAGTGACCATTACTTTTGTTTAAGTCACCATCAGTGATGAGCAAAGTCACCATTAGTGTTTGAAAAATCACAATCAGTGATGAGCTAAGTCAGCATTAGTGTTGGTAATATCACCATCAGTGATGATCAAAGTCATAATTATTGTTGGGCAAGGCACCATCAGTGAATGGCAAAGCCAACATTAGTGAGGACAAAGTCGACATCAGTGAAGAGAAAAGTCACCATTACTTTTGTTTAAGTCACCATCGGTGATGAGCAAAGTCATAATTATTTTTGGTAAAGTCACCATCAGTGACCGGCAAATTCATAATCAGTGGGTACAAAGTCTCCATCAGTGATGAGAAAAGTAATAATTAGTGTTGGTAAAGTCACCATCAGTGAATGGCATTGCCAACATGTGTTAGTGTAAAGTCACAATCAGTGATGAGCTAATTCAGCATTAGTGTTGGTAATATCACCATCAGTGATGATCAAAGTCATAATTATTGTTGGGAAAGTCACCATCAGTGAATAGCAAAGCCAACATAAGTGAGTACAAAGTCGACATCAGTGAAGAGAAAAGTCACCATTACTTTTGTTTAAGTCACCATCGGTGATGAGCAAAGTCATAATTATTGTTGGTAAAATCACCATCAGTGACCGGCAAATTCATAATCAGTGGGTACAAAGTCTCCATCAGTGATGAGAAAAGTAATAATTAGTGTTGGTAAAGTCACCATCAGTGAATGGCATTGCCAACATGTGTTAGTGTAAAGTCACAATCAGTGATGAGCTAATTCAGCATTAGTGTTGGTAATATCACCATCAGTGATGATCAAAGTCATAATTATTGTTGGGAAAGTCACCATCAGTGAATAGCAAAGCCAACATAAGTGAGTACAAAGTCTCCATCAGTGAAGAGAAAAGTCACCATTACTTTTGTTTAAGTCACCATCGGTGATGAGCAAAGTCATAATTATTGTTGGTAAAATCACCATCAGTGACCGGCAAATTCATAATCAGTGGGTACAAAGTCTCCATCAGTGATGAGAAAAGTAATAATTAGTGTTGGTAAAGTCACCATCAGTGAATGGCATTGCCAACATGTGTTAGTGTAAAGTCACAATCAGTGATGAACTAATTCAGCATTAGTATTGGTAATATCTCCATCAGTGATGATCAAAGTCATAATTATTGTTGGGAAAGTCACCATCAGTGAATAGCAAAGCCAACATTAGTGAGGACAAAGTCGACATCAGTGAAGAGAAAAGTCACCATTACTTTTGTTTAAGTCACCATCGGTGATGAGCAAAGTCATAATTATTGTTGTTAAAGTCACCATCAGTGAATGACAAAGCCAACATAAATGAGGACAAAGTCTTCATCAATGATGAGAAAAGTCACCATTACTTTTGTTAAAGTCACCATCAGTGAGGAGCAAAGTCATAATCATTGTTGGTAAAGTCACCATCAGTGAATGGCAAAACAACATTAGTTTGGGTAAAGTCACAATCAGTGATGATCAAAGTCATAATTATTGTTTGGAAAGTCACCATCAGTGAATGGCAAAGCCAACATAATTGAGTACAAAGTCTCCATCAGTGAAGAGAAAAGTGACCATTACTTTTGTTTAAGTCACCATCAGTGATGAGCAAAGTCATAATTATTTTTGGTAAAGTCACCATCAGTGACCGGCAAATTCATAATCAGTGGGTACAAAGTCTCCATCAGTTATGAGAAAAGTCATAATTAGTGTTGGTAAAATCACCATCAGTGAATGGCATTGCCAACATGTGTTGGTGTAAAGTTACAACCAGTGATGAGCAAAGTCACCATTAGTGTTTGAAAAGTCGACATCATTGATTAGCTAAGTCAACTTTAGTGTTGTTAAAGTCTCCAACAGTGATGAGAAAAGTCACCATTTCTTTTGTTAAAGTCACCATCAGTGAGGAGCAAAGTCATAATCATTGTTGTAAAAGTCACCATTAGTGAATGGCAAAACAACATTAGTTTGGGTAAAGTCACAATCAGTGATGATCAAAGTCATAATTATTGTTTGGAAAGTCACCATCAGTGAATGGCAAAGCCAACATAAGTGAGTACAAAGTCTCCATCAGTGAAGAGAAAAGTGACCATTACTTTTGTTTAAGTCACCATCAGTGATGAGCAAAGTCATAATTATTGTTGTTAAAGTCACCATCAGTGAATGACAAAGCCAACATAAATGAGGACAAAGTCTCCATCAATGATGAGAAAAGTCACCATTACTTTTGTTAAAGTCACCATCAGTGAGGAGCAAAGTCATAATCATTGTTGGAAAAGTCACCATCAGTGAATGGCAAAACAACATTAGTTTGGGTAAAGTCACAATCAGTGATGATCAAAGTCATAATTATTGTTTGGAAATTCACCATCAGTGAATGGCAAAGCCAACATAAGTGAGTACAAAGTCTCCATCAGTGAAGAGAAAAGTGACTATTACTTTTGTTTAAGTCACCATCAGTGATGAGCAAAGTCATAATTATTTTTAGTAAAGTCACCATCAGTGACCGGCAAATTCATAATCAGTGGGTACAAAGTCTCCATCAGTTATGAGAAAAGTCATAATTAGTGTTGGTAAAATCACCATCAGTGAATGGCATTGCCAACATGTGTTGGTGTAAAGTTACAACCAGTGATGAGCAAAGTCACCATTAGTGTTTGAAAAGTCGACATCATTGATTAGCTAAGTCAACTTTAGTGTTGTTAAAGTCTCCAACAGTGATGAGAAAAGTAACCATTTCTTTTGTTAAAGTCACCATCAGTGAGGAGCAAAGTCATAATCATTGTTGGAAAAGTCACCATCAGTGAATGGCAAAACAACATTAGTTTTGGTAAAGTCACAATCAGTGATGATCAAAGTCATAATTATTGTTTGGAAAGTCACCATCAGTGAATGGCAAAGCCAACATAAGTGAGTACAAAGTCTCCATCAGTTAAGAGAAAAGTGACCATTACTTTTGTTTAAGTCACCATCAGTGATGAGCAAAGTCATAATTAGTGTTGGTAAAATCACCATCAGTGAATGGCATTGCCAACATGTGTTGGTGTAAAGTTACAACCAGTGATGAGCAAAGTCACCATTAGTGTTTGAAAAGTCGACATCATTGATTAGCTAAGTCAACTTTAGTGTTGTTAAAGTCTCCAACAGTGATGAGAAAAGTCACCATTTCTTTTGTTAAAGTCACCATCAGTGATGAGCAAAGTCACCATTACTTTTGTTAAAGTCACCATTAGTGATGAGCAAAGTCATAATTATTGTTGTTAAAGTCACCATCAGTGAATGGCATTGCCAACATGTGTTGGTGTAAAGTCACAATCAGTGATGAGCAAAATCAGCATTAGTGTTGGTAATATCACTATCAGTGATGATCAAAGTCATAATTATTGTTGGGAAAGTCACCAACCATGAATGGCAAAGCCAACATTAGTGAGGACAAAGTCGACATCAGTGAAGAGAAAAGTCACCATTACTTTTGTTTGTCACCATCGGTGATGAGCAAAGTCATAATTATTGTTGGTAAAGTCACCATCAGTGACCGGCAAATTCATAATCAGTGGGTACAAAGTCTCCATCAGTGATTAGAAAAGTAATAATTAGTGTTGGTAAAGTCACCATCAGTGAATGGCATTGCCAACGTGTGTTGGTGTAAAGTAACAATCAGTGATGAGCTAATTCAGCATTAGTGTTGGTAATATTACCATCAGTGATGATCAAAGTCATAATTATTGATGGGAAAGTCACCAACCATGAATGGCAAAGCCAACATTAGTGAGGACAAAGTCGACATCAGTGAAGAGAAAAGTCACCATTACTTTTGTTTGTCACCATCGGTGATGAGCAAAGTCATAATTATTGTTGGTAAAGTCACCATCAGTGACCGGCAAATTCATAATCAGTGGGTACAAAGTCTCCATCAGTGATGAGAAAAGTAATAATTAGTGTTGGTAAAGTCACCATCAGTGACCGGCAAATTCATAATCAGTGGGTACAAAGTCTCCATCAGTGATGAGAAAAGTAATAATTAGTGTTGGTAAAGTCACCATCAGTGAATGGCATTGCCAACATGTGTAAGTGTAAAGTCACAATCAGTGATGAGCTAAGTCAGCATTAGTGTTGGTAATATCACCATCAGTGATGATCAAAGTCATAATTATTGTTGGGAAAGTCACCATCAGTGAATAGCAAAGCCAACATTAGTGAGGACAAAGTCGACATCAGTGAAGAGAAAAATCACCATTACTTTTGTTAAAGTCACCATTAGTGATGAGCAAAGTCATAATTATTGTTGTTAAAGTCACCATCAGTGAATGGCATTGCCAACATGTGTTGGTGTAAAGTTACAACCAGTGATGAGCAAAGTCACCATTAGTGTTTGAAAAGTCGACATCATTGATTCGCTAAGTCAATTTTAGTATTGTTAAAGTCTCCAACAGTGATGAGAAAAGTCACCATTTCTTTTGTTATAGTCACCATCAGTGAGGAGCAAAGTCATAATCATTGTTGGAAAAGTCACCATCAGTGAATGGCAAAACAACATTAGTTTGGGTAAAGTCACAATCAGTGATGATCAAAGTCATAATTATTGTTTGGAAAGTCACCATCAGTGAATGGCGAAGCCAACATAAGTGAGTACAAAGTCTCCATCAGTGAAGAGAAAAGTGACCATTACTTTTGTTTAAGTCACCATCAGTGATGAGCAAAGTCATAATTATTTTCGGTAAAGTCACCATCAGTGACCGGAAATTCATTATCAGTGGGTAAAAAGTCTCCATCAGTTATGAGAAAAGTCATAATTAGTGTTGGTAAAATCACCATCAGTGAATGGCATTGCCAACATGTGTTGGTGTAAAGTTACAACCAGTGATGAGCAAAGTCACCATTAGTGTTTGAAAAGTCGACATCATTGATTAGCTAAGTCAACTTAAGTGTTGTTAAAGTCTCCAACAGTGATGAGAAATGTCACCATTTCTTTTGTTAAAGTCACCATCAGTGATGAGCAAAGTCACCATTACTTTTGTTAAAGTCACCATTAGTGATGAACAAAGTCATAATTATTGTTGTTAAAGTCACCATCAGTGATGATCAAAGTCATAATTATTGTTGGGAAAGTCACCAACCATGAATGGCAAAGCCAACATTAGTGAGGACAAAGTCGACATCAGTGAAGAGAAAAGTCACCATTACTTTTGTTTAAGTCACCATCGGTGATGAGCAAAGTCATAATTATTGTTGGTAAAGTCACCATCAGTGACCGGCAAATTCATAATCAGTGGGTACAAAGTCTCCATCAGTGATGAGAAAAGTAATAATTAGTGTTGGTAAAGTCACCATCAGTGAATGGCATTGCCAACATGTGTTGGTGTAAAGTCACAATCAGTGATGAGCTAAGTCAGCATTAGTGTTGGTAATATCACCATCAGTGATGATCAAAGTCATAATTATTGTTGGGAAAGTCACCATCAGTGAATAGCAAAGCCAACATTAGTGAGGACAAAGTCGACATCAGTGAAGAGAAAAATCACCATTACTTTTGTTAAAGTCACCATTAGTGATGAGCAAAGTCATAATTATTGTTGTTAAAGTCACCATCAGTGAATGGCATTGCCAACATGTGTTGGTGTAAAGTTACAACCAGTGATGAGCAAAGTCACCATTAGTGTTTGAAAAGTCGACATCATTGATTCGCTAAGTCAATTTTAGTATTGTTAAAGTCTCCAACAGTGATGAGAAAAGTCACCATTTCTTTTGTTAAAGTCACCATCAGTGAGGAGCAAAGTCATAATCATTGTTGGAAAAGTCACCATCAGTGAATGGCAAAACAACATTAGTTTGGGTAAAGTCACAATCAGTGATGATCAAAGTCATAATTATTGTTTGGAAAGTCACCATCAGTGAATGGCGAAGCCAACATAAGTGAGTACAAAGTCTCCATCAGTGAAGAGAAAAGTGACCATTACTTTTGTTTAAGTCACTATCAGTGATGAGCAAAGTCATAATTAGTGTTGGTAAAATCACCATCAGTGAATGGCATTGCCAACATGTGTTGGTGTAAAGTTACAACCAGTGATGAGCAAAGTCACCATTAGTGTTTGAAAAGTCGACATCATTGATTAGCTAAGTCAACTTAAGTGTTGTTAAAGTCTCCAACAGTGATGAGAAATGTCACCATTTCTTTTGTTAAAGTCACCATCAGTGATGAGCAAAGTCACCATTACTTTTGTTAAAGTCACCATTAGTGATGAACAAAGTCATAATTATTGTTGTTAAAGTCACCATCAGTGATGATCAAAGTCATAATTATTGTTGGGAAAGTCACCAACCATGAATGGCAAAGCCAACATTAGTGAGGACAAAGTCGACATCAGTGAAGAGAAAAGTCACCATTACTTTTGTTTAAGTCACCATCGGTGATGAGCAAAGTCATAATTATTGTTGGTAAAGTCACCATCAGTGACCGGCAAATTCATAATCAGTGGGTACAAAGTCTCCATCAGTGATGAGAAAAGTAATAATTAGTGTTGGTAAAGTCACCATCAGTGAATGGCATTGCCAACATGTGTTGGTGTAAAGTCACAATCAGTGATGAGCTAAGTCAGCATTAGTGTTGGTAATATCACCATCAGTGATGATCAAAGTCATAATTATTGTTGGGAAAGTCACCATCAGTGAATAGCAAAGCCAACATTAGTGAGGACAAAGTCGACATCAGTGAAGAGAAAAATCACCATTACTTTTGTTAAAGTCACCATTAGTGATGAGCAAAGTCATAATTATTGTTGTTAAAGTCACCATCAGTGAATGGCATTGCCAACATGTGTTGGTGTAAAGTTACAACCAGTGATGAGCAAAGTCACCATTAGTGTTTGAAAAGTCGACATCATTGATTCGCTAAGTCAATTTTAGTATTGTTAAAGTCTCCAACAGTGATGAGAAAAGTCACCATTTCTTTTGTTAAAGTCACCATCAGTGAGGAGCAAAGTCATAATCATTGTTGGAAAAGTCACCATCAGTGAATGGCAAAACAACATTAGTTTGGGTAAAGTCACAATCAGTGATGATCAAAGTCATAATTATTGTTTGGAAAGTCACCATCAGTGAATGGCGAAGCCAACATAAGTGAGTACAAAGTCTCCATCAGTGAAGAGAAAAGTGACCATTACTTTTGTTTAAGTCACTATCAGTGATGAGCAAAGTCATAATTATTTTCGGTAAAGTCACCATCAGTGACCGGAAATTCATTATCAGTGGGTAAAAAGTCTCCATCAGTTATGAGAAAAGTCATAATTAGTGTTGGTAAAATCACCATCAGTGAATGGCATTGCCAACATGTGTTGGTGTAAAGTTACAACCAGTGATGAGCAAAGTCACCATTAGTGTTTGAAAAGTCGACATCATTGATTAGCTAAGTCAACTTAAGTGTTGTTAAAGTCTCCAACAGTGATGAGAAATGTCACCATTTCTTTTGTTAAAGTCACCATCAGTGATGAGCAAAGTCACCATTACTTTTGTTAAAGTCACCATTAGTGATGAGCAAAGTCATAATTATTGTTGTTAAAGTCACCATCAGTGATGATCAAAGTCATAATTATTGTTGGGAAAGTCACCAACCATGAATGGCAAAGCCAACATTAGTGAGGACAAAGTCGACATCAGTGAAGAGAAAAGTCACCATTACTTTTGTTTAAGTCACCATCGGTGATGAGCAAAGTCATAATTATTGTTGGTAAAGTCACCATCAGTGACCGGCAAATTCATAATCAGTGGGTACAAAGTCTCCATCAGTGATGAGAAAAGTAATAATTAGTGTTGGTAAAGTCACCATCAGTGAATGGCATTGCCAACATGTGTTGGTGTAAACTCACAGTCAGTGATGAGCTAAGTCAGCATTAGTGTTGGTAATATCACCATCAGTGATGATCAAAGTCATAATTATTGTTGGGAAAGTCACCATCAGTGAATGGCAAAGCCAACATTAGTGAGGACAAAGTCGACATCAGTATAGAGAAAAGTCACCATTACTTTTGTTTAAGTCACCATCGGTGATGAGCAAAGTCATAATTATTGTTGGTAAAGTCACCATCAGTGACCGGCAAATTCATAATCAGTGGGTATAAAGTCTCCATCAGTGATGAGAAAAGTAATAATTAGTGTTGGTAAAGTCGCCATCAGTGAATGGCATTGCCAACATGTGTTAGTGTAAAGTCACAATCAGTGATGAGCTAAGTCAGCATTAGTGTTGGTAATATCACCATCAGTGATGATCAAAGTCATAATTATTGTTGGGAAAGTCACCATCAGTGAATAGCAAAGCCAACATTAGTGAGGACAAAGTCTCCATCAGTGAAGAGAAAAGTCACCATTTCTTTTGTTAAAGTCACCATTAGAGATGAGCAAAGTCATAATTATTGTTGTTAAAGTCACCATCAGTGAATGGCATTGCCAACATGTGTTGGTGTAAAGTCACAATCAGTGATGAGCTAAGTTAGCATTAGTGTTGGTAATATCACCATCAGTGATGTTCAAAGTCATAATTATTGTTGGGAAAGTCACCATCAGTGAATGGCAAAGAAAACATTAGTGAGGACAAAGTCGACATCAGTTAAGAGAAAAGTCACCATTACTTTTGTTTAAGTCTTCATCGGTGATGAGCAAAGTCATAATTATTGTTGGTAAAGTCACCATCAGTGACCCGCAAATTCATAATCAGTGGGTACAAAGTCTCCATCAGTGATGAGAAAAGTAATAATTAGTGTTGGTAAAGTCACCATCAGTGAATGGCATTGCCAACATGTGTTGGTGTAAAGTCACAATCAGTGATGAGCAAAGTCAACATTAGTGTTGTAAAAGTCTCCAAAAGTGATGAGCAAATTAACCATTTCTTTTGTTTAAGTCACCATCAGTGATGAGCAAAGTCATAATTATTGTTTGGAAAGTTACCATCAGTGACCGGAAAATTCATAAACAGTTGGGACAAAGTCTCCATCAGTGATGAGCAAAGTCATAATTATTGTTGGAAAAGTCACAATCAGTGAAGGGCAAAGCCAACATGTGTTGGTGCAAAGAAAAAATCAGTGATGAGCAAATGCACCTTTAGTGTTGGTAAAGTCGACATCATTGATAAGCTAAATCAACATTAGTGTAGTTAAAGTCTCCAACAGTGATGAGAAAAAACACCATTTCTTTTGTTAAAGTCTCCATCAGTGATGAGAAAAGTCACCATTACTTTTGTTAAAGTCACCATCAGTGAGGAGCAAAGTCATAATTATTGTTGGAAAAGTCACCATCAGTGAATGGCCAAACAACATTAGTTTGGGTAAAGTCACAATCAGTGATGAGCTAAGTCAGCATTAGTGTTGGTAATATCACCATCAGTGATGATCAAAGTCATAATTATTGTTGGGAAAGTCACCATCAGTGAATGGCAAAGCCAACATAAGTGAGGACAAAGTCTCCAACAGTAATGAGAAAAGTCACCATTACTTTTTTTTAAGTCACCATCAGTTATGAGCAAAGTCATAATTATTGTTGGTAAAGTCACCATCAGTGACCGGCAAATTCATAATCAGTGGGTACAAAGTCTCCATCAGTGATTAGCTAAGTCATAATTATTGTTGGTAAAGTCACCATCAGTGAATGACAAAGCCAACATAAATGAGGACAAAGTCTCCATCAGTGATGAGAAAAGTCACCATTACTTTTGTTAAAGTCACTTTCAGTGATGAGCAAAGTCATAATTATTGTTGGAAAAGTCACAATCAGTGAAGGGCAAAGCCAACATGTGTTGGTGCAAAGACAAAATCAGTGATGAGCAAATGCACCATTAGTGTTGGTTAAGTCACCATATGTGACCTGAAAATTCTTTATCAGTGGGGACAAAGTCAACATCAGTGAGGAGCTAAGTCATAATTATTGTTGGGAAAGTCACCATCAGTGAATGGCAAAGCCAACATAAGTTTGGGTAAAGTCACAATCTGATGAGCTAAGTCAGCATTAGTGTTGGTAATATCACCATCAGTGAGGAGCTAAGTCATAATTATTGTTGGGAAAGTCACCATCAGTGAATGGCAAAGCCAACATAAGCTTGGGTAAAGTCACAATCTGATGAGCTAAGTCAGCATTAGTGTTGGTAATATCACCATCAGTGATGATCAAAGCCATAATTATTGTTGGTAAAGTCACCATCAGTGATCGGCAAATTCATAATCAGTGGGTACAAAGTCTCCATCAGTGATGAGAAAAGTCATAATTAGTGTTGGTAAAGTCACCATCAGTGACCGGCAAATTCATAATCAGTGGGTACAAAGTCTCCATCAGTGATGAGAAAAGTAATAATTAGTGTTGGTAAAGTCGCCATCAGTGAATGGCATTGCCAACATGTGTTAGTGTAAAGTCACAATCAGTGATGAGCTAAGTCAGCATTAGTGTTGGTAATATCACCATCAGTGATGATCAAAGTCATAATTATTGTTGGGAAAGTCACCATCAGTGAATAGCAAAGCCAACATTAGTGAGGACAAAGTCTCCATCAGTGAAGAGAAAAGTCACCATTACTTTTGTTAAAGTCACCATTAGAGATGAGCAAAGTCATAATTATTGTTGTTAAAGTCACCATCAGTGAATTGCATTGCCAACATGTGTTGGTGTAAAGTCACAATCAGTGATGAGCTAAGTTAGCATTAGTGTTGGTAATATCACCATCAGTGATGTTCAAAGTCATAATTATTGTTGGGAAAGTCACCATCAGTGAATGGCAAAGAAAACATTAGTGAGGACAAAGTCGACATCAGTTAAGAGAAAAGTCACCATTACTTTTGTTTAAGTCTTCATCGGTGATGAGCAAAGTCATAATTATTGTTGGTAAAGTCACCATCAGTGACCCGCAAATTCATAATCAGTGGGTACAAAGTCTCCATCAGTGATGAGAAAAGTAATAATTAGTGTTGGTAAAGTCACCATCAGTGAATGGCATTGCCAACATGTGTTGGTGTAAAGTCACAATCAGTGATGAGCAAAGTCAACATTAGTGTTGTAAAAGTCTCCAAAAGTGATGAGCAAATTAACCATTTCTTTTGTTTAAGTCACCATCAGTGATGAGCAAAGTCATAATTATTGTTTGGAAAGTTACCATCAGTGACCGGAAAATTCATAAACAGTTGGGACAAAGTCTCCATCAGTGATGAGCAAAGTCATAATTATTGTTGGAAAAGTCACAATCAGTGAAGGGCAAAGCCAACATGTGTTGGTGCAAAGAAAAAATCAGTGATGAGCAAATGCACCTTTAGTGTTGGTAAAGTCGACATCATTGATAAGCTAAATCAACATTAGTGTAGTTAAAGTCTCCAACAGTGATGAGAAAAAACACCATTTCTTTTGTTAAAGTCTCCATCAGTGATGAGAAAAGTCACCATTACTTTTGTTAAAGTCACCATCAGTGAGGAGCAAAGTCATAATTATTGTTGGAAAAGTCACCATCAGTGAATGGCCAAACAACATTAGTTTGGGTAAAGTCACAATCAGTGATGAGCTAAGTCAGCATTAGTGTTGGTAATATCACCATCAGTGATGATCAAAGTCATAATTATTGTTGGGAAAGTCACCATCAGTGAATGGCAAAGCCAACATAAGTGAGGACAAAGTCTCCAACAGTAATGAGAAAAGTCACCATTACTTTTTTTTAAGTCACCATCAGTTATGAGCAAAGTCATAATTATTGTTGGTAAAGTCATCATCAGTGACCGGCAAATTCATAATCAGTGGGTACAAAGTCTCCATCAGTGATTAGCTAAGTCATAATTATTGTTGGTAAAGTCACCATCAGTGAATGACAAAGCCAACATAAATGAGGACAAAGTCTCCATCAGTGATGAGAAAAGTCACCATTACTTTTGTTAAAGTCACTTTCAGTGATGAGCAAAGTCATAATTATTGTTGGAAAAGTCACAATCAGTGAAGGGCAAAGCCAACATGTGTTGGTGCAAAGACAAAATCAGTGATGAGCAAATGCACCATTAGTGTTGGTTAAGTCACCATATGTGACCTGAAAATTCTTTATCAGTGGGGACAAAGTCAACATCAGTGAGGAGCTAAGTCATAATTATTGTTGGGAAAGTCACCATCAGTGAATGGCAAAGCCAACATAAGTTTGGGTAAAGTCACAATCTGATGAGCTAAGTCAGCATTAGTGTTGGTAATATCACCATCAGTGATGATCAAAGCCATAATTATTGTTGGTAAAGTCACCATCAGTGATCGGCAAATTCATAATCAGTGGGTACAAAGTCTCCATCAGTGATGAGAAAAGTCATAATTAGTGTTGGTAAAGTCACCATCAGTGAATGGAATTGCCAACATGTGTTGGTGTAAAGTCACCATCAGTGAATGGCAAAGCCAACATAAGTGAGGACAAAGTCTCGATCAGTGATGAGAAAAGTCACCATTACTTTTGTTTAAGTCACCATCAGTGATGAACAAAGTCATAATTATTGTTGGGAAAGTCACCGTCAGAGAATGGCATTGCCAACATGTGTTGGTGTAAAGTCACAACCAGTGATGAGCAAAGTCACCATTAGTGTTTGAAAAGTCGACATCATTGATTAGCTAAGTCAACTTTAGTGTTGTTAAAGTCTCCAACAGTGATGAGAAAAGTCATCATTTCTTTTGTTAATGTCACCATCAGTGATGAGCAAAGTCACCATTACTTTTGTTAAAGTCACCATTAGTGATGAGCAAAGTCATAATTATTGTTGTTAAAGTCACCATCAGTGATGAACAAAGTCATAATTATTGTTGGGAAAGTCACCGTCAGAGAATGGCATTGCCAACATGTGTTGGTGTAAAGTCACAACCAGTGATGAGCAAAGTCACCATTAGTGTTTGAAAAGTCGACAACATTGATTAGCTTAGTCAACTTTAGTGTTGTTAAAGTCTCCAACAGTGATGAGAAAAGTCTCCATTTCTTTTGTTAAAGTCACCATCAGTTATTAGCAAAGTCACCATTTCTTTTGTTAAAGTCACCATCAGTGATGAGCAAAGTCATAATTATTGTTGTTAAAGTCACCATCAGTGAATGGCAAAACAACCTTAGTTAGGGTAAAGTCACAATCAGTGATGAGCTAAGTCATAATTATAGTTGGGAAGGTCACCATCAGTGAATGGCAAAGCCAACATAAGTGAGGACAATGTCGACATCAGTGAAGAGAAAAGTCACCATTATTTTTGTTAAAGTCACCTTCAGTGAATGGCAAAACAACCTTAGTTAGGGTAAAGTCCCAATCAGAGATGAGCTTAGTCAGCATTAGTGTTGGTAATATCACCATCAGTGATGATCAAAGTCATAATTATAGTTGGGAAAGTCACCATCAGTGAATGGCAAAGCCAACATAAGTGAGTACAAAGTCGACATCAGTGAAGAGAAAAGTCACCATTTCTTTTGTTTAAGTCACCATCAGTTATGAGCAAAGTCATAATTATGGTTGGTAAAGTAACCATCAGTGACCGGCAAATTCATAATCAGTGGGTACAAAGTCTCCATCAGTGATGAGAAAAGTCATTATTAGTGTTGGTAAAGTCCCCATCAGTGAATGGAATTACCAACATGTGTTGGTGTAAAGTCACAACCAGTGATGAGCAAAGTCACCATTAGTGTTTTTAAAGTCGACATCATTGATTAGCTAAGTCAACATAAGTGTTGTTAAAGTCTCCAACAGTGATGAGAAAAGTCACCATTTCTTTTGTTAAAGTCACCATCAGTGATCAGCAAAGTCATAATTATTGTTTGGAAAATCACCATCATTGAATGACAAAGCCAACATAAGTGAGGACAAAGTCTCGATCGGTGATGAGAAAAGTCACCATTACTTTTGTTAAAGTCACCATCAGTGATGAGCAAAGTCATAATTATTGTTGTTAAAGTCACCATCAGTGAATGGCGAAACAACCTTAGTTAGGGTAAAGTCACAATCAGTGATGATCAAAGTCATAATTATAGTTGGGAAAGTCACCATCAGTGAATGGCAAAGACAACATAAGTGAGGACAAAATCGACATCAGTGAAGAGAAAAGTCACCATTACTTTTGTTAAAGTCACCTTCAGTTATGAGCAAAGTCATAATTATTTTTGTTAATGTCACCATCAGTGAATGGCAAAACAACCTTAGTTAGGGTAAAGTCACAATCAGTGATGAGCTAAGTCAGCATTAGTGTTGGTAATATCACCATCAGTGATGATCAAAGTCATAATTATAGTTGGGAAAGTCACCATCAGTGAATGGCAAAGCCAACATAAGTGATGACAAAGTCGACATCAGTGAAGAGAAAAGTCACCATTTCTTCTGTTTAAGTCACCATCAGTTATGAGCAAAGTCATAATTATTGTTGGTAAAGTCAACATCAGTGACCGGCAAATTCATAATTAGTGGGTACAAAGTCTCCATCAGTGATGAGAAAAGTCATTATTAGTGCTGGTAAAGTCCCCATCAGTGAATGGAATTACCAACATGTGTTGGTGTAAAGTCACAACCAGTGATGAGCAAAGTCAACATTAGTGTTGTTAAAGTCTCCAACAGTGATGAGAAAAGTCACCATTTCTTTTGTTAAAGTCACCATCAGTGATCAGCAAAGTCACAATTTTTGTTTAGAAAATCACCATCATTGAATGACAAAGCCAACATAAGTGAGGACAAAGTCTCGATCGGTGATGAGAAAAGTCACCATTACTTTTGTTAAAGTCACCATTAGTGATGAGCAAAGTCATAATTATTGTTGTTAAAGTCACCATCAGTGAATGGCAAAACAACCTTAGTTAGGGTAAAGTCACAATCAGTGATGAGCTAAGTCATAATTATAGTTGGGAAAGTCACCATCAGTGAATGGCAAAGCCAACATAAGTGAGGACAAAGTCGACATCAGTGAAGAGAAAAGTCACCATTATTTTTGTTAAAGTCACCCTAAGTGATGAGCAAAGTCATAATTATTTTTGTTAAAATCACCATCAGTGAATGGCAAAACAACCTTAGTTAGGGTAAAGTCACAATCAGAGATGAGCTAAGTCAGCATTAGTGTTGGTAATATCACCATCAGTGATGATCAAAGTCATAATTATAGTTGGGAAAGTCACCATCAGTGAATGGCAAAGACAACATAAGTGAGGACAAAGTCGACATCAGTGAAGAGAAAAGTCACCATTACTTTTGTTAAAGTCAACCTCAGTGATGAGCAAAGTCATAATTATTTTTGTTAAAATCACCATCAGTGAATGGCAAAACAACCTTAGTTAGGGTAAAGTCACAATCAGAGATGAGCTAAGTCAGCATTAGTGTTGGTAATATCACCATCAGTGATGATCAAAGTTAAAATTATAGTTGGGAAAGTCACCATCAGTGAATGGCAAAGCCAACATAAGTGAGGACAAAGTCGACATCAGTGAAGAGAAAAGTCACCATTTCTTTTGTTTAAGTCACCATCAGTTATGAGCAAAGTCATAATTATGGTTGGTAAAGTCACCATAAGTGACCGGAAAATTCATAATCAGTTGGGACAAAATCTCCATCAGTGATGAGAAAAGTCATTATTAGTGTTGGTAAAGTCCCCATCAGTGAATGGAATTACCAACATGTGTTGGTGTAAAGTCACAACCAGTGATGAGCAAAGTCACCATTAGTGTTTTTAAAGTCGACATCATTGATTAGCTAAGTCAACATAAGTGTTGTTAAAGTCTCCAACAGTGATGAGAAAAGTCACCATTTCTTTTGTTAAAGTCACCATCAGTGATCAGCAAAGTCATAATTATTGTTTGGAAAATCACCATCATTGAATGACAAAGCCAACATAAGTGAGGACAAAGTCTCGATCGGTGATGAGAAAAGTCACCATTACTTTTGTTAAAGTCACCATCAGTGATGAGCAAAGTCATAATTATTGTTGTTAAAGTCACCATCAGTGAATGGCAAAACAACCTTAGTTAGGGTAAAGTCACAATCAGTGATGATCAAAGTCATAATTATAGTTGGGAAAGTCACCATCAGTGAATGGCAAAGACAACATAAGTGAGGACAAAATCGACATCAGTGAAGAGAAAAGTCACCATTACTTTTGTTAAAGTCACCTTCAGTTATGAGCAAAGTCATAATTATTTTTGTTAAAGTCACCATCAGTGAATGGCAAAACAACCTTAGTAAGGGTAAAGTCACAATCAGTGATGAGCTAAGTCAGCATTAGTGTTGGTAATATCACCATCAGTGATGATCAAAGTCATAATTATAGTTGGGAAAGTCACCATCAGTGAATGGCAAAGCCAACATAAGTGATGACAAAGTCGACATCAGTGAAGAGAAAAGTCACCATTTCTTCTGTTTAAGTCACCATCAGTTATGAGCAAAGTCATAATTATTTTTGTTAAAGTCACCATCAGTGAATGGCAAAACAATCTTAGTTAGGGTAAAGTCACAATCAGTGATGAGCTAAGTCAGCATTAGTGTTGGTAATATCACCATCAGTGATGATCAAAGTCATAATTATAGTTGGGAAAGTCACCATCAGTGAATGGCAAAGCCAACATAAGTGATGACAAAGTCGACATCAGTGAAGAGAAAAGTCACCATTTCTTCTGTTTAAGTCACCATCAGTTATGAGCAAAGTCATAATTATTGTTGGTAAAGTCAACATCAGTGACCGGCAAATTCATAATTAGTGGGTACAAAGTCTCCATCAGTGATGAGAAAAGTCATTGTTAGTGTTGGTAAAGTCCCCATCAGTGAATGGAATTTCCAACATGTGTTGGTGTAAAGTCACAACCAGTGATGAGCAAAGTCAACATTAGTGTTGTTAAAGTCTCCAACAGTGATGAGAAAAGTGACCATTTCTTTTGTTAAAGTCACCATCAGTGATCAGCAAAGTCATAATTATTGTTTGGAAAGTCACCATCAGTGAATGACAAAGCCAACATAAGTGGGGACAAAGCCAACATAAGTGATGACAAAGTCGACATCAGTGAAGAGAAAAGTCACCATTTCTTTTGTTTAAGTCACCATCAGTTATGAGCAAAGTCATAATTATTGTTGGTAAAGTCAACATCAGTGACCTGCAAATTCATAATTAGTGGGTACAAAGTCTCCATCAGTGATGAGAAAAGTCATTATTAGTGCTGGTAAAGTCCCCATCAGTGAATGGAATTACCAACATGTGTTGGTGTAAAGTCACAACCAGTGATGAGCAAAGTCAACATTAGTGTTGTTAAAGTCTCCAACAGTGATGAGAAAAGTCACCATTTCTTTTGTTAAAGTCACCATCAGTGATCAGCAAAGTCATAATTTTTGTTTGGAAAATCACCATCATTGAATGACAAAGCCAACATAAGTGAGGACAAAGTCTCGATCGGTGATGAGAAAAGTCACCATTACTTTTGTTAAAGTCACCATTAGTGATGAGCAAAGTCATAATTATTGTTGTTAAAGTCACCATCAGTGAATGGCAAAACAACCTTAGTTAGGGTAAAGTCACAATCAGTGATGAGCTAAGTCATAATTATAGTTGGGAAAGTCACCATCAGTGAATGGCAAAGCCAACATAAGTGAGGACAAAGTTGACATCAGTGAAGAGAAAAGTCACCATTATTTTTGTTAAAGTCACCCTCAGTGATGAGCAAAGTCATAATTATTTTTGTTAAAATCACCATCAGTGAATGGCAAAACAACCTTAGTTAGGGTAAAGTCACAATCAGAGATGAGCTAAGTCAGCATTAGTGTTGGTAATATCACCATCAGTGATGATCAAAGTTATAATTATAGTTGGGAAAGTCACCATCAGTGAATGGCAAAGCCAACATAAGTGAGGACAAAGTCGACATCAGTGAAGAGAAAAGTCACCATTTCTTTTGTTTAAGTCACCATCAGTTATGAGCAAAGTCATAATTATGGTTGGTAAAGTCACCATCAGTGAATGGCAAAACAACCTTAGTTAGGGTAAAGTCACAATCAGTGATGATCAAAGTCATAATTATAGTTGGGAAAGTCACCATCAGTGAATGGCAAAGCCAACATAAGTGAGGACAAAGTCTCGATCGGTGATGAGAAAAGTCACCATTTCTTTTGTTAAAGTCACCATCAGTGATGAGCAAAGTCATAATTATTGTTGGTAAAGTCAACATCAGTGACCGGCAAATTCATAATTAGTGGGTACAAAGTCTCCATCAGTGATGAGAAAAGTCATTATTAGTGTTGGTAAAGTCCCCATCAGTGAATGGAATTACCAACATGTGTTGGTGTAAAGTCACAACCAGTGATGAGCAAAGTCAACATTAGTGTTGTTAAAGTCTCCAACCACGATGAGAAAAGTGACCATTTCTTTTGTTAAAGTCACCATCAGTGATCAGCAAAGTCATAATTATTGTTTGGAAAGTCACCATCAGTGAATGACAAAGATAACATAGGTGGGGACAAAGCCAACATAAGTGATGACAAAGTCGACATCAGTGAAGAGAAAAGTCACCATTTCTTTTGTTTAAGTCACCATGTGTTATGAGCAAAGTCATAATTATTGGTGGTAAAGTCAACATCAGTGACCGGCAAATTCATAATTAGTGGGTACAAAGTCTCCATCAGTGATGAGAAAAGTCATTATTAGTGTTGGTAAAGTCCCCATCAGTGAATGGAATTACCAACATGTGTTGGTGTAAAGTCACAACCAGTGATGAGCAAAGTCAACATTAGTGTTGTTAAAGTCTCCAACAGTGATGAGAAAAGTCACCATTTCTTTTGTTAAAGTCACCATCAGTGATCAGCAAAGTCATAATTATTGTTTGGAAAATCACCATCATTGAATGACAAAGCCAACATAAGTGAGGACAAAGTCTCGATCGGTGATGAGAAAAGTCACCATTACTTTTGTTAAAGTCACCATCAGTGATGAGCAAAGTCATAATTATTGTTGTTAAAGTCACCATCAGTGAATGGCAAAACAACCTTAGTTAGGGTAAAGTCACAATCAGTGATGATCAAAGTCATAATTATAGTTGGGAAAGTCACCATCAGTGAATGGCAAAGCCAACATAAGTGAGGACAAAGTCTCGATCGGTGATGAGAAAAGTCACCATTTCTTTTGTTAAAGTCACCATCAGTGATGAGCAAAGTCATAATTATTGTTGGTAAAGTCAACATCAGTGACCGGCAAATTCATAATTAGTGGGTACAAAGTCTCCATCAGTGATGAGAAAAGTCATTATTAGTGTTGGTAAAGTCCCCATCAGTGAATGGAATTACCAACATGTGTTGGTGTAAAGTCACAACCAGTGATGAGCAAAGTCAACATTAGTGTTGTTAAAGTCTCCAACCACGATGAGAAAAGTGACCATTTCTTTTGTTAAAGTCACCATCAGTGATCAGCAAAGTCATAATTATTGTTTGGAAAGTCACCATCAGTGAATGACAAAGATAACATAAGTGGGGACAAAGCCAACATAAGTGATGACAAAGTCGACATCAGTGAAGAGAAAAGTCACCATTTCTTTTGTTTAAGTCACCATGTGTTATGAGCAAAGTCATAATTATTGGTGGTAAAGTCAACATCAGTGACCGGCAAATTCATAATTAGTGGGTACAAAGTCTCCATCAGTGATGAGAAAAGTCATTATTAGTGTTGGTAAAGTCCCCATCAGTGAATGGAATTACCAACATGTGTTGGTGTAAAGTCACAACCAGTGATGAGCAAAGTCAACATTAGTGTTGTTAAAGTCTCCAACAGTGATGAGAAAAGTCACCATTTCTTTTGTTAAAGTCACCATCAGTGATCAGCAAAGTCATAATTATTGTTTGGAAAATCACCATCATTGAATGACAAAGCCAACATAAGTGAGGACAAAGTCTCGATCGGTGATGAGAAAAGTCACCATTACTTTTGTTAAAGTCACCATCAGTGATGAGCAAAGTCATAATTATTGTTGTTAAAGTCACCATCAGTGAATGGCAAAACAACCTTAGTTAGGGTAAAGTCACAATCAGTGATGATCAAAGTCATAATTATAGTTGGGAAAGTCACCATCAGTGAATGGCAAAGCCAACATAAGTGAGGACAAAATCGACATCAGTGAAGAGAAAAGTCACCATTTCTTTTGTTTAAGTCACCATCAGTTATGAGCAAAGTCATAATTATTTTTGTTAAAGTCACCATCAGTGAATGGCAAAACAACCTTAGTTAGGGTAAAGTCACAATCAGTGATGAGCTAAGTCAGCATTAGTGTTGGTAATATCACCATCAGTGATGATCAAAGTCATAATTATAGTTGGGAAAGTCACCATCAGTGAATGGCAAAGCCAACATAAGTGATGACAAAGTAGACATCAGTGAAGAGAAAAGTCACCATTTCTTTTGTTTAAGTCACCATCAGTTATGAGCAAAGTCATAATTATTGTTGGTAAAGTCAACATCAGTGACCGGCAAATTCATAATTAGTGGGTACAAAGTCTCCATCAGTGATGAGAAAAGTCATTATTAGTGTTGGTAAAGTCCCCATCAGTGAATGGAATTACCAACATGTGTTGGTGTAAAGTCACAACCAGTCATGAGCAAAGTCAACATTAGTGTTGTTAAAGTCTCGATCGGTGATGAGAAAAGTAACCATTACTTTTGTTAAAGTCACCATCAGTGATGAACAAAGTCATAATTATTGTTGGTAAAGTCACCATCAGTGACCGGAAAATTCATAATCAGTTGGGACAAAATCTCCATCAGTGATGAGAAAAGTCATAATTAGTGTTGGTAAAGTCACCGTCAGTTAATGGCATTGCCAACATGTGTTGGTGTAAAGTCACAACCAGTGATGAGCAAAGTCACCATTAGTGTTTGAAAAGTCGACATCATTGATTAGCTAAGTCAACTTTAGTGTTGTTAAAGTCTCCAACAGTGATGAGAAAAGTCACCATTTCCTTTGTTAAAGTCACCATCAGTGATGAGCAAAGACACCATTACTTTTGTTAAAGTCACCATCAGTGATGAGCAAAGTCATAATTATTGTTGTTAAAGTCACCATCAGTGAATGGCAAAACAACCTTAGTTAGGGTAAAGTCACAATCAGTGATGAGCTAAGTCAGCATTAGTGTTGGTAATATCACCATCAGTGATGATCAAAGTCATAATTATAGTTGGGAAAGTCACCATCAGTGAATGGCAATGCCAACATTAGTGAGGACAAAGTCACCATCAGTTATGAGCAAAGTCATAATTATTGTTGGTAAAGTCACCATCAGTGACCGGCAAATTCATAATCAGTGGGTACGAAGTCTCCATCAGTGATGAGAAAAGTCATAATTAGTGTTGATAAAGTCACTTTCAGTGAATGGCATTGCCAACATTTATTGGTGTAAAGTCACAACCAGTGATGAGCAAAGTCACCATTAGTGTTTGTAAAGTCGACATCATTGATTAGCTAAGTCAACATTAGTGTTGTTAAAGTCACCATCAGTGATGAGCAAAGTCACCATTACTTTTGTTAAAGTCACCATCAGTGATGAGCAAAGTCATAATTATTGTTGGTAAAGTCAACATCAGTGAATGAAAAAGCCAACATAAATGAGGACAAAGTATCCATTAGTGATGAGCAAAGTCATAATTATTGTTGGAAAAGTCACAATCAGTGAAGGGCAAAGCCAACATGTGTTGGTGCAAAGAAAAAATCAGTGATGCGCAAATGCACCATTAGTGTTGGTAAAGTCGACATCATTGATTAGCTAATTCAACATTAGTGTTATTAAAGTCTCCAACAGTGATGAGAAAAGTCACCATTTCTTTTGTTAAAGTCACCATCAGTGATGAGTAAAGTCACCATTACTTTTGTTATAGTCACCATCAGTGATGAGCAAAGTCACCATTACTTTTGTTAAAGTCACCATCAGTGATGAGCAAAGTCTTAATTATTGTTGGTAAAGTCAACATCATTAAATGACAAAGCCAACATAAATGAGGACAAAGTCTCCATCAGTGATGAGCAAAGCCATAATTATTGTTGGAAAAGTCACAATCAGTGAAGGGCAAAGCCAACATGTGTTGGTGCAAAGACAAAATCAGGATGAGCAAATGCACCATTAGTGTTGGTTAAGTCACCATCTGTGATCGGCAAATTCATTATCAGTGGGGACAAAGTCACCATCAGTGAGGAGCAAAGTCATAATTATTGTTGGGAAAGTCACCATCAGTGAAGGGCAAAGCCAACATAAGTGAGGACAAAGTCTCGATCGGTGATGAGAAAAGTCACCATTACTTTTGTTAAAGTCACCATCAGTGATGAACAAAGTCATAATTATTGTTGGTAAAGTCACCATCAGTGAATGAAAAAGCCAACATAAATGAGGACAAAGTCTCCATTAGTGATGAGCAAAGTCTTAATTATTGTTGGAAAAGTCACAATCAGTGAAGGGCAAAGCCAACATGTGTTGGTGCAAAGAAAAACTCAGTGATGCGCAAATGCACCATTAGTGTTGGTAAAGTCGACATCATTGATTAGCTAAGTCAACATTAGTGTTGTTAAAGTCTCCAACGGTGATGAGAAAAGTCACCATTTCTTTTGTTAATGTCACCATTAGTGATGAGTAAAGTCACCATTTCTTTTGTTAAAGTCACCATCAGTGATGAGCAAAGTCACCATTACTTTTGTTAAAGTCACCATCAGTGATGAGCAAAGTCTTAATTATTGTTGGTAAAGTCAACATCATTGAATGACAAAGCCTACATAAATGAGGACAAAGTCTCCATCAGTGATGAGCAAAGTCATAATTATTTTTGGAAAAGTCACAATCAGTGAAAGGCAAAGCCAACATGGTTGGTGCAAAGACAAAATCAGTGATGAGCAAATGCACCATTAGTGTTGGTTAAGTAACCATCTGTGACCGGCAAATTCATTATTAGTGGGGACAAAGTCACCATCAGTGATGATCAAAGTCATAATTATTGTTGGGAAAGTCTCCATCAGTGAAGGGCAAAGCCAACATAAGTGAGGACAAAGTCTCGATCGGTGATGAGAAAAGTCACCATTACTTTTGTTAAAGTCACCATCAGTGATGAACAAAGTCATAATTATTGTTGGTAAAGTCACCATCAGTGAATGAAAAAGCCAACATAAATGAGGACAAAGTCTCCATTAGTGATGAGCAAAGTCTTAATTATTGTTGGAAAAGTCACAATCAGTGAATGGCAATGCCAACATGTATTGGTGTAAAGTCACAACCAGTGATGAGCAAAGTCACCATTAGTGTTTGTAAAGTCGACATCATTGATTAGCTAAGTCAACATTAGTGTTGTTAAAGTCACCATCAGTGATGAGCAAAGTCACCATTACTTTTGTTAAAGTCACCATCAGTGATGAGCAAAGTCATAATTATTGTTGGTAAAGTCAACATCAGTGAATGAAAAAGCCAACATAAATGAGGACAAAGTATCCATTATTGATGAGCAAAGTCATAATTATTGTTGGAAAAGTCACAATCAGTGAAGGGCAAAGCCAACATGTGTTGGTGCAAAGAAAAAATCAGTGATGCGCAAATGCACCATTAGTGTTGGTAGAGTCGACATCATTGATTAGCTAAGTCAACATTAGTGTTATTAAAGTCTCCAACAGTGATGAGAAAAGTCACCATTTCTTTTGTTAAAGTCACCATCAGTGATGAGTAAAGTCACCATTACTTTTGTTATAGTCACCATCAGTGATGAGCAAAGTCACCATTTCTTTTGTTAAAGTCACCATCAGTGATGAGCAAAGTCTTAATTATTGTTGGTAAAGTCAACATCATTAAATGTTAAAGCCAACATAAATGAGGACAAAGTCTCCATCAGTGATGAGCAAAGCCATAATTATTGTTGGAAAAGTCACAATCAGTGAAGGGCAAAGCCAACATGTGTTGGTGCAAAGACAAAATCAGGATGAGCAAATGCACCATTAGTGTTGGTTAAGTCACCATCTGTGATCGGCAAATTCATTATCAGTGGGGACAAAGTCACCATCAGTGAGGAGCAAAGTCATAATTATTGTTGGGAAAGTAACCATCAGTGAAGGGCAAAGCCAACATAAGTGAGGACAAAGTCTCGATCGGTGATGAGAAAAGTCACCATTACTTTTGTTAAAGTCACCATCAGTGATGAACAAAGTCATAATTATTGTTGGTAAAGTCACCATCAGTGAATGAAAAAGCCAACATAAATGAGGACAAAGTCTCCATTAGTGATGAGCAAAGTCTTAATTATTGTTGGAAAAGTCACAATCAGTGAAGGGCAAAGCCAACATGTGTTGGTGCAAAGACAAAATCAGGATGAGCAAATGCACCATTAGTGTTGGTTAAGTCACCATCTGTGATCGGCAAATTCATTATCAGTGGGGACAAAGTCACCATCAGTGAGGAGCAAAGTCATAATTATTGTTGGGAAAGTCTCCATCAGTGAAGGGCAAAGCCAACATAAGTGAGGACAAAGTCTCGATCGGTGATGAGAAAAGTCACCATTACTTTTGTTAAAGTCACCATCAGTGATGAACAAAGTCATAATTATTGTTGGTAAAGTCACCATCAGTGAATGAAAAAGCCAACATAAATGAGGACAAAGTCTCCATTAGTGATGAGCAAAGTCTTAATTATTGTTGGAAAAGTCACAATCAGTGAATGGCAATGCCAACATGTATTGGTGTAAAGTCACAACCAGTGATGAGCAAAGTCACCATTAGTGTTTGTAAAGTCGACATCATTGATTAGCTAAGTCAACATTAGTGTTGTTAAAGTCACCATCAGTGATGAGCAAAGTCACCATTACTTTTGTTAAAGTCACCATCAGTGATGAGCAAAGTCATAATTATTGTTGGTAAAGTCAACATCAGTGAATGAAAAAGCCAACATAAATGAGGACAAAGTATCCATTATTGATGAGCAAAGTCATAATTATTGTTGGAAAAGTCACAATCAGTGAAGGGCAAAGCCAACATGTGTTGGTGCAAAGAAAAAATCAGTGATGCGCAAATGCACCATTAGTGTTGGTAGAGTCGACATCATTGATTAGCTAAGTCAACATTAGTGTTATTAAAGTCTCCAACAGTGATGAGAAAAGTCACCATTTCTTTTGTTAAAGTCACCATCAGTGATGAGTAAAGTCACCATTACTTTTGTTATAGTCACCATCAGTGATGAGCAAAGTCACCATTTCTTTTGTTAAAGTCACCATCAGTGATGAGCAAAGTCTTAATTATTGTTGGTAAAGTCAACATCATTAAATGTTAAAGCCAACATAAATGAGGACAAAGTCTCCATCAGTGATGAGCAAAGCCATAATTATTGTTGGAAAAGTCACAATCAGTGAAGGGCAAAGCCAACATGTGTTGGTGCAAAGACAAAATCAGGATGAGCAAATGCACCATTAGTGTTGGTTAAGTCACCATCTGTGATCGGCAAATTCATTATCAGTGGGGACAAAGTCACCATCAGTGAGGAGCAAAGTCATAATTATTGTTGGGAAAGTCACCATCAGTGAAGGGCAAAGCCAACATAAGTGATGACAAAGTCTCGATCGGTGATGAGAAAAGTCACCATTACTTTTGTTAAAGTCACCATCAGTGATGAACAAAGTCATAATTATTGTTGGTAAAGTCACCATCAGTGAATGAAAAAGCCAACATAAATGAGGACAAAGTCTCCATTAGTGATGAGCAAAGTCTTAATTATTGTTGGAAAAGTCACAATCAGTGAAGGGCAAAGCCAACATGTGTTGGTGCAAAGAAAAACTCAGTGATGCGCAAATGCACCATTAGTGTTGGTAAAGTCGACATCATTGATTAGCTAAGTCAACATTAGTGTTGTTAAAGTCTCCAACAGTGATGAGAAAAGTCACCATTTCTTTTGTTAAAGTCACCATTAGTGATGAGTAAAGTCACCATTTCTTTTGTTAAAGTCACCATCAGTGATGAGCAAAGTCACCATTACTTTTGTTAAAGTCACCATCAGTGATGAGCAAAGTCTTAATTATTGTTGGTAAAGTCAACATCATTGAATGACAAAGCCTACATAAATGAGGACAAAGTCTCCATCAGTGATGAGCAAAGTCATAATTATTTTTGGAAAAGTCACAATCAGTGAAAGGCAAAGCCAACATGGTTGGTGCAAAGACAAAATCAGTGATGAGCAAATGCACCATTAGTGTTGGTTAAGTAACCATCTGTGACCGGCAAATTCATTATTAGTGGGGACAAAGTCACCATCAGTGATGATCAAAGTCATAATTATTGTTGGGAAAGTCACCATCAGTGAAGGGCAAAGCCAACATAAGTGAGGACAAAGTCTCGATCGGTGATGAGAAAAGTCACCATTACTTTTGTTAAAGTCACCATCAGTGATGAACAAAGTCATAATTATTGTTGGTAAAGTCACCATCAGTGAATGAAAAAGCCAACATAAATGAGGACAAAGTCTCCATTAGTGTTGAGCAAAGTCTTAATTATTGTTGGAAAAGTCACAATCAGTGAAGGGCAAAGCCAACATGTGTTGGTGCAAAGAAAAACTCAGTGATGCGCAAATGCACCATTAGTGTTGGTAAAGTCGACATCATTGATTAGCTAAGTCAACATTAGTGTTGTTAAAGTCTCCAACAGTGATGAGAAAAGTCACCATTTCTTTTGTTAAAGTCACCATTAGTGATGAGTAAAGTCACCATTACTTTTGTTAAAGTCACCATCAGTGATGAGCAAAGTCACCATTACTTTTGTTAAAGTCACCATCGGTGATGAGCAAAATCATAATTATTGTTGGTAAAGTCACCATCAGTGACCGGCAAATTCATAATCAGTGGGTACAAAGTATCCATCAGTGATGAGAAAAGTCATAATTAGTGTTGGTAAAGTCACCATCAGTGAATGGCATTGCCAACATGTGTTGGTGTAAAGTCACAACCAGTGATAAGCAAAGTCACCATTAGTGTTTGTAAAGTCGACATCATTGATTAGCTAAGACAACATTAGTGCTGTTAAAGTCTCCAAAAGTGATGAGCAAAGTCGCCATTACTTTTGTTAAAGTCACCATCAGTGATGAGCAAAGTCATAATTATTGTTGGTAAAGTCAACATCAGTGAATGAAAAAGCCAACATAAATGAGGACAAAGTCTCCATCAGTGATGAGCAAAGTCATAATTATTGTTGGAAAAGTCACAATCAGTGAAGGGCAAAGCCAACATGTGTTGGTGCAAAGAAAAAATCAGTGATGAGCAAATGCACCTTTAGTGTTGCTAAAGTCGACATCATTGATTAGCTAAGTCAACATTAGTGTTGTTAAAGTCTCCAAAAGTGATGAAAAAAGTCATAATTATTGTTGGAAAAGTCATCATCAGTGAATGGACAAACAACATTAGTTTGGGTAAAGTCACAATTAGTGTTGGTAATATCACCATCAGTGATGATCAAAGTCATAATTATTGTTGGGAAAGTCACCATCAGTGACCGGCAAATTCATAATCAGTGGGTACAAAGTCTCCATCAGTGATGAGAAAAGTCATAATTAGTGTTGGTAAAGTCACCATCAGTGATGAGCAAAGTCACCATTACTTTTGTTAAAGTCACCATCAGTGATGAGCAAAGTCACCATTACTTTTGTTAAAGTCACCATCAGTGATGAGCAAAGTCAACATTACTTTTGTTAAAGTCACTATCAGTGATGGGCAAAGTCATAATTATTGTTGGTAAAGTCAACATCAGAGAATGACAAGGCCAACATTAATGAGGACAAAGTCTCCATCAGTGATGGGCAAAGTCATAATTATTGCAAGTAAAGTCACAATCAGTGAAGGGCAAATCCAACATGTGTTGGTGCAAAGAAAAAATCAGTGATGCGCAAATGCACCATTAGTGTTGGTTAAGTCGACATCATTGATTAGCTAAGTCAACATTAGTGTTGTTAAAGTCTCCAACAGTGATGAGAAAAGTCACCATTTCTTTTGTTAAAGTCACCATCAGTGATGAGTAAAGTCACCATTACTTTTGTTAAAGTCACCATCAGTGATGAGCAAAGTCTTAATTATTGTTGGTAAAGTCAACATCATTGAATGACAAAGCCAACATAAATGAGGACAAAGTCTCCATCAGTGATGAGCAAAGTCATAATTATTGTTGGAAAAGTCACAATCAGTGAAGGGCTGAGCCAACATCTGTTGGTGCAAAGAAAAAATCAGTGATGAGCAAATGCACCATTAGTGTTGGTAAAGTCGACATCATTGGTTAGCTAAGTCAACATTAGTGTTGTTAAAGTCTCCAACAGTGATGAGAAAAGTCACCATTTCTTTTGTTAAAGTCTCCATCAGTGATGAGAAAAGTCACCATTACTTTTGTTAAAGTCACCATCAGTGAGAAACAAAGTCATAATTATTGTTGGAAAAGTCACCATCACTGAATGGCAAAACAACATTAGTTTGGGTAAAGACACAATCAGTGATGAGCTAAGTCAGCATTAGTGCTGGTAATATCACCATCAGTGATGATCAAAGTCATAATTATTATTGGGAAAGTCACCATCAGTGAATGGCAAAGCCAACATAAGTGAGGACAAAGTCTCCATCAGGAATGAGAAAAATCACCATTACTTTTGTTTAAGTCACCATCAGTGAGGAGCAAAGTCATAATTATTGTTGGAAAAGTCACCATCAGTGAATGGCAAAACAACATTAGATTGGGTAAGTGTTGGTAATATCACCATCAGTGAATGGCAAAGCCAACATAAGTGAGGACAAAGTCTCCATCAGTAATGAGAAAAGTCACCATTACTTTTGTTAAGATCACCATCAGTTATGAGCAAAGTCATAATTATTGTTGGTAAAGTCACCATCAGTGACCGGCAAATTCATAATCAGTGGGTATAAAGTCACCATCAGTGAATGGAATTGCCAACTTGTGTTGGTGTAAAGTCAAAACCAGTGATGAGCAAAGTCAACATTAGTGTTTGAAAAGTCGACACCAATCATTAGCTAAGTCAACATTAGTGTTGTTAAAGTCTCCAACAGTGAAGAGAAAAGTCACCATTACTTTTGTTAAAGTCACCATCAGTGAATGACAAAGCCAACATAAATGAGGACAAAGTCTCCATCAGTGATGAGAAAAGTCACCATTACTTTTGAAAAAGTCAATTTCAGTGATGAGCAAAGTCATAATTATTGTTGGAAAAGTCACCATCAGTGTATAGCAAAGCCAACATCAGTTGGTGTAAAGTCAAAACCAGTGATGAGCAAAGTCACCATTAGTGTTTGAAAAGTCGACATCATTGATGAGCTAAGTCATAATTATTGTTGGTAAAGTCACCATCAGTGAATGACATAGCCAACATAAATGAGGACAAAGTCTCCATCAGTGATGAGAAAAGTCACCATTACTTTTGTTTAAGTCAATTTCAGTGATGAGCAAAGTCATAATTATTGTTGGAAAAGTCACAATCAGTAATGGGCAAAGCGAACATGTGTTGGTGCAAAGACAAAATCAGTGATGAGCAAATGCACCATTAGTGTTGGTTAAGTCACCATCTGTGACCGGCAAATTCATTATCAGTGGGGACAAAGTCACCATCAGTGAGGAGCAAAGTCATAATTATTGTTGTTAAAGTCACCATCAGTGAATGGCAAAACAACCTTAGTTTGGGTAAAGTCACAATCAGTGATGAGCTAAGTCAGTATTAGTGTTGGTAATATCACCATCAGTGATGATCAAAGTCATAATTATAGTTGGGAAAGTCAACATCAGTGAATGGCAAAGCCAACATAAGTGAGGAAAAAGTCTCGATCAGTGATGAGAAAAGTCACCATTACTTTTGTTTAAGTCACCATCAGTGATGAACAAAGTCATAATTATTGTTGGGAAAGTCACCATCAGTGACCGGAAAATTCATAATCAGTTGGGACAAAGTCTCCATCAGTGATGAGAAAAGTCATAGTTAGTGTTGTTAAAGTCACCGTCAGAGAATGGCATTGCCAACATGTGTTGGTGTAAAGTCAAAACAAGTGATGAGCAAAGTCACCATTAGTGTTTGAAAAGTCGACATCATTGATTAGCTAAGTCAACTTTAGTGTGGTTAAAGTCTCCAACAGTGATGAGAAAAGTCACTTTTTCTTTTGTTAAAGTCACCATCAGTGATGAGCAAATTCACCATTACTTTTGTTAAAGTCACCATCAGTGATGAGCTAAGTCATAATTATTGTTGGTAAAGTCACCATCAGTGAATGACATAGCCAACATAAATGAGGACAAAGTCTCCATCAGTGATGAGAAAAGTCACCATTACTTTTGTTTAAGGCAATTTCAGTGATGAGCAAAGTCATAATTATTGTTGGAAAAGTCACAATCAGTAATGGGCAAAGCGAACATGTGTTGGTGCAAAGACAAAATCAGTGATGAGCAAATGCACCATTAGTGTTGGTTAAGTCACCATCTGTGACCGGCAAATTCATTATCAGTGGGGACAAAGTCACCATCAGTGAGGAGCAAAGTCATTATTATTGTTGTAAAAGTCACCATCAGTGAATGGCAAAACAACCTTAGTTTGGGTAAAGTCACAATCAGTGATGAGCTAAGTCAGTATTAGTTTTGGTAATATCACCATCAGTGATGATCAAAGTCATAATTATAGTTGGGAAAGTCAACATCAGTGAATGGCAAAGCCAACATAAGTGAGGAAAAAGTCTCGATCAGTGATGAGAAAAGTCACCATTACTTTTGTTTAAGTCACCATCAGTGATGAACAAAGTCATAATTATTGTTGGGAAAGTCACCATCAGTGACCGGAAAATTCATAATCAGTTGGGACAAAGTCTCCATCAGTGATGAGAAAAGTCATAGTTAGTGTTGTTAAAGTCACCGTCAGAGAATGGCATTGCCAACATGTGTTGGTGTAAAGTCAAAACCAGTGATGAGCAAAGTCACCATTAGTGTTTGAAAAGTCGACATCATTGATTAGCTAAGTCAACTTTAGTGTTGTTAAAGTCTCCAACAGTGATGAGAAAAGTCACTTTTTCTTTTGTTAAAGTCACCATCAGTGATGAGCAAAGTCACCATTACTTTTGTTAAAGTCACCATCAGTGATGAGCAAAGTCATAATTATTGTTGTTAAAGTCACCATCAGTGAATGGCAAAACAACCTTAGTTTGGGTAAAGTCACAATCAGTGATGAGCTAAGTCAGCACTAGTGTTGGTAATATCACCATCAGTGATGATCAAAGTCATAATTATAGTTGGGAAAGTCAACATCAGTGAATGGCAAAGCCAACATAAGTGAGGACAAAGTCGACATCATTGAAGAGAAAAATCACCATTACTTTTGTTTAAGTCACCATCGGTGATGAGCAAAGTCATAATTATTGTTGGTAAAGTCACCATCAGTGACCGGCAAATTCATAATCAGTGGGTATAAAGTCTCCATCAGTGATGAGAAAAGTCATTATTAGTGTTGGTAAAGTCACCATCAGTGAATGGAATTACCAACATGTGTTGGTGTAAAGTCAAAACCAGTGATGAGCAAAGTCAACATTAGTGTTTGAAAAGTCGACACCAATCATTAGCTAAGTCAACATTAGTGTTGTTAAAGTCTCCAACAGTGATGAGAAAAGTCACCATTTCTTTTGTTAAAGTCACCATCAGTGATGAGCAAAGTCACCATTACTTTTGTTAAAGTCACCATCAGTGATGAGCAAAGTCATTATTATTGTTGTTAAAGACACCATCAGTGAATGGCAAAACAACCTTAGTTTGGGTAAGGTCACAATCAGTGATGAGCTAAGTCAGCATTAGTGTTGGTAATATCACCATCATTGATGATCAAAGTCATAATTATTATTGGGAAAGTCACAATCAGTGAATGGCAAAGCCAACATAAGTGAGGACAAAGTCGACATCAGTGAAGAGAAAAGTCACCATCAGTTATGAGCAAAGTCATAATTATTGTTGGTAAAGTCACCATCAGTGACCTGCAAATTTATAATCAGTGGGTACAAAGTCTCCATCAGTGATGAGAAAAGTCATTATTAGTGTTGGTAAAGTCACCATCAGTGAATGGAATTACCAACATGTGTTGGTGTAAAGTCACAACCAGTGATGAGCAAAGTCACTATTAGTGTTTTTAAAGTCGACATCATTGATTAGTTAAGTCAACATTAGTGTTGTTAAAGTCTCCAACGGTGATGAGAAAAGTCACCATTTCTTTTGTTAAAGTCACCATCAGTGATCAGCAAAGTCATAATTATTGTTTGGAAAGTCACCATCAGTGAATGGCAAAGCCAACATAAGTGAGGACAAAGTCTCGATCGGTGATGAGAAAAGTCACCATTACTTTTGTTAAAGTCACCATCAGTGATGAACAAAGTCATAATTATTGTTGGTAAAGTCACCATCAGTGAATGACAAAGCCAGCATAAATGAGGACAAAGTCTCCATGAGTGATGAGAAAAGTCACCATTACTTTTGTTAAAGTCACTTTCAGTGATGAGCAAAGTCAGCATTAGTGTTGGTAATATCACCATCATTGATGATCAAAGTCATAATTATTGTTGCGAAAGTCACCATCAGTGAGTGGCAAAGCCAACATAAGTAAGGACAAAGTCTCCATCAGTAATGAGAAAAGTCACCATTACTTTTGTTTAAGTCACCATCAGTTATGAGCAAAGTCATAATTATTGTTGTTAAAGTCACCATCAGTGAATGGCAAAACAACCTTAGTTAGGGTAAAGTCACAATCAGTGATGAGCTAAGTCGGCATTAGTGTTGGTAATATCACCATCAGTGATGATCAAAGTCATAATTATAGTTGGGAAAGTCACCATCAGTGAATAGCAAAGCCAACATAAGTGAGGACAAAGTTGACATCAGTGATGAGAAAAGTAACCATTACTTTTGTTTAAGTCACCATCAGTTATGAGCAAAGTCACCATTACTTTTGTTAAAGTCACCATCAGTGATGAGCAAAGTCAACATTACTTTTGTTAAAGTCACCATCAGTGATGGGCAAAGTCATAATTATTGTTGGTAAAGTCAACATCAGAGAATGACAAGGCCAACATTAATGAGGACAAAGTCTCCATCAGTGATGGGCAAAGTCATAATTATTGCAAGTAAAGTCACAATCAGTGAAGGGCAAAGCCAACATGTGTTGGTGCAAAGAAAAAATCAGTGATGCGCAAATGCACCATTAGTGTTGGTAAAGTCGACATCATTGATTAGCTAAGTCAACATTAGTGTTGTTAAAGTCTCCAACAGTGATGAGAAAAGTCACCATTTCTTTTGTTAAAGTCACCATCAGTGATGAGTAAAGTCACCATTACTTTTGTTAAAGTCACCATCAGTGATGAGCAAAGTCTTAATTATTGTTGGTAAAGTCAACATCATTGAATGACAAAGCCAACATAAATGAGGACAAAGTCTCCATCAGTGATGAGCAAAGTCATAATTATTGTTGGAAAAGTCACAATCAGTGAAGGGCTGAGCCAACATGTGTTGGTGCAAAGAAAAAATCAGTGATGAGCAAATGCACCATTAGTGTTGGTAAAGTCGACATCATTGATGAGAAAAGTCACCATTTCTTTTGTTAAAGTCTCCATCAGTGATGAGAAAAGTCACCATTACTTTTGTTAAAGTAACCATCAGTGAGGAGCAAAGTCATAATTATTATTGGAAAAGTCACCATCAGTGAATGGCAAAACAACATTAGTTTGGGTAAAGACACAATCAGTGATGAGCTAAGTCAGCATTAGTGTTGGTAATATCACCATCAGTGATGATCAAAGTCATAATTATTGTTGGGAAAGTCACCATCAGTGAATGGCAAAGCCAACATAAGTGAGGACAAAGTCTCGATCGGTGATCAGAAAAGTCACCATTACTTTTGTTAAAGTGACCATCAGTGATGAACAAAGTCATAATTATTGTTGGTAAAGTCACCATCAGTGACCGGAAAATTCATAATCAGTTAGGACAAAATCTCCATTAGTGATGAGAAAAGTCATAATTAGTGTTTGTAAAGTCACCGTCAGTGAATGGCATTGCCAACATGTGTTGGTGTAAAGTCACAACCAGTGATAAGCAAAGTCAACATTAGTGTTTGAAAAGTCGACATCATTCATTAGCTAAGTCAACATTAGTGTTGTTAAAGTCTCCATTAGTTATGAGAAAAGTCACCATTTCTTTTGTTAAAGTCACCATCAGTGATGAGCTAAGTCATAATTACTTTTGTTAAAGTCACCATCAGTGAATGACAAAGCCAACATAAATGAGGACAAAGTCTCCATCAGTGATGAGAAAAGTCACCATTTCTTTTGTTAAAGTCACTTTCAGTGATGAGCAAAGTCATAATTATTGTTGGAAAAGTCACAATCAGTGAAGGGCAAAGCCAACATGTGTTGGTGCAAAGACAAAATCAGTGATGAGCTAATGCACCATTAGTTTTGGTTAAGTCACCATCTGTGACCGGCAAATTCATTATCAGTTGGGACAAAGTCACCATCAGTGAGGAGCAAAGTCATAATTATTGTTGGGAAAGTCACCATCAGTAAATGGCAAAGCCAACATAAGTGAGGACAAAGTCTCGATCGGTGATGAGAAAAGTCACCATTACTTTTGTTAAAGTCACCATCATTGATGAACAAAGTCATAATTAGTGTTGGTAAAGTCACCGTCAGTGAATGGCATTGCCAACATGTGTTGGTGTAAAGTCACAACCAGTGATGAGCAAAGTCACCATTAGTGTTTGAAAAGTCGACATCATTGATTAGCTAAGTCAACTTTAGTGTTGTTAAAGTCTCCAACAGTGATGAGAAAAGTCACCATTTCTTTTGTTAAAGTCACCATCGGTGATGAGCAAAGTCATAATTATTGTTGGTAAAGTCACCATCAGTGACCGGCAAATTCATAATCAGTGGGTACAAAGTCTCCATCAGTGATGAGAAAAGTCATAATTAGTGTTGGTAAAGTCACCATCAGTGAATGGCATTGCCAACATGTATTGGTGTAAAGTCACAACCAGTGATGCGCAAATGCACCATTAGTGTTGGTAAAGTCGACATCATTGATTAGCTAAGTCAACATTAGTGTTGTTAAAGTCTCCAACAGTGATGAGAAAAGTCACCATTTCTTTTGTTAAAGTCACCATCAGTGATGAGTAAAGTCACCATTACTTTTGTTAAAGTCACCATCAGTGATGAGCAAAGTCACCATTACTTTTGTTAAAGTCACCATCAGTGATGAGCAAAGTCTTAATTATTGCTGGTAAAGTAAACATCAGTGAATGACAAAGCCAACATAAATGAGGACAAAGTCTCCATCAGTGATGAGCAAAGTCATAATTATTGTTGGAAAAGTCACAATCAGTGAAGGGCTAAGCCAACATGTGTTGGTGCAAAGAAAAAATCAGTGATGAGCAAATGCACCATTAGTGTTGGTAAAGTCGACATCATTGATTAGCTGAGTCAACATTAGTGTTGTTAAAGTCTCCAACAGTGATGAGAAAAGTCATAATTTGTGTTGGTAAAGTCACCATCAGTGAATGGCATTGCCAACATGTGTTGGTGTAAAGTCACAATCAGTGATGAGCTAACTCAGCATTAGAGTTTGTAAAGTCGACATCATTGATTAGCTTAGTCAACATTAGTGTTGTTAAAGTCTCCAAAAGTGATGAGCAAAGTCAACAGTACTTTTGTTTAAGTCACCATCGGTGATGAGCAAAGTCATAATTTTTGTTGGTAAAGTCACCATCAGTGACCGGCAAATTCATAATCAGTGGGTACAAAGTCTCCATCAGTGATGAGAAAAGTCATAATTTGTGTTGGTAAAGTCACCATCAGTGAATGGCATTGCCAACATGTGTTGGTGTAAAGTCACAATCAGTGATGAGCTAAGTCAGCATTAGAGTTTGTAAAGTCGACATCATTGATTAGCTAAGTCAACATTAGTGTTGTTAAAGTCTCCAAAAGTGATGAGCAAAGTCAACAGTACTTTTGTTTAAGTCACAATCGGTGATGAGCAAAGTCATAATTTTTGTTGGTAAAGTCACCATCAGTGACCGGCAAATTCATAATCAGTGGGTACAAAGTCTCCATCAGTGATGAGAAAAGTCATATTTTGTGTTGGTAAAGTCACCATCAGTGAATGGCATTGCCAACATGTCTTGGTGTAAAGTCACAATCAGTGATGATCTAAGTCAGCATTAGTGTTTGTAAAGTCGACATCATTGATTAGCTTAGTCAACATTAGTGTTGTTAAAGTCTCCAAAAGTGATGAGCAAAGTCACCATTACTTTTGTTAAAGTCACCATCAGTGATGAGCAAAGTCATAATTATTGTTGGTAAAGTCAACATCAGTGAATGAAAAAGCCAACATAAATGAGGACAAAGTCTCCATCAGTGATGAGCAAAGTCAAAATTATTGTTGGAAAAGTCACAATCAGTGAATGGCAAAGCCAACACAACAGAGGACAAAGTCGACATCAGTGAAGAGAAAAGTCACCATTTCTTTTGTTTAAGTCACCATCGGTGATGAGCAAAGTCATAATTATTGTTGGTAAAGTCACCATCAGTGACCGGCCAATTCATAATCAGTGGGTACAAAGTCTCCATCAGTGATGAGAAAAGTCATAATTTGTGTTGGTAAAGTCACCATCAGTGAATGGCATTGCCAACATGTGTTGGTGTAAAGTCACAATCAGTGATGAGCTAAGTCAGCATTAGAGTTTGTAAAGTCGACATCATTGATTAGCTTAGTCAACATTAGTGTTGTTAAAGTCTCCAAAAGTGATGAGCAAAGTCAACAGTACTTTTGTTAAAGTCACCATCAGTGATGAGCAAAGTCATAATTATTGTTGGTAAAGTCAACATCAGTGAATGAAAAAGCCAACATAAATGAGGACAAAGTCTCCATCAGTGATGAGCAAAGTCATAATTATTGCTGGAAAAGTCACAATCAGTGAAGGGCAAAGCCAACATGTGATGGTGCTAAGAAAAAATCAGTGATGCGCAAATGCACCATCAGTGTTGGTAAAGTCGACATCATTGATTAGCTAAGTCAACATTAGTGTTATTAAAGTCTCCAACAGTGATGAGAAAAGTCACCATTTCTTTTGTTAAAGTCACCATCAGTGATGAATAAAGTCACCATTACTTTTGTTAAAGTCACCATCAGTGATGAGCAAAGTCACCATTACTTTTGTTAAAGTCACCATCAGTGATGAGCAAAGTCTTAATTATTGTTGGTAAAGTCAACATCATTGAATGACAAAGCCAACATAAATGAGGACAAAGTCTCCATCAGTGATGAGCAAAGTCATAATTATTGTTGGAAAAGTCACAATCAGTGAAGGGCTAAGCCAACATGTGTTGGTGCAAAGAAAAAATCAGTGATGAGCAAATGCACCATTAGTGTTGGTAAAGTCGACATCATTGATTAGCTTAGTCAACATTAGTGTTGTTAAAGTCTCCAACAGTGATGAGAAAAGTCACCATTTCTTTTGTTAAAGTCTCCCTCAGTGATGAGAAAAGTCACCATTACTTTTGTTAAAGTCACCATCAGTGAGGAGCAAAGTCATAATTATTGTCGGAAAAGTCACCATCAGTGAATGGCAAAACAACATTAGTTTGGGTAAAGTCACAATCAGTGATGAGCAAAGCACCATTAGTGTTGGTAAAGTCACCATCTGTGACCGGCAAATTCATTATCAGTGGGGACAAAGTCACCATCAGTGAGGAGCAAAGTCATAATTATCGTTGGGAAAGTCACCATCAGTGAATGGCATTGCCAACATGTGTTGGTGTAAAGTCAAAACCAGTGATGAGCAAAGTCACCATTATTTTGTTTAAGTCTCCATCATTGATGAGCAAAGTCATAATTATTGTTGATAAAGTCACCGTCAGTGACGGGCAAATTCATAATCAGTGGGTACAAATTCTCCATCAGTGATGAGAAAAGTCATAAATAGTGTTGGTAAAGTCACCATCAGTGAATGGCTTTGCCAACATGTGTTGGTGTAAAGTCAAAACCAGTGATGAACAAAGTCACCATTAGTGTTTGTAAAGTCGACAGCATTGATTAGCTAAGTCAACATTAGTGTTGTTAAAGTCTCCAACAGTGATGAGAAAGTCACCATTTCTTTTGTTAAAGTCAACATCAGTGATGAGCAAAGTCACCATTACTTTTGTTAAAGTCACCATCAGTGATGAGCAAAGTCATAATTATTGTTGGTAAAGTCACCATCAGTGAATGACAAAGCCAACATAAAAAAGAAAAAAGTCTCCATCAGTGATGAGAAAAGTCACCATTACTTTTGTAAAAGTCACCATCAGTGATGAGCAAAGTCATAATTATTGTTTGTAAAGTCAACATCAATGAATGACAAATCCAACATAAATGAGGACAAAGTCTCCATCAGTGATGAGAAAAGTCATAATTATAGTTGGTAAAGTCACAATCAGTGAAGGGCAAAGCCAACATGTGTTTGTGAAGAGAAAAAATCAGTGATGAGCAAATGCACCATTAGTTTTGGTAAAGTCGACATCATTGATTAGCTAAGTCAACATTAGTGTTGTTAAAGTCTCCAACAGTGATGAGAAAAGTCACCATTTCTTTTGTTAAAGTCTCCAACAGTGATGAGAAAAATCACCATTTCTTTTGTTAAAGTCACCATCAGTGATGAGCAAAGTCACCATTACTTTTGTTTAATTCACCATCAGTGATGAGCAAAGTCATAATTATTGTTGGTAAAGTCAACATCAGTGAATGACAAAGCCTTCATAAATGAGCACAAAGTCTCCATCAGTGATAAGCAAAGTCATAATTATTGTTGGAAAAGTCACAATCAGTGATGGGCAAAGCCAACATGTGTTGGTGCAAAGAAAAAATCAGTGATGAGCAAATGCACCATTAGTGTTGGTAAAGTCGACATCATTGATTAGCTAAGTCAACATTAGTGTTGTTAAAGTCTCCAAAAGTGATGAGCAAAGTCACCATTACTTTTGTTAAAGTCACCATCAGTGGCGAGCAAAGTCATAATTATTGTTGTTAAAGTCACCATCAGTGAATGGCAAAACAACCTTAGTTAGGGTAAAGTCACAATCAGTGATGAGCTAAGTCAGCATTAGTGTTGGTAATATCACCATCAGTGATGATCAAAGTCATAATTATAGTTGGGAAAGTCACCATCAGTGAATGGCAAAGCCAACATAAGTAAGGACACAGTCGACATCAGTGAAGAGAAAAGTCACCATTACTTTTGTTTAAGTCACCATCGGTGATGAGCAAAGTCATAATTATTGTTGGTAAAGTAACCATCAGTGACCGGCAAATTCATAATCAGTGGGTACAAAGTCTCCATCAGTGATGAGAAAAGTCATAATTAGTGTTGGTAAAGTCACCATCAGTGAATGTCATTCCCAACATGTATTGGTGTAAAGTCACAACCAGTGATGAGCTAAGTCATAATTATTGTTGGAAAAGTCACAATCAGTAATGGGCAAAGCGAACATGTGTTGGTGCAAAGACAAAATCAGTGATGAGCAAATGCACCATTAGTGTTGGTTAAGTCACCATCTGTGACCGGCAAATTCATTATCAGTGGGGACAAAGTCACCATCAGTGAGGAGCAAAGTCATAATTATTGTTGTTAAAGTCACCATCAGTGAATGGCAAAACAACCTTAGTTTGGGTAAAGTCACAATCAGTGATGAGCTAAGTCAGTATTAGTGTTGGTAATATCACCATCAGTGATGATCAAAGTCATAATTATAGTTGGGAAAGTCAACATCAGTGAATGGCAAAGCCAACATAAGTGAGGAAAAAGTCTCGCTCAGTGATGAGAAAAGTCACCATTACTTTTGTTTAAGTCACCATCAGTGATGAACAAAGTCATAATTATTGTTGGGAAAGTCACCATCAGTGACCGGAAAATTCATAATCAGTTGGGACAAAGTCTCCATCAGTGATGAGAAAAGTCATAGATAGTGTTGTTAAAGTCGCCGTCAGAGAATGGCATTGCCAACATGTGTTGGTGTAAAGTCAAAACCAGTGATGAGCAAAGTCACCATTAGTGTTTGAAAAGTCGACATCATTGATTGGCTAAGTCAACTTTAGTGTTGTTAAAGTCTCCAACAGTGATGAGAAAAGTCACTTTTTCTTTTGTTAAAGTCACCATCAGTGATGAGCAAAGTCACCATTACTTTTGTTAAAAGCACCATCAGTGATGAGCTAAGTCATAATTATTGTTGGTAAAGTCACCATCAGTGAATGACATAGCCAACATAAATGAGGACAAAGTCTCCATCAGTGATGAGAAAAGTCACCATTACTTTTGTTTAAGGCAATTTCAGTGATGAGCAAAGTCATAATTATTGTTGGAAAAGTCACAATCAGTAATGGGCAAAGCGAACATGTGTTGTTGCAAAGACAAAATCAGTGATGAGCAAATGCACCATTAGTGTTGGTTAAGTCACCATCTGTGACCGGCAAATTCATTATCAGTGGGGACAAAGTCACCATCAGTGAGGAGCAAAGTCATAATTATTGTTGTTAAAGTCACCATCAGTGAATGGCAAAACAACCTTAGTTTGGGTAAAGTCACAATCAGTGATGAGCTAAGTCAGTATTAGTGTTGGTAATATCACCATCAGTGATGATCAAAGTCATAATTATAGTTGGGAAAGTCAACATCAGTGAATAGCAAAGCCAACATAAGTGAGGAAAAAGTCTCGATCAGTGATGAGAAAAGTCACCATTACTTTTGTTTAAGTCACCATCAGTGATGAACAAAGTCATAATTATTGTTGGGAAAGTCACCATCAGTGACCGGAAAATTCATAATCAGTTGGGACAAAGTCTCCATCAGTGATGAGAAAAGTCATAGTTAGTGTTGTTAAAGTCACCGTCAGAGAATGGCATTGCCAACATGTGTTGGTGTAAAGTCAAAACCAGTGATGAGCAAAGTCACCATTAGTGTTTGAAAAGTCGACATCATTGATTAGCTAAGTCAACTTTAGTGTTGTTAAAGTCTCCAACAGTGATGAGAAAAGTCACTTTTTCTTTTGTTAAAGTCACCATCAGTGATGAGCAAAGTCACCATTACTTTTGTTAAAGTCACCATCAGTGATGAGCAAAGTCATAATTATTGTTGTTAAAGTCACCATCAGTGAATGGCAAAACAACCTTAGTTTGGGTAAAGTCACAATCAGTGATGAGCTAAGTCAGCACTAGTGTTGGTAATATCACCATCAGTGATGATCAAAGTCATAATTATAGTTGGGAAAGTCAACATCAGTGAATGGCAAAGCCAACATAAGTGAGGACAAAGTCGACATCATTGAAGAGAAAAATCACCATTACTTTTGTTTAAGTCACCATCGGTGATGAGCAAAGTCATAATTATTGTTGGTAAAGTCACCATCAGTGACCGGCAAATTCATAATCAGTGGGTATAAAGTCTCCATCAGTGATGAGAAAAGTCATTATTAGTGTTGGTAAAGTCACCATCAGTGAATGGAATTACCAACATGTGTTGGTGTAAAGTCAAAACCAGTGATGAGCTAAGTCAACATTAGTGTTGTTAAAGTCTCCAACAGTGATGAGAAAAGTCACCATTACTTTTGTTAAAGTCACCATCAGTGATGAGCAAAGTCATTATTATTGTTGTTAAAGACACCATCAGTGAATGGCAAAACAACCTTAGTTTGGGTAAAGTCACAATCAGTGATGAGCAAAGTCACCATTACTTTTGTTAAAGTCACCATCAGTGATGAGCAAAGTCATTATTATTGTTGTTAAAGACACCATCAGTGAATGGCAAAACAACCTTAGTTTGGGTAAAGTCACAATCAGTGATGAGCTAAGTCAGCATTAGTGTTGGTAATATCACCATCATTGATGATCAAAGTCATAATTATTATTGGGAAAGTCACAATCAGTGAATGGCAAAGCCAACATAAGTGAGGACAAAGTCGACATCAGTGAAGAGAAAAGTCACCATCAGTTATGAGCAAAGTCATAATTATTGTTGGTAAAGTCACCATCAGTGACCTGCAAATTTATAATCAGTGGGTACAAAGTCTCCATCAGTGATGAGAAAAGTCATTATTAGTGTTGGTAAAGTCACCATCAGTGAATGGAATTACCAACATGTGTTGGTGTAAAGTCACAACCAGTGATGAGCAAAGTCACTATTAGTGTTTTTAAAGTCGACATCATTGATTAGTTAAGTCAACATTAGTGTTGTTAAAGTCTCCAACGGTGATGAGAAAAGTCACCATTTCTTTTGTTAAAGTCACCATCAGTGATCAGCAAAGTCATAATTATTGTTTGGAAAGTCACCATCAGTGAATGGCAAAGCCAACATAAGTGAGGACAAAGTCTCGATCGGTGATGAGAAAAGTCACCATTACTTTTGTTAAAGTCACCATCAGTGATGAACAAAGTCATAATTATTGTTGGTAAAGTCACCATCAGTGAATGACAAAGCCAACATAAATGAGGACAAAGTCTCCATGAGTGATGAGAAAAGTCACCATTACTTTTGTTAAAGTCACTTTCAGTGATGAGCAAAGTCAGCATTAGTGTTGGTAATATCACCATCATTGATGATTAAAGTCATAATTATTGTTGGGAAAGTCACCATCAGTGAGTGGCAAAGCCAACATAAGTAAGGACAAAGTCTCCATCAGTAATGAGAAAAGTCACCATTACTTTTGTTTAAGTCACCATCAGTTATGAGCAAAGTCATAATTATTGTTGTTAAAGTCACCATCAGTGAATGGCAAAACAACCTTAGTTAGGGTAAAGTCACAATCAGTGATGAGCTAAGTCGGCATTAGTGTTGGTAATATCACCATCAGTGATGATCAAAGTCATAATTATAGTTGGGAAAGTCACCATCAGTGAATAGCAAAGCCAACATAAGTGAGGACAAAGTTGACATCAGTGAAGAGAAAAGTAACCATTACTTTTGTTTAAGTCACCATCAGTTATGAGCAAAGTCACCATTACTTTTGATAAAGTCACCATCAGTGATGAGCAAAGTCAACATTACTTTTGTTAAAGTCACCATCAGTGATGGGCAAAGTCATAATTATTGTTGGTAAAGTCAACATCAGAGAATGACAAGGCCAACATTAATGAGGACAAAGTCTCCATCAGTGATGGGCAAAGTCATAATTATTGCAAGTAAAGTCACAATCAGTGAAGGGCAAAGCCAACATGTGTTGGTGCAAAGAAAAAATCAGTGATGCGCAAAGGCACCATTAGTGTTGGTAAAGTCGACATCATTGATTAGCTAAGTCAACATTAGTGTTGTTAAAGTCTCCAACAGTGATGAGAAAAGTCACCATTTCTTTTGTTAAAGTCACCATCAGTGATGAGTAAAGTCACCATTACTTTTGTTAAAGTCACCATCAGTGATGAGCAAAGTCTTAAATATTGTTGGTAAAGTCAACATCATTGAATGACAAAGCCAACATAAATGAGGACAAAGTCTCCATCAGTAATGAGCAAAGTCATAATTATTGTTGGAAAAGTCACAATTAGTGAAGGGCTAAGCCAACATGTGTTGGTGCAAAGAAAAAATCAGTGATGAGCAAATGCACCATTAGTGTTGGTAAAGTCGACATCATTGATTAGCTTAGTCAACATTAGTGTTATTAAAGTCTCCAACAGTGATGAGAAAAGTCACCATTTCTTTTGTTAAAGTCACCATCAGTGATGAATAAAGTCACCGTTACTTTTGTTAAAGTCACCATCAGTGATGAGCAAAGTCACCATTACTTTTGTTAAAGTCACCATCAGTGATGAGCAAAGTCTTAATTATTGTTGGTAAAGTCAACATCATTGAATGACAAAGCCAACATAAATGAGGACAAAGTCTCCATCAGTGATGAGCAAAGTCATAATTATTGTTGGAAAAGTCACAATCAGTGAAGGGCTAAGCCAACATGTGTTGGTGCAAAGAAAAAATCAGTGATGAGCAAATGCACCATTAGTGTTGGTAAAGTCGACATCATTGATTAGCTTAGTCAACATTAGTGTTGTTAAAGTCTCCAACAGTGATGAGAAAAGTCACCATTTCTTTTGTTAAAGTCTCCCTCAGTGATGAGAAAAGTCACCATTACTTTTGTTAAAGTCACCATCAGTGAGGAGCAAAGTCATAATTATTATCGGAAAAGTCACCATCAGTGAATGGCAAAACAACATTAGTTTGGGTAAAGTCACAATCAGTGATGAGCAAAGCACCATTAGTGTTGGTAAAGTCACCATCTGTGACCGGCAAATTCATTATCAGTGGGGACAAAGTTACCATCAGTGAGGAGCAAAGTCATAATTATCGTTGGGAAAGTCACCATCAGTGAATGGCATTGCCAACATGTGTTGGTGTAAAGTCAAAACCAGTGATGAGCAAAGTCACCATTATTTTGTTTAAGTCACCATCATTGATGAGCAAAGTCATAATTATTGTTGATAAAGTCACCGTCAGTGACGGGCAAATTCATAATCAGTGGGTACAAAGTCTCCATCAGTGATGAGAAAAGTCATAAATAGTGTTGGTAAAGTCACCATCAGTGAATGGCATTGCCAACATGTGTTGGTGTAAAGTCAAAACCAGTGATGAACAAAGTCACCATTAGTGTTTGTAAAGTCGACAGCATTGATTAGCTAAGTCAACATTAGTGTTGTTAAAGTCTCCAACAGTGATGAGAAAGTCACCATTTCTTTTGTTAAAGTCAACATCAGTGAGGAGCAAAGTCACCATTACTTTTGTTAAAGTCACCATCAGTGATGAGCAAAGTCATAATTATTGTTGGTAAAGTCACCATCAGTGAATGACAAAGCCAACATAAATGAGAAAAAAGTCTCCATCAGTGATGAGAAAAGTCACCATTACTTTTGTAAAAGTCACCATCAGTGATGAGCAAAGTCATAATTATTGTTTGTAAAGTCAACATCAGTGAATGACAAATCCAACATAAATGAGGACAAAGTCTCCATCAGTGATGAGAAAAGTCATAATTATAGTTGGTAAAGTCACAATCAGTGAAGGGCAAAGCCAACATGTGTTTGTGAAGAGAAAAAATCAGTGATGAGCAAATGAACCATTAGTTTTGGTAAAGTCGACATCATTGATTAGCTAAGTCAACATTAGTGTTGTTAAAGTCTCCAACAGTGATGAGAAAATGCACCATTTCTTTTGTTAAAGTCTCCAACAGTGATGAGAAAAATCACCATTTCTTTTGTTAAAGTCACCATCAGTGATGAGCAAAGTCACCATTACTTTTGTTTAATTCACAATCAGTGATGAGCAAAGCACCATTAGTGTTGGTAAAGTCACCATCTGTGACCGGCAAATTCATTATCAGTGGGGACAAAGTTACCATCAGTGAGGAGCAAAGTCATAATTATCGTTGGGAAAGTCACCATCAGTGAATGGCATTGCCAACATGTGTTGGTGTAAAGTCAAAACCAGTGATGAGCAAAGTCACCATTATTTTGTTTAAGTCACCATCAGTGATGAGCAAAGTCATAATTATTGCTGGTAAAGTCACCATCAGTGAATGACAAAGCCAACATAAATGAGAAAAAAGTCTCCATCAGTGATGAGAAAAGTCACCATTACTTTTGTAAAAGTCACCATCAGTGATGAGCAAAGTCATAATTATTGTTTGTAAAGTCAACATCAGTGAATGACAAATCCAACATAAATGAGGACAAAGTCTCCAACAGTGATGAGAAAAATCACCATTTCTTTTGTTAAAGTCACCATCAGTGATGAGCAAAGTCACCATTACTTTTGTTTAATTCACAATCAGTGATGAGCAAAGCACCATTAGTGTTGGTAAAGTCACCATCTGTGACCGGCAAATTCATTATCAGTGGGGACAAAGTTACCATCAGTGAGGAGCAAAGTCATAATTATCGCTGGGAAAGTCACCATCAGTGAATGGCATTGCCAACATGTGTTGGTGTAAAGTCAAAACCAGTGATGAGCAAAGTCACCATTATTTTGTTTAAGTCACCATC